>CM062571.1:28402857-29117042 GCA_031468815.1 Morus bassanus
TAGACGGCGGCGAGGAAAGTTTGGTGTTTTTTTTTTTTTTTTTTTTTTTTCCGGTGGGGTTTTTGGAAGGTGTTGGGGGGAGGGGTGGCGATTTTCGCAGCTTCTTCGCGTTTGTTTCCTGGGTCCGTGTTTCCCGGGCGGGCGGAGCCGCCCCCGGCACTGAGGAGAAGGGGGCTCAGCGCACCGCGGCGGCGCCTCAGCGGTGAGTGCGGGACAGGCCCCCCCCCCCCCCCCCCCCCCCCCCCCCCCGGCCATTCCTCCTCTCCCCGCCCATGGCGGAGGGCGGGCGGGCCGCGGGCCTCCCTCAGGGCCCTTCCCGCCCCGAGGACCCTCCCGCCGCCTCTGAGGGGGCCTTTGGCGCCGAGGGCGGCTGCCCCCTCCCCCCTTTCCCCGAGCTGCGGTGCCTCGGGGGCGGGGGGGGAGGGGGGGGGGGGCCGGGCCGGCGGGAGGGGCCCCGAGCGGCGGCTCAAGGGCGCTGCCACCACGGCGCTGGGGCTGCTGCTCTCCCCCCTCCCCCCCCGCCCCGCCTCCGCCCCGGCGAGCGCCTGTCCCGGGGCAGAGCCGGGCTCGCGCCGCCCGCCTCACGTGCGGCTGCGCCCCACCGCCGCCGAGGGTCGTCGTGTGTCCGTCTGTCCGCCCCCCCCCCCCCCCCTCCGGTTTTCCCGACAGGGCCCCAGCGGGACGCGCGGGCGGCCCCGAGGCCGCTGCCGAGCCCGGGGAGGAGCTGCCCGCCCGCTTGCCCGGGCCGGGCAAAACGTACAGCGGCGGAGACCCCCCCCAGGAGCCTTTTGGTTGCTGGGGAGAAAAGTGCTTTAGTGTGGTGTGGGGACGGTCCTGAGGTTAGGTTGGTACCACTGGAAGCCGCACTGGATGTGTTGAACATGATACTGGTTAAAATGTGTGTATGTGGGTGGGAGGAGTGACCGTGCTCAGAGGTGTGTCCCAGGCTGGGAAAGAAAAAAAAAAAAAAGTTTCCCGAGCTGTTTGTAGCAAAATGAGCGAATGTTTTTTTCTGGAGACGCTTCACCGGCCGTGGATAACGCTGCATGTAGCATGGTATCTTGCAAGCTCAAATCAGCTTGATGAAAATGCACGTAGGAGTATCTACCACAGGATAGAGCTGAGGCTTGGTGGATAAAACCAAGTTTCAACAAAGTGTTTTCCTAGCTAAAGTAGACATGCTGACCACTGTAGACAGTACTTCATTTTTCCAGGTTTAACATTTCACTGTGCTTAAGAATATTTCTTAAGATATCTCTCCATAAAGTTAACTTTTTTTTTTACAATCCGTAATTATTATTTTTTAACCATGACTTGTTAGGTTCCACTGCTGCATTTTCATCTTCTACAAGAACTGTGAATCTTCCTGAGAAATAGCAGATAGATCTTTGGGGTTTGTATAGCCCCGTATTTGAAAGGTGTTCTTTACTTAGTATTTTCCAGTAATATTGCTATCCAGATGAATTGGGTTTTAGTTTCTGCTACAAGTGTTGGAGAGGTAATAGCTTAGTTTCACAGGGTTGTTAAATACGTGCACAAATTCAAGCACCTTTGTAGTTAGTCTACACTGAAGTTGCTCGACAATTCCCTCCTCTCTTATGGTGACTCTCACTAATGGTACAGATTCCTTGGAACATGTGTGCTGTTGGGAAGCTGGATAAATGCTCTCATCTGCTGTATTACCTTGAGGTCCTGAATTTAAAGATAAGGTCAAGTTTTTCTACATGATCCCCGCTTAGTTCAGGGACTGCCATGTAGATGTACCTTAGGGAGTGGTTTGTAAGGGTGACTTTTCACCGAAGTTGCAGGTAGAACTAGTCAATTCTGCAGTGAAGAAAATCACCCTGCAAAAAGCTGAGGCTGGGGAAGGAGGAATGGAGCACAGAGCGGTAGTAAGTGTGTGTTGGCTTTTCTGCTGTGGAGTTCTGGGGGTAACGAGGTGCAGGTACATCTTTCTTTGTAGAAACTAAGTGAGGTTATTATACCTTTTACTTTCATCTTGGTTAGCTATATTGCATGTAAATGTTTCGTAAATATTCGATTTCATGTAAAACTATACATACCTATAGAATTAGTTCAGACGTTTCAGTGCTAATTGGTAAAATTCTAATGTGCATGCTTCTCTTTTGAACTTGGTCTTGGTTTCTGTTTTCTCATAATTTTGTTATCAGGATGTTTAGTAAAGGGAATCACTTCAATCCTGTAATGTGGAAGTACTGGGGGTAAAAAATTAATTATAAAACAGTCAGTGTCTCTTGATTAGGCAGCCTTATGAATTGGTGAGTTATTGCAGTTCCTGTATAGCTGAGCTGCAAATTTAGCTGGAAATCTAAGCTTTCATTTAAATAATAAGCGCAAATATTTGGAAATAAAAATCTTGAAACCGTGAATCAAAACCAGCTTCATCTACCAGAGTTTGCGTGACTGAATTGTCCAATAAAACATGTAGGTAGAATGTGTGTCATGGCTTTGCTTGGTGATGAGTGTTTGATCATTAAAACTTGATGTTGAAGGATGACTTGAAGAGGAGAGAGCTTCAGGAGAGAATTGTGTGGAGTTCTGAGGTGAGTGTATTTTACCTTAGATCTGACTGCCTCCTGTCACAGGAAGTAGGAAATTAGAAATAAACTTGTTCTGCAGAAGTAATGTGTAATATACATCATATATAGAGGTAGCTGCATCTAGAATAATGGGATGAATAGCTGCATCCAGAATGATGGAAAAAATTAGAGGACTGCTATAGAGTTAAGTCGTTTGAAAACATGTTCAGATGGGGTTTGTTCTCTTGGGTTTTTGAGTGGGGTGGGTTGTTTGTGTGTTTTCTTTTTTTTTTTTTTTTGTTGGGGTTTTTCCTCCAGTAAAGCTGGTGTATTTCTGCTCGCAGAAGAGATTGGATTTACAATTAAGCAGTATGAACTGGAGATCATAGAATAAGTCTAAGGAGCTTAGTTATTGACTTGAATGAGTTTATTAATAGCCTACTTAATGGTTCAGTTACTTTATTCTCCATTTTCTGCAGAATACTTGGATGCAAAGTCTCTTATCCTACTCGCTTATTGCCATTATCGTGTTTATTTTCTCGGAATGTCTTTTTATACGTAGATATTGTCTGGTTTGTGCAGTAATAGTAATAATAATGGTTAACAATCATTTTCCAGCTTCTTTGCAATGGCTTTCCCAGTAATTGCTCTCTAGTGCTCCTGTTAGATTCACAAATTCTGTCTATACTGAAGATTTACAAATTCTGCAATACCTCTACTTACAGTGTACCTCACAGCTTACAGCTATTCAGTTCTTTATTATTGGATTTTATTTTTCACTCAGCCTTTTTCTGTGTGTAATTTCTGGATCAGTAAATGTGTCATTGTGAAGAACTGGCATTGTTTGTCTGCATATGATAAATTAAGCATATTTAGCACATAGGTACGGGCAGAAGTACCTGATACTAGCAAATAAATACCAGTGTTTTTCTTCTAACTTAAACATTTTCTGTCACCTCAGTGCTTATAAAATGTGTTTACCTGAATTATCTCTGGAATTGCTTTTAATGATCTATTTGTTGCAATTTCAGAAATTTTACTTCTGAGACGTTACGCTGTCTTGGGGAAAGAATTGCAAGAATGTCCATCTTCATTTCTAATAGCAAGAACTTCGCACAGAGATGTTGAGCAAACAGTTAATAACATATATTTCTAATTGTTTGACCAGATGTGGTAGAATAAGACATGGATTCTTGCTGATAGTCTTCCTTAGCCTAACATTTACTGTCTTTCTTCCTTTTCAGATAAAATACATATGCAAAGTTCACTTGTTCTTTCAGCAGATAATGTGTGGAATAGTGACTGAAGAATTGGTTTTCATTTCTTGTGAATCCAAACTAAACTTTCTGCTACTATCTGCTAATAAAAATAGGGGCGCTTTTTGGTACTTGAGCCAGCTGTCACTGTCAGACAAGTAGTTGCCTGTTGGTATTTCTGCTTGTGAGGTGACTAGGGTAATAGTAATAAGGATATTCTGATGGCTGTCACTTTCAGCGGATGGTAAAACTTAGACTGCCTTACATGTCTCTGCTTTACCGTTCATACCTTCTTTGTGTTGTGCTCTTACTTTTTTTTATTCCTTCAGGTAAGTAAGCATGCTTTGCTGCAAAGAGTTTGGTGTATTTTATTTTTTGTTCTCCTTTAGAGCAGTAGGCAGTGAGTATGTTAAATAATTTCTCCCTTTGCCTTCTTAGAGCAGTAAGAGGGAGAGGGTGGTTTTGCTCTTATTATGGTTTGCATCATGTTGTAGGGGAATGTTCTGAGGTTTTTAAGTTTTCATCAGTGTGAGGGTTGTGGTTGGAGTTTGGATGTTCTCCGTGTTTACCATGTAGCGAGCTATGGAGATGACCTTTTCCAGTTTCAGCTAGTCAGTACAGATTGCATTTCTGGGCCTTGTCAGCTTTAGTAGTTCTGAAATCAGATATCTTGCGTGTATTTCCTGATTTAATGTCCATGGATTAGAAAAAACACAATAGTTCCTCTGTGAAAAAATCTGGGAAGAAAGTTGATGTTTTATCTGAGACTTTCACTGTTTAAAAATTTTTAAACAATCTATTTAAAAGGGTAAAACGGATCTGAAAGTAGCTCTTACCCAGTTTAGCTTTTAGGTCTGCGGAGAAACATACTGCTTGTCAGGAGAAATGGGAGGTACTGTGAGGCAGCAGTCATGCTGCATGCTATAGGGCATTGGTCAGAATAAATGTGTAAAGTATAAACTGGTAGTCAATATATTTTGACCCTGTCGGACAGAAGATTGAAAGCTGAAAAGCTAATTAGCGGATGAAAGGATAAGAAGCAAAGTTGCAAAACAAAGAGTTGATAATTTTAGATAGCCTGACGGAGGATTAGGCAAAAGGTGATACAATAATATCATGTTGCCTGTGTGAGGGGAAGCCCTCTAAGCCATCTAAATGAGTAGCGAAGGAGGAGTCATTAGTTTTTACTTGCATTTAATTTTAATAACTTCATCATAGCTCTTGACAGTGTTATAAGAAGTACTGTAGTGGAAAAACAACCTGGCAAAATGTTTTTCAGTAGTGTATTATTTTTTTTTTTTGGTAGCAGTCTGTTCTGTATTAGGAGAAATTTATTCTTTTACACTGTTTGATTTGGTAGCAGTCCACAAAGAGGATAGGTTTCATGAATACTGTTAACTTTCTTCTGTTAAATTTAGAGATTTTCAGATTCTAGCCTCTACTTTGCTAGTTGAAAATGCTTCTTTGTGTTCCTCTCATCATCTTGTATCCTAGGGTTGCAGGTTTTTTTCCTACTTGAGTCTCTTCTTTTTTTCTTACAGCAAACGTTGGTTGTGCCTTGCAGTTCTGTGTTCCTCGTCTGGCGAAAGTAGACTTTGTGAGAAAGTTTCACAAGTTAAATTGAAAGTATGATTTTAAATCAAGAAGCTAAATGTTTGAAAAGCTGTGTGCTGGCATTCTTGTTTTAAGACTGGTCTATTAAGTCTGCACATGATCAGAACTGAGAAATGTCTGGGCTGCTCTAAGGCAGTCGCTACCAGCTTTCCTGGCACTGTGACCTCTGCAAAAATCCCATGGCTGTATTACAGGTGTGGTGGGGAAGGGGTTCATCTCTAGGAAGAAGTAGTAACTCTCCAGGGACTTGCTGGTCTACTGTGGACTAAACAAGCTTTGGCCCTAGGGTGATCCACCAATATTAATAGGAGTAGGCCCTCTTCTCTTGCTGCTTCTTACAGCCAAGAGATATAAATTACCCAGCAACCCTGTGTCATCATGGTGTAGTTATAAACTTGGATGTCTTATGAGCTGTGTGTGTCTGAAGAGACACGGGTTGTCCAGCTCTTCATTTGTACATTTGAAAACCTTCCCTCCTGGGACATTTTTTGGATCAGAAGTAATCTGATGACCCTTTCTGGAGGCTATTGAAATACCATAGAGTATATTTGATTTTCTCACTACAGCCGACAGTAGAATCTGCTTTTTATACAGCACTACCATAACTGTGATTTAAAAGTTTTTCCAGAAGTTAGTTTTTGTAGAATGTTAAATCACCTATACATTCACTTTCTTTGCTAATACAGTGAAACACTATTCCAGATGTCTGAGGTTTCTGTTGCTTGCACACTGTGACTTAAGAAACTGTAAGTTGTTAGTGGATGCAACTAGTTCGAGGAGTGGTGTCTTTAATACAAACTTAGAGAACATATTAGTATAAATTTTTGATTAAAAAAAATTGTCTCTGAGGTGGAGGAAGGGAATGTGTCCCTTCACCTCAGCTTCTTACAGAAACCAAAATACTTCACTCCAAAATGAGTTATGATCCATTCTTGACCTGAAACAGCTGAAAATCACTTTAAGAAAGAAGGCCATAACACATGTTGCATGAAATAGTTGCTTTACAACATTGTCAGCTACTTTCATGGGTTTCAGTATCCTTCTTTGTGACCCTCTCTAGGATTTTTATGTGTTGAGATTTTTCCTGGGTATGCTTGTGTCTTTATAACAATATGCTTATATTGCTGTAAATGTAGCTGTTTAGAGCGTGCTTATTCTGAAATTAGTGTTTGGGTTTTTTGTTTTTGTTTTCTTAAATTCAACTTAAACTGCTTCTAAGTAAGAAGCTGAAAAAAGAGCACTTTGGCACAAATGTGTGTCCACACAGGAAGTTTTACTATTACAGCCATTGTAATTTAAATTTATATCCTTCCGTATATATTTGGGTTCTGGGAAGAATTTGTTTCAAATTAGCTTTCTGACTTTTTCTGTTTGTCAAATGGCTAAGATTCTGCCTTGTTGGGTTTTAATTGCATTGTACCAGATGTCTATTCTTGCAATTAAAAATGCAGATGAGTCTTTTTTTGATGAGGAGAACAAGAATGAAAAAGAATCAAGCCACATTGCTTGTTTGGAACTGTTCATCAAGATACAGACTATTTTTCATTAACATTGCAAAAAAGGTCAATATTTAATATTTTTGAAATTTTTCTCACATTTAGAAGTTTTTAAAGGTAGATACTGTCTTTATACTAGTATTCCCTTGCCCCTCATGTTAAGTGTCTTTTTTTGAGGTGATTTTATACAGGCACAGCTCATGTGATTCTTAGCTCTTCAAAACAAAGTAGGATACTAAAGCTTAATTTTTTTTCTCTTTTAATTAAAACTGCTTTTTTGCTTGATATATGTTTGGATGCTTCAGGATCTGCTCATCCCCTTTCTGTGGCTGGTGTGGTGACAGCATGAAGAATGTGCAGATTTTAGTTGTTTTTCAGTGTTGCCATTATATTTGATAAAATGTTAGGGAAATGTTACCTATGTTTCTGATGGCACTCACTTTGCTGATTGGTACTTGAAGGGGGGGAAAAAATGTTGCTGCACAGCTAGGCTTTTTCACTCACTTTTTAAACTATGCAGTTACAGTAAATTAGCTGTCTGTAGCTTTCTTTGCTTGGCCTTTTTAATTTTAGAGTACATGGAGAAGCAACCAAAACTGGTTGATAATCTTCTCTTTTGTCGGAAGTTAACTCCTCTGGTTCTTTCATATTCAAAGGCCTACTTTCTTTTCCCTGTCCTTGGCAATTCATGTAATGCAGAAAATGGGTTCAAATTGAGAAGGACTTCCTGTTGATTGATAAGTAAATTAGCTTGTGGAGAAGTGTCTCAGGGGAAAAAAGGTAGAAGTCCCATTGTATGAAGTACTTTTCCATTGCTTATTAGCCAATGTCAAAATGCTCCTGACAGCATAACATAGTGGTAGCCTCAGGGCAAGAATACAGTGACATAATTGGTCTGTTCTGTCTCCAGCTCTAACCCTGTACTTATCCAACGCTGGGTAATGTTACTTTCACCAGTTTAGGTAACTAGATGAACTGGTACTGCCTTGTGTACGGATACTGTATATCAGCTTAATTTGCCCCTGCTTCAGCTGGGTATGTAAATAAACTAAAAGTAATTTTAGTTTTACGAAGTTTTAACTCAAAAACTAACTGGGAATTTTTATTACTACAGTTTCAGACTGAATAAAGGATGAACAAAACCTAACATATAAAAGTGAAAAACATTCAAACTCAGGAGCAGATGTGAAGAGTTAGGTTTTTAGACATGGTGAGAGAGCTTGACTGTGAAAATCAATTGTTGTGTATTGCAAATAGGTAGCCAAAAGGCAGACTTGTATATTTTTGACAGAAATAATAAAGATTGGTTACCTAGCTTTCAAATGCCAGTTTGAGAGGAAATTAGATGTGGACGTTGAAGAACTGTTTTGTGCCAGACCCAAAAGACTGAAAATTTAGGGCCCTGACCTCACACATACTTGAGCAGGTCCAAACCTCTTCTTGCAAGTAGTTCCACATTCGGTAGTTCTAACTGAGCTGAGCATGTTTATCAGAGATTGCAGTGTTGAAGACTAGGATTGTATCACTAGTAACTTTCATTTTGTTTTTAAATTAAAAATAATTTAACCATAAAAAATGAGTGTATTGCCTCATTTCTTTGAAGAAGACTGAAAAAATGTTGCATATAGAGCAGATTTTTGAAAATTAGCTTCCTGTCCCCTGTTTAGGTGCCTAAATAGCTGAAAAGTACAATTCAGACTGATGTCAAGCTATAAATATTGACGAAGCTGAACTTGGCAGCTGGTTATGTTGAAAGTTGGTGTTTGCAATTATAGTTTAGAATTATTTGCTTAACAACTCAGTGTTTATTTTCTTTGACAATAATAGTGTTAAGATCTTGGACTTCTCTGCATATATAATCATGCTAGTGGGAAGTCAAAATGTCTGTGTATAAACCAAAAAAGTTGTTAATGATTAGAAATATGATAAATATGGAACGTTGATCTGGAAAATTTCGGGGTGTAAACTAGCAAAGAATTAAGTAAAAAATAAAAGCAAACTGTGATTTAAGCTTCATTCTCCATCACCCCCTGGCCCTGTCTTGGCTCAGTCTAGCTATAAACGTCTACCCAAAGCTGCATTACAGAGTGTAGCGCCGTGATCTGGAGCTTCTCTACGTGTGGCAGGCTGTGCGTGTCTGTGTCATGACTGCTGTGGGAGCGAGCACCAGTACTGCCGCACTGGTGTGAATTTCCTAACAATGCAGCTCTTATTGTGAAAGATAACAAAACAAGAGGATAGTTTAACAGAGGAAACTCTGATACTCTTCTTATTACAATACAGGAAGATAGTAAGAACTAAAGAGTTTGAAAGGTGCAGTGGCTTCCAAACCTGTGATCCATTTGAATGATTTTTCGTAGTGCTGTCTTTAACTCTTTTAACTGCTGAAGTTGCCACTTAAATGTGTCAGTGGATAAGCCACACCATCCCCTCTCCTGTGCACATGCCTGCTTACTACTTTACCAGTTTTAATTTAGTTATTACCGATGGTTTTGATAAATGTACTGTTATATAGGACTTGATAACTGCTACTTGTGGCTCAAAAGAAAACCTTCGATCCTGAGTTGTCTTTTGTGGTATGAACAATCTGATGGGATGATACTGTTGTGATTATCAGCAGTAAAGGAGTTAATTTATAGCTTTCAGGTTTAAGGTTGAGCTGTTGAGAAGTAGGCTTCTCTCTCATCATAAAGTTTTGCTTAAGATGGAGAAAAATGTTTAAAGTCTCTGGTCTAGTATAACATCCTCCCTCCTTCTCTTCACCTCTCCTCCAGGAAACTCAAATGCTCTGTATTCTGAAGACTTTTTGTCACTTTGCAAATGTCCCAAAATAAAGGCTTGCTACTGTTGTACTGGTTTTGGTCCAGCAGTGCTGAATCATAGGGAATGCTAGTATACATGGATTGCTGGCACTTTGAGCATGTTGGCTGCATCCCCGTTTTTGCCACCGGGGCACCATTAAATTACATGATAGTTGTAATACTCATGGTAATGACCACTTGAGTACGGTTAGGATTCCGAGCATTGCTACCATTATCAAGTAGAAGCAGTATTAGCAGTGTGAGATAGCCCTTTTTTTGTGCCTGAAAAGCATTAGTTTGCAAGACCTAAGAGAACAGAAGATGAACAATTGAAAAGATTGAGTATTTTGTAGTGATAGTTTGTTTCCAACTTTGCTAAAAAATTTCTTTCGTTATGTTGGCTGGATAAAACTTTGACATAGAGTGGAAAAAGTAGCCAGTATTCTCAGCTCATCATATTTTAATTCCTAGACGTTCTAGTCATCACCGAAACTTTTACTATTCTGCTGACTGTCAAAAAGACACTGTTGGTTAGTTAAGATAAAGAGTACTCCCAACAACCTCAGTTTCAATAGTTTCCATAAACATTGTGGTAGAGCATTGAAGGAATTGAAGAGAAAAAGTAGAAATAATTTTGAGGATGTTTATTACATATACATACCTACGTAAATGGACATATCTGTATATATTTATATAAATGTGGGTGTGTGCATATATATGCTTTAGCCACACCGAAAAGATAGAGTCGGACAAAGAACAAAGGACTTTGGGAAAACTTAACCAGTTGGCAGCCTTGAGGTGATTATAGTTGGGATGTAACCTTGATTACAGTTGAGAAGTGGTGTGTAGTGCACGATAGGCTGCTGAGGTAAAGTAGAGACAAATACCTTTTATGTTCACTCTAACCTTTAACAGATTATTTAGCAAAATCAGTATGAGCAGGAAAGAAGTAAATTTTTATGCTGCTTTGTGCAGTAGAAAGTGGCAAAAAAGTGTAAACAAAGAATTTTTAAAAATACACTTTTCAATTTATTTTCCTTTAGTGGGAGGAGGAACATTCAGCACCTTAAATGTTTATGTAAATGTTTTGGAACACTGGGAAGGTGGCGATGCAATGTTCTGTCTTCAGCTTACATTTCAAGGCTGTCTTCAGATTCAAGAGCTAGAAACAGGATTTTCTATTTAGGAAGTCTGACTTAGGACCATTTTTGTGCAGTCCAGGGCTGCCCTTCCTTACCCTGCTTTTGAAACTGATGATCTGGTAGCCAGCTGATCAAGTGAATAAAATTTTTGCTTTCTTAAAGATTATATAGACACAAGTTATGAAATATTACTAGTTTGCTCAGAAAAAGCCCCTTAAATGTGATTTGAGAAGTATCCTTTCGCACTTGTTTCTCATGTCCTCCTTAACATTGAGTCAAAAAGGGAGACATTCTTTAATGAAAAAAACCCCAAACTCACTAATGATTGGGTTTTCTTGAGCAGATCGTGTTGTCAGGCGTTTTTTTGCGAAATGGACAATTACACATCTTCAGGAGTGTTCTGTTTTATGAAGTGGTTTGCTGATTTATATTCAGGCTGTTGATGTGAAAAGACTTAAGTGCTATGAATTGGGGCTTGTGTTTTTTATATATAGGTTAATGGCATAACTTCTGTATAGTCCTTCTATTCTCATGTTCCCATAGAAGAACACTACAGAGTAATGCATGTGATATCTATTCCAAGTTACAGTTATTTATCGTGTTTTTGAAAGTGGCTGTGCTGTATCTACATTAACAGCTGAACCATTTTCCATACAGTACAAAAAACATTAGTGCAGAGAAGTTAATATTGAACAAAATATGAAGTTGTGCAGCCAACACTGAATAAAACATAATGGACATTTTTATCCCATGTCATGTTTTGCTGTAGAGCACCACGGTGATTTTGCGGAGTACGCAGCTACTATTGCTGAATGCTGTTCTCTGGAGATATATATATACTTTTTTTTGGTAATAAGAGGCTGAGGATTTCTGCCTTTTCCCATTCCTCCTGGCTGCTTTGTTTAGAGTCATATCTTTAGTTCATTTTTCCTTGAAGTGCTAATCCTTCCTGGATTTCATTCCACCTAATTAATGTAAAGAGATGGTTCTAAACAATATGAAAGAAAAGTTGTGAATCCTCTCTGAAGCACCAGTGGCATTTCTCCTTTTACTGAATTGTTTCTAACTGATTACAAGTTATATTTCCCTCTTCAGTCTCGAAAAGTGAAGTCAAGTAGGTAGTCAGGAAGGATTACCACAGTGAGACCTGGATTGTCCTGGGTAATTTTTGTAGTAAATCATGACTGTTACAGTGCCAGTGTGCTGTAGATGAAAAAATATGAAATATTTCTGTATTGTTTTAAAGTCATGAATGACTTTAAGCCAACTTTCCAATATCCTAATTGGGTATGTGATGTTTTTGCGTAGTTCCGTCAGCAGCTAGTTTTTGTGAGGTGTTGTTTTTAGACAGCTTTGAGGCTTTTTGAGCAGAGAATGTGCTCTTGGTTGCTTTATCAGAATCATTCCACAACATAAGTCAGAACTAAGTTTAAAATTAAAATTTGCTGCTGTCAAACATTTACCCACTTAGCAAAGGGACAGTTAAACCACAGTGGCAGCAAAGACCCCCTTTTGTCTCCAAATGTACTGTTTGAATGGAAATCATGTCCAGAAACTCTTAGTTAATGAGAGAAGCTCAGGAAAAAAAAAAATACTCTGTTTATGGCAGCTAGTCTAATGGCAGGAGCAGTTTGTCACTAGATAGTGCTGTAGTATATTAAGCATGAGCAGTAGCCAACAAGGTGATGCAGTGAATTTAGAAACATGCCACCTGTTGGTCACCTTCACAACAAACCTTTCCTTTATGGTGCCTGAATAATGGCAACTGGAATAATTTAGATTTTAGTGATGTTAATTTAGATGTGTAGTGGTAAACCAACAGTTCTGGACCTCACTTCATTCCTGGAAGTCGGTTATGTTTTGCAAAACCAAAATTGAAGTATTTAATTCTAGCTGTGGTTAAGACAGGGTGGTGGATTCTGAATGATTTGAAATGGGCTTGAGTGTTAGCCAGTTCACTGCTGCTGGTATGTTATTCTTTCAAAATAGGATTTTGAAATACCTACCCAACGATTGGTAGGTAATGGGATTAATTTTTACACATAATACTTAATATTCAGGAGTTATTGTAGGATTATGTAATCACTTTCCTTGAATGCACTTACGTGTGTTCTCTCAGTTCTTATACAAGAAACCAGTTTCACCCCATGTGTTTTCCCAGTTGTGAATAGAAATTATATTTTTAGAGCTTCCTCCTGTTCTGTCGTATCTCATAGTCAGTAGGAAATTCTCTCACACATGCTACAAGTGTTTACTGTTTCTCCACATTTGAATGGGAGGTTGGGGGGGAGAATTTGAAGAAAACATTTTCCTGATGGCAGCCTGTTCCTTTCAGTTCTGTGCACCTGGAATATTTATTTTGGTGTTCGTACAGAGGCAGCTTATGTGAGGTGACCAGAAAGGAGGTATTTGCTGTAAATAAAGAACTTGGTGCACAAACGTGGGAAGATGTGCAGCACCCTAAAAAATACTTGAGGCAAAAAGCTAGTCTAGGAGTCCTGACTGTACAGGATATTCTGCTGCTACATAGATTCTCTAACCCAGCTAAGCAAACTGCTGCACTTGACTATATTGGAACTACAAATACGTACAGAATATTTAGGGGGTTACACTGTACATGCAGACAGTTCTAGTCTGTCAGGGCAGGACTTAATATATGTAAGCCAGGAGTACGTAGGTATAAGGAGTTGTTTCTGCTCTGGCAAGATAATAGAGACTGAGTCCGATCTTCAGTGTGCCTGGGTGCCAGAATTAATAAGTGAGTGTTGTAGTTAGCTGATTAATACTTGGTTATGAACTGTCACCGTTCTTGGAGGGAAGGGGGAGGTCCCCCCTGCTTTGTTCTGTCAGAGGAATAGTGCATAAAGTGTGGGTGGTTTTTTTGTTTCGTTTTTTTTCCTTTTTCTCCCCTCTGGCTACCTAATCAAACTGTCTGCTCTCCTGGCTAAAATTTTTCATATGCAGTCCAGGCAAGCGGGTCGATGCATCCTAAAGCCCTGGCTGCCGGCAGAAGTAGATACTTACTCTGAGGATTTGAATTAGGAGATGTATGCATGATATTTAAATTCTATTCTGACTGTGGTAGACACTGAGATTCCCCTTGCTGTAACATCTTTGCAGTCCTACTCAGCTACACGTCGCATTCTGTCTTTAACCCAAACTGTTTTCACTGGATTCGACTCTCTTGTGCCGCTTTGACTTTGCTAATTAACATTCTTATTGCTCTAGAAACATAGGCCTAAATTTGTCAGAGTAACAGGAGGAGGACGATCAGTCTTTTCTTGTCTTTTATCTATTAAAAGTTAGATAGATACTGACGAGAGGCTTTTTTCAGTTAGGGATGGGAATCCATACTCCTCTTCATGAATAAGATTTTGTAATGAGATAAGACAGATTATTGGCATAATTAGTAGCAGTTCTCTCTTTTCCCATGGAGACATTAGTGGTCCATAAGCATGTGGTGGTTTGGCTGGAACTTTGAATGCTTTTGCTAGATACTAATGCTACAGTATTTCAGTATCCAGCCTGCAACAACCCCTTTCTGGGAAAAGCTGTTTTTTTTGGCCAGCTTCTGTAATATTTCCTATTCTCCAACTTCAGACCCTATGCTGTCAAGAACTGCACAGACGCTTCATTAGTCTTGCTTTTTAGCTGATGCTCTCATTGGCTGGAGGTATGTGTCAGAAATGCATGATAAAACTGCTAAGTCAACAACAGCCTTTGACTCCACCTATAAAGTATTGTGTACTTGACTGCGTAGATTAATAATAGTGTATTAAATGGCATGGCTGGATATTTCTGAGATGTTTTAGGGAGACAGTTTAACATTCAGTCAAGGAATCAATTTAATATTTTTCTACAGTTTTGGAAATCAATAAGGAAAATTGAAAACTTACAGACAACGGAGTGGTTTACTCTTACCTCCACATATTGTTTTCAAATATACTTCAGTAGTAGAAATATTCCCTTAATCTCCTCCTGTCAAGTGAAGCTAGGTAAATGCAACTTGCTTTACTTAAGCACTGCTTTCATCATAGTGAACTATTTTTTCAATGGAGGAAATATTACAAAGTGGTAAATGTTATGGCTTCTTACTCATTTCAGACTATGCATTAACTTATTGTAAAAGTAATCAAGAGTTTGAGTTTTATTAGACTTCTGTCGCCAGAGCCTTAGTTTCTAACAGTGATTTAAAATGCCTTGCCTGGTAAAAATATTCTCAATTTGATTGTGGACTCTAAGGTTGCTAATACTTTTGGGACATCATAATATTAAGGTGATGATGTACTTAATGTAGATTTTTCACTTGGAAAACTACTTCAGGGTGATTGAGAAGACTGAGCATGTTGCACATCTGTTTTGATAGTGCTTTAACTGCATGTTCATTTCTGGATGAAAAACGAACATTTCAGTTTTGTGCCTATACACAGTAAGCAAACAGTTAAAAACTGTTGTGAAAAGGATAATATGATGATTAATAATGAGAAAATTGTAACTTGCTGCCAAACAAATAACACTTTCTGCACATATAAAATCTGGAATGCCTAGTTTAAATGATGGCATTCATTTTAGGAGGTATTGCCATTTTACCTTTGAGGAAATATTAGCTTTTTTTTTTAAGTGGTTCCAGTGGCAAAGTTTACAGAAACTCTGGTAGTGACAGTAAATCCCTGGAAGGGGAATTTCCTGTTCAGTACCAGCTTAAAGGTTTCTGTCATGCAGCACTATGCAAGGTACATTGTTAGATTTCAGTGTCAGGCCTGTATCTGCAGTATTTAGAGAAGATTCAAAGCAAGCTAATCAAACAGCAGACGCAGGTATAAGATACCTCTTAAATGGTTTGGTGGGTCACAGTATAAGGACTCTTTTTTTTTTTTTTCTCAAAACTGATTGTTGGTCTAAGTTGTGTGGTGATGGATGAGTAATAAGTATGCATAAGCAATGAACAGTATGTTTTTAACATTTTCTCTGAGGTAGTTAAAGATGCATTTCCAGCAGTGGTGCAACTTTATTCTGTAGAAACCTAAATTTGCTTAAACTTGAGCCTAAGGCTCAGCAAGTAAATGCTTTTTGCAATATATAAATTTCTTGCCTTTGAAGAATAATTTCCTAGACTGGGGTGGCAGTTGAAGTGGAAGAATGGTGAGGAGAAAGGTACTTCTCTCCTTAACTCTAACCATAACGGTAGCTCTTTTCCCCCATCTCCCCAGTACTGCATAAATTACGAAGGGGAGAGGAAGAGGGGACGGTATTGCTGCTTTTGCGATTACAGTTTTTTGTTTAACCTACATGATTTTATTAAGATGAATATGGCTTTTTCTAAACACTTTGGGAGTAAGGGCTGCTGAGCTTTGGAGACAACTGACTTTTACTTTTGTGTGTTTTTTTATCTAGTAATGCCCACAGTGGGCTGGCCTTTTAAATTTTTTTCTTCTTTTCCCCTTTCAGGGTTTCGTTTTTGCACTGAATGTAGCCAGGACGGATCCTTGTGGGCTTTGGCAGCCCTTGGAAACTGTCAAAGGTAAAAAATCAACCAAAGTTCAATGTTGCATTCTTGAATGTTGGAGGTGAGCATTAGCCTATTTTAATTCTCAACCAATTATAGGATATGTTGCTGTTTTCATATACTTTCTAGTGTGTTACTTCCTGTGGGTTTGGGTGTGAAGTTTTTTCTGTAACTGCCTGGTGCGATTTGTTTTGGTCAGCCTAAGTTGATTTGTATGTTGGTTTTCTTTGAAAATTGATTTATTTACGATGAGACTTTAAAGTCACTGGAATTGGTTAGTGATTAGTTCCTACAAGCAATGAAGTTATATTCAAGTTTTGTTTATTTTCTGGATGCTCTTGCTTTCATCTCAGTACCTCTCAACTTGTATTTAAAGTGACAAAAAAGTTCTGTTCTTTTTCCGTATGTTAAATTTTATGTTGCTTTTGTACATTCTTAACAAACTCGATGTAATGTAAAGCTGTAGCGATTAGAATATGGCTAGACCATCTGTTACAAATTAACGCTTTTTTGTCTGTGCACCTAGAGACTAATGATTACAATCATGTATCAATATGATTGTGTCAAATAAGAACAGTCTCATTTAAGACCTAGTTCACTACAGTAATGCCTTGTTCTAACTGCTTTTTTTTCAAGTATGCCACATAAGATCACCATCTTTGAAGAGCACTTGTGTGCCTGTTTTGCTTTGTACTCTTGTGAGAGTGTTTGGGACCTACCTTCCATTTCTGCTCGCTGTCTGCAATGGTGACAGTTTGCACAGCCTTACTGTCCTTTAAGGGTTTTCCAGCAGTCCATATCCAATTTAGTCTTTGGAATTCACAAGAACCACAATTGGTTTTACATTAATAAGTGCTTCTCTTGTAGCTGCACTTTTCAGAAGCTTGAAAAAGTTTTCTTCTATATCAAATGAAGAACAGTTTTCCTCTTTAGTCCATATTTGATTGTTGCTGGCAATCTGAAAAAAAAGTGTTGCTGTATGAAAGGCCCATGTGTTAGATAAGGTGCTTAGTTCCAGTGATGCCTGTTTGATGAAGAGCAAATTTGAAGACATTTGGATTCCAGCTCTCTCTTGCTAATGAGGACCTCGTGTTTCTGAATAATGGATCTTTCTACCTGGGGGAAAATCAGGCCTGAGGAAGTGCCTCGTTCACTGGTATTGACTTTCAGGGATTTAGAAGTATATGGAAATTTGGCTCAGGTTTTACTTGCCAGAGCGTGCTTGAATGCAGTAATGAAGAGACAGTATCCATAAGGTGCTCCGCACTGTCCTGCTTACACTGAATTTATGACTGGTAGTGGCATCTGTCATCCCAATACCACTGCATGAAATGTGTACGTTTGCTGCAGAAGGAGATGGAACATAAATAGGACTAAATATCAAACTGGATTGCCCCAAAGCCATATTGTTTTATGACAGGACAATATTGCAGTAGGCATTAGAGTTCCTAAGAACTGCAGCTAGTTCATATTAGCGAATGGTTTTTACCTTTGAGAATAGATTCTCATCACTGTATATTTTAAAGAGTTAAATAAAAATTGTTCCTAACTTTAGACGGGCATCTGCTACATCCTGCGTGGAACATAGCTCTACATTGCTATTTGTCAGACCTTCCTTGGAGTCCTCACTCAAGCCGAAGTTGGTTAATTTTTCAAAAGATACCAGCTGAATAAAAAGATTGGTGGATTTCAGTCCCACCTGAAGTAGTTTTGCTGGGTATATATGCAAGAATGGAAGAGGAGGATTATCTTACTTTTGACCTTTTCCAAGAGTGACTTTGATAGATGTTGGATCTGAAAATCTAAATGGACTGTCTATAAACTTTATGTATTTTTATCCCCTGGGAACCTGCCATATCACATAAATATTGGAAATAAGTAAATAAATGCCTTTTGGCATTTGGCCTTTTTTCCGATCCTTTAAGATGCTAGTACAAATTCTGATTGCCTGTCTGTCCTTTGTGTACAAAATCATTTATGCTGAGTGTTACTTTCAGCCCTTCTGCTCAGAAGCTAGCGAGCTGAAGAGGCGGTGTCAGCAACATAGAATAACTGTTATTTCTTCACATGCTGGCACTAAGCAGTCACTTTGTTGGCTGAGAAGTCATCCTCAGTAGTAAATGACTGCTACAAAAGTCTGCCACAGAGGTAGTTTCCCATGGATTCAGGAATCCCCAAATGCCTGCTTTTGGCAATAGATAAACTTGAAATGCAGCACTCTTGTGCCAGTGGGCATGGGAATCAAGGATTCATGTATGCAGAAAGAACATAAAAATGATGGTATTGAATTGGGCTTGTTTGTTTTCTCTCTTCTTCCAAGAAGAACAACAAATGCAATGGGGAAAAAATACAATAGAAGGGTAGTGTTCAGTAAGACTTCCTCTTGCAACACCTCTTGCAGTCTGTGGCTTAGGGTCTTCCTACACCAGTTGCAAGATTTTTTTTTTTTGGTGGATTTTCTTTTCCCCTTGTGAATTTTTCCAGTGAATTACAGAGTTTTTTAAAACTTTCACCTTCTTGCCATCCCATGTGAGTGAGTTCACTCTGAGCATTGTATGAAATAGTATGATATATGTTTTGAACATTAAAGCTGATAAAATGTGAATTATGGGAGAAATGAAAAGTGAGTGAATAAACTGTTTTCCTTCCCCATTACATTTGCTTTTTTTACAGACTTCTCTGTTTTTCTATTTCCTACTGTGATCTCAGAGTTATGGATGGTTCCAGTGTATTCAGTCTGTCCTCCATGGGAGAGCTTGCTTAGACTTTGTTCTTGTAGCCTTTCCCTTTTTTTTGTTTCCTAGTTCTACTGACTTTTTGTTTTTATTTTGAGATGCACTGGTTGGTAGTTTTTTGTCTTCTTCCAGGAGTAATATATAAAAACTGATGTCAAATATTGCCACTTTCCATTCCTCTGGTAATGAGGGATATCTCAGAAGATGAACATGGCACTTTTTCAAAGGTTCATATTTGAGTTCTTTCAGCACTCTGAATGAACAGCGACTTGTCCTTGCAGTGGTCTTGGCCTGACCTGACTGGTCTTGTTTTATGTTATAAGCTTTTTTAATGCTTCTGTAGCTCAATCTTGCTTGTTTCTCTGATTTGAAGCCAATTCAGTGCCAGAGCAATCCTTCTGACCAAAGCTGTTTTGGCCATTAGACACCAGACTATCTGTCTAACGATCTGCAGAGCTTCCCAGTTCCTTGAATCTGATATTGCAAAGTCATGCTCAGAAACTCCCAGCTCCAGAAGCTCTGGAGTGGGTTTCACAAACTCAGTGTGGTGAAGTACCATGGACAGGGACTGCTCACCCCGTCCACCTCCCCTCCTGCTGCAGAGCAGAAGATAGCCGGGCATCGACAAATACTTGTTTTATGCAGGAGGATCTTGGCATAGGTGCATGATACAAGTCTTGCTTAGCGTTTGATACCTAGGATTTTTGATTTTATGCTGCAGGCAGAATATTTGGTGAGGATTTGGGTGAGAGTTCTGCTTTATCCTTGTTCCTCTTTCCCCAGAAAAGGAAGTTACTATGCTGTAAGTCTTTACAGCTCTCATGCTTTGCATAAGAATATATGATATTACTGAACATAACAGCTTGCTAGTTGTAAGATTTAATAAGTTGTATATAACATTTTGTAGCTTCAGGCCCTTTATGTTTGTAGAACATAGTCTTCATTCCTTGTGTCAACTTAATGGTCATGAAAGAGATTGTCTACCTATGCACAATATGCAGAAGACGTTGGCAGTGCAGACAGCCTTACCTTATGAACAGGCTTTGAGCTTGAAATGAAGGAGCTGCATCTAGATGAACAATTTCCAAGCTTTCCCTTTTTGACCTCATTACTATTTGCACTCCTAAAGTTGTCAGTTTCCAGGCTTGGAATTGCTGCTGTGAAGGTGACAGTAGAGTCAGCAGCTCTGTAGCTGAGGTGCAGAAATTGAGTGGAGAGACTTCAAATGGATTTCAAATGCTGGTGCAGTTGAAGAGTTACAACATCTTGAGAGGGACAGCTGTTAAAAGGCCAAGAGCTCTTGGCTTTAAGAGGGTTTTTGACTTGGTGTGAGCCCTTAACATTCCAGGTACATGGAATGTTACAGATCTGATAGCTTACGTCTTGCATTTTCAGGGTGAGAGATTCCTGCTGAATTTGTGCTGGTGGGTTTGATCTCCTAAATGAATTAATTTGATTCATTACGTCTGAAAGATGTCTCATCCTCTGGAGTAGAAGACATTCTAATATTTGTAACCAAAGTCTCCCTAACCGTATTGCATTCTTCCATAAGTTACTTTACAGTTCTAAGAATGGAGTCTGGGGTGTAGATTTTTCTCAGTTAGAACTACACTGTCACTGTCAAACAAATTTAAAAATAAGTTACCAAGTAGTGTTGAACATTGGAAACACTGGGAGCTGTTGACCTGGGTTAGATTGGAAATGTCAACCTAAAGATGAATGACTTTATCAGTTCCCTGAACCATTTTGAGCCTAGAATTATTTATTTCTAAAATGAAGTAAAGAAAAAATTCCCTAAAGTAAGAACTCAGAGGTACTGTGGGATCACTGGAGGTCTAAAAATTTTTCAAACTAATAACATTTAGATTGTCTGTAGCCAAATCTGTGAAGCTTATATTTGCACAAAAGCTATTTACTAGTAAGAATTGCCCAGCTCTAGTCAATGTGATTATTCCTTACTGACTGTAGCTTTAATGAGTAAACAAAATGAATACGTTTAACACTCAGCAATGGCATATTTTAAAATTAAAAAGAAAGTATATTCCTATTAGGTGCTTTTTTTCTCTTAATTAAGTAGAATTATGTCTTATCCTGAATAACAGTTGTCTTACTTGTTTGTGTAAAATGTATAAATGCAGCGAATATGTGCAGAATGGGAACATTAAAGGTCGTAGCCTAGAATTGTTATTTATGTGCACCACAATCTCACATAACACTGTTAAAGGCAGAAAAATAATTGTTTTTAAAATCTCTCTTTCTTTTTTATCTTCTAGGCAGTATTTTGCATTTCTGCAGAGCTTTGCACAGATCCTGTTCCCATGCAAACTGATGAGGGAGAAATACTGGAGGAAGGCAGTCCCAAGGTCAGTGAGGTAAATGCCACTGTGTTTTGGAGGAACAAGAACTTGCTTGGCTGAAATGGGGGATACATGAAGTGAACGTTGACCTCTAGTGGTATTTTTAATAAATACCTGCATGCAAGTAAATAATATTTATTACCCTGGAGATATTTTAAAAAAAAGTTTTTAAAGGCCTTTAGAAAGTTGGGCTTCTTTGCCGTCTACTAAGGATTGGAACATATGTCTTTGGGCACTCCCAGGAAGGAAAGAGGAAACTCTTGTAAAGAAATACTAACCTTGATTGTATTCCATTTGTTAGAGCTGCAAGGGCTTGTCAAGCTTTCTTCCCTACCCACCTACCCTCTCAACTGACTTAAAGAATTAGGCATGTGGGCCCTTAGGTGCAGGTGTCAGTGTTTGTGGATTACTGACTGATCTATATTTAAGGTGTTCTGCTTCTTGTTTCCTTGTACTTGCCAGCATGTTCTTTGTTGTGAGACCAGATAGTATGTTGCTTTTAAAGGTACTTCTGATTCCTAACATACCTTGTTGGGACAAGAGGCTATGAAATGTGCTGTTGCATATAATGTTGGTTGTGTCCTGCTTTTTGCTTGCTTACTGACGATGCAGATGTTGATTCATTAATTACTTTGGTTTGCGTAATGACATAGTGATTATCATATTCTTTAATATGTTGATAAATTTATTTTATAGTCCTGACTATCTCAATGAGTTAGTGTTAACTTTGCAACTGATCTGTTTAAAATGTGGCTCCTAAATTTTATGAAAATCTGAATCATTGTTAGCTTGCTTGTAGTTTTGTTTAAGAGACTGGCTGAAAAAGTGAAAAACTAGAGGACTAAAATTTCGTTGTTTTCTAGCTGGAGCTTTTTTTGAGAGATGTTCTCACTGTTTTATGCTGTAATAGAAAAAAAACATTTTTTAAGCTGTAGGCATCAAGTTAGGAGGTAATTAATTATTAGAGAAAGGATTTGGCAACTGTCCTGCATTTACTTTAGGAATTGTGTTAATTTTAAAAAGCTTTGAAGGAAGGCTCACTAGATTAGGTGCTGACAAATGAAAACATATCAGTGGCTGTACCTGCAGCCATCCAGGGTATTGAATGCATCGCTTGACAAGGATGTGATTACAACGTTCAGTAGGGGATAGACATGTGAGAGGAAACATCAGGGTGCAATTAATTACTGATTTTATTAGCATGGTTACTGGTGCTTGCATTTCACCAAACAATCTGTGTGTGTGTGTGTACATACTTATGTATATGCACACAGGTGCCTGCATGTATGTGTATATATATGGATACATAGCTTTCATTTTTTTGTCTGTGTGGTAGGAAGTAGATTGAAGTTAACTGTCTTGTGCAACTTAGTCTTTTCCTCCAACGAAAAGTACGCTTTTCTTAATTCTGGGTGTAATAGCAAAGATTGATTCTCTGTTCCAGCATTAGGTGTTTAAAAAATTTAGTAAGCTTAAATTTCAAAACAAATCTTCTAGACTGACTTTGAATACCTAAGTGTGTGTGCAGTATTGCTTTGAAACAACTGTCATTTAGAGAACATGGGAGATTTGGAATCATACATCTGGTATTCAGTGTTATTAATTAAAGAGCTATATAGGATCAGTATATATTAAGCGAGGAAAAACTCATGATTACATCTAGTCCTTCTCCATCCTGTAACATACAGGACTACTCACTGAAGTGTATTTTTCAGTGTTTCTTTAGTCTGTAAATGATTATCCTCTCTTTCCTGGTCTCAGGAGAGTTTTATACCTGTAACAGTTGAAGGATTTGTCCTAGAAAAATTTAGGCAAAGTAATGATACAAGACAATATCATGGAATATAAAATTATGTCCCTGATTTACAAATGGTTACATGATCTAGTGAGCCATTTTCATAAACATACGTTTTTCTAAGAATTACTTTTTAAGACTTCAGTAATATAATTCAGGTTTTTTTCCTTTTGTCAGGACTTTTTTTTTTCTCTTCCCCCTCCCTCCCCCCAACTCCTCCAGGTAGGTGACGTGAGGTTTTTTTTGGAAGAAGTTAGGCTTATGCTTCAAAGACACTAATACAATTACCTATTCATTCATACTTTACTTGGACCTTTCATTTCTCCCCTTTTACCCATTCCAAAACATTAATCTGTAAATAAAAGCTAAATATATAATTATTGTTATCCCTATTGTTCAGATCAGTGGATCTTTTCTTCTGTGTTTTTCTAGGTGGCTTTCTTTTATACCAATATTTAAGTACCAGCAATCGTTTTGGACCTCACTCAGTTTACACTCTTCTCAAAAATCCTATAATTTACCTATTCTTTTGCCTTCACTAGAAATGATTTTTTGAGCTTGTAAATGATATCTAAGGAGTTGCCTTCTAGCATTTTATTTCCTATGAATGTTTAAGGAGGACTTGGAATACTTCATATGTTAGCAGCTCCTTTGAAGCTCTTCTCTTAAACATTGTAGAAGTTGAGTCTGCAGCTTGTAGGTGTTCTGAGATTAGTAAATGCTGTTTAAGCACATTCCAGCTACTTCAGTGACGATGTTTTGTTATATCATATATGAGGTCAGATTAAGGCTCCATTCTTAGCCTTTGTTCTGATTAATTCATTTCTAGCCAAAAAGAGATTTTTGCATGTGATACAAAGAATGAAATTACTGTTTATGGTGATTTGTAGCATCTTTTATTGGCTGCCTCAGAATAATTATTAAATAAAAGCAGGCAAGCTTTCTGTTCTGAAATTATTTCTTCAGTCTTGTAGGACTTCAACAGTATTAAAGCTATTGCAAAAGGTGAAGGAAAAGATTGTGCAATTTATTTTTATACTTTTTCCTTTGTATCTTAAGATACAAACATAAAATAACATAAAATATAGGTTTAAAACCACCTTATGTTCAGAAGACAAAGGCCCAGGCTTATGTGCTGGAGTGCCTTGATATCAGCTACACTTGAAGCATTTCTTTCAAGTAGTAAATGGCCTTGCCGTGATTGTGCTTGATACTTTTTTTCTTTTCAGAATGCAAGATGCTCAGGGGTCTGGTAGATACTTCCCCACAGTTCAGAATTTCTCTCTCATTCAGTTTTGGTCTTGACAGGAAGTGGGAAACCTACATTTGTCCCTCTTGCAGAATGTTCCTGTTATCATTTCGCCTGAATTTAAATTGAAAAGCACTTCACCAAGCAGCCATGGAAAACTCTGTAGACTGTGTAGCCGAATCCCTTCCATGCTGTATTATATTTTGCCAAGAAGGGTCTTTGCCAAAATGTCACCTAACAATCACTTCTGACACTGTCTTAAGCTGATCTCAACTTGAAAATTGATCTTATTTTCCATAAGTATGCATTGAACTTGAGGGAAAGAAAGTAAATATACTAACTTCTAGAGATAACTTTGATATGAAGGTGTTTTGTCTTTATTTATCACCATGGAAAGACATGCTCATAATTTATCTTTGAAAAGAGTAAGGCTCACTACATGAAGTTCTGTATCTCAGAGTGTTAATAACTGACTCTTCTGACTCCGCAAAATGACAAACCAAGGGCAGTTGGTTCCTATTGATACACATTACAGGAAAAGCAGTGATTAGAATAATAGTCTCAGTTGCCTGAGACTGCAGATCCCATGACCAGTTATCAATATTTGCTTCCAGAGTCTTCAGTTAAAAGAATGTTTAATTGATAGAAAAGATGTCATTCACTTTGCTTTTTATGTTCTTGCCCAGCAGCATGGGAAGAGGCAGTATGTTAATGCTGTCAGCAGTCCTAACCACTAAGAAGCCTTTGTACTTCTCTTCTGGAATCACAAGGGCATAACTTGAGGAACCAAATTTATTGTAGATAGAGGTATACTTGAATGAAGTATTCTGGGGTGTCAGGGATGACATCAGAATCATCTTTCATGGAGATACCATGAACATCAGGATATAAAGATTTTTGGGTACTGCAAGAATTAACTTTCTTATGGTGCCTGTCTGAGAATAACCTGAAAAGTTATACATGAAGACTCTGTCATACAGTAGAAGACAAATGATACATCATGCCTTATTCCTTGTGAACTGGTTTGGTTCTATAACTGTTTCAGATTTTCTGGCATTTTAGACTGTATAGTAACCTGAGATATCAAGACCAAGCCTTGAAGAGAAAAAGAGATTTCCTTCTGTTTTTGAAAAAGAAAAAAAAAATTGTGCCTCATGTAGAGCTGAGTATGTCATTTTAAAGACAAATATTTATGTGCTTTGAACTAATTAACATTACATGAGATGATTAGAAAATTTAATGCAGTCAGGCATCATGAAGAGTGATAGTCTTGCTTTAGTCCTATCAACCTGGCGGCACTGCTGCAAAAGTTGGCCTTCATGCTTGCCTTTGTCACTCCTGAAATGAGTGACAGAAATCCAGTGGCAACTTCTTGGTAATTAAGCTTAAGGAAAGTTACTGATGGACTCAGTCCTCACTTTAATGCTTGTTTCCCCCACTGTTATTAATGTGCACATTTCCATTTCATTTTGTGATTTTTTTTTTTAATTTTTTAATATATTGTGGTAGTTGACTTGTGCTCTCGTTCCTCTCAGTTTTGCACACTTGGGATGTTTGTACAATTCTTCACTTTAGTTTTTTGGCAGCGTATCCTTTTGTGATTCATTGGATTGCTTTCCAGCAAAGAGTGTTTTTTGCACATGCTCTTTCCCCTTCTCCCCCCACCCTGCCCTATAGGCTGCTTTTGGAGAGACTTACTGTCTTGGTAGTTTTGTTGCCAGGGCTTTTCATCTTAACTGGTTCCATTGTTTAATCTCACAGTTTCTTCCTTGTTGTCAGACTGTCAGAAAATACTCTTCCAGTTAAAATGACATCAGCATGGTAAAGACAGCTGGCACCTGTCAATAGCATGCTCTTGATTCCAATAATTATCTGATATTAGTGCCACAAAGAGGGGAAACAACCTGTACAGAAGTAAGCTTTTCAAATGAGTGTAGAGTTTTTAAAAACATAGTTATTTTTGGCAGATGTAGAAGTCTTATTTGACAGGAATATTGGGTCTATTTTATCCATATGATCTGCTGGTGAATATCATACAGCGAAGTATCCTTTCACTTATGAAATAGTTAGTGGACAGGGTGTCTGGTTGCTGGCTTTTCAGGGTTTCTTTTCCCCCCTTCACAGGAAAAAAAAAGGCCAAAGCAAACAAACAAACTCCACAACATTTCTACTTGGAACCCCACATCCTCTACTGTTCTTTGGATGATGATTTTATTTTATTTTTTTAAATTATATTTTGTGGTAGTTAATTTGCCACTAATGATTACTGGGCTTTTTCTGTTAACAGCTTTGGTACTCTGAAAATATCAACAAGCACTGAGCTTCTTGTTTGTGGCTGATTTTCTTTTCAGCTGTTTTCATCCATCTGTTAAGGATTACTGCGCAGACAACACTTAAACTTTGTTTCTCAGTTGTTCCTTTGCTGTAAAATATTGCAGGAGGAAGCTAAAATTCTGTGCCTGATTTGAAGTATTTTTAGATTTCTTTCAATATTGGCAGGAGTTTTGAGCTTATGATGCAAACTTCTTTCTCAAAAAATGCAATTAAAATTTTCAGGTCAAATGTAAAATTTCCTCCGCTCTCTTTGTTGTTCCTTCATCTTTCAAAGTAAAAACCTATGAATTCGCAGGGAGGGGAGGACTTTGACCTAAGTAATTTATAGAAGGGTGTTTTTGAATTGTGGTTTTGATTCAGTGTTATAGAAGGGAAAGGGGGAAAAATAGCTAGGTCTGCCCTTTTAATGCTTTGTGTGATAAAAATCTAGGTACACAAAATTTTGGTGAAAAATGTGGCTGCACAGGATTTGTAATAATGCTCAACACCTAATAAGTACAGGAAAAGGGAAAAGATTCTGCACTGTATGGTGTTAGATAAATGTGTTTTTATTCGAAGTTTTTGTTAGTATTTATAGAAATAATTACTGAACTGAATAGGTACTCTAGAAATTAGGCTACTTTTCCATACTCCTGTGGCTTTTTCATAATCAGTGACACAAGCATTGAGGCTTGTCCTGTTGTTCAGTCTCACTGTCCAGTGCCACTTATCAAGCTGTCTTGAGGGTGCCTGTTAATCCTTGTTGTTTTATTTCCTTTCAAGTTGCTGCCTGTTCTTATCTGTCAACATGAATCTTTCCCTTGCAGTATTGCCTGCCTGTTCTCATCCTGGTTAATTCTTATTTTTCTTGCCTCTTGGTGTCTAATTGCAAACTAGCATTTGCCTTCTGTTTAAATCACTCTTCAGAACTCTGTGGGCACTGGCTGTGGGGTTTTGTTTGTTTGTTTTTGTTTTGTTTTTTATCCCTGAAGCATTCACACAGAGGTGATGAAAAGGTTAAAGTACATAACACTTACTCACTTGCTTTTATTTCATATATGCTGAGAATAAAGAAACATAAGTTAGGCTGGTGCTTTCATTGTGTGGGATTTAGAATTAATATAGTAAAAAGAAAATCTTAGTTGGGTAGTTAAACTTAACACAGCATCCAAAACCTTGATGCCTGTATCTCTGGGGCTTATAATACTGCTTAGTGATACAGAACTGGATTTCTATTCAGATGGCACTAAATAATTTAAAACATTCAGGCTGAATGCCTATACAGTAATGAAATGAATAAAATGCTTTGTCACTGTAATTAAAAAAAGCTGTTCTCCAGTCTAGTACTGGCCTGGTACGTGGTCCTTTCAGACTTGATGGTTTCTCGGCAGTATGAATCCCTGCTACTCTTGCAAATCCTGGCATGTTACGAAGAGGTGAACTTTCAACTTCAGTGTACTTTCTTGTGAATACCTGACAAGTCAGAGTAGGTTTCAGTTTACTCATGTGGCTGTTGCCTCTCCATTGGGTCCAGGAAGGTAGGTTGGTTTGGTTTTTTGGTTTTGTTTTTTTTTAATCACTGACCATATTGTCGGAATGTATTAGTTTATTAATTTTTGATGTCTGCTGGTGGGTTACTTATGGAGCTTCCAACATTTCTGTTACCTGATGTACAGGGTACGTTTCCATCATTTTTCTGGAACGTGAGTTGTAGGAGCAGCTAGTCTTTCTAATCCTGACCTAGAACTACACTAAGTTCCTAGAGTCTTTGTATAAAGTATCTTGTAAAGTCTTCAGAAGTAGAGAGATTTTCTGCCTAACAAGGCAGTTTATGCTTCTCCCGAAAGGTAGCAGCTTAAGAACTGGTCTGAGCACAAAGACAATATTTCACAACAGAAACTGATGTCATCTTCAACATGCTCTGCTAGCTTCATTTTTCTGACCTGAAAATGTTACAAGTCTTCAGGAGAGTAATTTCAAAAGAAAAATCTTTGCACATCACGTATTTAAAAAAAAGAAAAAAAACCCAAAACCATTAATCTCTCAGTAGAGAATGAAATTACTTTAAATCTTAAGTTAATAAAATATTCCTCCCTTTTAATGACATGTTATTAAAGCTTGTAAAAATGTTATGGCATACTCCTGTTTTAAAAATAAATTAACACAGTCCATCAAGGGGAGCAGAAATTTTGGCTTAGTTTTTCTCTTGAACTTTAACACTGTGGCCAACAAAAGAACCAAATAACACTTTCCTACAAAACACTACACAGTTGGACCTTTCTATGTGGGGAAAAAAACCTGCCTGCTTCCGAGTTCATAACTTTGAATTTCAAAATTTCAAGGCATTGTAGCAAAGAGCTGTAATTATGGTATGTGGTTTAATCCCAGCTTGCAAGTAAGCACCACAGTGAGAATCGGAAGGGTAGAAGTGAGAAAACACATGGGTTGAGATAAAGACAGTTTAATAATTTAAAAAAAAAAGGGGAAAAAAACAACAGAGAAGAAAATAAAACCCAGGAAAAAAAAAGTGGTGCAAAATGAAAACAATTGCTCACCACCAAGCAAACAATGCCCAGCCAGTCCCTGAGCAATGGCAGCCCATGCCAACCTCTACCCACACCCCCACCTCGGTTTTATTGATAAGTTCATCATATGGTCAGTTGGGGTCAGCTGTCCCAGCTGTGCCCCCTTCCAACTTATTGTGCACCCCCAGCCTACTCGCTGGTGGGGCACTCTGAGGAGCAGAAAAGGCCTTGATTCTGTATAAGCACTGATCAGCAACAACTAAAACATCCCTGTATTATCAACACTGTTTTCAGCACAAATCCAAAACATAGTCATGTACTAGCTACTATGTAGAAATTTAACTCTATCCCAGCCAAAACTAGTACAGTATGTTATCAGGGTCTACTGGCTTTATAAAACAGCAGTTATAAACAAGGTAAAATTGTTAAGGACTTATAAAAAAGAACGTAGAATTAAACAGACAGTGCTACTTGAGCTATTGCAAAGGAATGCTATTGATAGCTTAGCTGCTTGGACATTTTTAAAGAAATTCAGGATCAAGTGCAAGATTTTGCCAGTTGGGTGTACTGTTTTCTACAGAGGCAAGATGGATTACTCACTTGAAACCTACTTACTCATAGTAAAGACTGCTAAAATATAGACACAAAACTGAAAGATTAGTCTCTCTGTATTCTAATCTTAGAATACCCCAAAGTGCTTTTGAAGCACAAAAGAGAAGGTTATTACGATGTTGTATTTTCTTTCCCTTGGAAAATGCCATCATGCCAAATTAACTTTGAGATCTTCAAAAACTGTCATCATACAGTCCTTTGATCCAGCCTTTTCATATGTACAGTTCATGTGGAGGAAATACAATGGCATGGAATGTCATTGCAGTGAACAGGTGCGTATTTCTGATTTCTAACAATCTTAAATAAAACTCAGTTTAAACTTACATTTTCCATTCTTTTCTCTTAAAGGTTCTTTCTTTTTCATAAATGTTTTCTTGTTAGTTTTTTTCCTCAACCAATAGCATCTCTTCTTCACTTAATTACAGCAGTTTATAATACTTTGCAAAACAGACTAAAAAAAGGCAAATAATATTTGCTTAAAAAATTACGGAAAGCAGTTCTGCATTTGAGAGCTAACATGGTATAGTCCCACTATGATTTTGGAGACAGAGGCAGTTGGGAACATTGCTTTGTGGTTCTGCTTAGGAAGTGTCTCTTCTCATGCAGGTGTACTATTGGCATGCAATATGAGGGGCTTCTGCGTTTTCAGAATATTGCCTTTTGATCTCTTTCCATTCAGTGTTGGCTTTACAGAGTTGTTAGCAGTGGTTGTATTCCATGTCAATGTGACAGTTCTATATAATCAGCTATTTAAAACAAAATCTTGTATGTGTGAAAGTATTGATAAATGTTTTCAGTCTTACTGTCTTATGGCAGACTGAGGGGATAGGTGTTTGGGGTGAAATTTGAGCCATGGACAGTAAAAAGCTTATTTTACCCTTCCAAATAATTTGTAGTCTGTTTAGTTGGTCTTGAGTCATTGAAAGGTGTAAAAACTCCTGACTTCATACATTTGCATGACCCTACAACGACAACTTCGTTTTCAGTTTTTGAACTAGAATTTGTTTCAGTTCCTCAGAATTTTTTCTTCTCTCATTGGGTGTGGAAGAAGTGGAGATGGGGTTTGTGGAGAAGACCTTTTTTTATTCTTGACACTAAAAATAGTAGTGACAGTCTTCATCATTACAGTAGATAAGAGAGTGTGTGGACAACTAAGGACATTTGAACTCTGCAAAAAGGCATTGTGCAATATCTCTTCCCCTGAGGGTAAAAGCAAATTAAAAGCATGTCAGCATTTCCTGTCACTTGTTTAAAGCCTGTTCACTGAGGCATTTGGATAGTAGGCAAGACAGTGTATTATGAAGAAGGGAGAATGTAGTAGTTGTCTACAGATGCCGTAGGCCTGTGTGGAATGAGGTTGCTAAGAAATGTTACAGAAGTACTCTGAAATCATATTGGTAGGTTTCAACAGATACAGAGTTTCCATGTGTGATTCCTAGAGAAGTAACTTACGCCCATGGTGTTTGAGTTTTTTGTTTTGAGGACAAGTTGTAATGTGTGTGAGCAAGAAAAGCCCAAGTTCTGCCCCAGAGATGAGTGGGTATTTAATGGTTTGGCGGTCTGTCATATACAATTTTAATAATCTGGAGAAATTTGGAAAAAATTATACAAGCAAGCAGCATTGTCAGTGGCTCCCTTGTGACTAAAATGAGTTTGGATTTACATTCTGGTAACTGGAGAAACTGGAAAGTAGCTGTACATTGTGAGTGTGAATAGCCTGTATTCCTTCTCCTTTTTGACAGTGGTCAAAAGTGGATGCCGAAGACAGGCTTAAAACAGAGTTAATATCTACTTAAAACAGAATTGCTCTCAGCCTCCAGCTGTTCGTTGCTCAGGAACTTTCTGGGCCACTGGCAGTTTCTATGTGTTTAGAATCCCCACAATAGATTTCGGTGAACACAGAAAAGAAAGTTTTGTTCTTCTTTCTCTTCCTTGCCTGTCTGGTCAGATCTCTTAAGGCAGAATAATTTCAGCACTTCTGTGTGTGTGCCTGGTTTATGTCACTTTCAGTCACTCCTAACAAACGGGAAAAAACAGTATTTGTGGCACTGAAGGTGAATGAATGTGTAGTGCAAAAGTTTAATTTAGTTTTCAGTAATTTTGATTATCATCTGCTTTCTTGAGCCATTAAAATCCTTTTCATTGTTTGTGCCTGTTGTCCTTTTGTGGCAATGCATCATCTAGCTTTCCAAATCTAAATGGAAGAGAGCAGTTAACATGTTTTCTCTCTTCTCTGTCAGTGTGGTTAACAATGTGTATATCAAAATATCAGCCACTTACAGATGTCAGTTTAAACTGCTATAACTTGTTCATGTGTGTCTGCACCATAAATAGTAAATTAACTGTAAAATGAGGTGGCTAAATAGAGTCATTGGGCTGCATACAAGTGGCTGTTCAAAGTAGTGGGGGGTGTGGTGTGAACTGTTCAAGGGCCTTCGGGTCAGATTTTTCCCCTCAATGGAAAGTGTAGATTTGTTATGGAAGTGTAGAAGGTTTTTTCAGAGTTGTAGAAGTTAGCAAGAATTCATGGCTTGGGAAATGCGAACAATCTTTAGCTGAAGAATAATACAAAAAGTTAGTTAAATAAAAGATGGGAATTACTCCTGTCTTACTTAATTCAGATTTTTCTGGGATCCATATTTATGTACAGGACACACTAAGAAATGGATGGAGTGCATCATCAACTGTGGTGCAGGAAAAGGAGAGCACTTCTGCTTACATTCAGAACGCTTTATGCATTTTGTGTCTGAGATTGCTGAACTGTTATTCAAAGCTGCTTTGGCAGCTTCAGAGTTGAAGTTTTCAAATAGCATTTCTAGATATCCTGTCATACCATAACTTGTGTGACTTAAACATCTTTGGTGGTTGAAGGTGTTACTGGCAAAACAGTACCTTGCTGCAAACAACTAGGTAGTTCAAATTGCCTTCAGAGCAAGATTCAGATGAATTTATATATATGGTGAGCTGTTGTATTTGAAATACTTTGCAGCTAATTAATGCATTTTAAAGCAAACTTTCTTATCTATACAGTATGAAATGTGGCTGGGCTCCTGACCTTTTTAGCATTTCTAGTGTGTGACTGTTGTTTTATGAATATCACGAAAACTATTTGTTTTAAGCTTAGCAGGGAATTAATGTTAAGCTGCTGGGTATTTCACAGAATATTAGATAACATAAATATTTTAACCTATGGCCCATTTTCTATGTAATTCTTATTTCTGTAAGTGATTAATTAGTGACAGTTGGAAGTAGAAGCAAAACTTCTAGTCTTTTAACCACTGCTGCAGGTTTGGTGCTTATTTAGGTTCTGAGTAATACAACTTCTCTAATCTTAATGGTTAATTGAGCTGCTATTGATAATCTGTCCTATTGTTCTATAAGGGTGATGCACAGTTTAATGATGGTATATGTTAACATGTTGGCATTTATAGTTAACATTGTAACATTTAATTGAGTCAGGAATTAAAGTACCACTAGGCTGCATATACCAAACATAGGTATTAGAACAGTGATTTTAAAAAATAATTGTATGTGGTTTAACTGTGTTAACGTTCAAAATGATTAGCAGGGAGTACTGAATGTGATATGTGACTTAGCAGTAGGATTACATTAGTGGGTTTTCACTTCCCTTTTTACTAACAGGAGAACCAGTTAGGACTGTGTGATGGTAGTAATAACATTCAAATGCTCAATCTAGATGCTGATGAGAAACTTTAAGAAAATAGTGAGCAGGCTAGGAGATGGTTCACATCTTGTGTTGGTATATTTTGTATATCAAGACTGTGCTTTGGCAAAACTGAGAGGAGAAAAAAAGGTAGAAATGGGTTCAAATGAAAATTTAGTAACATCACAATGCTGTACAGTACAACAAAATCCTGAAAGAGACCAAAAATTCAGATAACTTTTCATGCATATCTTGTCTCTAAGACTTTCCTGTGTGGTTTAGAAAAAATGCTTTGCTCTTTCTCATTTTAGGAGCTGTTTTTTCTATTATTTTCTTTCTTTTAAGTTTAAGTCACTATTTATAAGATGGTTTTTTTAATGCTTTCATCTGTGTACCGAAATTAAGGTTTAATCTAGAAAGTATATTTTGGGACTAATTTTGCTAACCAATTTGTGCTATCCTATGCATATTTTGAGATGCTAGCTTAACCCTAATATATTCCTAAGGAAATTATTGAAGTGTTTGCAACTAAACTGCATTGATTTTTATTAAAAGAAGTTAAATTAAAAATTTAATTAATCTGTTGCTAATAAGTAAAATTTTCCCCGATGCAGTTTGTCCGAAGTGCTCATAATAAAGCCAGGCAGAGAGGTGACTCAGCTTTCCTTTCATTTGTAGTAGTGATTACATTTCTGTTAGACCTCAAATTGTCTCAGATTTCTGACAAGTCCTTCTAACTGCTTGGCATTTATAGGGCTTCCACTGCTGTTAGCAGTAGTGACTAGTGACTAATTGCTTGGATTGTAACGATTAGGTTGTGCAATTCTACTTAGAGCAAGTATTAGTGCGACAGAAGAAATGCTGATGGCCTGTTTACAGTAGCTCTGTTGCTGATGATTGGAAAGGTGCACTGGTGTTAAAGCAGTAGTTGTGACAAAACACCAGATTTATCAGTCTTAATCTGGGTCTGCAGTAGGCTGTGTTAAAATTATCAGGTAACATAAAGCACTGGAAATAAATTGCCACAACCTACAGAAAGCAGCTTTTGACCTTGGCTGATCCTCACCAGAGTCTAGTTGTACGCTAGAAAAGGTTTTTCGTTCAGGTGTGCTTGAGATGCTAGCGAATGAAAAATGTTACAAGAGTCTTCATCTCCTGTTCACTCAGGTAGCTGGTTGCAGTCTTTTTTCATAAAATAGAAAAGAAAAAAAAATCACGCTCTGTAAAGGAACTATTGAATGAGTGGAAGAAGGTAGTGATAGTAGCTCTCTGATGAAGCTGCATTAGTATGTTTCTATAGCTGGTGAAGAAAAAAGACAAAATACTCTTTAAAATTAATAGCTTTTCATAATAAGTATAGGGTTTCTACAAGCTTTTGTCTTTTTTTCCCTGAGAAAAGGTTTGGTTTCTCTTATGTTCGATTCAATTTTGGTGGGCTAGGATATCTAATGAAGGTGTTCAATCTTGTTGGGAAAATGTGCTTTCTGACCTCAGGATTCAGGAAAGATGAGGCTTTTGCCCTTGAAACTTTCTGACCCTTCAAAGTGTTGCTGACTTTATCTAGGAGCTCCAGATTAGGTTTACGCATTAATCAAATCCATTAGAGTCTCATTGAAGATATTTTTAGAAAGAGTAGTATGAAACTGTAGTAACAGGTGTTGCACTTCTGGGGAAAAAAAAGTAAGAGTTTTTAGAAAATGAAATATACCAGAAGGAGCTCAGACATAATAAACTAACTATTGAGTGTCTAATTGTGAATAGCTTTTTTAACTTAGATAAAACAATTTGTCTTTTATTATTTAGAACACTCAATGTATAAACTTTTGTCAAAATTTGGATATTCACGGGTGCCTGGATTTTTAAGGGAAAAAAGCTTTGAAATAATAAAATATGGAGTTCAACAACTTGCAGTTCCTTTTTTTAAAAATGCAAGTTTTTTATTGACTTCCCCCCTGCTGTTTAAGGGTCTATTTTTGGTTCCCACTTCCAGTTGCCAGAGGCTTGAAGCCTTCTCCATTGCTTGCCAGGAGAAACAGGTGTGGAGTGTGCTTCCTTTGATTCCTGCTCTTGGAATCAATGGCTCCCTCTGCAGTCCTTTTAAGAGAAACTAAAGTATCTCGGATCCTCTGCCATTCCACTTTTTCTTCCTTCCTTGGGAGAAATAAAATAGGTACAAAAGTTTTGTCTTACCTCCACCTTCCACTCTTTTTCTACATATTCAGGACAACTGCATTTCCTGCATATGATGTAAGTCAGGAGAGACTAAAGACTTATAATATGCCTTTTCAGAATGCTTGCAGTTAATCAGATATGTTGTGGTTGCTGTATGCTGTGTATGGCTGAAACTTAGTGAGGACTCTGGGCTCCAGCTTCCTTAAAAAGAATACTAAGAGAGTGCCAGACGTGATACGGTGATGATAGAGTGAAGACAAACTGAGAGACTTGTGGGAAAGAAATGTGCATAGGAATTTTATGAGAACTGGGTGGAGGAGAAAAAGAAGAATCTAACAGTGGCTATTATGTGCTGTTCCTCTCTTCAGTTCATCCTCAGGTAGTCACTTAATCAAAAACTTAAAATACCATATTCTCATCATTTCTGCAATGGGATATTACTATTGCCATTGGGAAAATAAGACCTAAATACTTTAAGTACTTTTTTTGGATCTCAAAAATAACTCTGCTGAATAGATAGCCTGGCCTAAGAACTAATTTTAGGAATATGTAAACAATGTCCGTGGAATTTTACTGGGGCAGTTTGCTTATTAATTATTTCAGAAGGCTCTTTGTCAGATATCTCTCTTTGAATTAAGATGAACTACCCAGTAAAGCGACTTTTACTTTTAAATACCAGGGAGAGCTGGAAATTGATATTACTTCATAAGCTTTTTCTAGGATTTTTAGAACACAAAATAAACTGTGTAGCATTTTCCAGCAGAAATTTAAAACCTGCAGGTTTCAAAATGAAAAATATAGATCACTGATCATGAAATTGTTTAACACATGCAGGCAAGCAAAAGAAAATTAGAGGCAAACTTCTGCAAAAAGAGGAATGCAAAAATTGCTGCACTGTATGAGGCCTGTGGAATGATCTTGTATATATAACTTCCCCTTTCCCTTTGTAAAAATGGTCTCATTGCCAGAAACAGAAAAGCTTGTGTTGCTATTGTTTTGTAATCCTCTAATACACAAATAAATCTTCATACACATAGATATATAAAACATAAAATCCACAAGGACTTGTGAAATTCAGTGTCGCAATTTATGTTTGTACAATAACTAATTTTTTGTCTGTGTAACAGTATATTTTTCAAATAATTGTATATCCTCTTATGTTTGGTTTTTTTTTGTGAGTGGGTTAGGCTTTATTTATATTGTGGTAGCAAAGGGGTGATGTTTATTACAACACTGTCAAACTGTGCTTTTTTTTGTGTACGCCTCAGTCATGTGTCGTCTTGCATTGAGGAAGGTCTGCAGCCCAAATGTTGGATTTTGTTCATGTAAAGTCTTCCCTCTGCCTCAGACCTTTCTTTATTCTGAGCTGTCACATTTTTAGAGTGTAGTGGAGGGTTTCTGAGCCTTCACTGTCTGTACTCAGTGTTCTAAAAGAGGACATACTGTGGTTCTACTACAGTCATTAAGTATTTCTTTCTGTATTGCTGTTCGGCGTAGTTTAGTTTTTCTTGATGGTTGGTTTTTTTGGCATTTTGATTATGTAACTTCTTAAGATATTTTTCTTAGACCTTTCCACACTGAAGTGTAGGTTCTTACTGGGTTGGGCATTTGGTAGGGTTTTTTTTTCTCCAATACATTACCTCTCAACATTAAACTGAATCTGTTCTTGTGTTCATAGGATTGCTGGGAAATTCAGCATTGGAAGGGACCTCGTGAGGTCTCTAGTCTGACCTCCTGCTCAAAGCAGGGTCAGCTGTGAGGTCAGACCAGGTTATGAGGGATTTTATCCAGTCTGGCCTTGAAAACCTTTGAAGCAAGGAGATGACAAAACTTCTGGGCTATCTGTTCCAGTCCTTGACTGTCCTCATGGTGAAAAGGAGTCATCTTATATCCAGTGTGGACTTCTCTTGTTTCACCTTACGCTCACTGCTTCTTGTCCTGTCACAGTGCACCGCTGTGGTGAGCCTGACTCCTTGCTGACCTCCTTGTAGATACAGACAAGCTGCTGTTAGGTCTCCCCAAAGCTGTCTCTTCTCCAGGCTGAACAAGCCCAGCTCTCTCAGCCTCTCTTCACAGGGCAAGTGCTCTGGCTCCCTGAGCACCTTGGTGGCCTAGTGCATCCAATTTATGGATGTATTTGTTTTATTGGGGGCCCCAAAATGAGGTGTGTTAGACCATATCTGGCATAATAAACACTGAGTAGAGGCGATAATCGGTTCCCTCATCTGCTGGCAAGGCTTTTCTTAATAAAGCCTGGGATACTGTTGACCTTTCTTGCCAGGGCACACTGCTGGCTCATGAACAGCTTTCCATCTGCCAAGACCTTTTCCACAGAACTGCTCTCCAGTCAGTCTACAGCCTGTATTGTTGCCAGGGCCTCTCAGGTACAGGGTTTTGTTTGTCCTGTCTGAATTCATACAGTTCCTGTAGGGTCCATTCCTCCAGGCTGCCTAGGTCCACCTGAACGGCAGCCCTGCTATTGGACTTGTTGACTGAACTTCTTCATCCCAGTTAAGTATTATCTTAAAATTCTGACCAGAGTATACCCTACCAGCCCCTCAAGTCATTGGTAAAGTTGTTTAATGGACTTGTCCTAGGGTAGACCCCTGCAGTACCCCACTTGATACCAGCTTCCAGGTACCACACAATGCAGTAACCATTATCCTCTGAGCCTGACCAGCCAACTGTTTCCTACCAGTCTTGTTGTTGACCCATTCTAAAAAGAGGTATCTTATTTCTAGTTCACTAATAGTCAGTTTCTTGAAGTTCCCATGTCTTCTTTTAGCGTCTTGATGCATTTTATTGTTAGCTTATTTTATCAGTGAAAACCTACCAGTTAATATCTTTATTTTGTGCATTGAACAGTTTGCACATTCATGAGTACTTTCTCACTCTGAGACTAATTTTCTTGGTGAACTTCTTGTGACAAACTTTGTCGTTGCCTTTCTCGAAGTTACAGGAAGCCCAGCTCTTTTTTTTCAGTGCTGACATAATCCTACAATATCTTCTTCAGGTTTTTTGTAACACAGATTTTAGTCATTTCAGATACTTCTTCCTACTGTCTTAAGTAGAGCAAGCTGATTAGCATTTCTTAAAGTAGATGGGGTTTTCTAATTGCTTTAAAACAGATTGCGCCTGGACCTACAGTCTTCTTGTTTCTAGCTCAGGCATTTGTTGTTCTTAATTATTTGCCCACTTCTCTTTGAAATGGTAGTTTTGATAGATCTGCATGCTAGATGATAATGTGTCTGGAACAGCTATGCCACTAGCATTCTTCATATAAAATTCATATTAAAGCAACAGTTTTTTATTAGCAGTACTTCAGCAATTGCCTTGTCCTGGTGGTGGTCTACTATATGTTCCAGTTCTCATTCAAATTTCTTGTTTGTAATCCAATAAAGTAATTTCCTGTTCCTTTCTAAATTTTTGTTGGTTTTAAAATCATTCCCATTTTATACTTCAGTTTTTATGATCTCTCCTTTTCTACAGCTTCATTAAATTGAATTTCTATTTTAAATGGGAATCTTGTTAGTTTAGCACTATATATGCTGTATGTAGTGTTTCTTTACTCCCAAAGGTTGTACTTCATCTTTCTTCCCAGTACCGGTCACAAACTTTTCCCTTGCTTACCATTCATATGAATTGTACTTGTCTCATACCAGCAACAGCAGCAGGCTAAAATACCTCCTGATTTTAGGTTGTGTAAGAGTGACTCTTAAACAGTTACCCTCACTCACAGAACCATGCTGTTTTGCTATGTGGCCACAAATCTGTAACTATTTTACCAATTGTCACACTTGTGTTTTAACATCCGCAACAACAGAATTAGTGGGTTGATACCTTTTTCTTCAGCTAGACAGTTTTGAGTCCAGATGAGAGAGCTTTTGAGAATCAGATATGGACTGAGGTACAAATAGGTTTCAGTGTGTCTGATATGGTGGGAATACATGGATAAAAATCCGAGTTATTTACAAAACTGTAATGCAAGATTTTCTTGCTTTCAAACATTGCTTTTAAATGAAAAAATACTGTTTTGACTATGGGTCGCATGGGTACATGTTTACAAATGTGGAATTACCTTACGCGTATATGACTGTCTTCTGGATGTCCTTACCACCTTATATAGTTCATCAGTTTCTTGGTTCATTTGTGGTTTGGCTTAGGGCTGTGTCTGTGCAGGCAAATAATGTAATTTCTGTTATCCTTGTTAGAAGTCAATATGCAGATAGTGTTTTTTGTCAGTATTTTTGACCTGTCAACAGGATCAAGGTACAAATCAGTGAGCCTGACTCTCTTGGGGGGAGGGTTGGGGCACAAGGGAAAGCAGCCACTGGATTTTGGTTTGGTTTGGGTTTGGATTTTTTGCTTCTTCAAAGGCTGACTACACCACATTATCTTTACTGACTGAATAGTGCTTCTCTCCTCTTTGCAGTTTAATGTAGTGGATTATGGATTTGTGTGTGATTATGATTTAGTTGCTTTGTTGTATGGCTTATTGAGTATTGCAGTGTGGCCTGTTTGTTGGCTTCACATGAAGTAAAGCATTGCTAACTGTATAGCTGGATGTTTATATAAAATACTAAGTGCATGTGTTAAATTTTTATACAAAGAGAAGAATATTTTGCTACCTGTGCAAGAAAATCTGGCTGAATGAAGTAATTAAAGGAAGAGTGTGTAATTAATTAATGATCAAATAAAATGTAATTCTGCTTTCTGGCCAAAGAAATTACTGAAAATGTATGCTAAAACTGTATTTTAAAAGCAAACAATTAAACAGAAAACTTCCTTAGTGCCCTTGGAATCTTTTAACATGTGAGCCAAAGGAAATGCCTACCTTATGTTGTCATTGGAACAGCATCTATTTGAGGTTCCCTTAGGCCTCTTTTTTACCCTGCTAACTAAGCTATGCGTGTGCAGTGAAAGTCTCATTTTCATATAAAAGTTATTTTTCGCAAGAAGTACTCTGCTTTCACAGCAGTTTCTGTCTGTGGTTAATAAGTTTCTTTGAAAATTCTGATTTTTCTCCAGAGATGTTGTTAGACGTAACTTTTCTTAATTCCTGCTTTATATGTAAGGAAGAAGCGGTAGAAGCCATACTTATTCAGAATGACAAACGAAGTCCGTAACAGAGCGAAACATAGAACCTAGATACCCTGACTGATAGTCTTCTGCTATAGCGATTAAATAATTCTTTTTCCCTTGTAAGATTTTTCTGAAAATTGTGCAATAAAATGATACCATAGCAATGGGGTTGGAGATGTACATATGTTGCTAAGAAACTACATGGTCTGTTCTGGACCAGCCACTGTGATAAAGTGGCTGTCTTAAGTTGTTGCATATGGAAAAGGGCCACTTTAGGTGATGTGCGTTTTGCTCCACCGATTTCTGACCTGCAATGCTTGCCTTTGCAGATGGAACATGAGGATTTTGTAATGGAGGGGCATGGCAAGACTCCACCTCCTGGTGAAGAAAACAAACAGTGAGTCACACATTTATTTAAAAAGGGCCTTACCACAGTAAATGGTGTGAAGCACTCTTGTTTAAATGTGCTGTGAGCATTGGTTGGTTGTTTGGTGCTTGCCCTTTTGGTTCCTTAAATATCCGTATATAATAGTGGATCGTGGCTGAAAAAAAAAAAAAGCAGGCTGCTGACTTGCCTTAAATTTAAAAGCATAGAAATATGCATTGCAATTTCAGAAGGTAAATCAGAAGTTGTTGTAAAAGGGATATTCATGCTGGAAGCTTGGCACTGAGGTAGTGAGTTTGTACATGAAGTTTTTATAGAGCTCTTCTTCACTGGAATAATGTGAAATATGATAGAACCAGGGCCTGCCTTTTGGTGTGCATACGGTAGATTGGTCCCCTTTGAAATACAAGCCTTATTTCTTTAGAATGAGTTTTAATAAAGGAACAGAAATTGTAAACAAAATGCTCTTTCAAGGATGAACAGTCTAAGATGCTGGTAGGCAGTGTTTTAGGGAAAGAAGCTTGATCAGAGAAGAAAATGACAGATTTCCATTAGCAAAAGGTGCATAAAAATGGCTTTTTTGTATGACTTCAAACTGAAATACAGTAATAGTTGGGGGTTTTTCCTGGGTTTTTGTTCAGATGGGAAGAACAGAGCACTGTCATAGAAGTATTGCAGTGATGGTTGTCTTTCGTATTCTTTTCTTTAGTTAATGCAATGGTAATTCAATTTTGATACCATAATTAATTTTTTTTCCTGGCCTGCCTTTTGGAGCAAGCCAAAGATGGTCTTTGGGAAATCCACAGCACAGAACTCTTTTCTTATGCCTAATGGAATGCCTCCTCATGAGAAGCAGGAAGTTCTCACTGATCAGCAGTACACTTGGTGCAGAAAGGCTGGGATTTGACTTGGGGTGAAGGTCTTCCTTGCCTTCTAGATAAGCTAGCAACTGTAAGTCCGCTGCCTCTGTGACAGTGAGAAACCATTTCTGAGGTAGCCAAGATGAGTTCAGGGAAGTGCTAGTGCTGAACATGCACATTCTTTCCATCGTGGAAGTGAGCCAAACTTCTCAAAGTAATTGCTGCTGTTTCTTTCTATTCAGACTGCCCAACTTACTGTGGTACCAAGAGATACAAAGCTTGTTGACGTAAAAACTTTCAGAAAGTTCCAGAAGAAAAATCGGTGCAGAAGAAAAAAGTAGGAGTTAGGTTCCTGTTCTTCTGAATTCTTTCTTTAGATATCTAGTGTTATAATGAAACACGTTATTATAGTGAATAATACAAGGGATGTTGTATCGGATTTATCATAGCCTCGTCTTTGCTGTCTTATTTTAGGTGCAAGTGGCAGCTAGAATTACTTTACAGTTGACCTGATTTCTAATGAGAGCTTTTCACATGCCTTACAACATTATCTCTCTCTTCTCCAAAACTGTCGTTATTAGAAAGTGAATACGAGATTAGTGATAGGCAGGATTTTTATTTTTTTTAACTAATAAATTTGTGTTCAGGTGGCATCTGAGATCTTGTCATACAGATCCTGCCCTAAGAAGTCTCATTCCTAATCATGTTGTTAATAATATTTTGATAAAAGTCTAAAGGTGCAATTTTAGTAATGCAACTAAGAGATGAAGATAGCTGTATTGTGCAACTGTAGCATAATGCCAGCAAAAGTCTATTGTGGGTATTGCTCTTCAATTTAAATCAATCACTTGAGTCTTCTTCTACCCACAGTCTCAAATTTTCAACTACCTAACAAAATTGTCTGCCTTGGTAGAGCTTACCTCTTGCTGTAAGTGACATTTGTTTATTTCAGATGCCAGATCAATGATAATCACACAAAGGATCAGTAATTTGTATTCTTAAGTGACTCCAAAAAGCTGCATTGATTTCAAATCTTTTGCTGTAGATCTCAAAAGAAAAGAAAAAAAATCTGAAATAGCCTCTTCATATTATTGCTTTCTTGCATTAGGGATTAGTTGGACATGCTGGAGTTGGTCTAGTGAAGGGCCACAGAGGGGGACTGGAGTGTCTGACATAGGAGGAGAAGCTGAGAGAGCTGGGACTGTTTAGCCTTGAGATGAGAAGACTTGGGGGAGGAGCTTATCCATGTGTATAGATACCTGATGAGGGGACTGAGGAAGACTGAGCCAAACTCTTTACAGCGGTGCCTGGTGAAGAGGCAAGAGGCAATGGGCATGAACCGAAGCACAGGAAACTCCACACAAACGTAAGGAAAAAAACTTTTTTTTTTAACTGTAAAATGCGGTCAGACCTTTGGAACAGGTTGCCCAGAAAGGTTGTGCCTGCTTCATCCTTTCAGATACTCAAAACCCAGCTGGACACAACCCCGAGCAGCCTGCTGTCGTTAACCATACTTTGAGTAAAGGGGTAGGATTGACGATCTCAGAGATCCCTTCTATCTGCAATGATTCTGTGTACCTCTTGTCCTCCTACCTTGTTTGAAGTAATATGGGAGCTTGTTAGTGAAAAGTAGATCATAGGTTTGAATGTAGAGTCAGATGTTCACTACAGAAATAGCTGCACTAGCTGAAGATGCTTCCTTCCCTTTCCAGCTGTTCATCAGACCTCCAATAGAGTTTACTGCCTCTGCAGCTCTGCAGATAGGATTTTTTTTTTTGAGTGCTTCTAATTTGCTTTCCTGAAAAGTTGGCTGTGTTAATTTAATTGCCTTTCATAGGCAGCCTGATCTGGATAACTCTGTACTGAGATTGTTGAGGAAGTAAGTATTCAGAAGATACGGTTTCAGCAACTGACCTGTGAGGCAGGTAACTCGCACCAGAGTGCTGGAGCGCTCTGCAAGTGTTAACCTCCTAGGCAAGTCCAGCAATTTTTTGGTAATTAACTGCATTCCAAGTGACTGAAAGTTCTTGAGTGGGCAATGAAAGAATAGAAATAAAAAGATACTTCTGAGAGACTTTCAATGGAAGCAGTAGTTCTTACCTAGGCCCGGTTTTATGTGAAATTTCCTTTGCTGAAGTACAGCTTCATAATGGATTATAAGGAGTCAGCAGCCACGGATGACTTCTGTCACTTTATTTCTGAAATGCAGCGGAGTATTTCAACTCAGTTTGACTCAGGGATAAAACCATGCCATTGCAAGAGTACCTTCTAGTATTAAAAATCTTAAACCTGCTTCAGTCTCACACACCTTTCTTTTGCTGTACTGAACAGTTCTTTTGAGCTGACTTACTGTATTAAAGTTGCAGCACTTTAAGATTTTTTTATTGAACTGTAGATGATACCTGAGAACTGTTGTCTGCTGGTATCTGTCAGCTTTGTGGCAAGGAATTATCCTGTTAGACTGTATACAAGGTTTTTGGAAATCTTTAGCTATAATTTACAACATAGCTATAATTGATTTCAGTTGAAGCTAATTATAAACAAGAGAAGTTACCCAATTTGAAATCCTTAGTACAGGTGGACTAACAAATATGGAACGGGCATACTCATTTCAAGTCCTATGAAAGATTTGCAGTTTATTCACGGTGCCTGTGTCACAAAACTGTCATGGTTGTGCAGTGGTGAGGGCTGCCACTTGCTCTAAAACCTACACTTCAAAAGAAGTGAGCCTGCCTGGACTGCTGGAGCTGATAATGGCCATCTTGGACCATGCTTCTACTCTGGCAGAGGACTAATGGACTTCTTGAGAAATTGATACTTCTCAGTTTTTATGTACTGTGTAAATTCCTCCCTCCTCTCAGCTCTCTGGTGTGTGATATAACTGTTTGTTTGTTACACTTGGCCACATTATTTTGTTGTGTGGCTGATATGTTTGGTAAGAAACCCCTTTCCCTCCCTCGCAAAGGAAAAGTTTGGAGAAAGATCAGTATCATTATGTTTAATTGCAGGTGGACATTTTGTTAGAGGCATTCTCTTATATTTTCATCCATTAAGAAGAGGTTGACCTGAATTGCTGTGCTTAAGGAGTAAATGTTATTTCCCCCCAAAATACTTGCATTTTACAGGGCAGTAGCTTCTTGCTGCCTTACCAGTTGTGATAGGGCTTTCACCTTTTTCACTGCTAGAGCAAAGATTAACAGGCAACTTTGGTCCAGAAACATCTTTCCAAAACAGTCAAACTTCTGTTGATGAGCAGAGAGCAGCCTCTCCCTGTGCCATTTTTGGGGGTAGGAAAAAAAAATTACACTCAAGTCCTTAAATTGAGGTTGTGCTCCTAGTTCTAGCAGTATTAATTAGCAACTCTGCCTGTGCTAAGAAATTATCCCCTGCTGTCACCACCAGAAACTTGTACACTTTGATCTATTAGTGAAAGGGATCATGTAATGAAAAACTACTCCTTTTTATAGGAATAGTAAAACATTTACATTTTTCTTGACTGACACACGGAGAAGTCTGTTTGACAGTAGCTATTCAGACAAAAAGTGAGCCAAGTTCATACTCATGTTTACTAGCAAGGTAAGCTAAGCTATTACTGCTGTCTGAAGTAACTCAGCTGGCTATCTCCCACCTGCTGTTTTGTAGTAATGAGAGAGAAAAGTGTTCAACTACCTTGGCTATTTGTACATCTGGAAGTGATTCATATTGTAAGAAAGATAGCAAAACAAGATCATTTCCATAATTTACAAAGTGTCATTGGTTAGACCTGCTGGATAGCCTTCTCCCTGGCTTGATAGTTTAATGTATAGATTCTGAGGCAAGGTTTTTAATGAGACCCTCCAAAACTGCAGTAATGCCAGGAAGAGATCACAACCAGTGTGGATCACAAAATTATTTTAAATTCGGTAATGTTCTCTTACATTATTCTTTGACATTTCAGCAGGAGTATTCAGTGTCTTCCTGGATTTGTGTGACACTACAATTAGAAGAAAGCAGTAGCTAAAATGATCTAAGCTGGAAACAGGAATTATACACTAATAAAATAATTTACATTGGAAAGGACCTCTGAAAGTCATCTCCTCCAGTCGCATGCTCAAAAGAGGACCAGATTTGAAGGTTAGATCTAACTTCTAAGTTGTGTCAGGCTTCTCATGATTATTCTAGAGCCTTTCTGGGCAATCTGTTGCAATGTTGATAACCCTTGTGGTGAAGAAAATTTTCTAATATTCAGTAAGAATTTCCCTTGTTGCAATTTATGTCCATTGCCTTTCATCTTCCAGTGTGCATGTCTGAAAGTCTGGCTCAGTCTTCATTAAAACTTACTTCTATGTTTGCAGCAGAATTTTTCTTCCCCGCCCCACCCATTTAGTTCTGTCATTTTAAAACTAAGTGAAACAAGCTCTATCAGCCTTTCCTTGTACTTCAAATTAACGAGTCAGTTAACAGGCCAGTCTGTCTTTGTTTTCAGCCTGCCAGTATTGGGTGCACATGTAAATATCATTGCCACAGTGGCATAAAACAACCAATCTTACTCTCTCATTGTGTCGCTGAAAACTATAAAAAGGCTGCAGTGGTATATCCTGAAGATGTCTGCTTTGGTTGGTGAGAATGCCAGTCATTGTTACGAAGTACTACAGTATATTTTTGAAGCATTTCTTTAATGTTCTTTAATGTTTTTTTAATGTTAGCTTCTGTCCCTGTAGCATAAAACACTGTTCTTACCAAATTTAAAGCAAACAGTTAGCTGAATGCTTGCATAAAAAGGGGTTTTTTTGATATTTTAAGGACATTCCATATTACAGAAGGTATTGAGATTTGTCTTGAGTACCATTGCACTTTTTTAATTTACTGACAATACCAACCTAAGCAGAAGGTTTTTTTCCAGAAGGTTCATGCTGGGATTTTCAAAGTATTCTCCAAATCCTAATTCAGATTATCAACTCAGATTCGGAGTACCTAAATCTGGGTATCACCCCAAATTCAGTTGAAATTCATGGCAAGTTATGTCTTTGCTTGAAAAAATCAACAATTATGTTCAAAAGTAAAGGTGTAGCTGATTTTTCATTGCTAATTGTTCTATATGCATGTAGAATAAGTAGCCTGTTAGAGAAATGCCCCCAAACATTGAAGTCCTCTGTCCAACATCCTAACAAGCCACCACAGAGACATGTGCTATGTCTGTAGTGGCCATACCAGCCACCTTTGTCACAGGGTATTGCAGTTCTGTTAGTGTGTCAGAATATGCTTCAGTCCCAGTGATAATTCAGGCTAGCTCTGGTATTGGCATCTGAGCAGGAGGGTTCTAACTTTGAAATTTTTTTTTCTTTTCTGTCCTTGGAGATTTGAAAGGACGTTTCAGAGCGTGAGACCATTAGACTAAAACTTAAGATGAAAACTGGTCCAGCTAAGGTTTAAGGAATATTTTCATCACCATATTGTAGAATTCTTTTTACTCCCTGCAGTGGAGTGAGTGTAGGACAAGTTTGCATTTGAAGGCAACTCTACCTGTGTATATAAGGGGGCCCTGAGGCACAGAGAAAGAATTGCCCTTTGTTGTGTGATTGAGTGGGTAGAAATGGATGAGACAGCAGTGAATTCTCTATCTGTAGAGGCAGCTGTTTAGCTGTAAGACTGGTAGGTCAATAACGTTGCAAAAGCTGGCTGGCACCCTTTACAATACAGTACTTCTGAACAATGTAACAAAAATGGGCAGAATTTATACTTAAGACTTAAGCACTTCAAAATGCCAAAAGTTCCATCAATTGTCTTCCATATTTTACCACTTTAACGTTACACTTAAATCTTTTGAAATTTTTGTGCTTAAAATTAGAGGTATTACCCACAGGAAAACTCTAGTCTGAGTATTCTAAACAAAAATAACTTAAAATTTGGTGTTTATTTCTGCAAGTTAGTCTTGAAAATATTTTCAGTTGTCATTTCATGGTTTTTAAGATTTCCCATTTCACCTCCTCCGTGATTTTACTTTTTTTTTCCTTTCAAACCATAAATTAGGAGGTAGCAAAGCATGTAGCACTGTACGTTTTATTTTGTCATGAACAGATACAGTCTTTCCATGTACCTCAACTAACCTACACCATTAGTAAACTGTAATTTTGCAAGTATTTTCTCAATATGTGGAACACCAGAAGCCAGATGACTCTTGGGGGGGCGGGGAGCTATGGGAGATCACACAGGAAAAAAGTCAACTTTGGAAGTTAAGTTCCCACTTACTATCCCAATGTGTTTAACCTATGCTGCTGCTGAATATTGAGAGAAGAAAGGATTTATGGACAGTGTGTATTCTAAGTGTGAATACTTTGGCGCGCTGCTTTTCCCTAGGATTTTATAATGCTTTCTTCCAGATTTCTTGTGGTAAGAACAGCCTAGTTTGTTTGGGTCGTGTTGTCCCGTCCCCTGCCTCCTGGTTCTGTATTTGTCCTGCGTAGGAAGTGCACAAAGCCTGCTTCTGAATTTGCAGTCTCCTCTGATCAAAAGACTTCTTTACATTTGTTGTCTTTCCAAAACAAGAGAAAAGTATATTTTCCATTGCAGCTTGCTTGATTTATAAATAAATATTGCAAAATACCCAGAGTAGATGGCGTCACATATTATCCTTTATACCATTGGTTTCTCTAGTTATTACAGTTAGTAGTAATTCTGATTGCCAGCGAAAAGGAGGATATTCTGATTTACCACTGTCTTAAGGAGCTTCCTGTAGTTTGAAGGGGAGAGCATTTGCATACTGGTCAAATTTGTAAAATCCCAGAGCCTCTTTATTTCAGACACCAGGGCCCCCTCGACCCCCTGTCATCTAGGCCCTTTCCAGGAAGCAAACTATCTACCGGACACCATTGACATCTCAAGTTCATTGTCCAAGAAGTCCTTTTTAGGTCTGGTTGATTAGTGGCTGTTGCCTCTCCCAGGTTGCCATTTCCTCAAGAGCTGCCTGACATAACTGCCCTCTGATGTATCATTTATATGGATGGCGGGACATTGCTCTCTTTCCAGGATTTCATTGTTGTTTAGATGGCAGCTGTTGGATGACACCTTACATGGGGGTGAGATGACAGATTTAAAGAACAGCAAGCAAAATCATTTGAGGGCTGTTAATAATCTTGAGCCCTGTCTAAATTAGTGTTTTGTCTATATTCTTAATGTAAAAATATATTTTAATTTAGATGAATTTCTGTGGTATATACACCAAGTTAGTGCCACACATTTTGATTTGCTAAAGATTTACTTTTCGGACTGTTGGCGCAAGTCAGTGGCATCATAAGCATGTGTGAATTACAGTCCTAAAACTTACTTTTTTTTTTTCTTCTTTTTGCATCCAATTTCAGTTGCTTGGTGCTTTTTTCCCCTGCTTCATTCTCTCCAAAGAATAAAAACATTCATCAAGTCTTTGGTATTTTTTGTGTGTACACCCGGATGAATGGTAGAATCTTCATTTCAAGGAGATGAAGAGGGGAAGGGAAAAGAATTCTAATGGTTGTGTTACATTAGAGTTTGTGCTCTCTTGTTGTTTCCTTTGTCCAGAAAGTAGAAATTTTGGTGACTAACCACTGTGGCTTAGAGACAAAGCTTAAAGGTTAAAGGATTAAAAAAAGGTAAATGGTCTTAAAGTCCAAGAACTTGGTTCTAAGTTGCAGATCCCATTTAAGACCCTTCAGGGAGTGACTGTTATTGGTTAAAGAAGGGGAGGGAAGAAAAAAAGCAAGCTCTTTATTCCATGTAGAAGATACGACTTACTTTGTATGACTAAAAATACTGTGCTCTGTGGTCAGCATGGTATGAATTAAAAACTTGTTTACAGAGATATTTTGGAGCTCTTAAGCTGCATTGCTCCTTTGGCATGCTGTGATCTGGAGAGCTGGTATGATTTCTTTTACTCCTACCTAGATAGATGGAATTTGCTGAGCACTTTGCCCTTCATCGAAGTTGATCATATTTGGGGTCATACTGTTTTTAGGTTAGTGCATGCATTTGAATATTTGTGACAGCTATAGCTTGTAGAATTTTCTGCATGGATAGCTAGCTGTTCCTTTCCTGACATTTTAAACTGAAGGGCTGTACATGAAGGCAAATTACTTAGGGAAGATGTTCAAGTCACTTGGAAAGATCAGTTTACAGATTTTTGCAACAATAAATAGTGCTTTTATTAGAAAAATGAGTCGAATTAGGGAAATCTTCTCTTACAGTAATCCACTGAATATGCATTCCTTCTGTATTCTGCTTTTACTTTGGGGGGGGGGTGTTGTTTGGGGTTTTTTTAATTTAACTTAGCATATTATGGTTCCTTTAATGAGAACAAAGGAAAATGGGTTGGTGCCAGCTCCAACCAAGATGCCAGAAATTCCTTTGCTCAGAGGTTTCCGGGCCAGTGATTGAACGCCCCATACTAAAACTAAAGGCAAGTTAGAACGATTTGTAGAGAGGTACTTACCACCAATAAATTTAAAAAAAAAAAAAAAAAAAAAAAACAAAAACCTAAATGCAGTATAGCTTCCTTTTAGGTGTGGAAAAAAAGAAAAAAAGATTGGACTAGAATAAGACTTAACTCTTTCAGTCCAAAAATTTTGTATTTTGTGAGACCTCCCCTAAGTATTTTTAAGAAATCTGCTTTGCATGAGCAGACTGAACCAAAGTGAGTAGAGTATACTGAATTTCAGTAGAAGCATGTCTAAAGGCTCCATATAAAGAAGAGGTCCTGTTGTGGTAAAGTGTTTATAGACATGAAAGGTAAGTTTTTCAGTAAATATTCCAACCTGGTCAGATGAAAATGCTTGCTGCTATTTGTTTTTCAAATCTTTAAAGCTTCAAGGCTTAAACAGGGGGAAGGAAGGATTTAACCAATGAGGTTATTACTCCTTTTGAAATGCATGGTAACAGCTATTGTTGGTGGAAGGTCAGCTGAATCAATCATCTAACTAGCATGGTAATTCACATGCTGTAAATAACAATTAGAAAGCAACCGCTTGCTGTATATATGGGTGGAGTGATATCCCATACCATTTCCCTGAACATCTATTTATTTGAAAGAAGTATTGTCTTTTCACTGGCATAGATAGAATTGCATAAAAGGGATAAACTTTTTCTCTTTCATTGATATTTTGGCAGTTTATAGGATTTTAGAAACTGAAGAGGGAGACCTGTTAGGATAGGATTATAGTCTCCAAAATTAAGGAGCTTCTGAAATGTTAGTAAGGAGCAGGTTAACTAAATGTGAAGAACACTAATTTGCACAAGTTCCCTTGTATGTTATGTTACTGGAAGGTACTAATTTAATTTCTGAGGATATGGGTATAAAAACTCATTCAGCATTTAGAGACTGACTTGATGGAATGGGAGATGATGTTTGGGGTCAATTCTTTCACTTCCTAGAGTAGTTAAGCATCATGCCATTCCTTTCCATGTCTGTATCTTTCCTGACTGAGTTGGAGTCTCTTGTCCAGTTTTGGTCAAGTGAGGCAGAGGAGTAAGAAATTATAATAGAGTTGTAATTACCAATATGTTAAACTTCAGTAATTGCCTGGAGGAGAGACCAAAATTAATTTCCCCACTAAAAGAAGGGCTCCAAGACAAAACAAAAGATGATCTCTTTTGATTATGTCTGCTAATAGCTAATCATCATGCATGCTTTGGGATTAGCTGCAGCATATGCTCTTTTTTGCCCAGATACTGAAAGGGGTGAAAAAAAGTTATGGGAAGAGGTCTACATAGTGCGCAATATACTGGTAGAGACTGGGCATCAGAGGAGAACTGGCTGTGCAGGAGGCTGGGATTAGTGCGGTAAAGTAGAGGTTCGGTGATGTGTGACAGATTCACAGGAAATGAGCTTTCAGTTCGTTGTTCATGGAACATCTTTGTTAAAAGGCAGCTAGAAAGCCTCATCTTTTCTCCAGTTTGGAAAGGGCATTTGAGGAGATTGAAGAAGTGGAAGCATAGTGATGGATTATTTATAGGCTGAACAGCTAGGGAAAGTATTGTAGCAGATTGAGGAAAAATTAGGTGGAAAAGTGGGTGTCTGCAAAGTCAGTGAATGAAGTTTTCCTTCTGACTCGTTATCTTTCTTTGGGCACTTCATTAATATATAGGGTCACAACTTTGGCTTGGCCTTGAAGTCATTTATAGTTCTTAAACTTCATATGTTGTGAAGTTTTCAGGCCTTGTACTCTTTCTTTTGTCCCTGCCCAGATATGAATGAGATCTGGCTTTAGTGTGGCTCCAAAGCACTGCTGCAGTATAAGTTTTGAATAATAATGATGGTATGCTCCATTCCTAAAATGTGTTTATAGGTGCTTGTGTTGAAGGGATGCAAAAGCTGTGTAACCTCTTCAAAAACTGAGCAAGATTTTCCTTTGTCAGACGCCTTTCATTACGGTGTTTTTCTCTGAAGAAAGAATTTACATTATACTTTTGGATCTATAGTTAAAAAACCCCGGCCAGCTCTGTTTTCACAACTCTGCAGCATAAAATGTCTCACTACTCACTAAATGTGAAGCAGGGGAAACCCCAAAACAAATCCCTAGTTTTCGCGAGGAGTGAGTATTTTGTCCTTGAAGAATGCTTGAACATTTTAAAGTTTTGCACTCCAGCAGGAGAGGTCATCTCTCTTGCACAATGGCTTGTGTGCAATTGCTGTGACGACTTTAAAAAAAAAAAAAAGAATGTTGATACAGCCAGATTTAGCTATCGTCTTCACTTTTCAGAAGCATTGGGCATTAAGGATCGCTGTTCAGAGAAAATAATTTAAAAGTATTCTGAACTATCCATTATGCAGGACTGAGATTCCTGTGTCAAGTGCCTAGTTGTTACAAAGTCTAGGAAGCAAGATGCTTTGAACTCCTGGTTTTAACCTTAATGTTTTTAATTGTTATCTTGAAATAAATCACATGGCAGTTGCTAGAGCACACACAAGTAATAGTTGAGACTCTTAATTCTGTTCCATAATTTAAGGGGGGGGGTTGTCTCTGCTTGCTTTTTATTATTAGAAATTGTGCAACTATGTAACCTAGTCCTCACAGACATGTCCCTACCCTAAGAGTTACACTTTTTAAGTTCATCCTGGGAAAGACAAAGGGACCTTTCTGATCCCTGTTAACTTGAAGAGGTGTGCTTGCTAGGGTTGTAATCCAGGTCGGTTGGTCCGCTGGTGACTGGTTGGGGAGCTGGGGAAGAATAGGCCTCCAATTATCTTGTATCTGTTACTGCACCCCCCTTCTGGGGCTGGGGGAGGGAGGTCTAGGGAAATATAACTGATGAGCTGCAGTAGGGTAGAGGGCATGTAGGCAGTTCACTTTCGTCCAAAAAAAAAAAAAAAATCTGCCTTTTTGCCTCTCATACTTCAGGAAGCAAATTCTTCACCAGCAGGAGAAAGGACATTTGGTGAGAAGGCATTCATGCTATGAGAAACTTGTTAATATTTGAGGTTTCTGCTGAGGAATTGTGTTGGGAGGAGCTGAATTTTACTTTTTCACTTTCACAGTGCCAGCTATGAAGAACTTTCTAGGGAAAAAATGTCTTAAATTTATTGCCGCATGTATATTGGCAATGTAGAAAGCCCAGTGGGTGGAGTCCACTGTTGTAGGATGGTGAGGGCGCAGCCTTCAAAATAAGGAAGATGTGGCGTCAAACTGTAGGACTTTTGAGCCCAAACAAAATGCCAGCTCATGAGATACGGAATTTTGCATAAGGACTGGATGAACTCAAATCCTTTTAAAATTGAGTAAGGATCTACAGATCAGTCAGACCAGGTGTCCTTTTTGAGATGACAACTAGAGGGTACGGTTGATACCTCAGTTTGTCTAGTGGACCCTGGAGCATGCCTGTCTACATAATGTTGAAGCTTAATTTCTTGATTTCGAAAGGTCATCAGAAAGGATGAGCTGTTACTAGAACCACAATGCAGCTTAACGTGAATTAAAAAACCCCACTCCTCTCCTGTCTCAGTTGAGATATGAGCGCAGAGAATCCATGACTGTAAGCATCTCTCTTAATGTGCGTGTGTGTGCATGTGTATGTCTGCTCATACTGGATACTGTCCTCATAGGAGTACTGTGAAGCTTCATTAAAGTTTTTAAAGTGCTTTATGATCCTCAGATGGAAGGTGCTTAGAAATGAAGTGTTTGTAATCAGATAAGTTAGTAGCACATAACAAGGATATAACCTATTAACACTAGCTATTAACAGCGCTGTTAGCATCAGAAAGCTTAATGGTTAGGTTTTAAAGTGCAATTGCCCTCTGAAAAGGGATGTGCAGGTTTTGTATATGCTGTGTATTTTTATGCTCTACTCCATTGTTTTCTGAACTGCTGTGCTGCTGCTTCTTCCACAATTTTGGTTGGGGAAATGCTGCATTAAAAAAAACCAAACAAACAAAAAAAAAGAAATAAAAAAAAACAAACCCACAAACCCACCCAACCAAAAAAAAACCCACCCCCAAACCCAACCAAACAAAAAAAAACAACAAACCAAAACAAAAAAAAACCAAAACTTTTTGTGAGCCATCTTAACCAGGATGCCAGCAGGAATACATAAAGAATGAGGTATGTTTCAGTTGATAGCAGTTGAAAAAAATCAGTTAAAGCATTTATTTAATTTATTTTTATATTAAAATAAGGATTTTGAAGTTGCTTCCAAAGAACGTTTTAAAGGAGACAAAACATGGATCATCTTCACCTTGTCAAGTGGAGTCCATGGTTCCTTATGGAAGACAAATCCAGTTAAGGTAAAACCTAGGCCCACAGCCCATGTTTTTAACAGAATGCTAAAGAACCCAAGATGTTTTATTCATGCCACAGTTATTTAAGAATTGCCCATACTGGCCTCTCTGAATATTTTTAGTTCACTGATGATTTGCTTGTCCCAAAAGAAGTTTTTTGAATAAAAAAGCTTTGTCAATAGAACATCGACAAGGTGAAATTTTGTAGCAGTGATTTACACTTGATACACAGCAACTCAAGTGAGTGCTGGTTGCTTAAAGTGGTCGCTGTATTATCAACTCCTTGAAGTAAAAGCTTCCAGGATGTCAGAATGGAGAGCTGGCAAGGCCTGCTGAAGTTAAGAGGATTTATAAGTCTGAGTAGGACAATTTGGCTTTTGAGAGGGAGTAAAATTATCTGTAGCTTAGTGCATACTGTCATACCCAGTGTGAACATGTACAGAACATGCAGCTGCAATACTTAGTGTAATTTTTTAGAAGGGGGACAGCTGTTTCATAAATACACATATATATTTGCTTTTATGAAACTTTGTGTAAATCAGATGCCTAACAGTTGGTTTGGGTTTTGTCTTTAGATATTCAGAGCAGTTGTGGCGTTCTCTTTGGGTCTTGCCAGAAACAAGAATACCTTCCCTGAGATTTCACCACATTTCTTAAATGGCCGGGTTTGGGAGAGCCCTGCCACAGAGCACCAGGAGCTGTTACATCTAGCCAGCCGAGTCCCTGCTCTAGTTCAGACAGAGCACCCTGATTAGCTAGCATCTAACTACTTTTATTTCATTAAGTACCTGTAAATGCACCACCCCTCAGCTATTTCCAGAGTTTTGTGAGCCTGCACAGATAGAGGTAGGGGACGTTAGGGTGCAGGCTGTAGTCCTGCTGAAGAAATCCCCTTGTTGGGGAATCCCCATTCGAGGGTTTCTGTACCTTACCGTGAGCGTAGTAGGAGCAAAGCATGTCGAAATCTGGGCCATATTAGCCATCCATAGCCTCCTGATGATTTTTTGAAACGTAATGTTTAGCCAATTACTTGTGCAGTATGGTAATATACACTAAACAATTTTTGTTCTCATTCATAACATGGGCAGCTTCTGCCCCCCCCAAATTCATTCCTATGGAGTGCCCCCCCCATGGCTCTTCAAGTTAGTTTCGTTCTGTGGTATTTTTTCACAGCTAGCGTGGTCTCTTTTACTTTCTATGGAGTTACAGTGCAAAACTGTACAGAATTAAAAACTTGTGTGTTTTAAGGGCTCAATCCCGAGGGTGCTCCTGTGAGCTTCCTGAGCTGCTGCCGGTTATCTCACCGGGGACGGTTACGTTACCGTGTCCGTTCAAGCATCTGTTACCTGTGTTGGGCTGGCTCAGGAGCAAGTCTCCTGACAGCAGGGTCATACTTGCATTACTATGTTCTGTTCCTGAGCTATCTTCTTTACCGTTTCTGCACATTCAAGGTGATGTCTGCAGATTATTTTTTTTTAAGGTTGCAACATGCTGGGATTCTCTCTTTCAACTGTTGGAGTATTTATCTCCGTATCTCCATATATTTCCATTATATGGAAATTGTGGGAAGAGACTCTCGAGTGTCTTCCTCGTGGTTGGGTTGCAGCTTGAGACTTAGAACAGTCTCGGCAGTAGGAGAGACTGAGTTTGCCCTGCTGTCCTGCAGGTGTTTGTGCCTCTGAACCTGGATCTCGGGTTTATGTGTGCACATCACGTAGACAGTCCGGTTACAGTCTGGATTCGCTGTGGACTGAGGATGAACCTCCTCTTGTCCTTCAGACAGGATGGCGTACTTAAAATGTGGTTTCCTCTTGAGGTAAGTGCTAGGGTCAAGTGTCCCCCGGTGCACCGCAGAAGAGTGCGTGTGGCTAGTGGGACTTAGACCTTTCATCGTTCCCCATTTATTGGCTCTGCAACCTTAATGTAGAATCGGCTGCTTTATTTTTAGCTAGCTTTAAAGAGAAGAGCTCCAGCCGAGTCGCTGTCTGTATTCTCAGGGCACACCTATTTACCCCCTCTGTGTTTTGCCTTTGCACGGTGAACGGAGGAGAATCGAGCGGGTGGAGAGCGCGTCGGAGCGGCGTGGCGTGGCTCGGCGGGGAGAGGTTGGCCTCCGGTGCGGGCAGGGCGCTGTCCCTTTAAGGCGGGAAGTAGGCCGGCCCCCGCCTCGTGATTGACAGCCTGCCTGGAGTCACATGACCTGCCTCTATTTGAAGGTCACAAAAAGCTTCTTCCTTTAGAGAGAGCAAGAGGGAGGGAGAGAGAGAGAGGGAGAGAGTGAGTGAGGGAGGGAGTTCGAGCCAAAATGGCCGACAGAGTCTCTGCTGGTTTCTGAACATTTGAAATAAAAAAAAAATAAAAAAAAACAACCACCAAAACAAACACAAAATCATTTTTGGATCTTTTTTCATTTCCATTTCTACCTTGTATGCCTCAACTCGCTGGATTTAAGCACTGCTGCACTTTATGAGGTTAGTGGTACGTTTATATTTTATTACTCTTATTATTATTATTATTGTTTTTTACCTATCAGTAGATTTTTAAGAGCCTGAGCTGACCGTTTTCATCCGTGGTTTTGCAGAGGTGTTTTTTTTTCTAGCACAAATACTTGCTTCAGATGTGGTCTGGTTTTACGCGTGAAGCACGCTTAGTGGATTTTTAGGGCTTTTTGGAAGGAGGTCTCCGTAGAAGCGTATTGTGGATTTTGAAAAGATTTGCAATTTAAAACACTTCGGCAAATTACAGAAGATCGTTTGTGTTTTCCAAGCCGGTGAAGGACGAGATAGTACTGAAAATCTTGTTTTATTTAAATGGAGGCTTCTTAAACAGTGATTTCTTCCCCACAGCACCCGAAGCTCTTAAATCTGCTGCAAAAATTTGCATATATAAAAACGGGTTTGCATTCTTTCTGCTGCTGGGTCCGACGGGGGGGGACAGATGGGGAAGTGTTCTCACCGGGCCACCCTTCCCAGAGAGAAAGACACCCCCCCCCCCAAAAAAAAAAAAAAAAAAAAAAAAAAAAAAACCAAAACAACCAAACCCAAAACCCCACCAAAACACCCCAAACCCACCCTAAAACCGGGCCCCCGGACAGGCACAGCGCCGGGTCGGGCGGTTGGGGCGTCAGAGGATCCCTGCGCTGGCAGAGCCCCGCCGAGCCGAGCCGAGCCGAGCTGAGCCGAGCCCAGCGCTCCCGCCCGCCGCCGCCGGCGGGCTCCGGCGCGGGCTGGGGCTGCCGCTCCCCTCCCCTTCCCCCTCCCTGGGCCGGCTGGTCCCCGGCGCCCCCCCCCCCCCCCCCGGGGGGACCCGGCGGTCCTGCCCCCCAAACGCGGCGTTGGGAGGTAAAGCCGGCTCGGTAGCCCCAGCTTTCAAACGGTCTCGCCCTGTCCAGAAGTAAGGGGAGCCTTCTCTGCTTAACGGGTCTGGCCGCCGATAAAATGGGGGGGGCAGATATTTAGGAATGCACGCTTGCAGATGCGAGATGCTGGGTGCCACTGACGTTTTGTAGACTTTTGCTCCGTATTCTTTATAAACCGGGTGTTCATTAGCACGTGGGTAAATGTAGGTAAAAAGCTGTGTTTTCTCGCTTTTTTTCCCATCTTCTATGTTACTAAAAATTTAAATCCGAGTGATTTTTGCATCTCCCTCCAGAACCAAGCAGAAAATTAAAGGGAAATAGCTGAAGCTTGCTTTCTGAGAACAGGCTCCTCCTCCTGCATTGTAAGAGTGTGATGTAATGCTCCTTTCTGTGAGGTTAAATGAGAAAAAATGCGCTGTGGTTGTATACATTATTCTTCACCCCTTCCTGATAAGCCTTTTACTGTGATACTTTTTGTTGCTGGATATTTAAGCAGCAGATAATTATGCAAATAATCATGTGAATGTATTTTCACATTGCAGTGTATGGGTGTATTGACTATGGCTAGCAGGTCAACTTTGTAAACCTACAAGATGGGTCATATTTTATATTTCTCTGTGGCCTTCCATCCACACAGTGAAATACAAACGGAGGAGACAGATTTGGATGCATTTACTGAAAATGTATCTGGCTGTCCTCATTATACTCTTGCAGCAGTATGTATCAGGGCATTTTTTTTTCCTCCACTCGCTAGCAAATATTTGAAATAATTCTGCAGTACATTAAGTTTCTCTTGGAAATTAAAGGTGGGTTTTTATTTTAAATTAGAGCAAGCCTGTGAAAAAGGACTCCACTCAAATTTGATATAGTGTATTGTGCTGATAATTTTGATGTTACAGAGTCTAGTAGTAATGGATAGCCCAGTTTGTGTATGAAGTAAAACATTCTCCCTGTTCAGGGTTAAATTAGATTCCGCCCTCGTGTTATTGGCATGTATCTGTGTGCGGGTATATTATAGAAATGTTCTGTGTCTTTGACCTGATGCAGCCTGATGGCTTTTGCTATTCAAAACCTTCTTGGGCTTAGTGGAGACCCTGATGTAGCCAGAATATGTTGAATATACCTGTTGATTGACAAACTTAATTAGGCATTAGAACTGTTTTCAAATGCAATATAAAGCAGTTGTAATCTCAGATTTGGTACTTACTGGACCAAAACATCAATTATGTAGTTTATGGGATAACTGCTAATAGCATAGGATGGCTGAACTGAGGAAGTAATGAAAACCTAAATTTTGTCCCAGGTTGTCAGTATTGTAGGACGTAGCCTTCGCGGAATCTGCGTTTGAGAAAAGTACTTGCCTTCCCTGCATATTTTTTGCCTGCGTGCGTTACTGTCTATGTTGTACACTTCCAAACTGTGTATGTATTAGTATAGCTTGGTTGTTAGGAAGATGGAATACAGGATATTTGCTAATAACTTGCACTGCTCATAACTATAGAAGCTGTCATGGACAAAAGCAGCTGTGAAGTGATTCCAGTATGGAGTCTGTCAAACATTTAAGCAGCTTTGTGAGACAGTATGCTGTGAATAGGAACGACCAATTAAAATAATTCCTCATATAAATATGTCTTTGACCCATCAAATCTTAGTGCAGGGTGTGTTGAGGACTCTGCAGCCTGTGAAATCATAGAATTTTAAAAGTGCGAGTCTGGGCAGTTCTCAATACTGTTTGTGTTCGGTATGTTCCTGCAGTACAAAGGGAACAAAATACTTATCTAAAATTATTTTGAGAGTCTTGATGCAAGTTGCAATTTCTAGATCACTTTGAAGCTTGCAGAAGTGTTGGGGTGGGGGAGCTTTTTTTGCTTCGTTCAGTTTACAGTGATGACAGCGGGCTCAGAAGATTATTTCATTTTTCTCTTTGCATTTGTATGTCAGTTGTTGTTGGTATCTACAGGAATCAGCCCCCTTCCAAAGCAGACTGGTTTAGTAGGTTGAAGACTACAGTGAAGACTGTAGTCGGCAGAGCCCCTGAATTCTTTTTGCACTACCTCTAAGAGATTCTTGAGAAATAATTGACAAGAGAAGCCTTATTACCGTTGAGTCTCAATATACAGGAGTCTGCAGGTATAATGGGAAAAAAATTCAGGGAAAAAGAGTGACTGAAAAATCAGTATGCTTACTTTCAGCAGCTTTTTTTTTTTTTTTTTTTGCCTCTTTCTCTCCTGCTGGGAAGGGAAAAAAAAAAGAAACTTCATAAGATCATACAGTCTGTGCAGGCTGGTTTCAGCTAAACTTAACCTTTTGAGACTCTTGTCTCTTACTTATTGATAGATGGCTGAGGAGAGGAGAAAGCATCCAAATCTATAAATGAAGAAAAATCTATAGAATCAGCGAGAATCTCTTCTGAGAAATTCTCAGAAGAGAATTTTTATCCGTACCTTTCCTTGCACCCCTGCAAAAACTTGTTGTGGCTTGTACTTTGAAGCAGAATTCTTTAATTCTGGTCATTATGGACCTACTTCCCTCTTGGTGACTGGGATGGAAGGTGAGAAGTTTAATTTACAGTTTATTTTGAACAAATGGAATCTGTACATTTGGTATTGTCTTCAGCTGGCAGTTGTTTTATAACTGAAAAGTTGGACTTTTTTTTGCTTTAATTGATTAAGAAGAAACTTACCTCCTTCTGAAGAGCTGTTACAGCTTATTAAGTATTGGTTTCCTATTTAAACAGATCAAGATTTGAGGCAGGAAGACAAGATACATAGGATGTTTAGCTCTAAAAAGCTGTACTTCATGGCCTATCAAGGGGATCAGGTGTGGGTATCTGGGTTCTAGTTTTGTAACCTTCCTGAAAGTCTTGTAAGGGGTAGTGTGTAATGTCAGGGCAAAAGTAAGATGTCTCTTCACTTAGAATAATCCTGCTGAGGAAGCTGCTTAGATTTTAAGTGGCGAAATTTTAAATATTTAGCTATAATTATTGCTGCAGAATTAATTTGATAAACAGATGTAAAATTCAGTTTAGGTGAATACAAAGATTTATTGCTTCTCAAAGCAAGACAAGTTCAGTATTTATTTCAAGAAACAGCAGCTTTAGTTGCTAATGTAATACTGGAATTTAGTTGGTATGACTACATGTGCCATATTTAAACAGTGGTCAAACAAGATATCTAAAGATGGATGTGAAGATAACACTTTCTGGCCATTTCAACATTGAGGACAAATGTGGAGGCATCATGGAGATAAAAAATACTATATACTGAAAATATTTCTATTTTGTTGTGATGGTGCCATAATTGTTTTGAAGGGCACAAGAGAAATGGTGCCTTTCCGTATCTGTGGTGAATTCCAGCTCCAGAGATGTACATTTAGTACTTTTCACTGTTTAAAGTCTTTCTCCTTTGTACGTAGGCTTCCAACCCAAGAAGACAGCAGTTTCTTTTTCTTTTCTGTAGAGACAGAGCATATATTTTTGGAGCCGCATGAATATATGCAAACCCTGATATTTTTTTATATGTAATGCCGTCAACACACTTCTGAAAGGAGTCTCTAAGGCTTTATGGGTGTTGTCATTTTAAAGGTTATTTTCCTGTCTGTATACAGTATGCTGGCATTATATATAGTTCAGGGCTGAAATGCTCTGGTGCTACTAGAATTATGTATTTATAATAATTTCTGAAAAGTTGTGTCTTAAGAACTTGTTGATGTGGTATTTGGATAGTATACTATGGGCAAATTGAAAGACAAACCTTGATCCTCTTTCAAAATATTGTAGTTCCAGGACTGTTAATTAGCCCATTTAGTTACGTGGGAAAACATAAACCAAGGTACGAATGCTGGAGTTATTTCAGGTACCTAAGAGAAGATACATTAATAAAACACGACATGATCTTTAAAGGCAGAACAAATCAAACTAAGGGTTAAACAGCATGGAAGAATGTGTGCCAATACACCTGGAGAGAAACTACTGAGGGGAGTCTTGCTAAAAACCACAGGTAGTAAGCATGAGAGCTGAGTACTGTTCCTTTCAGTGCTACAGTTTGTGTCCAAATTTAATTAAATGGATGCTTGTATATGTTAGGCAGAGAAAATTTTCTAAAAGTACTTCGATATCTGTAGGTGGAAAAATGCTTAAAAGTACATAGCATGTGCATTAATACAAATTCATGTTAAACTGAGACTTCTAGAAGTGAAATGCAGCCTTGGAATTGAGTGCAACAACAAAACCAAAACAAAGCATCAAGACGCAACTGTGTTTTATTTCGTGCCAGCAGGGGAGTGCTTCTCTTTTTAGGATGGTACTTGTGAAGCCTTAACTTCAGAGCATTTTGAACAGTAGGGGTGGTCAACAAATTTTGAGGTAGCTCAAATAAGAGCAGCAAAACATAATAGAAGGAGGTAGTCTAGCAAAAAACCACTTGAGCTTTTTTGTATTTATTTTTATAGATACCTATGTTTTCTGTGAATGAATAAGTAGTTGTTTAACTTGTGTCGGGAAACCATTATTTTGACACTGAGCACCATCATAGTTGAATGTGTTTTGAGCAGGATAGTTACTGCAGCAACTAAAAAGCGGAAAGGTACGAATATTTTTAAATTAAGGTGGCCATTCTCTTAATTCCTTTAGAGTACACAAAACCCCACCATGCATGCTGAAGTTATGAAACAAGGGGAGTATGCTCATCTTTCCCAGAGTTCTTAGTAGATGCAGAGTTAGGGCTTCCTGAAGATAGGGGTATAACAGCTGAACCCAAAACCTGATTTGAACTTGAGCAGAACATTGTCTTAATTTCTGAATCAGGGAAGAAGTATTTTTTAGAAAAATAAAATGGAAAAACTAACCCTAATATTATCAGTATTTTTTTCTTTTTTAAAGTACAGCATTTGTTAAGCAGCACAATCAAAAGCTACTGTCCACCTGTAATTGCACAGTGGCTGTTGGGCACAGCCTCTGTGTACATGAGAACATGCAAAACTTCAGCTGCAATGAGACTGCTGGAATTTGGGTTTTTTTCAGTATGTACATACCATAGTGTTCATAGATTTTGAGCTTTTTGGACTAGTTGACCTATATGAAAACAGGAAAGGTTAAATATACATTCTGTTAATGCCACTTCACCATTAATTAAAGTTGAGCTCAATTGTCCCATTTTACATGTGCTCTGTGGCAAATATACACAGGTCTGTTGTCATCGTAGTTCAGTCTACATTTGTGAACTTGGTTATGCGTGAGCCATCCAGTTCTCTAGGACCAGTGTCCAGTGTCACGTACATCTTCCTTAAAATAAGTCTTCCACGTTTCTTACACTGTTTTCCCTGGTTTAAATTTTACTGTTTGTAGTAGAAGACTTTGCTGTGTTCATGTTCTTGTTGTAGCTTCTGTATTAGCATTTATATTTTTAATCGTATATAATTTCAGTTAAGCAATCATGCTAGATTCAGGGTCTGATTTAAAACACATGGTTCTAATTCTGTGTTGATACTCCAGATATACTTGTCTACAAAACAGCTTTCTTTGGCAAGAGGGTGACTACTACTGAGAACTTCATCAACTGAAGTGAGACTCATACATTCTGATACGTCACTTTGCCAGCTAAATATACAGCATGTTTATGCTCAGCCTTTTGCTGAACAATTCATAGGGAGGATTACTTGATCACAACATACCAGTGAATTTTGGTATTTTAATGCTTGGAAATTCTAATCTGGTAACTCTTGCTGGATTTTTTCCAGGCTATTTTCCTTCTTACTGGAGAGAGTTTGAGGACAATAAAAATGAAAATGGATACCTTCTATATGCAGGGGATGGCAGAAGGAACCAAAACTTAGCTAACATCCTTTCCTAGCTTACTCATATGTGCATCAAAAACTGATTGTCCTACAAAACGGAAAACAGTCATTAGATAGTTTGATGCCCATGTGAATTTTTAGGAATGTATTCTTCTATATTCTAGTTAAGATTGTATAAATAAACCTTTTCTATTCTCTTAGACTTTACTTGGGTACTGTTAGTGTATTTTACTATTTTACTCAAAGGAGCTTCTGTGGTAAATACTGAAAAAAAATCTTAAAAAAATTAAAACTGTTTCAAAATACAGTGCATGGAAATAGAGGATATCCTATTTAGGTTATACATATGTCATTCTGTATCTAGCTCTGTTTTTCTTTGTGGATGTGATTACAGGTTCATGTGCACTGGTTGGAATCCAAATGTTGACTAGGTTCAGATTGCCTGTAAAAATACTTGGTTAACCTGAAGTAAAACCCCAAAAGCTTTTTTGAACTTAGTGTAAAAGAAGGCTCCAGCTGGTGCTACAGAAGTCAGTTATAACAGTATTAATGGGAATTTTAAATGAAATAGCCTTCTGTTGGAGTCAAATATATTTTCCATTCTTTTGCAGATAATGTTCAGATTATCTGTTTGATACATCTCAGCCAGATCAAACAATGCTGAGAGAGAGAAAGTGGACACGGCATGAGGGTTATTTTTGTTTTATTTTGTCTTTACCTGTGTCCTGTAATCCTGTTCAGAGCAGATGTAGATTACCCTGGCAGGAATGCTAGCTAACCAATATACTGGCCTTACTGTAGTATTCATGACGGCTTCACCTGATGGAAACACACTGATGGCAGTGTGAGGTAGGAAACTGAAAACAAAATCTCATCAGGGTAAAGATTTAATCTTCCTAATAAGTTGTTTAGATGTACTTCTTCATGATGGTATTTCTCTAACTTCCTAGGTTTTAATCGGCAAATATGTGTTGAAAACCACTGAATTACAGTGGAAAGTTTTAGTAAATGACCTGGGATGGGAGAATCGTAAGTCTTACGTGCCAGTAATTTTTCAGCAGTTTGAACCAGTTTAGTCCTCCTTGTGCAAAAGCTATCTGAATTTGCATTTAAGCACCTCATCTCTGCATGGTAGCTGTTCTGGAATGGCTGTTTCTGATGAAGCCCTGAGTGACTGTTTTTATCCCAAAATAACACGTTATTCTGAATTAATTTACTCCACTGTGTTGTTAATTGGGAGACAGTTTTGCTTTACCTTTACCACTTTCTACAAATAAATTCTGTGTCCTGATACAGAAAAACTGTAGGAAGTGTGTTCTTACCAGACTTCAGGTAAAACAAGATGAAAAAGGCAAAAGCAGGTGGAGGCTAAACTTTGAGAGTCCAGGATTTATATTGGCATTTACGTACCATAAAGGTACAGCTGTTTAGTTCTTTAAGCTAGGTCTCTGTGGTTAGGCCACGAATAACTGAAGGCTAATTTTTGGAAAATCAGTCTGTGTCTTGATACAAAAGTTTTGGGGACAAGGTTTTTTCCTTTTTTCCCAGGGGTGGATTTAAAGGCAGCGTATACTGTTTTAAAGGTGATGAACTGTATTTGCGTGATTGGATCATCAGAGTTCAGGAAAGCTGAGGTTAGCTAGTGTCAGTCTCCATTACATTCTGCTCCTGTCAGATGATGTGAACTGAAGCTCTTCTACAACAGACTTGCAAGTATATGGTCAGCTTAAGTTTATATAACTTCCTTTGATCTTTTTCTTAAGAAAACTTATCTTTTAAATGATATTTCAGTTAGTGCTAGGTAACTTGGTTAAGCTTAAATCCTTTCTCCCCTTCACATTCCTAGGCCATTTTTCTATTGTTAAAGCAATATTCTAAAACATCAGTTGTTGTAATTGTTTGAGCTTGAGCATTGCGTGCCCTGTGCATTTGATGTTATAGACTTCATCACTGCCCCAGTGGGTTAATAAGAACAAGGTTGTAGGTTGCTCTGCATTGTAAGTTTAATTATAGCAGATAACTTAATTTCATTTTCTCATCCTGTTTTTTAACAAACTTTGAAATAATTAATAATCTGTTTTCCAACCTACTACATCTTTTGAAATCTGTGGGTGCATCATATATGTATGTAATACATACACGTAATATGTGCGTGTTGGCAGTTAATACAGTTAAAAACTACCAAGTATCAGCTGTCATGTGGAGGCTTCTTAGTGGGCCTTAGGCACTAATGCCATAGTAAAAATTGCTATCAAAATGAATTCAAGTTTTCTGTTTGGGAAAAGCCTGCACAAACAAAGCGAGTGCCATTCTGTAAGGCAAGTGTACAGATTGAAGAGGAGCAGCAGAGAAATTTAGGGGCTCTCTGAAGGCCACACAGAAAGTCAGTGGCAGAGCCAGACTTGAACTCAGAAGTTCCTGGCTTGTGGCCTGGGGCTGAGGCCAGTCATACACAGCTGTACTGAATTGTGAATAGAATGATGCTTTCTTTTTCCTTTATGGCTTTATGGGAACAAAGCTGATTTAACTAAAATTATACTGTGGGTAAAAAGATGTAATTGTGAATTTCACCTTTCTCAAAATTGCAAATGCTAAAAGTTCTGTTCTGTGTTAAAACTTGCATTCAGCGGTTGTGGATTTCCACTTACCAAGGAGTATAGTTAATGCAGCCGGGTCATAAATCGTAACAAATCATAGTGCAGTGTCTTGAGGTCAGACTAAGGGCTTTTGCTGAGGGTAGAGGAATTCAGGGCTTAAAAGCTGCTCTGCGTACTACCTTGAGAAATGTTAACTTTATTAAAAAAAAATCCCTGAAAAGTACATGATTTTCTTTGATGTTTTAAAATAGAAGTGAAAACCTAGTTCAGAGGCAATCTTCCTGAAGAAACTGTTTATTAAACTGAAATTCATGTTCTATATTTAACACTTGTGGAGTTTTTAATGAGGTTTTAAACATTGTTATCCTCCGGTGCAGTATAATAGAAGCGAAAACCTGCTGTAGGTTTGACTGGTGTTTTCTTCCTTCCTGGAGTAAAAACTTAGCTTTGAGTAGCTTTTATTGAACGTATGGACAGTTTTGATTATTTGAGGAGTTCCCTTTAGGGAGAAAGTAGAGTTTGGGTTTTTTTCCTCGGGTACATTTGCTTTATCTGTGTGCCATTTCTTGCTAACCGAGGCCCTACGCAAATGCATAGTAAGGATATTTTCCTAAATTACTAACATGGAACCTAGCTAGAGAAAACAAACTAAAAACCGCAAAACAAACAAACAAGTGTTTTACCAGGAAGTAATCTTCATTTTGTCTGATGAAAATAACAAGAATCTTAAAGAGTTCAAAAAAGAAATCCAAGTACTGAAAGCTTAACAATAAAATATTTCACTTCTCATGGGTTGAAGCACTTGAGCCCTCTTTTCTGTCTTCTCCCCCACTCCGCAACAGTGCGCCAGTGTCTCCTGGCCTGTGCAGTGTGACTGTATCTCACCATTCGGAAAGAATTGTTGCTGAGTGGTGTGCACTTTGAGGCTGCATCTAAAACTTTTCATTGGTGGTTAACGAAAATCAAAATAATTAATTTGAGCATTACAGTGGTCTACATTTTTACGCGCTCTCCTTTTTTATGCACCCTGCTGACCGAGCCAGATGGAAAATACTTTCTGGGTTTCCCTTTCAGTTTCAGCTATTTGAGAGTTTACAAGTCCCAGTTCCCTTTGGTCGTGGCTTCAGAAGACACTTAAACTGGATGTCTGTCAGGTTTGTTGCACAAGTCTGGCCACTTTAGGGATTGACATTGTTGTGGCAGTTCTTGCTTTATTCACCTATTACAGCTGGTAATACGTTGTAATTAAATTGTATATTTCTTCCCGGCAGCTCTTACAGAAATACTGTAGCCATATAGTGATGAGTGGCTGAGTTTAGAGTAGAGTTGCTACCCAGTCACCACACGAAACAGTGTTACAGACTAGGTTCTTGCAATGCTAAGTGGGAGACCCAGCTGAAAGTGTTTGATTCTAAGCTGTGTTGCCCCCTACTTCAAGTTGGTAAAGATAGCTTCAGTGGCAAAATAAAGATTTCCTTCTTCTCTTTGAAACAACATGTTAGTTAAGAGCAAGCTTGTCAAAGGCTGGTTTAACTAAGGATGTTGTTTCCAGTGGTGCCCAACGTGTTTTTTTAATATACTCTTTAGAAAGAGCATAAGAAAAAGTTGGTTACTTGGTACACTTCCCCATTTAAGTCAGACACATATACATTACACTTACTGACTATCGTAAGTCCAGCTGGCACTTCCAGCATAGCAGATGGATTTCATTAAAGCTAAAGGTCTGGTCCTTCACCTGAAATTTTGAGTTTTAAATACTTATGTGGGTGATTGAATTCTGTATCACTTTTACTATAAGGTCATGCTAACCTTTTTGCTAGGTAGCATTGACCATTTTTTCAATACAGTGGCTTCATAGAAAGATAGATGCTTTGCACTGGCAGTAGGCATGGAAGCATCAATAAGCTGACAAATTAGATTTCAGGTTCTAGTGTTTAAAGGGCTTTTCTTTTAGCAGGAAATAGTCTCCCACACCAGCTTATGCATTTTAACCTTCAACTTTATATAGCAGTGAAGAGTTGACCTGTCTTTATGCAGAGCCACCTTTCTTAAAGAGGATAGAGAGAAGGTTTAACTGAATAGATTAGAAGTGCAGTTCTTTGTGGAACAGTGAATATCTTACATTCCTGTCATGTAACATACACTGGTTTTGCATAGTGTCTAAGAAATGAAACTGCTCTGTTCCACACTTTCACGAAATTCATCGGTGGTAGATAGGAAGAGGTAGCTGTTAATTAAAGATAGGAGGAGTCTTCAGACCTACTGTCATCAGAGGTAAAAATTATTTTTGTCGCTGGAAACATGCAGAACTTATGTGAATCTATATATTGAATGCTTTAAATGGTTTTTATATACCTATTTCTCTGTTAGGACTTATGTTGAAAAGGAGTGTGTATTTTTAACCACTCAGAAGTCAAAAATATCTGTCACTCTGAAAATTGTAGTCTCTAAGTTTTATGCATTTCTTTGTGTCTTTTGACATCATTGCTGAACATGAGAAATGCATGGCTTTCATTAAAAATAAGCTGTTAATATTACATAATGCAGCAAAGCAAAAACTACCTAAAAGTAGCAAACACTACTTGGGTTGAGAATTTAACAAGACAAATCAGCTTTAGAAATGTGTTAAATGGTGAATTTCACCTGTATCAGTATAATTTCCACCTCAGTTTTTCCCTTGTGAGTTTACATCTTTATTTTTTGTGTACCATTGTGGTGGTGCTCTTTGGTAATCTCTTAGGTGGCAGTTCAGTGCTTTCCTCATTTTAGATTCTTTTCAGGATTACCTCTTGCTTTACAAATTATTTCACTCTTCCATAGCAGAAAAAGTGTGTGGTGCATGTCTGGAAGATTAACCATAGCCATGTTGTATGTGGTTTGCAAGTTCCTGTCATCTTAGAATTTTTGCATGTTGAAGCAACTTTCTGATGTGAATTTCCATGTTGTGAAGGAATCTAAGCTTTCTGGAATATAGACATTATAGAGCTGACTACGTTTACAAGAGGCAATTCTTCTTTGATAGTAATTTATAGTTAGTTTAAAAATATTTCCTTCTTGCTTTTTGAGTATGATTGGACACTAGATTTTTCAAGCGAGACATATATCCAGTCCTCAGATTGAATATTTACTGTTTTTTAAAATTTCTAAGCTATTTTAAGCCACTGTGTTAAAAAGCAAGAGCTATTTAAATGTGATTGAACTTAGAAATTGGTCTGATACTGTACCTGTGAATGACATAAGCAGCAAGTAAAATTCATCACTTAAGCTTTAAATTATCATTCCTGGAAAGAGACAAGGAATGATAACCCTCAATCAAGATTTCAAAAATACCGTCTTCTGCACTCAATACAAATAGGAAAAGCTGTCAGATGAGCGACTGCCAAGATTGGGCAGACACCAATTCCACAGAAATAACAGCATAGTTAAAAGAAATTCTTTCCCTGGTGGGAGGCTATCCTTAGTTGAGACAAATGCCTAAGGATGCAGTGAACAGTTTTCACTCAAACTTTCTAATGTCTTTCCTTAAGAAATAAGGAAGTGATTGTTTACTTAGCAATTAGTAAGAGTTTCATGTCTAGACTAGGTGGTTTAATCTATGCTTTATTTCCAGAAGGCATGAAATGAAGCTAACTTTTTAAAAACTCAGCTAGGGAATGGTGCACGGTATCAGGACTTAAAAAAATGGATGAATCAAAAATAGCTTATCCAATTATTGAACGTGAGAGGTGGCAATCATCTCTGCCTATTAATGGACTATTTCCTAGAGCTTCTTTTGTTTCTACCTCATAACTAGTGTGGCTAGTTAATTTTAAATAGGCTGTTGAATGGGCATGATTGTATGGCCCGCAGAATGCTGTTTTCCATGCTTTTCCTTTCCTTTTGGAATGCAGAGGAGACATTTCTACATTTTTCTAAGTTACTGCTATAGGGATGTCTTGGGTCATCTGCACAGATTACAGGTAGGATGCACTACTGTGTTTAGCAAAGGCCTGTGTTTTCCTATTTAAATCAGGAAGGTGTGCGATTTAGGGTGACAGTACTTTATTGTATTGCAGTGGCTGCTACTTGTGATGTTTTTGTTCCCTGGATTCCCATAATTTTCTGCTTTAGTTCTTACTTGTAGCAAAGCATGTGAATAAACAGTAGTATTCTGGTGTTAACCGTGGTGTTAACCTAATTTATCCTCAGAGCAGTGTCTTTTTAAAAATGTGTTTATCAGTAGGCAGTTGCAGTTTTCTGTAACCTTAAAAAGCTCTTGACTGAACTTCTAATATCCCTCCTGATAATGCATCCTATGGAGAACTGACTGACAGCTGTCTCTATCTTTCCAAACATAGCTTTCCAAAAGCCAAGTTAAAAATATTACAAACCAGACAGCACCACCACCAGCCCCCCAAAAAAACCCAACAAAACCCCCATCCTGCAAGCAAAAGAAGTATTGATATGTTTGCTTAGAAATTCTTGGTTTTCTCTACCATATCAGTTAATGGAAGCAAGTAATTAAAAATAGGAGAAATTAGAAATGAAAGGGTTCGAGGTGCCACAAACCTGCCAGTAGAGAGGCACTTTATACTTCCGTACATGTGTTATGTGCCAATACATTATGCTTGTAGACACGAAAAAAAAGGGGTGAGGTTTTTTCTTTGCTATATGTGGAAACTGATTTTGATTCGCTTTCTGCAGTATATTGTACATGTTTTCCTAAGAGATTGCTAAAACAGAAGGAATTTTCCTTGGTACCTACTCAGTCATATCATAAAATGTAAACTTAAGATATTATATGCTTAGAAACTTAATGTTGGCCTTTAGAGTTACTGTTTAAGAATTTGTTCTTTTCAAGGAAAGAAGGGTGCACAGCTGATGTCAAATCAAGCGTTCTGCAATTAATTGTTCTTCAAAAACAGCAGCAATTTTAAGTTTTTGAAGTTTAGGAAAGACTATAGCAATGCAACTTTTACTTACTATTATGTGTTGGTTGTCTGCGTCTTCCCCCCCACTGTTTTTGACAGTATCTTGGGCAAATAGCAAACCCCTAGATTCCAGAGAATGTTGGTGTGATACTGTTAATTGAGGACAGTGATCAGCATTCCATATGAATGAAGAATTCACAATTGCCGATAGGCAAAAATAATGTTCTGGGTAATGAAGAGTGCAAGTGGTGTTTGTAGACACTGCATGCCTTGGTGAGGGTATTTGGTTCTTTCTGCCATTTTGAGATCTTAGGTAATCATTTTCTTGGAATGCCAGATCAGAATGATCACATCTTCTTTATGTCCTCAAAACTCAAGTGATTATATGAGAAGGCAAGTTTGGAGAGGCTTTGAATTTTTTGGATGCTAAGTAACTTCATGAGGAAGGATTATTAGTTTCTTGTAGTTCAAAACAAGTCATGTCTTGCACTTGTACTCTGATGTTGGTTTTGGTTTTCCTGTTTCCTACACACAGTTTCTTTACAATTCTCTAGTTTTCATTCTGTGTGCCAATGAATAATTACAGCTTACATCTTAATTAGTTGCATGAATCATGACATGAAGTATTGAATTGTGATGTTTTGAATACTAATTTATCGATCTCACTTTTGAATGGAAAATGTCTAATGAAAAAGATGGCCAGCTGGTTGCAGTAAGAAGGGTGAGAAGCATGCATCTGACAAACAAACACTTCCGTACCAGGCTCTGCAAAGAAGCAGTGTGCTTAACAACATGCAAAGGTTGCCTGAGAGTCACACACAGTTGTTTTTCAGTGCCCCTGAGGTCTTGCTGCTTTAAAAGTAGATACCAAGTCTAGCATATCTCTTTGAGTAAACTGCAGTAGAATAGAGTTCACTTTTATTGATTGAGAGCGTATCAAATTCCATAGTAAAACCCACACCTTTTATTTATTCACTTACGTTTTATAACTGCAAGTCTCATGTTTTGGCCTTCAGAATGTCTGCAGCATTGCAGCAGGGAGAGGACTCAATGCACTTGTGACTCACCTGGTTTCTTGAGCAGGGTCTGCAGTCTCTCCTCCTCATTAAAGCTTTAATGAGACCTGATCCCTGCCTGTCTACCTTAACAGCAGGTGCAAGCCACAGAACAAGAGGGCATGGTCTTCTAACAAAACTGCTCACTTCAATGTCAAGTTATACATCTTACAAATATCACTCCATTGTATGAATGGTGGTGTGCATCTGATCCTAAAAGCCATTTAAAGGTGACAGCTGATTTCATTTAATTTATGAAAGTAACTTATCAGTGTTTAAATCTTCATAAAGTAGGGAGGGAGGAAGTTTGTTAGTTTGTATATTGTAAAGTATCTTAAAATGCATGCTAAAGTTGATGTGTGACAGGACATTCTGTTCTAATGTCTAATTACATGTCCTAATTACACACTTAGTGGTAAATGTATTTAAGCTTTTTTGTTGTGAAACACACTTAAAATTTAGCACTGCCGCTTCACCAGATTTTAGTTTATCATTTGTAAATACCTTATAAGCACCAAATATTGAATAGTAGCCTTATAAAATAGGGTGTTATAGTGATACGGTATTTACTGTATATCTGTAGTACTGGCATGGCAAGTCCTGACTTTATTGCCACCTACAGGGGAATCTTGTTGACCTTAAGTACAACCATGATCTGTAACAGTATAGTTCTAATTCCTTTCTTCGTATACATACAGCCCTCCATGACTTATGGAGTGTCTCTTAAAAGTGTGAGAATACACTGCAACACAATTACATGTTTTGCATGGGATATCCATTATACATAATACTAGATAAAAGCTAGGGATCAGCGATTTTGTGTATATAATAAAACTCTCTTGAGAACTGACTAAATGCACTGAAATATGTTTTCGATCATTAGAACCAAAGCATAAACTTGGAAATACTGTATTGTAACAAAAGGATCATGTATCTCTGGTTTTCCAGATTTGGAGAATTACTTGCCTAATGGTTATGTCTGTAGTAGATCTGTTTGTCTGGAGAGCATACACTACTACCATTATCCACATAAAGCTTCTGGAGCTGCAGACTGAAAGGTTGCTCCCTCTTTGGTTCCAAGTACATTTGGACACATCTCAGCGGTATTTGATCTTGAACTTGATCATACTTCTAAGTGGCAATGAGTTGATTAGTATCTTCAAGACCTTTTTGTTGAAGGTTGGGTGACTAGTTCAACCCAGGAAAACTCAGCAACTTTTGGGCTGTTGATTTCCAAAGAATTACTGGGGGTGAGGAGTGGAACACCATTTATTGAAGCCTAGCTGTTAAATCTCATCAGTCGTCTGTTGAAGGCATGATGCATGAATGATATCATAAACTATGTTAACTAGCTGTTGTCCCATGTAAGAGGGAAGAAAAATTGCCTCATGTGATGAAAGCCGTATATCAAATATAATACTGAATTGTTCTCTGGTTTTGTGCTGTAAGAGAACTTGAGATAAAATTATAGTAGTGATACATACCTTCATTGCCCAGAGAGTAAGTTTCTACTGCCAGATTATGTCCTTTTGAAAGGGCAAAAAAAAAACAACCCCAAAACCCAAGCAACTAGATCCAGACATTGATTCTGTAGTCAGAAGAAAAACATACTTTGTAATTTAAAACACCAAACAAAAACCTGTTTTTCATTCGGCCAACTGTCAGCCTTCACTGAATCTTGTTATTTTGGTGGGAAGTAAAACTTGTGCTTGAGCTGGTTTAAAAAAACAAAACAACAACAACAACAACAAAAACCCCAACAACAAACAAACTAACAAAAACCCATAAAGCTGCTGGGCTAAAATATTAATTACACAATTTTTAATTTAATTTCTTTATTGACATTGTAACAACAAAGTCCCCTTTTCTAACACAGGGATCAATGTGAAGTGAATCTGCAAATGTTTTTAGTGCAACTTAATTTGTTTTGTCTGATGTAGAAAACAGTAGTCTTTCTCCAAAGCAGAAGTATTTTTTGCAGTTAAATTAATGTCAGATTCTCAAACTGAATTTAAAAGGAAATTTTTGCAGGAGTTCAGAGCTTGTCACCTTTGGGGTCTTTTCAGTAGGTGAACAGGAATTTAAAAAAATTAATCTCACTCCTGTCATTAAAATCTGTGAATGTGGCAGCACATAGAAGCAAATCAACTTCAGTGTGTTTTAGCATGGTTGGCTTTCACACTAGAACTATGAGTGTTACAGATTGGTGTCTCATGATAGTTATGGTCATTGGAAAGAGTAAATAATTGTCAGGAGTAATGTTTGTAGCAAGTGGACATGTTATATTAAGTTGTAAGATCACAGAAGTACATGATTAAGTGATGACTACAATATAGTTTGCTGAAAACATTCATTTTGGACTCAGAAAGGTTATTTCTTTTGAGAAGGGATATTGAGTTCTTAAAGGAAATCGGTATTTCATTTCCTTAATTACTGGAACACATGACTGAATGTTAAGTAGTAGCTTACTTTCATTTGTGGGGTCTGAATTCATGCTTGAATTGCGTGTCAGCTTGATACTACTTGTTAATTTTGTAAAGGTACTGAAGAATATCATATCGCACACATACCTGTCTTCTCTAAGAAAGTTACCAGACAGGAAAACCAGAATTTTACTAAAAATCTAATGAGAACTGTTTTCTGTGTTTAGAGGAAGCCAAACGTAGTGTCTTCATGAGAATGCTGCCTGAAATTTAGCATGATCTTTGCAGGATTGAGCATGATGGAGCCTTTATAGTAATGTCTTGGCGATCAAGGGCTGTACAGTTCACATCACATGTGGAGTATTAATTATGTCCTTGTTTCTAATGGAGTGCTCCTTAATTGCAAGAGCCATTTATTCTCCATACTGCTGACTTGTCCTCTGACTTTGAACATAGGTTATTTATTCTTTGCTTGGGTTTACTCATGTGCAGAATTAAGTTTTACATACTTCTTAGTGTTGTTGCAATGCTTAATTAATATTTATAAAGACCTTTGACATCCTGTGATGAAAGGAGCTGTGCAATTGTTCAGTAGTGCTATTATTTTATTAGTGAAAATACAGGAGGAGTCAGGAGGATGCCAGTTTTTAATTCAGAGTGAGCAATGGAGTTGTTCTGTAACCTTGAGCAGGTCATGCAGTCTCTTGTTTTGTAACACATCCTGGGAAAGCTCTGTGTTGTGTGGTATGCGTTATTAAATGTCATCCTTCTCTCCCCCCAAGTCAATTCTAAATGAAAAAAAAAAGTATGCAACTTCACTGAGCTGCTAAACATAGCTGGTATTTCTTAAGGAAATAGATCATTAAAAGTACAGGAGGGTGAGAAGGTAGTAGATGTAACAGTTGCCTTTTAGAGCCAGCATGAGAACTTGAACATGTGTTATCTAGTCACAGACCAGACTGAATTTTGCCTGTTATAGATCTTCCTCATGCAAGTTCAGCATACACTGTGCTTAACTGCAGCTTCACTGTGAAGTGAGCGTGTATGATCTTTATTGCATTCTAAGAACGCACTCACTCACTAGTCCATGGTATTTAGCTGGTAAACAAGTTCTTACTTCAGACTGAGTACTGTCTGTGTTTGAGCTTTGCGATTGCCAAGATTGATAGTTGGCTCTTATAGCATCTAGTATTTGGCTATTACATAACAATATACATATCAATCTCTTGTGTGGTTTTTCCCTCATCTGACACAGGAAGGTTATGATTATATACTGTCATTAAAATTACAAGATACCAATGAACTTTTGAAAAGTATACATCTGTTCAAGACTTAGCCAGCTAACGATTTGTCTAATTACATACAGTGCAATAGCATTAAATGAAGTTATTTGCTGTGCTTCATGCATGCAAATACAGGGTTTCAGGTTTTTGTTTCATACAAGATGCTACACCTGCATTTTACTTACTGCACTAAACACATAAATATGGTCTAAAACAAGGGGCTTCAGAACTGTTATTTGAAGTACTTTAGGGAGGAACGAACTTGCCCAGTGAAGTGTGAGGCATAGCTGAATGCAAGTGTTGGTTTGTGCATGTGCATTATGGTGGATTCAAATTGAAAGCACCTGGATCTTGGTCCTGATTTACTGCAGTCTGGTTGTACAGCTTTTTCCTGGGGGCTTTTTCCTTGCCTTTAGTCCTGCTTCAGCTCTCAGCTCAGCTGGCATAAGGATGAAGAGGAATAGTGTTTGTCGCTGCTGAGGATAAACAATGGTTTGTAGTCTTCAAGAACAGCAATTATGGGGGGGGGCGGGGGGAATTCTTCATATAACCCTAGTTATAAGCCTAAATTTATGGAGCATGCTTAGTTGTAATGGAGTATCAAGAATTTACCTGCCCAACTCCAGCTGAATATACTGAACTTACTCAGATAGCTTTGTTTGAAGAGACAGTAATCTGGCAAGACTTGTAGAGTGTTTCCCAGACCTGCAAAATATTTTACTTACTTTTTCCTTCTGCCTTTAATTTAGACTTCCTGATAGGGATCATGACAGTCCTGAAACTTTGTAACTGAATATTTGCAGGAAGTAGCTGAATGAATTTTCTTACCTGTTAAAAATAAATACTGCCTCAGGCAATAACTGGAGTAGAAAATACAAACCTTAAATACCTTTGCCAAGAAAATCTGAGCAAGCTCTAAGAGTTGTTTTTTTAATGTATTAGAAGTTCAAGCAACCTTAACTTGCTGGTTCTTCCAGCTTGGCCTGCAACAGATGAATAATAACTTTGTGTGGAAAACCTTGTTCTTAACTTCCCACTGATAAAATTAAATACATTCTTGCTTTAGTATTTTGATTTAGTATAATTAAAATAATGGCTTACAGTTTGATAAATGTTATTTTCATTACTGCAGTGCCCTGAAGCACTGTAAATGGAAAATTTTACAATATTATACAGATCTGGAGGTATGTAATATGCTTGTCAGGCTATTAATTAACTTGCATAAAGCATTTTGATTTTTATAGCAAGTGAATTTAGAGGGTTTCTTTGGAAACTGAATAAAAGTAAACAGATTGCTTATAAAATGAAGTTTAAATTATACCATTCTGATGCTGTGAGGGTATTCTTATAATATCCCCAAGCAGGTAGAATTCCAAGCACCTCATCATTCAGTAGAAGCTGCTTTTAAGCAGCATGCTTCTGTCTGGGTTTCTTTTGGTTTTTGTTTGTGGGTTTTTGGTTTGTTTTGGTTTGTTTCCCCCCCCCCCCCCAGTAATGTAACTGTTACTAAATAGAAACTGCTTCGCTCATAGTATATTTAAATTTTTTCTTGATCCTTCCTGAAGTGCCATACCACGAAAGAAAACCTCCAGTATTTTAAAGTGTATTGAACTACAGCAATAACACTGTAATGTGGTATTATCTAATGTTTGCTTTATTTCCACTTTCCCCTAAAATTCTGTCCTGTATCTCCAGATAGTTTGGATCTTTACCAGGCTAGCTTTTAGGTATCTCTTTCTTTTATGACTGAGAAACACAAATATAAAAATGTCAGTCATAATCCAAGAAATGTTAAAGTTTGTTTTAAATGTAACTACTTCTGTTGTCAAGATTCTGTATGATCCAGTTCCTTACTGTCTGCATGGCCTGTGCTGGTGCCACAAATGGTGCCCTGGCAGAAAATGTTTCATTTAATTAAATTATATTATACTTTTTCAGTATTCTTTCTGAAATGACACATTCTGACATTAAAACAAATTTCATAATTGTGCGTACTGTGGGATAGTTACCATAGCAAATAGATTAGTTTCTTGGGACTTTTTTAGTGTCAAAAATAATTCTATTCTTGGCATTTAAGACAGAAGTTTGTAATCTAAGAAGGTACAGAGCTGCTCTTGTCAAAATTAAGTTTACACCGTAGTCAGGAGTTGGCATTTGCTTTTTAACTGCAGTCAGAATATTAACAGTAAAAATGTTTTTTTTATAGCGCTTCTCATACGTACCTACAAGAATGCGTTATTAAGGTGGCAGTAATGCTCATCAGCTTTGCTTGCGTCACAATTTGTCATCAGTTCAAAGCCCCAGTTAGGCGTTGATAAAGCTGCCAGTAGAGCTCGACTTGTGGAGTTGATCTGGGCTGCAAAATGCTGTGCTGTACTGATACAGGCACCTGAAGTGCAGGGTAGCTCATTTAGGGGTTTCTGCTGCAGTTCTTCTGCAGAAGCCATAGCTGTAACTAGTTCCCTGCTCACTGGACCACTAACCACAGAAACACTTGTTCATTCTACTCTAAGTTAATATACTTTTTTGGAAAAGGATTCCAGAGCTGGATTGCCAGCGTCAGTGATACAGAGTTCGTTATGGTCAGCAATGTAAAGTTCATTGGCAGCTGGGCAGTATGGTGCCCCATGGGAGGCAATGCTGGAGCTGATAATGTTCAATGTCTGTATTAATGACCTGGTCAATGGGATGGAATGTACCCTCAGCACGTTTGCAGGTGATCCTAAATGGGGCTGAGCGCTTGATACCTCTGGAGGGTAAGACTGCTGTTCAGAGGGAGCTCAGTAGGCTGGAGAAAATGGTCTGACAGAAACCTCTTGAAATTCAACAACTGCGAATGGAAAATACTACACCTGGGGCAAAATAACCCTGTGCTATAGCATAGGCTAGGCATCCACTGACCAGAAAGCGAAAAAACACCTGAAGGTCCAAGAAGAATGTGAGTCCGAGGGTGTCCTTGCTGTAAAGAAACCAGCCACGTGCTGGCCTGTACTAGCAAGGCTATAGCCAGTGGGTCAAGAGAAGTAATTATTCTCTATTCAACACTTAAAAGTCCACCATTGACATACTGTGTCCAGTTTTGGCTCACTTACAGGAAAGACACAGACATATTAAATGGCCACTAAGATGATTAGTGTTCTGGAGCACATCTTGCACAAGGAGAGGCTGAGAGAACTGGATTTGTTCAGCCTTAGAAGTAGAAGGCTAAGGGGGTAATGTTACTGCTGTCTTCAGCTCCGTAATGAGAGGGTATAGAGAGCCAGACTTTTCTTGGAGGTGGTGCACAGTGAGAAGACAAGAGATAGCAAACACAAGTTGCAGAAAAGATATTCTGATTAGATATTGGGGGAGGCAAATGCAATGGGTGTAGTAAAAAAATGGAATAAGCTTTCCACGGTGGTAGTGTCTCTGTCCTTGGAGATACTCAGAATGTGACTAGGTCCTGAGCCGCCTGCTTGACAATGGCTCTGCTTTGAGCGTGGGGTTAGAGCAGTCACCAGGTAACTTCCAGAGGTCCCTTCAATCAGAATTATTTGTGATCCTGATGGTGAGACCAGTAAAAGTATCATGTGTCTAGCGCAGAAAGTGTCACTTAGTTCCAAAAGATGAATTGTTTTAAAAAAAAAAAAAAAAAAAAAAAAATTAACAAAGCAAACTGGAAAGGACTGTTCAGGGAAAAGGTTCTGTATAACTTTCCTTCTGTTAGTTTTCAAATGAAAGGATTTTTTTTCTCCTGACATGCAAACCATTTGAGATTATAAAACAGGTAGAGTTTACATCTCTTAATCTTTTAATACAAAGCAATACTGGCAAATACGTGTGTATACTGCACTTGCAGACTAATAAGCAATCCTTTAACTGACATCTGGCACTTCTCCCAGATAGCCTACGTTCATTTCAAACCCCGTGTTGTGTGGCAAAGTAGGACTCTTGAAGTATTTCTATGTGCACAGTGAGGTAGGTAAAATGTTGTTTTTCGATTGTGTAGTGAAAAGAAGTGTCTCACATGCAAAGGAGAGTTCAGCAGCAGCTGCCTCAGCATGCAAGAGCTCTGTCCAGAGGTTTGATATCCCCCCACACTCACCCATAATTGCAGAAATGAAAGGACTTCACTTAATGGAAGATAACAGAGAAATATTTTGCCAGGTAGTCTGTCGTCTTACCTACTGAATTTATGGCTTTAGCAAGAATTAGGGTTTGAAAGAGTACATATTACCAGGACAGATCATTTGTAATGCAACAGAGATCTCAACTGTACTTCTTGAGGATTGCCAGCTCTTCCCTTGTCAAAAAACTGACTTGTTTTTCTCTAAGCCTGTGGCAGAGGCAGGTTCTTTATTGAGATTTTGTTGTGGTAGCTGTTACCCATTTAGTGTTCCATATTGTGCATTCGTTTATCTACATATTTTTTGTGGCTTTCAGAAGATATTTTTCTTGGTAAGTGGTTGTAGATAATGGAGCTTTCTACAGGTGTGAATAGTTTTAGAGGAAAATAAGGTTATTTGATATCATGTAAAACATTGAAGTCCTGAACAGAACTGTGTCTTGCTGAATGAATGTTCTGATATGATAAATTACGAGACATCTTAATTACAGGCAGATTTCTAACGGAATGCTTTGCCATTCCTGGGCTATTTTTACCACATTTCACAATTCTCTAAACACACTTTATCTGTCTCTTGGTATGCATGAGTGTGCATGCTATGAAATAATAATTACTGATCTGTAAGAACTCTGAAGCATTTGAAGACTGAAGTAGGGGAGAAAACTCACTCAGTTCTTACATTCTGGAACTTTGGCTATAGCTCTCCATTTCTTTAAAACTTTCCTTTTTATCAACTGTGGTTAGCATTTGGAAACTTTAGATTGTATCAGGAAGTCATTCTTTTAATGCATAAAAGTGATAGAGCTGGAAAGAGTAATTCTATAAAAGGAGTGCAAGTAAGAAATATGGAATATTAAAACCATTTTTTTTTAACACAATCCAAGGTTTTCTTATTAGCAGGAGACTCTTGAAACTGACACCACCCCCTCCAAGTTGCTGAAGTGTTGGGAACAAACCTCCTTATTTATGAGCATTTGTTGTATTGTAGGGCTTATACTGTCCAGTTCTTTAAAGTAAACAGCTTTTTATGGTCAGAGTTCTTTTCTTCCTATTATGTAAATCACTGTGCATATATATATATAGAATACTCCACAAAGAATTAGTCTTACTCTATTAACGAGTCTAATAGCAGTCTATAAGGAATTTTTCTTTAGAAGAGTGTACTTTTGCGAAGTCAGTATGCCGTTTTAAAGTTGGTTATTTTCTACAGCACCTTCAAATTACTGATGTTCTGCTGCGATAAAAGCATATCAGTTGTTCCAGATACGCTATTTAAAGTAAGCAAACTTCTCGCTGTGACGCTGTTTTGGTTTTCAGCCAAAGAGAAGAAAAAAGCAGCTTACTCTTAACTCCTTGACGAGCGATAGTCTTTTGCCTTTTGAAAACACTGCTTTACAGAGCACTTCTAGAAACACACTTTCTAAAGTCTTTTCATTAAATACATGGCAAAGTATATATTGTGTGTGTATAAAATTTGCAGCTTGCCGGGGGGGTGGGGTGACACACTTATGTTATTTTCTTACGCGTGTTATGCTATGTACATATATGTTAGTTATGAAAGTTTTAATTTCATACTCTACTGAAGGACTGAGTTCTGATATCTTGATTTCACTTTCATTCAAAAAATGTAGGACAATCGTCCTTTTACTAACTGGTTGATTTTAAACTGCGTAGTTTATCCCTTATTTCAATATTCCAGTTGTTGAGTGATGCTGTAAACTTAAGTCTTATTTGAAGAAAACAAGTAATTTTTTTTTTCTCCTTGAAATTTTTATACTCTGGATCTTCAGGGGTGCTATCCTGAAAGATCAGGTTTTTTCCTTGTAAACGTCAGAATTCATTTGGCCTAAAATAATTTCATATTTCATTTTTGTCAGTTCGGCCTGAAGACTGACTTTCTAAATGGCTATTTTTAACCAGCTTTTCAATGCCTTACATCTGTCTAATTTATGCATGCAAACATTGCTTAACAAGCAAGGTGGCTGTGATGTTATGCATTTTAACATTTTTTATAAAATGAATTAATCCCACTTTGAATCTTTTGATCACCAAGACCATAACTCTTTACATGGCTCAGTCTAGTGGAAGTAATTTTACCTTTAGGAATTTAGGGTCTGTCAGCACTAGGATTTATCCCATGCTGTGTTCTGTCTTGCTTCTATTTTTGTTGTTCTGTTTAACACTTGCATGTTTGGACACGCCATACTCTTCTCATGCTGTTGAAATAATGGAGCATGTCTGTTAAGTGGGATATGCTGAATGAAAGTAGAAGTAAAACTGTAAAGATTTCTATACTCAGTAGCAGTGCATTTAATTTTCCTTCATTTTTAGTCCCTGACATCCATCCTCCTGATATGATTTAAAAGCATTCATCCACCTTGAGCATTTGAGGCAGTAGACTGCCAGTACTCCTAGCTGCAGCAAGGTCTTGCACCTCAGGATGCAAGAACTCATTTGGGAGTTTGTAGTGTGCTTTTCCTTCATTGTTCATGACCCTTGGTTCTAATCAGCTTATGTTTTTTAATTTATTTATATATAAATACTCTTTGGCTAGAGGATTGTACCAATAAAGCCCCTGTTACAGTTAGGAGAATTGCACAGATGTGGGTGACAATGCTCGGGTCGCATATGCAGAGTATGGGATAAAGGACTAAATACAGTCCAGACAAAACACGTTCTCCTTTATATATTAGAACAATGTAGAAGTCTTGTTTCAAAAGGAAATACACTCACTTTCACTGGTAGAGCCTTCTATGATACAATTTATGGAGTTCTAACTGGGTGCTGTGTGGAGAGGTGTTGCGATACAATAAGGTGCAGTTTCATTCAACTGCAACCAGTTCAACATGTTCCTTTGAGAGGAGACGATTCCTTGCTCCTTGTGTGTGCTGCTTCTGGTGTTCATCTGATAATACTCTAAGGTAATTCCATTTACAAAAGGGGAATGGTCCAGGTGAGTTTTTGTGAGTTGAATTTGCTTGCCCTACAATCATCAGAGTTCCAGAGAAGGCTCAAGCAAGGGATGGTCAGGGACAGAGCTTGATGAAGAGCAATAAAGTGGAAGAAAACGAAACCTACTTCTCCAATGGCAGCAGCAAGTTGTTTATGAAAAAGCACTGTTGAAGACAGCTAACTTTTCTGCAAGAGATTTTGTCCCTGTATAGATTGAGAGGAGCTTTTGCCTTGGAAGCGTACCTGGCCTTGAGCTTTTTATAAAGGTGTTTTGCAACGCATCCGAGACACCAGTGTGTGGTGCCTAATTCTGCTGGTATCCAGGCTGTATAATTTATCAAAATACTGAGGAAACTCTAAGAAATGCTAAGCTAGATGCTTGTAGTTAGAGTTCATTGGAAATTCTTCTTGATTCAAATCTTGACCAAAGTTGGATACGTTACTGTAGATGAAATTTCTGGTTAGACCCTCAAGTTCTGAGTCTCTTCATCTATTTGTGGTCTGATACTTTGGATCACTGAAGGCCTGTCTGTAAGAAAGAGTTAGTTAATAGCTGAAGTGTTGCCTCGAAGTGACACTGGTCTATGCATGCAAATCGTTATCTCACATAAGGTGATGGCCTTTAGCTCTGACTAGTTATGGCTAAGGCCTTTAGGGAAATTTAACAGTTACTAATGTGACTTTGTAGCTATATAGGTAAAAGCTTATTCTGTTAAAGTGCTGCTGATGCTACAAGTGTAGTTGCAGAATCCGCCGCATTCTGGAAGAAGATACAGAGGTTGGCTCAAAATTTGGAAGCAGATTTGTAAATCATCCGAAGTTTATTACAATGCAGAGAACAGGATTCGCCTATAGAAACTTACTGTCACTCCTGTGTTGTGTTATAGTATAGCTAAACCAAGTTTTCTGAAAGAAAGTAAAGTCTGGGGTCAAGAGGAGGGAAGATGACCCACAGTACTGGTACCTAGTCCGCATCTTTACTTATGAGGAACTTCCAACACTGTTATCCTATAGCCCTGTGGAAGGAACTGAGAGTTGCGTGCACTACAGTGCCACTCCTGAGTTTCTGGGAATTTTCATTTCTTAGATTTTACTCTCTTTTTTTTTTTTGTGCAATTTTAGTTTGTGGTTGACTTTATAGGGTTGTGGGTTTTTTTGCATAGACTAATACTCTGTGTGGCTCTTTACCTATCGAAGCATGTTGCCAGCAGATAGTATGTAATATATAGTACGTCGTCTCGTCTTGCAGTTCATTTTGTGATAGCAAGAACTTTGAAGACAACTTCTTTCCTCTACCCATGCCTCAAGCCCATATGTTGCGAGAATAAGTATTTTTAAAATAATTTCCTGGAAAAATGAATATTAGGATTTTGCAGAAAATTAACATTTTCCAAAACTGGTAAATTGTTTTGGGGAAGGGCACACTTCCTGAAGATCTTTTCTTTTTTCTTTTTTTTTTCTTTCTGAAATGGCTATCTGCTTTAATAATTTGGACTTCACAAGAACTTTCTGTTACTTCTGTAGTTAACTAGCTGAAAAACCTTCTTTTGTGTGAAACAATGCTTTTGTCTTAGCCAGAAGAGGTTGTTATAAGAACTTAGGTAAGGTATTGAGTTTACTGCATCACAGCTACTGGATTTATTTGGTTTGGTTTTGGTTTTTTATAAATAACATAAAATTTTGGATTACAACCTATAGTTTATCTTCATTTGTAGGCTGTTAGTATGCCTTACTTTAAATACTCCAAATTAAAGTCTGTAATATGCTTTTAAAATACTTTTTGATAACGTCGATTCTAAGATTTTGTGGAAAATATTGAAGTGCCATTAGGTCATATTTTTAAGATCGACACATGCTTTCTTGAAGAAAGCTAGAGAAAAAGCTGGCTGCTGATTGCTGTTTAGCAGACTTCCTCTTCAGGGTTGTGGTGTGTCCATGTTCCCATTACTACGTGCTGGTAACAAAAACCGGAACCACACCCCATTGTATTACTCTAAATTCACTTGTTTGCAGTTGATGGATTTTCTCGAAGTGTTGATCTTGTCAATGTAAGCAGCTGGTTGCTGGAATGTATATGATGGACCCCGCTGTTTCCCTGACCAGGCCAGGAAGAATTATCTTTTAGCTAATGGGAGAAGATTAAGAGGCAGTGTTGGCAGCCAAATGAATCGATGAGGTACTTGAAAGCTTTGTTTACGTTAAATTTATCGGAACACTTAACACTGCAAGTTAAGTTTGTCTTCTCGCATATAACTGAAAAAGGGAAACCATTGATCATAAAACTTCAAATATTAGTGAAATCCATCAAAGAGTGGAAGGTGGCAAGTGTGATACCCAAAATGGCAACAAGCTATTCCTGCCCCGCCCAAAATTCAGTGAACTTTCAACATAGTGGTACATTGTTAGTGTGTCTGTAGCATCAATATTTGCTGTGTCGTTTGGAGAGTATAACTTCATACTTCCTATACGTTTATGTGGTTTCAATTCCACTTTGTCAGGAACTTTATGGTCTTCTACATGTGATGCAGCCCAAGTGTTCAGACAGATGCCTTCCACCTCAGAGAACTTAGGTGTGTGCTTACATGAATTGAAGCCTAAATTACTAAGTATTGATTATTGCTATATTGTAGTTGTTGATGAGGAGCCCAATGGAATATTAAATGCACATCTCTACTAAAAGAGCAGGAGGGGAGATTGTCATGCAAAACAGAGGGCTTCTCTGCAGCCTTAGTATCACAGATACTTGCCCGTGTATGTCTGAAAACAAGGCAGCAGCAGTAGCAATCTGTGTCCTGAATTTACCACAAAGACAAATGACCATAACTAGGTGTTTACTTTCAGGCTATGCATCTTCTGTCCTTGGCTCCTTTTATTATTAGTGCTACATGTCGTTGTAAGCCATAGCTTCAGCTTTGATTGCGAATATGACCTTTTTCTCATTCTTTTCCATTCCCTGCTCTTTTGCTTGCAAAACTAAGGAAGGTGCTTTTAAGTAGAAGGCTGTCTGTGTGCCAGGCAGTTACTGGAAGTCATTTTGTAGTTTGATCCTACCCTTTTTCAGCAGCTCTGTTAAGACAGCTCTTAAACTTGCCTGCTGCAAGGAAGTTTTTTGGAAATAGTATACTTGTAACTGGCACTATAGCCCAAAAGGCACACATAGCTCGACAGTATAAAAGTAGTAAACATAATTTGAGGTTATAGTAACTTTGAAAGATGAGGGTGTCACTGGAGAACTTTTTCATATTGCTTACAGTCTGTGGCTCAAAGAAAACGGAAAATTTTGTCTCAATGTCATGACAGACAATGCGAGGTATATTAACCTCCCCAATGCCTCATGTCTTGTGCTGTTAGTAAAACTGAAAAACCTGTGGGGCTTTTCCTTGCCAGAGTTTAGGTCTGGGAAGTGTGCTTTGACATTTTATAGAGAACAGAAAAGAGCAAGAACTGACCTGGCTTAAGCAATTCCAGACAGAGTGCATAAAATGCTGTTCCATGTGATGTGGAATGCTTGCCTCAAACTTCGTTCAATGCAGGCTGAACTTGCCATTATGTATGAATTGCCTTTGGTAATAACCTCAGGATGTTGTTACTAAGGACTGATCTTGCCCTTACGCATTTTCTCCAGCCATGAAGGAGAGCCTAACTTCAGGAAACCAGGAAGACATTTTATTACTGTCCATAGCTCATTTTCTCTTTAAGAGAGACCTTTGAAGTCCTCGATCAGGAAGCTGTTAACACATAACATCTCAAAATATTTTCGTAGTAATTGATTAGTTATGTTAAATGTGTCTTTATACTCTGGCCTGGCAGTATCTAGTGAAAATGCAAACGAAAATATTACCTGTACCATATAAATTCAATGGAGGAAAAAGTCTGAGCGACGTGACAGCAAAGCCAACTCAACTCTAAGCTTTTTAAGCTGTGGTCAAAAAAGAGCTTTGATATGTGCATAAATATGAGAAATAGTTTGATACTATTATAAACTACAATTTTGTTTATAAAGCTGTTCTGTTTTTTATAAAATCCTGTTCTGAAAGATCATGGGTTACACTTGTTTAGTTGTTTCCCATTTGTAAAGTACACGTCTCTGGTCTCTGATCCTACCCCTCATCTGTCCAATCATCTTTTTACATTAATTGTCTTTGTCTTAGTCTTTCGCTATAAAAAGAAATTACTCCAAGTGAGCTGAAAACTTGGTCTTAAATTTATTTTTAAGGAGGTGAAGAGAATTGGTTAACGAAAATGTGATTCACCATAGAAACAGCTCACCCAATAGCGTATATGCAGTAAATTAACCATTTTCTGGTACTTTCATATTTGATACGAAACATAGCAACAAGATGATAGCTTGACAACAATAGCAGCTGCACATATTTTTCTTCCTTTTTTGAACAAATGTTCTTGTAGAAGAAATAGATTCCCTGGAAAGTAATTTATATTACAAGTTTCATCACAGAAATTCTGTGGGTGGGTACAATAGGCTAGAAATTAAATTAGTGATTTGTATAATAAATGATGGTTTTGATTTGATATGACACTTCTAGTCTCTTACAAGTGACATAGCTACAGGCAATAGAATAATCTCTTCCCCTTGTGAAGATAAATGTTGTATCAGACCAAACCATCTTATATTAAATTACAACTTCCCTTTTTTTACCATATGAAAAGATTCATGAGACTGTTCATTAAATAATAGCACAACCCAATTAAAAGGGTACTTTGGCCAAAATGTCTTGAAGATATTTTTCTAATATCAGGCATGCAGTTAATTTATATAGGGTCCTGTCATAAAAGGCCTGATCTGAATAAAGGAATTTTCCTTTGCAGCAAGTGGCGTGACTGTGGCCACACTGAGCTAGAAGGTGCTTTTCTTATCCCAGTTAGACTGAAACGCTCAAATGCAAATGAAACACGATGATAAGAGGAATCTAGTATCTTGACTTCCTTTCTTGGGGGAAAGAGGGATATAGTACATGTGGCTCTTATACAACTTGATTGTGCTCATACCGTTGTTTTTCATGTTTTGGCAGAGAGAAGGAGCAAGAAAGGGAAGAACAGTTAATGGAAGACAAGAAAAGGAAGAAAGAGGATAAGAAAAAGAAGGAATCTGCTCAGAAGGTAGGTTTTCGTATTTGAATTCTTTTATCCAGCTGGAACATAAATAGTATTGGGGGTGGTAAGATGTTAAATTGTTTGTATTTGACCTTAAAAACATGATTGTTTAGAGTGATGCTTCATTAAAGATTTTTTTTTGCATCATTTCTCTGGAACTTAAGTGTTTAACTTAAACTGCTTCTCCTTAGTGTGTCATGTGAAGTAGAAGAAGTTTTTTGATATGAAATATGAAACTTAAGTTATTGAATATGGGCTCTCTTGATCTATGCCACTGCTGCTGTTTTGAGATGTTTGGGGATGGAAATTCTGCCAAGCTTTTGCAATTCTTGCAGTAAAATTGGCTAAATATTTTCTAGAGCAAGAAGGTACTTTTTTGGTAAGTCCTTAAGGAAGTTTATATGAAATATTTAGTACTGAAGATTGCCTTTACTTTTTGCTGAGTATCAGTTAGGTTTTAAATTTTCTGTAGCTAATAGCACTTTTGCTGAAGTGTATCAGTTCGAGTCTGAGCTGTGAAGAATTGGTAAGTCACTGAAGATTGTTTCTGCTCAGAAAATGGATTTGAACACTTGATATATTAGAAGCTCTATTTTGCTGAAAATCTAGTAGACTGTTCCAGGAGTTAACCTGACATATAAGCTTGAGTCTTTTGCAGCTTTGTCCATGGTTTTTCCTGGTAAAATCCTTTCTGTCTAGTTCTGGGCTTCCCAGTACAAGACAGATGTAACCATCCTGGAGCGGGTCCAGCAAGAGACCCCTGAGGTGATGAAGGGACTGGAGTATCTGACAAATGAGGAGACACTGAGAGAGCTGGGGCTGTTTAGCCTGGAGAGGAGAAGGCTCAGGGGAACCTTATCAATCAATGTATATAAATACGTTCTTGGGAGGGAGTAAAGAAGATGGAGGCAGGCTTTTCTCAGTGGTACCCAGTGACAAGGCACAGGGCATTGTGCACAAATAGAAATGAAGGAAATTCCACTTAATCGTAAAAAGACTTTTTTTGTACATGTGTGTGACTGGGCAACCACTAGTTTCCCAGAGAGGTTGTGGTGCCTCCATCTTCAGAGATGCTCAAAAATGAGTTGGACGTGGCCCTGTGCAATCTGTTTTTGATGACTGTGCTTTGAGTGGAGGAGACTCCTGGGGGCGTGTGGGGAACAGGGGTGGGAACTGCAGACTAGATCTCCAGAGGCTGTCCCTTCCAACCTCAATGATTGTGTGAAATTGAGAACAGAAGGCTTTACGTTCCTTCTCTGTTTTTCAGTCGCTTCAGTAACAACAGATCCTACAAAAGATCAGATGCTACTCTGTGTTAGATTCTGTACGTTTCTGCTGAAAACAGCCAGCACCGATTTCAGTTAAATTTTGGCTCGTCTGGGGTCTTTCTACACCTGGCTTTTTCACCAGTTTGAGTCTATCAGTTTAAATTAGGTGCGGATAAATGGGCATATTTCTGTTGTCTTTATCCAGCCATTGTGTTGAGATGTCCCCAATAACACTGCAAAAGATCAGTAGCTACAGAATAAGGTTTCTTCAGCGTCTTTTTGCCTCAGTGTTGCTGCTGTTTAATGTTCAAGTACAAAAAGTGTATATAGGAACCAGGAGGAGCAGACGCTGGTAGATAAAGACTAGTGGCTTGAGGATTATATATTGATACTGAATGATACAAGAGAAACTTGAAAAGGTTGTACCGATTATCTTGATAAGTGTTGTGAGTGTTTACTGAGGAATCGGTGCTTTGAATACAAAGGAGATTTGCCAGCTTTCCTGTGTGGTCCCTCACCTACTAAGTTATTCAGTATGATTGAATGTTATGATGTTTTGCCAAAATCTTGGGAAGGGTAAACACTAAGTAAGTTAATCTCCGAGAGACCAAGCTTAACAGTAATACTTGGAGGTATCTAGGAATAGCAAAGCAGGCAACCAAATGGACATAACATAGATATGTGTGTGTTTGTTTTTAGTGACTGTGGTGGTGTTCACCAAATAAGCAGTAATGATTTTGGGAGTACCTTTTTCAGACGGAGTTTGTATAACATGAAACAATTGTTTTCTGTCTGGATCTTCTGAAACTTATAAAAAAATCACTTCAACAGAGGTTATGCAAGCAAATTCTCAGGCTAAATTCCTGTGGTTGGTGTCCCAGGGGCTGTTTGGTAGCTTGTCAGAGAGCTGAGTTTGACTCCACCTTCCCATTTACTATAGCTGCTTCTGCCTTGTCAATGCTTATAGGTTCCCACAGGGAGATGACAGCTGTAAATCTAAGAGTGTCACATTTTCTCAACTTTTGTATTTTAGACAAAAAAAAAAAAAAAATCACAAAACCAGATCGTTTTGACTAGGAGAGAGATGCAGTATAGGCAGAAGTAATTTCTCCCCCCCGCTAAAGCAAACTGTGGTTATCATGTAGAACTCTCTAACGATTTGGTGAAATGGGGTTCTTCCAAGCAGACAAGTTGCTCATTTACTGTTGACCATAGTAAACCTATCAGCATTACCAGATTGGATTAATGAATACTTTTTTATCCCCTCTTACTTTTCATTTAGTAGTGGAGCATCAGAGCGACTAAGTGCTTAACAGAATTTTTAACTGTGTACAGAAGAAGACTTAATTTGATGCATATGGGATTTTTCATAAGCGAAGTGAAAACTGATGTCTGGCTTGGTACAGATGCAGTTTTGGTACAGGTGCATTTTTAGGATCTTGGAGACTTTTGGATTACATAATTCTGTGAAGTTACGATGCGTAAGATTTTGTATTACAGTGAACATTCCACTTGGCATATTGCAGTGCTCGTCTTTGCAAAGTAAATGATGCCATAGCAATTCAGTGCTGTTTGTCTTTTTATTCTTTACCATACAAAGGAGTTCTGGCTTGGTTGGTTTAAACAATAAACTGCTTTTTACTTGTTCTTTTCATTATTCTATACTGTCACTGTGGACTTTCCAGAATTATGGACTAGTTCAGCAATTTCTTTTAAGAATAGGTGTCATAGAATCTGACACATGATGATCTTTAGGGTTTTTCCGTTATTGTGTAGTGGAACTCATGATCGACAGGTTCAAAACATGCTACAATACACATGATTCCAGAGAATATACCAGTGGTATGTTTGTCTCTACTGTAGCTTGAAATCTGCTATGCTGAAAGACTGTAGAAGTACAGCAAAACCTGTTTTTGAGTACATTGGCCAGCGTGATGGCTCACTTCAGTAATCAACTACTTATTGCGTGCAAGAGATTTTGAAGTCTGGTGCTTTATAGGTATTGCTGCTACTTTTTGTAATTGTGGCAATGAATTCAGTAAGGTTTAGGATTTCTTCTCCTTGGAAGTGATGTCATGGGAAAGGTAAAATGGGAAGATGGCAGAGAGATGGACTGCTACTATTGCCATTGCTAGCCCCAACGTACGTACAATTGTATGTACAAAATGTAAAAATGCTGTAAAGAAACTCTCGTAGAAGGAAGTTTTTGTTACACTTTAACTGTAATACTTTGCCTCCAAAATCTGAAAGAACTGTAGTGCTATAGCACATGTTTATTTGTGCTTTGGAAGACCATGTTTGGGATGAGGAGGGGGGTGAATACTAAAAATCATCATGAGTGAAGTAATCACTGTTTCTGCCAGGGACTTCTGCATCAGGCAAAGGTATCACAGGAGCTGTAGTATTTTTGAAAACTTCATATATATGACTAGGAATGCTGTTTAGACTTGTAGTTCATTGGTTGATTATTTTCATGCAACAACAAATACTGTTCTTGTGCTAATAAATTACGGTCGTGATTTAGCACAGCCTGTTCAATGTTTGTTTTGAGGTTCTTAAAACTCTATTTACATTCTTGCTCTTAATTTACAGGTCACAGATCAAAAAACCAAAGGTAAGAATCTTTGATCCTAATAAGCATTTCTGATTGACTTGAGCCAAGACTTGGATCTTGATCAAAACTGTTGGAAAAGGAAGGTGAATTATGAGTCAAGATGAAATACCAAAGACGTGTATTCAGAAGAAATAAGAGTTGAGGTGATTAAAATGGAGAATCTAAAACTGTCCATGTTGTCAACATCAAAATACTTGAAGAGGGAATGAGGATTGTGGATAAAATAGATTAGCTGAAATATTTAGTTTTCAGTTTTGCAAAGGTTTTAGACAAGTAACCAAAAACTGAAACCACCTATATAAATGGAATGGAAGACAGGGAAAGTACTGCTTATGGTGAGGTGCCAAAATGAGTGAAAATGACCTGGTTTTGGAAACGTAAGGGAAGTTCAGGCACCTGAAAGTCCAACAGATAAGGCGTGACTGATGAGTGAGCATCTTGAAAGTTAAGCTTATTTAGCTGATGTAAAAATATATTTAATCTTGTTCTGTGTGTCCGTTTTCTAAAAATTGTGTGGGGAAGTTGCCATTATTGACAGAAGAGAACTAAAGATAACTTGATGTTACAGCTAACAATATTCTTTGGGTTTTGGGCAATGAAGCCTGTATAGAGAAATCTGAAAACCCTTATCAAAATAAAATGTGGGAAATAATGCATTCATGTTGCCAAAGGGAGACTCACTTGTTTTGATCTCACATTTCTAAGAGGAAAAGTTTTACTGATTATGTTCACTTCGCTGGGGAGGGGTTTCTGGACATCCCTTTCTTGTCTTAATCTTCAACAAAAGCTAGAGTAGATGCATTAAATTCTCCTTGCCTTTGGAGTCTGATGTCTTAGCAATGACACCTCCTACATACCTGGCTAGGAATTTCTTGTGCTCTGTTTCAAAAAAGCATATGGAGGATGTGAGTAAGGGGTCACAAGTCTAGAGTCTCTTAAGCAAATTCTCTGATGGCGTTAGCTCCTCAAGGATTTGTTTGTGGCTTTCCTCTTCTCCAATGCATAATAGCCCTCAGAAGCAGCTTGTCCTTGCTTTTAGGGGCACCTGGTGACCAGCTGGGAAGCTTTAGGCGAGCCCAATACAAACATTATATGTAGGACTGCCTTTTGGGTGCGCGTCAACTATTACTGCCTTACTTAAGAGCAGTACAGAGAACTCAGATTTGCTAACTTTGAATCCAAGAGGAGGGGGGTTTTTCCCCTCTTTTTGTTTGTTTTGGCAGTGGCCGTGTAGCCTAGTAAGCAGGTGAAAGCTTGAGATCTGATTTTAGATCTCCCATAAGGGTGATGCATAATAATCCAAAAACTAGTTGAAGATCAGGGAAGAGCGCTCAGGGGGGAACTGGTTATATTTGACTGCTCATATTTTAAAATGACTCATTGCCCAGGGTGGTATTCTTTGCCAACTTTACGTTTCCAAGAAATTTGGGACTTAGAGCGAAATACTTGCTGAGGGCAGAGTTTCATCCTGGGGCGCAGAGTGGTACATGGAAGTGAGAGGTTTGCTGCTACTGCTTATTCCTGCTTCTTTAATTAAATTGTTCTTTGATAAGGTTGAAGTTGCACAGTATTTCAGAGAAGAATGAAATTATAAAAGGAAAGAGTCACAGTGAGTTCTTGTAGCTAACGCAGGTTTAAGTGGAAAAACTTCTGATTTTCGTTCTTCCTGTTTTTCAGTGCCCGAAGTGACGAAACCAAGTTTAAGCCAACCAGTGGCTGCCAGCCCAATTGGCAACTCTCCATCGCCACCAGTCAATGGTGGCAACAATGCCAAAAGGGTGGCAGTGCCGAACGGACAACCGCCAAGCGCCGCCCGCTACATGCCTCGGGAGGTGCCGCCGCGATTCCGTTGCCAGCAGGACCACAAAGTGTTACTGAAACGTGGGCAGCCCCCTCCGCCATCCTGTATGCTCCTTGGGGGTGGAGCAGGGCCTCCTCCCCCAACAGCACCAGGAGCAAACCCAAACAACGCACAACCAGTGACAGGAGCACTGCTGCAGAGCGACAGTGGGACTGCAACAGGCAAGTAATAATAATATTAGATGAACATGTATGTGTGCATGACAAAAAAAGGATCACTAAAATTGTGCATAAGCATATCATTATATAATAAAACTCTTCAGATTGCTTTTGGAGAGCTTCTGCTGTTGTAGTGTATAGACTTCTACTGTTAGTGGCAATGGGTGACATTTTTGCTACTAGATGGAACAAGAAAGAGGGTTAATTTTTTTTTTTTAAATATGTTTTGGGTGGTTTGAATCGGATGCTGTAATGCTCTTAAGACCCCAGCAAAGTAAACACAACGCACAGATAAACAGCGTTTTATGGTTGTCATTGAGTAGTTCTTAATAGCTCTTTAGGTTTCTTTGACGACATGAATTTTCCATCTTGTCACTTTTTTTATGTGATCTGGTAAGCCAGGCATGTAGATAGCAGGTCTGCAAATGGCAGGTGTCTGTCACTTCTCATCTGGATGAAATAGAAAGATGGCCCTTTTGCTCCTGACTTTTTTCCAGTAGTAATCTTGTTTTTCTCCTTAGCTAAGCCTTTTTATAAAAGTAATGACTGTCCTGATTTTGCTTTTCTGTTCACTTTGAATTCCAGAAGATAAATTGATTTTAAGATTAATTGTTTTATGAGCATTGGGAAATTATGACTGCTCCTGAATTTTTTAGACCCTTGGGGAATTGCAGTAAGTGTAGTATTTCGTTCTTAAGTTATGATAGAACAAACAAAATTCCACTCAAGACATCTGCCTTCTAAAGAAAAATTTAGGTGATCTGAGAAGTCAGGGACAACTTTAGTTGTAAGAAAGGGTGTTTAAAAAAGAAATAATAAATGCTTGAAAGTCAAAAGAAGAAAATAATGATACCACTCTGTCTGAGTTTGCCTTTGAAAACCATGCCAGATTAATGGGATGGGGTTTTTTTAACCACAGTTTTGGAGGCCATAAACTTATTTTAGTTCTCTATGGTTCAGAAGTAAAAACAGAGGTGACTTGGAACTCCGGAGTCAAGTAAGCTATATGGAATGGCTGTCTTTATTAAAAAGGATTCTAGGAAAATGAATAATTCCGTTTGTGTTGTGGTTTCAGTACTTGAATTCCTTTGTAGCAAATCCCTGTTTGACAGATTATTTATCTTGTTGTCTTTGATGTTCCCTATTTAATAAGGGAGGGGAGGGAATTTCAAACTACAATGGCAAGGTTTTAGCTAATCAGTTTAAAAACAGGTCTCTTAGAGGTGGCTGATTTTGATAAAACACCTGAAAGATTAAGAGGGAAAAAACACACCCCAAAGTCTTTTGACTGTATATAAAATCCTAGCATTGGTGTACCTGGCCAGCGTTGGTATACCTTCACAGTGACTGTAGCAGACTGACAAAGGAGACTTTATGGTGGTGAAGCATTCTAAAAGTTTTCAAAATTTCTCATGAACAGCATTTTTTTGCTGTTGGATGTACTGTATGAGGACAATCTTAAAGTATTTTAGAGGCTCCTTAAGTTCTGTGTAATTAATTTGACACCTAATATTTGTTTTTCTGAGACCGTAATTTGATTTTATGAATTCTCATATTTTTACATTTAGTTTAATGGTGCAGTAACAACCAAGATGTTACATGGTTGTGTTTTATTGATTGTGGCAATTTTTTGCCAATGGTTAGTTGCTTTATCGTGATGTAAGTCAGGAGTGTTGCCAAGAAAGATACGGGTCCTTCAGACCTGCCTCACCCCATCCAAATTTCTCCATCATAACACAGTTAACTGGGCTGGGGAGCTGACTTGGATCAAAATTAAGCCAGGTTGTTTTTTAAAGCTAACTTCAGTCCGCGTGACTTACCAGTTCAGCTCACTGAATATCAGTGGGAATATACATGCTAGCATGTGAGAGTAAGTGTGCCCGAGGAGTGGGAACAAGCGGCTGGACAAGAGAAAGGCCGGGGATGTCCCTTAGGGTGCTTCATCAAAGTGCTTACAGAAGTACGGTGTTGCTCTTTGTCATTAATCCCATCTGAGATCCTGGCTGTTTACAAATTGGATTTTGGATTGGGCCTGATGCTGTCAGGCACTTATGCACTGATACTGTGATTAATTCATCCCACGAGAAAACAAAAGCGGGTTCCCAAAGGGGAAAATAATGCAGCTTACCTACTCCTTCGCATTGTTACATTCACCAGATAGCTATAGATTATGTTGGTGAGGCTTTAATACAAAAAGTCAATACATAATCCTTCTTTACATGCATCTTTTTCTACCAGAATTGAAATGCTTCCGTAAGACGGCAAAAGTCAAGTTACCTGAAAGATGACACGAAATTTAATATTGTCTCGTAGCAATACAGGGGGTTGGTGTGGAGGGTGGTGTATATAATTCTTCTAATACCAATGATATTCAGGATGTGCAAGACCATTTTGGAAAACAAAGCATGAATTTTATTGGTGAGAGCCTTTCAATAGTTACAATACCCTCTAAGAATCACTGCCATCTCTCACAACAAAACTGTATCTTCATTTCAGGACTCTATTTCAATACTTCCACTTATTTCAGCTCCATACTTTCATCCTTAAAAGTAGTCATTTGCTAGTAACTTTTTTCATTTTACTCACATCGGAAACTTGTTTTAAGGAAGAATGCTCCCTTATGTTTTAAGGAAGAGTCTGTTTAAGAACCAAGAGCCCTTACCCATTATCTTAAGACAAAACCATAAATTGCCAAAATTTTGTTGCCACTGTCAAGTATAGTGAGGGGAGGCTGGTTCTATAAAACAGTCAATTAAATTGTGTCCTATAGTATGCTATGTTAGGAAGCACCCCGATCTTAATACTTTTAGAATGTCTTCACAGAAACGAAATGTGAAATGCTCTGTTAAAATCATCTATGTGAAGATCTTGCTAAGTGCATAGCTGCCTGTGCATCATTCATTTGCTGAATCATTGCTAAGTTCAAAAGACAGCAACCTTGCAGTCTTTTGAACTTGTCTTTGGCTGTCCTCCTTAAGCTATTCCTGTGATTAGTCTAATCAGAAAGTTTTTAAATAGGGGAGGGGGCGAAAAAGGGTTACTCAGTGTACTAAAAGGATAGCCAGATACAAATATCAATAGAGAGTCACACTTCCTTGCTATTAAGTTTGCACTTGAGGTTAAGGCAACAGAAGAAGCAGAATGGACATGGGAACTGCTTGGTCTTTGGGATCTTGATGGCTAGATTTTAATGGATGAAGACGAACTTTTGTTCATCAGTATTCAAAGCTTACAAGGGAATTCTAACCTTGCTGTGAAATCTGGATCTCAGTGAAGGGGGATCTGGAAGGCATACAGTGGATGTTCATTCGTTAAGCTAATGAACTGAAAGCCTGAGACAGGCACTGAAAGCTGGTCTGTTCATCTTCTATTAAAAGTATTAGCAACCAGAAATTGTAATCTTCTCTTCTGAATATATAATATAGGAACTTGGGCAGGGGAATCCACTTTTTTTAGGTCATTATGCCTTATTTTCATGGAAGCGCTTATGTAAGAAAGTATTGGTAGTAACTATATATTCAGGTATGAATACTGATGCAGATGTTATTATGAACTTTCTTTATGCTCTGCAAAATAAGTTAAACTGGTTGGGTGGGATAACTGAATAAGACTAATATATTAGGATACATGGTTTTGCAGAAGGGAGAGTGTTTAGTCTTCATCACTGGGAATTTGTGGTGAGGGCAATTTAGGGTCCCTTGGTATTAAAAATACATAGAAAAATGAGTGGAACCCTATATAGAGAACAACACTTAAGTACTAATGGACTTAAATTATTTAGAGGATCAGAGGTGATTATGTGGATGGCAAGGGAATCTTGGCTGACATTTTAAACTACTGATAAAATGCTTGCATATATGCAGACATCATGCTGCCAGCACTGACATAGGCTTCATCCATTCTGGCACTGTGTTAATTTATGCCTGCTTTAAAACTGTATAGAAATATCTTTTCCATGTGAAGTCATACCATGTAGGACATAATAATAGTTCACCACAGATGAAAGAGAGGGGCCCTATTCATTGTCGTTCATCCTGCTAATTTCCTTATAGTGAGTGACTCCAAAGCTCATTGAACTTGCAGGTTACCCTGTACAATGTGCTAAGCCAGCAAAAAAATAACGCATCAAAAAGCGGACAGTTTTGTGTTGAGTTAGTGAATATAGTTGACTTAATTAAAGGGCTTAGCTGCCATCAGAACTGTCACAGATGAGAGGTGAAACTTGGAGAACTTGAAGTAGGTAGAGCTGGTGAGAGAGAGAAGGAAAAGTGAGATCTCTTACTAGCCTCCATCCAGTGGCAGAGAGATCAGCTTAGCTGCTCGCAAAACCACAAACTGTGGTTTCTAGTGTAAATATAGCAGTGACACAAATGTGGGATAATTACATATTGAATACAGTTTGCACATTACTACGTAGAAATTGTGATTTGTGTAGCTTTGGATGCTTTCGATTTACAGTAACTTTTGGAAATCTTATTTGTTTTGCAAAGGGTTGAAAGAAATTCCTAGTAGCAAAATCAACTTGAAAAAGATATTTGAAGTTGAAGGATAGACTTATTTAGCTTTATATATTAGTTACATGCTTTTTGTCTTCAATATTTTATCATTTGATCTGTAATAAATTGTAGTTGCTTTGAGTCGGTTGAGTAGCAGACTAACAGCTGACTGCATGTACACACACCTGCATATGAATGTGTGCACATATGCATTCTTGTTCTATTTATAGTATGATTTTAAATGTGTATTTGAAAAGTCTACAACCAGTATCAGTAGTGACCATGCAGGTTCATTAACTGGCTTGTAATTATTATGTTGAACTTAGAGCAGGACTCTTAGCAGAAGTAGTGAGTCAACAGTGAATTCAAATCCCCACAAAATGCTTGTGAGGAGTTTGTTGAAAGAGGTTTTTTTATCAGTATTTTCAATGGTGTTTTCCACCCTGATGTTCTTCCAGAGCAAGTTTGTTACACATTTTGAGGGAAGGATTCTTATTAATGAAAACAGTAATCAGTGGTGGCAAAAATGTGATGTTCAGTGCTTGTAAATAATATTGATTATTAATGACCTTTTTGGGTGTGGGGTTTTGTTTTTGTTTGTTTTTTTTAGATTCAACAATTGGAGGTGCTGCTGCTTCAAATTATGCAAATTCCACTTGGGGTCCTGGAGCCTCCTCCAACAGCGGCACCAACGCCAATCCAACTCACATCTGGGACAAGGTGATTGTAGACGGGTCTGACATGGAAGAGTGGCCTTGTATTGCCAGCAAAGATGCTGAGTCTTCTTCCGAAAACACCACCGATAACAACAGTGCCTCGAACCCTGGCTTGGAGAAGAACGCTCTGCCAGGAAGCACCACTAGTAACAAAGGAAAAGGAAGCCAGTGCCAGTCTGGAAGCGCTGGAAACGAATGTAATCTTGGGGCCTGGAAATCTGATCCCAAGGCTAAATCTGTTCAATCTTCCAACCCTGCTGCCGAGAGTAACAATGGACTAGGTAATTGGAGGAACTTGAGTGGACAAGATAGAATCGGTCCCGGTTCTGGCTTCAGCAACTTTAACCCAAATAGCAACCCGTCTGCTTGGCCAGCACTGGTTCAAGAGGGCAATTCTAGGAAAGGGACTTTGGAATCTGATAGCGGTAGCTCCAATGCACAGATTAGCACAGTAGGTCAGACCTCTAGGGAACAGCAGTCAAAGATGGAAAATGCGGGTGTTAACTTTGTCTCTGGCAGAGAACAGGCTCAAATTCATAACACTGATGGACCAAAAAATGGAAACACTAACTCCTTGAACTTAAGTTCACCAAACCCTATGGAGAATAAGGGAATGCCCTTTGAAATGGGCTTGGGGAACCCTTCCAGGAGCACTGACACCCCTTCACAAAGCACTGGAGAAAGAAAGACTGGGAGTGTTGGATCTTGGGGTACAGCTAGGGGGTCTTCTGGAACTGACACAGTCTCTGGACAGAGCAATTCTGGAAACCATGGGAACAATGGAAAGGATAGAGAGGACTCCTGGAAAGGAGCTTCTGTTCAAAAACCTAATGGGTCAAGAAGTGATTCTTGGGATAACAATAACAGGTCTACGGGTGGTGGGTCTTGGAACTTTGGCCCTCAGCATGCAAATGAAAACAAATGGGGTGAAGGGAACAAATTAACATCTGGGGTCTCTCAGGGAGAATGGAAACAGCTGTCTGGGTCTGATGAACTGAAGATTGGAGAATGGAGTGGTCCAAACCAACCAAATTCTAGCACTGGAGCATGGGACAATCAAAAAGGCCACCCTCTTCCTGAAAACCAAGGCAATTCCCAGGCTCCCTGTTGGGGAAGATCTTCCAGCTCTGCGGGAAGTGAGGTTGGAGGTCAAAGCACTGGAAGCAACCACAAAGCAGGAAGTAGTGACAGTCACAATTCTGGACGCCGATCATATAGGCCTACGCATCCTGATTGCCAGGCAGTCTTGCAGACTTTGCTGAGCAGGACTGATTTGGACCCCCGAGTGCTTTCAAACACTGGCTGGGGCCAAACTCAAATTAAGCAAGATACCGTGTGGGATATCGAAGAGATGCCACGGCCCGAGGGGAAGTCTGATAAAGGAACTGAGGGGTGGGAGAGCTCTGCCACACAGACAAAGAACTCAGGGGGCTGGGGCGATGTACCCAGCCAAAGCAATCAAATCAAGTCTGGATGGGGTGAGCTCTCAACCCCAACGGAGTGGAAGGACCCCAAAAATACTGGAGGATGGAATGACTATAAGAACTCCAATTCTTCTAATTGGGGAGGAGGAAGACCAGAAGAAAAATCATCTTCCTCTTGGAATGACAGCTCTAGTAAGGATCAGGGGTGGGGTGGACGGCAACCTAATCAAGGATGGTCTTCTGGAAAGAACGGTTGGGGAGAGGAAGTTGACCAAACAAAAAACAGCAACTGGGAAAGTGCAGGAAACAAGCCAGTGTCTGGTTGGGGTGAAGGTGGGCAAAATGAGATTGGAACTTGGGGTAATGGTGCAAACACAAGCGCTGCTTCAAAGGGTGGATGGGACGATTGTAAAAGAACTTCAACATGGAATGAGACGGGTCGACAGCCCAACTCCTGGAACAAGCAGCAGCAGCAGCACCAGCAGCAACAGCAGGAGGCCTCTGGTTCCTGGGGTCCACCGCCCCAAACTCCAAGTAATGGGCGACCTCCAAACCCGAACTGGAACAGTGGACCACAGCCAGCTGCCCCCAAAGAGGAGGAGCCTAGTGGCTGGGAAGAACCTTCTCCACAGTCAATCAGTCGAAAAATGGATATTGATGATGGCACTTCAGCGTGGGGAGATCCTAGCAGTTATAACTACAAGAATGTGAACCTGTGGGACAAGAACTCACAAGGAGGACAGGCCCCACGGGAGCAGAGCCTGCCTACTCCAATGACTAGCAAATCACAAGCATCAGGTACTAGTCTCGTACCTTTTCTCAGCAAGCTCCTATATATGAATGTAACCTTAATGTATAAGAGATACTTGTGTAGCCTTCTATTCCTAGTAGTTTTATTCCATAAAGAAAACCAGTTTCTTATTTGAGTATTTGGTTCTGTGTTTAAAGTGTCTTTAAAATTTGAATCAATCGGTCTTCTGTTTGTTGTGCCTCAGTAACTGTGATTTGAATACTGGTCAGCTTGCCAGTAAAAGAAAATGTTTGTTAGCTGACAAATCTGCATATTCAGTCTCAGCTCTGAAGAACAGTTTGAATTATAGAATCGTAGAATCATTCAGGTTGGAAAAAACCCTTTAAGACCATAAAGTCCAACCGTAAACCTAACACTGCCAAGTCCACCACTAAACTATGTCCCTAAGTGCCACATCTACACATCTTTTAAATACCTCAGGGAAGGGGACTAAACCACTTCCCTGGGCAGCCTGTTTCAGTGCTTGATAACCCCTTCAGTGAAGAAATTTTTCCTAATATCCAATCAAAACCTCCTCTGGCGCAACTTGAGGCCGTTTCCTCTTGTCCTATTGCTTGTTACTTGGGAGAAGAGACCAACACTCACCTTGCTACAACCTCCTTTCAGGTAGTTGTAGAGAGCAATAAGGTCTCCCCTCAGCCTCCTTTTCTCCAGGCTAAATCACTTTTTTTTTATATTTAATTATTAGAGAAATGGAGAGAAATTCTTTACTTATTTTTAGTCAAAAACTTGTTGCTCTGAAACACTCGGTTAACACTTGAAATTGAGCAAGTCTGTGATTTAGTTTTTTAGCTCAGTTTGGCTCTCCTGTATGATAAAGAATACTTAGCAAAATACTTTCTTTGAAATAAGCACAAGAAAAAGTTACATAGCCTGCAAATATATTAAGGTGTTATGTAATCTCTTTTCTGACTCAGACATGCTTTAAAGAGTACTATTTTGTTTTAATATGTACTTCAAATATGTCCTTATTCTTTCTTCAGTATATGAAAACCCTGAGTTAGTCTGGTGCTTTTAATTAGTCACAGAAGTTCACCAGATAGGAGGACAGCATTAGGTGTGGGGTTCATGTTTAACCTGGGAGAAGAATGTGACTCACCATAGCATTTTCTTCCTTTTCATCCCTAGAGGTCAGTGCCTGCTCTAAGTTTGATGTGAACAGTTGTCAATTCCGTTGCACCCACCCTATTGAGAATCTAAAGTCCTCAACAGAAAGAATGAAGCAGTAGATTAATGACATGGTGCTACACTGCAGTAAATAGTTTGTTGTCTAAATGGTCTGTAATGAAAACTCTTTCTCCTTTGTGCAGTCTGGAGCAAAAGCACTCCACCTGCTCCAGATAATGGTACGTCCGCCTGGGGTGAGCCAAATGAAACCAGTCCTGGGTGGGGTGAAGTAGATGATACAGGAGCATCGACAACAGGCTGGGGGAATGCACCTTCCAACGCCCCGAATGCCATGAAATCTAGTGAGTATAGGCCAGATACCAGTTTCTTTGCAATGGTCCTGGAGATTTTTAGTGTTTGGCCTTATGATATAGGTCACCCATGGAGGAATTGTTATCTGAGGCCTAGAAGCAATGTTGAATGTCATGTAAGATTTTGATGGATGAGTGATTTAAGTGCTTACACATGACTGGAACTTTGTCTTTTAAGGTAATGAAAAATTTCTTAACTAAGCAATTAGATAGGCAGCTCTGATTTGTGGAAGTGTTGAAACATTAGAGCATGTGAGTGAGGAAATGGGCCTTTTTCTCAATGTCTTTTCTTCTCTGGCTGCCCACGTTTTACTTAGCATATAAACTTGTGACATGATAAATCACTTTTCCTAATCATATCAGAAAAAGGAATGCACAGTACAGACGAATTTCACAGTGGAGGCCATTACATGGTAATCTGTGCTTCGGTAATTCAACTTGCCTTTGAATGGATTTTTTTTTATTAGTGTGGAATATTTTAACTTAAGAACCGAACTTTCTTTTGTGGTTGAACCTAAAGGGATGACTATCTTCTGGATATGACCTGCCTACAGACGTGTACTCCATGAATGAGATGCTGTTGAAATCTTTCCAAAATATACTTTGAAGTTAAAATTTTGCTGTATTAAGATTTTTATTTTTGTGGAAATTATTCCTGCTGATGTAAGCTGTTTATAGAATTTTTATTTCACTCTTTTGAAGGAAAATACAACAAACAAAAGCAATCATCTGCTGATATAATATAGCCATGTTGTAGCCAAGCCAATAACGTTTGGATATGAAGTTTCACATAGGAAGTATTGATAATACATGACTGTTACTGAACTTGGCTGATGACACCTGCTGTAAAACTGTTTCCAGTTACAAGTAGCTTTTGCAACATGTAATTGTTTGGAATTAAATGCTCTATGCAGATGGTATGCTGCTGGGTCATTCTCCCTTCCTCCCAGCCCAGTTAAATAGTTTGGCCATTGAAAAAAGCATTGCTTCCTAGGTGTTAACGTTGTAGCAGCCTTTCTTGGATGGCTGTAGTGTTTCCTGTGCCTGCTACACAAACTTGGCACTTTTCAGGATGCTAGACTTTTTTAGATAGATCTCTTCTTTCATTTATAAAAAGTGACCTAAATATGACCAAAATCAGAGCCTCTGAAATGCTAATGATCCATTGCAAATTCTATGGGTTTGTTAATACTTAAGATAGCCTTTAAAGACTATGCATGGTCACTTGCTTGTCCTAACTGGTCTGCATGTGTGACATACTAAAGAGCTGCAGCATATGCATACTATTCTGTATGTAAGCTGCCCCTAGCTCTAGAGGAGCAAAATATAGGGAGTTTCCCCATGATGGCTGTTTCAGGGTGGGGTATCACTAGTGTTAAGAGCTGATACCTTCATTCTCCTGTGTTCTGTGACTGCTCTGTCTACGCCTTTCTAACTGGCACCTGGAAGGAATGAAGAAGAAAACTACATTATTCAGTCATGTTAGGGGAGATATTTAATATCTTGGATAAATTGGAAGAAGAAATTAGGACAAAGAGCCTGCAAAGGCATAGCTTATGGTTGAAGGTAAGGACAGGAAAGAGGGACTAGTAATGACAGGAAAAGAAAACAAGAGTTAAGAGCCAAAGGAGGGAAGCATAGGTCACTGCCCACCTGTTTAAAAAAAAAAATATGGATTTACATAGTTCTAGCAGCATTGCATAGGAATTCTCTGGCAGAAGTAGGAATAAATTCAGTTTTCTGTAACACCGTTATTTTGTTTTTATCTTGACATTTTCCTTTGCTTACTATAGTGCTTTGTGCCTTCTCACTCAACAAAGGCAGAAAATGAAGAAGGAATCTTACAGACAAGTCATCTTTACACCACTGTCCAGATTCATGTTCAAGAATCTCAGACCTGAGAGCTGTCAATGCAGAAAAATAATCTATGGCCAAGTAGTTAAAACTAGGATCATAGTACTATATTTAAACACTGTGGTCGGAAATAAATTAAAGCTGCAGGGACTACCCCATATATGACATTTCCAGATTAAGTTCTTGACTCTGCAGTCATAATCCTTAAATGTAGCCTTTTCTGCGTAAGTAGCGTGATTAAAGGGTGAAGAGGTAGATTTTTGTGCTTGGACCAGTATGTTTCCTAAGCAGCCCTCAATTTTGGTACACAAATGAATATACTTTAAATATGTTTCTTGTGAAGTATCTGAGTTGTTATTTATGATGGATTTTAAGGTAGCCCTTAAACTGCCATGAAATGCTGCTGTACTTATTTTCAGCATGATCAAGGTAGAGTTCCCCTTGATAGACTAATTACAATTCCTGACTTCTTTTATATTCAGATTTTCTGCTGTGTGTGTTAATATCCTTATCCTTGATTTCCACACTCAAACCCCAGACAATTGAAGAATTAGTTATAAAAAAGGTGATGATGATGGAAAACTTTTTTAAAGGAGATAAATGCTTAGGGAATAATTATGCAGAATGAAGACTCAGAGCAGGAAGGAGAACAGTTGGACTGTGGACAAGATGAAGATTTAGGCTCTTGTTGGCTTGTCAGTAGAGGTCACATTTCTAAGTTGCCTTGACAGCTGGTGCTAGGGAGTAACAGCAAGAAGAGAAGCCAACAGGGAAAAGTCCTTAGTCTGAACTGATGAAATGGTGGTAGCTTTCTGGTAATGGTATCTCTACTTAAACAGCACTGCTAATAACTCTTTTTAGTGACATTGTTAAGAACAGAAATTCAAGTAGAGGGGGTTTTTTATATTATGCTACTTTTGGTGTTACATATACCAGAATACTCAGGTCCTTTCCTTCAGATTCTACTTAGTTGTTATTCCTGAAAGTTCTTTGTTTCTGTAGTTTTGTGAAGAGTTTAATGCAAGGGAAATGTTATGGTTTTGAAGGAAGAAAGGAAATAATTGATAAACCAACTGAACCAGAGTCCTCAGCAGGCTTGGTTTTTACGTGTCCTTGAAGTCTTTCATTTACACTAGAAAATAATAGATTGCCTTTTAAAGAAATCCAAACGCAGCTGTGTCTGTATAAGAGAAGAGGTCCCTATGGTTATTATATCTTTAAGGGTTTGACATTGCTTTAAAATAGTTGCAAAACATGACACGCTAACATGCTACCGAATCTCATGGGTTTTGGGATTAATGCACAAGTTTTTACAGCTGTTAGAGTGAAGATGCTAATCTTGCAGTGTCAAGTCACGAGCTTCATGGTATTGTAGACTGCTTTTCAGCGCTTTTTTCTTTTTCTAAAGGTTCTAAATCTATGCAAGATGGCTGGGGAGAGAATGATGGGCCAGTGACAGGAACGCGTCATTCCAGCTGGGAAGAGGAGGAGGAGGGAGGAGTCTGGAACACAGCAGGCTCTCAGGGAAGCAGTTCCTCCCACAACTCAACAAGCTGGGGGCAAGGAGGAAAGAAAACACAAATGAAGGTAAAACGCTTGAATGATTCATAACTACTGTGTGGTCTGAAAGCAGTATGACTGATATGTTAGGGCATTATAATAGTTCTTTTAAAAAGGTGTTACACAATTCAGCTAGAAAGGTGCCTGTTACAACAGTGTAAAAAATGTGAGGTTTCTGGATTTGTTTTAACATATTACACCTGTTGTGACTGATAAATCTGTGAGTAGGTGTCAAATTCTTTTGGAATGTAGGCTGCAGAGCCATTACTAAATGAAACTGAGCAGTAAGTATCCCAAGGCTATTGCTCTTGTCTTGTGGACACAACTTCCTGTGTTAGGCTGCTGCTGCTGCTCTCCTTGCATAGCCTCCTGAAGTTTGGATTCCACAGTCCCTTTGGCACATGCACTTCTTATTTCTACTGACTGTTGGATTTAGGTCCGATTTGTGTTGGTTGTTACTGACCTTTGGCCTCAAACAGGAGCAGGAGCTTGGCTATAGTCCCAAGTAAATTGCTTTCTAAGGCTTGTTTGTGTTAAAGGTCTCTAATACAGTAACACTTTGTACAGTATTAATATTAGAAGGACTATGCTTTGTCTAATTCTAATCAAATAGGTAGGGCAAACTCAAAAGGCAAGTGCAGAGCAGCTTCTTAGGACATGGAAATACTCTTGTGCTATGATATGAAGTTCTACAATTCCTGTTTTACAAAAATGATTCTCATGAACTTTTTTGTCACTTAAAGTTTTATTTTAACCACCAAAGCAACTGTCCAAAAATTTTTCTTACCAATACCTTTTCTGTTGAACTCTGTTCAGTTTTGGTTTTGATCACCTGTAAATTACAGTAAGGCCAAACTGAGAGCTAGGTCAGCACAGTGCCCATGTAAGAGAAACCATACTAAAGGGAAGAAAGCCAAGGAAGAAATCTACCTCTGTATTTGGTGGCTTAAAGGATGTATTAAACTGTAATGGAGGAAAAAAAAATAACATTCACAAAGCTTTCCAGATTCCAGAATGAAACTGAAGGTGCGATAAACAATTCTACACAGCAAGTGTTCCATCCAGTTTGGTATATGTAACAATGAACAATATTATGAGAGAGAAAAGGAAAAAGTATCTGTTAAATGTTTCCAATCATGCAAAAACGTAAAGTAATTTGTTCAGGAGATTAATTTTTCTGATACCAGGATTTTCATTTGACACTTGTGCATCTCAAGGATAAAACAGAATTTAAGAAATCAAGAAGTTGCTTAAAAAATTTCTTTTTTTTTTTTCCTCTTCAGTGCTCATTAAAAGGAGGAAATAGTGATTCGTGGATGAACCCTTTATCCAAACAGTTTTCAAATATGGGCTTGCTGGTAAGTAAATTTTTTTTAAATATAAAATCCAACTTTGTAAAAAAGCAGTAAGCTTTAAATAAGTCACAAGATCAGCTGTTTCACACTGTGTAACTATGTATTTATCTGCATTTGTTATGCTGGCATGTTGATTATAATACTTGTAATAGCTGGGTATTCAGCACTTCTTGCTAGTCAGAATGGCTTCTCAGAAAAACCCAAGATCTACTTAGACTCTTCAAAGTTACATTATGACAGCTGTTGTTCTGAGATTGCAGTTTCCTTGCAAATAATAGGATTTAGGTTTTTTGTTTGCTTTGGTTTTTTTATTTTTTATTTTCATAACATGCTGTTCAGAGCACTCCAGGTAGAGGCCTCAGCTCCTGGCTGTAGCATCAGACATCTGTGACTAGTCCAAGGCTATTCATGCTGAATCTCAGCCACCAGTCAAAAAAGGATGTTTTACAGCCCTGTATCTGTCTTGGCTATTTTATATTTTGAATACTGTGCGGCAGGATCTTTTTAGAACAAAAAGGGCTCGTTATTAATCAGTACTTAAAGACTGATTGGTAAAGCGGATAAATAAATGGCACATCATGGAGAGAAAAAACAGATCTGCAGGGAAGTACCTTAAAAATAGTGACATATAAAATTTTTTTAAGAACTTCTGACATGCTAATTTGTCAAACATTTTACAGAATATTGTGCCAGCTGTCATTCTGTGAAGCAGGAATAGTATGTAATACAGTCTAGCAAAAGATAATGCAGAGGTTCTGTAAGAAACCCTGGGCTGCATGAACTGTCACTGACATGACTAGGATTAGTTTGTAATGCCTGTTGGCTCCCAAGCCCAAATTCAGTCTGCTAGATCATAGATGCTTCTGAAAGCTATGGGAACACCCTGTCCGAGACTGCCAACTAAAGAATAACTTGGCAGCACATTTCAAGATTTGATGACTTGAGAGGTCATGAGGATGAGCTATCATTTTGGCCACTATTTTCAGTGTTTCGTCTCTCAACCCCTGGAACACGAGGACAGAGGTTCATTTCAGAGAGCAGCTGTCTATCCATCTTTCTATGTCGAATGCATTCATGTGTCTGGTTTCATGTCGGTAAACTTGCCACACACAGCATTAGGGGGATGAGGTGAGGTATGTCCAGGGTGGTATCAGGAATCTTTGTATTTGATTTTAGTTTAAAATAAAACTTTTATTGGCAGAAGTGTGTCCTTCCTTCATTCCACCTTTAACCATCAACGGCTGCTTTCTGAAACATTCCTCAGCATTTCATAGAAGTCAGAACTGAGTTTCTTTTGTTTTCCAGAGTCAAACTGAGGACATTCCAGGCAGTAAGATGGACTTGTCTGTAGGTGCGTATAACTTAATTTAAATGCATTTTAAATATGAGATCATGTGTAGTTTTTTTATGTGGATGACATGCTGTGCTTTGGAAAGGTTTGATCCTTACTTTTAGCACTCATAATAGAAAGAGTTATAGCATCCAATACCTTGGCTGTAGCCTTTGAATAGTTACACAGCTGATGCTGGTATGCGAGATTGCGATGTATACCTGTACAGAATGGAGCTATAACTTGCAGAAGCGGCATCCTATAAGACTGTTTTGATCCATGTAGTTTGTATTCATTGTAACTGTTTCAAGAAGGTGAAGGGTCCCTTTTCATTTGGTGGAAGAGGCGGACTGTTTTAGCTCTTGGCAGTAGGACATCCCAATTACCACAGCTCCATGGAGGCGATGTGAGGGAAAAGACTATCTTCTATCATTGATTTCTTCAGTTGCTTGCCTCAGGCTGTTAACAAGGTATTGCTCAGTGGTAACTAGATTTTTCACTCTTGATAGCCTCACCACAAATCTTGCACAGCTTAAGGGAGATGGGCTGTGTGGAAAACACTATCCTAAATGAGAGCTGGAATTGACCACTTGGATTAATCCCATTTATAACCCCATTTAATCACCTTGGAATTTGTTATGACTTTCTTCTTCAGCAAACTAAGTAGTCAACTCTCACAGAATTTTTTTTTATCTTGATATTTAGATTCAGTTTTACATTCTGTTCTTCTCCAAATTGTCTCTGAATATTCACTATCATTGTCTTGCAATAGAAATACCACACCTTCCTGAAATCTTCTGCCGTTTGAGCTGTTTTCCCTAAAATATTCCTAAAGTATCTATTAAAAAGGATATGATCCAAATCTGCTGTTCCAGTTGTTAATTTTATTTGTTATCAAGTCTTTAAAAGCTTAGTAAGGCTAAAAACTTGTATAGGATAGTCTTTGATACTTAAAAAGGGGAAGGGGGCTTCATTCCTGTTCTAGGGACTACTTCTGTTCAGATGTTGATTCTTCAGAATCTACAGAAGCAGGAATATTGCCTCATATCCCTGGCTACAAAGACAGATCTTGTCCACTTAAAGGACATTGCCACTGTACAAACCCTTCAGTAATTTTGCAGAGAGATGTTCATTCTGTTTCTCTAACTGTCAGGAATGTCACAGCGGACTCTGATTCCTCCCAGTTACCATGTCAAAAGCCAGAGGTCTGGAATTCTTTTTCCAAAGGGTCGTAGTCAAAGTAGTAGTAGTATTCTACGGTCTTATTTAGAACAGTGAATTTCCGTTGTAAATGAGATATGCCCTGAGGGCTTCAGAGAAGGGTGTGTTTAGCGATTCTGTGTCTGGAAGGGGTCCCCATATCAGTGTAAATCAAGTTTGTTGTGGAGATGTGGACACCATTGATTCTGAATCTCATGTAATTAGCACTGAGACCCACTGTATGTCTGTTACGCAGTAACTGTTCTACCTGTTTCACGTTTAAAAACGTTTTGGTGCCAAGCTGCTTATTTCCAGCTACTTCTGCATAATAGCAGAAGTTTCTACCTCAGCTGAAACATGGATTCACACATACACACAGTGCTGCTGAAAGGACGGAAAGGACTTGGTAAGAAGGGGAGGGCTGGCTGGACGAGGTGACTGACTTGGAATCAATGCTTATTCTGCTGGTGGTTCTAAGTTTCCTGTGAGAGACTCCTGTATTCCCTGCAATTGAAATAATTACTGATGATCCTGTGGTGGTATCGCTGAAGAACCACCTGCAAAAGTAGTTTTGTACCACCTACAAAAGTAGTTCTGTGTCAGGTCACAGTCCGTGGGATTTCTGGATCAACTAAAATTGGTGTTCACAAGTCAAGTACAGTTAGTTTCAAAATATGTTCTGAAATTCATTGCCATAAGTTAGAATAGTGTGGGGCCTGTGATAAAAGTTGGCTGTATCCAACATCAAGTATAGAATACATTTACTTCTGAGGTATTATCTGCCAAAAAAGAAGTTAGAGAGTGTTCGGGTCTATGACTGACTGTATGCTAAGCGTTAAGTAATCTCACCTTCCAGCATCACGTACATCTACAGTTTGGTGCATTGGATCCTGTCTTTGTGGCAACTTTTGGTTTGTTTCATTGCCTGATGATTTTTTTTTTTTTTAATCTAAACATCAAATAGTGACAGTAGGGAAGGACATAGTAGCAAGAGCTGTTTGTTCAACTCTCAGATAAATACCACCTTTGGTTTTATGTTTTTACAGATGTCAATACAGTTGACTAGTCTGATGTGTTCCCACCGCCCCAGAAAGTAATCCAGTAGTAGATACTGCTTTCCCCTAAAGTGTCTTCTATCCTAGTGATGCAATGGCCATATGATTGAAATTGAACCTGTACTGTGGGAGCTTCTGGTAGCAGCTGAAAACTAGACAGCACAAGTTCAAACCCTGCAAATGCAAGCAGTGTAAATATTCATTCTTGATTTGAATAGTAGGTTTTAGGGACTACAGGAAGCAGTTCTTGAGAAGGTGGCCATTGTGCTTTAATTGCAGTTTCTGTGCCATTACGATTCTGCCATACCTCTTCTGTGCCTTTCTAGTATTGTTGACCAAATTATTTCAATGTTATTCCTTGCAAGAAGTCCGCTCTGATGCTGACCCTCTTTGTATCGGTGCTGTCACCAGCTTTAGTACTTCCTCATCTGCCACTGTTGCGGTATCATGCGTGACACTGTAGTCAGGATTTTCTCAACCAGACAACTTCTTTTATTGGGAATATCCATTAATCTTTGTTGGTACCAAAGGTAGAGTTGTGGTAGGCAAGACCTACTTGCATCTAATATCAGCTTCACATTCGGTATTCTAATGCAATCTGAATAGCTGCAGTGTCTCTCAGCTTAGAATCCATTACATTTTAAAAATGTGTATCACACTTCATAGAGGATTAAGTAGTTAATTTTTCCCAAAATTGCTTTCTTCATCTTGAATAGTTACGGATCCAAATAAGAGATGTTAGAGCATGCATTTATATAGTACAGTACAGTTTTGGGGAAGGACGGAATTTTTGGATCTCTCTACTTTGCCCTCATATAGTCTCTCTAGAATTCAGGCTCTGATTGCATCATGCTTCTCAAAATCTTCTAGATGGAGATAAGTCATCTTCCTGGATGTTTGGTTCTCATCTACCTTCAGATGCTGCTCATAAAGAATAGATCTAAGAATTTACAAATGAAAAAGATGGTAGCCTGGATGATGCTGATTATAGCTCTCTTACTTTATCTCCAAATTAAGCTTTTGGATCCTTTAGATCTTTCAGCTCTTAAGGCTGTTATGGCCATCAGACCTTCTGAGGAAAGATGGCTGACACTCAGAATATCCTGTGAAATGATGCAGAAAGGTTGCATGCTTAGTCTTGATACGTTGTACTTTAAAGTTTAGTATGCCCATTTGTCATGGTTTAACTCCAGCTGGCAACTAAGCACCACACAGCCACTTGGTCGCTCCACCCCTGGTGGAATGGGGGAGAGGATCGGAAGGGTAAAGGTGAGAAAACTCGTGGCTTGAGATAAAAACAGTGTAACAGGTAAAGCAAAAGTTGTGCACACAAGCAAAGCAAAACAAGGAATTCATTCACTACTTCCCATTGGCAGGCAGGCATTCAGCCATCTGCAGGAAAGCGGGGCTCCATCATGCATAACAGTTACTTGGGAAGACGAACACCATAACTCTGAATGTCCCTCTGCTTCCTTCTTCTTCCCCCAGCTTTATATGCTGAGCATGACGTCATATGGTATGGAATATCCCTTTGGTCAGTAGTTGGGGTCAGCTGTCCTTGCTGTGCCTCCTCCCAGCTTCCTGTGCACCTGGCAGAGCATGGGGAGCTGAAAAAGTCCTTGACTAGTGTGAGCACTATTTAGCAATAACTAAAACATCTCCACATTATCAACACTGTTTTTAGCACAAATCCAAAACATAGCCCCATATTAGCTACTATGAAGAAAATTAACTCTATCCCAGCCAAAGACAGCATGATGTCATCATTGATCCTGGGTAGAGCCTTTTATTATAGTTTGTATTCTCTTTCAAAGACTAAGAATGCAACAGGTCTTCCTAAGGCTTTTCTGTTACTTCTCTGCTTAGCAGTTTTGGTCTTGTTACTTATGGCAGTTATTTGTGGAAAGCTATAAGCTGTTTTGCTCAGTCTTTATCTACTTCTAAACCTTAAAAGTTGGACTTACTTATGAGCTAGGTATGTTCTTCAACTGGTTTTCGGTCAGGATTACAACATACCAGGCTTTACTAACTAGATAACTCCTAGCATGGTATTTTCCCGGTTTATGGATAAATGCACATTGATCTCAGAGTTAAATCTGTGCTTGGAGACCACACATATCAAAGAATACTTTTGCTTTGGTATGCACAGAGCACCTTAGCTCTGATCATCGTGCATCGTAAAATAGGTCCAGGTGTCAGTAAGTCTTACTACGAGAGTCTCAGTCTCCTTGTTTGAAAAATGCGTTGCTTTTTTTGCAAGGTGCTGGAGTGACACTTTTATTTACTGACCAAGAGAGAAAAGAGATGCATCAACAGCATGCCTAAGGCAGATCTACTTCCTCTTTTTTTATTTTTCTGTCAAATCCCTTCAATGAATAGATTGTTTTACTCTGAAAATAGGATACAACTTTTTTCCGTTGAAATCTCTTCTAGTATGTAAGTCCCGAGGCATGAAGTTTGCTATAGTAAATAGCTTGTCAGAACCACTTAATATTTTATCTTTTCCTTACCTCTGTTTGACAACCACCTTTGTCTTTTGGGGTTTTTTTAATGTATTAGTTGCAACCTCTGCAGATCACTGAATTCTCAAATCACCTGCAAAGAATGGGAAATTCATTTCCAATTTTTATTGATTCAAATGCAGTTCATGCAGCTGTCTTGTAAATATGTTACAAAGCCATAACCTGATTTAGCGTTCAGATGCAACACCTCAATATTGAAGCGCATGTTCTTGCTCAGTAGGCTTAGATGATGTAAATTTATGGCAAAGGTATAAAACCAGTATCTTTAAAATGTTTTTGTTTTTGTGGTCAAGCAGAAAACATGTTTCAAATGGGTTTTTCCCATTTGGGTTACCCTACTAGATGTATGTATTTTCACCACGTTGAGTCTCTTGTTTGCAAATGTTTTAGGTAACTTTGCTCAACCTATCTCCCAGTACAGGATTATGCTATATAATTTTGTTTGTATAGAATTCGATTTTTTTTCTTTCTTTTTAAGATGTGTGCATATGGTGGGACACATCTATTTATAGGTTTTTTTCCTCATTAGGGTGTGAATGTCATTTTCTAAGCTCTTGTTTCATTTTGCATTTTTCACGGTGTTTCTCACAGCTGTTAATAGTGAGGGAAGTCCAAGAACTGATGAAGTGTCTTCTTTTATGAAGATTGTTGGACTTCTAACCTGTTCTACATTTCTGCATGTATGTGAAATACATGTGCATTCATGCGCAAGTGTTCTTGCCTACTGCAGAGGGTAAAATTCAAACTTCTCAGTTTTTAACGGTCATCTTGTACTATGTAAGGTAAAGCTAGTCTTCAGCCACCTGCATTATTTATGGCTTTTGTTAGCAAGTGCAAAAGACAGACTCACACGACAGGTTTCAAGGTTGCATTAGAATTTTCTATGAATGGGATAAATGAATGCTATCATCTCTCTTAGCAAGGCCTTGTTTATACTGAAGTTTAAGCAGCTGCCTCAGCACCAAGTGGCATGCGTATCTATGCTTGAAGCCTTTAAAGGTGCTATTTAATGCTCTACATGTTATTTAGCAAGCCGTTTTACAAGGCATCATTTAGTAATGTTTGAGGAGTTGATTGGGTCATCAGGATAACTGAAGAGACAAAAGGGTGTTTCTGCAGCTTAGTCATCTTGTGTTGGCATTGACCCAGTTTCATTTCAGATAGTGATGCAACTCTGTCTTGCTTTCAGTTTCTTTCCAAGCAACTAACGGACAGGGCTTCCTGACTAGAATTAAAGCACACAAGCCTTTTGGTAGTGCATTGCTGGGATTGTGTATAGTGGTTAGATGTAGCTATTGACAGGATTGAGATGTACGTGATTTCTTATACGACTGCTTTTGCAGAGCCAGTTCTAGCTTTTTAGGATATGTTAGAAAGGGATGAGCTCATCCAGGTCAGTGTGACGCCAGGTACAAGCCAAGATATGTAGGTGATTTGTCAAGTGTTTTTGTGATAAGTGGTGTTGAAGGCATCTGAGAGGATGAAGCTGGATCAACTTTGAAAGCTGTGCCAGCAAGAAAAACCTATGTAATTAGTGGTTGATTTCATAGGTTCTTGGCAATAGCATACCTATGAATATTAATAGTTTGTGATTGGACATTAAGAAGAGATGCTGACTCTGAGAAGCTTTCTTGAGGAACAGGTAAGTGTTTTGAAGGTATCAGAGTGATTAGCTGTCTGCTCTGTTTGAGAAAGACTTAGTGTTTTGTCAGTGGTAGGGTAGGATATCTCTTACCAACTTCCTTTTGGAAGAGTCATAGATTTTGGTTAACTGTGGTGACAGGTTTTTTAAACTGTTCTTGGAAAGGCCATCTGTGCTACTAAAAGAAATTATTTAAAATTAAAAATACCGGTAAAGCTCATTTCTATCATGTTGTCCATATTTCAAAACAAAGATGTCTTCCATCTACTTCAACATAACAATATGCATCTGATACCTTACAGGTGCCAAATATGACTAAAAAAGTTGTTCCTTGGCAGCAGTTCAGTGTGTAAGGTAGAAAACTTCCTTCAGTCAGCACTTGGATGATGATAAGCTTATAGAGAAGATGATGTCTTGTTTACTGTGTATGTAAACAGTTTGATCATCTCTTATTAACATCTCTTTCTCCTGTTCCACCAGATTACTTACTAAACAATGGCAGGAGACTGTAGGGGATGTTTGAAAAGTGTCTCTGTTGCTGGTTGTGTAATCATTGCATACAGGCTGAGGGAGGTTGGTTGCCTGTGTGGAGGTTATGCTATACCAGGTGATCTGTGGTGTTCAAGAGTTAAATTCACATGGCTGTAGGAGAGTGGTGATCAAATTATGTGCGTGGTTTTGCAGTTCAAGAAATTATTTCTCAATGCCAAATCCAGTAAAGGCTAAGTAGAATATATGGAGAACTTAAATAGTGGTGTCTCTATAGATACTGAATGCCAATAAGTAACAGAGTGAGTTTTGGAAGACATTGAGAATTATGTATAAATGAATATCATTAGTTGAACTGCGCTTCTGTAGAAATGCATATGTTTATATCTGTACATAAATTGTGAGAAATACTTCACGTTAAACTCTCTAAACTAAATTGGCTTTTTCAGTTGTAAAAATGAAACTTCCTAGTTTAATTTTTCAGCATCTTTTAATAGCAGCTGTAGCCATGCTAAATTTTAAGACAGATCTAATTTATACCCTGATCTTAAAGATACTTTCTTTGGCTGTGAACCTGCTGTCATGATATTGGCACTAATTTCACCGCCTTTCTTCTTTTTTTACAGGTGGTCTCCCAGATAAGAAGTTTGAGGTAGACAAACGAGCCATGAATCTCGGGGATTTTAATGACATGATGAGAAAGGATCGATCTGGGTTCCGTCCACCTAATTCCAAAGACATGGGAACCACAGATAGTGGGCCTTATTTTGAGAAGGTGAGAGAAATATCTTTAGATAAATTAATATCACCTCTGTGTTCAAGGTCCCTGCTCCTCTGGAACTGCTAAAAATTCAGTAACCTTGGACAAACTCAATAATAAAAGGTGTGGGGGAGTTAAGTTTGTAGAATGAATGTGTATATAAAACAGAAGTGTCAGATGTACATAGACAAACTAAATTATCTGGGAAGAATGAGGCTTTTTATTCTAGAACAGACCGCTCTTAATATGGACTGAAAGAAATTCCTTTGTTTTCCATGGAAGGGTAAACTACTAGTAGCAATGAAATTCATTATAGGTTTCATCACAATGACTCTTTTGGCTATGGACTACAATCATCTACTGTAAAAAAATTGGTTTAGACCTAAGTAAACATAAGTAATCACAGTCTTCCAAATTTTTTCTGCTTTCATGTCTGTCGTTTATTGGAAACACCCTTTCTAAATTCCGCAAGCTCTTATGCTATATGTCCGTGTACTGTAAGCTTCTGTATGACATCTGTTTCTCTGTGACATCTGTTGTATGTTATGGTAGTGTTTCTTTCATATTCTTGCCTATTTTAAATAGAACCTTTCACTGTTGTTATCAGCAGTTAATTGCTTCACATTATGAATTGGAGAGTGTCCAACAGATTCAGAATGCTTTAGGGTTTTGGTTTTTTTTAATACGTTTAAGTTTATCACATGTAAAATGGAAAAGAAATTCGGTTTAAAAATTCTGAAGGCGTGTTACTGTCAATGAATTTAACTCCTCCATTTTGGTATAACAGGCCAAAAAACAGTTTTGCCAACTCCCTCTGGTGGCCTAATTAATAAATACCACTAGCAGAGCTAATGCATTCCTAACAAATTATGTTCATAGGTGTGTGCTAACATTAGGAATTCATTCAAGGTTGGTTTGTTTCTGTGGTGGTAATAGCCACAGTCAGAAACAAACTTCATGAGAGTTCAAAATGTATTTTTAAAAAGAAATCTTTAGGAATTTATTGATTATCTCCTTGGACCAAAATCTTAACTGTCAAGTGATCATTTGAGTCAGAAGTTTTGTCCTTGTAATTGCTATTACAAATTAACTTTGCTTCTTCCTAGTCACTCACCGTCCCTCTTTCTCTCCTCTTGCGTTCTGTTGCTTCACTAACCAACTCCTGCTGTTGGCTAACGCTGCTTCAGCTGACTTTGCCTTTCTCCAATCAAGATGGGTGCCTTGGGGATGAGGCTCCCTGCTCTCCCTTCTCCCCTTCTCCCAGCTACAAGCTGTCTCCCTCTGGTTCCACACTATCCAACGTCGGCCTTGGGGCAATCGGCTCAGGGCTCAGTCCCCAAAACTTCGCTGCTAGACAAGTAAGCAGGCCACCTTATAAGATGCATTGTTATAAGGCTGCAACCTGGGCTTAATCCTGGTTAGTCGGTTGCTTGCATTTGTTTTCCTACTAAATAAATTAATATTGTTAATGGAAATTTCAGCTTTTAGCTTAATTATCAGGCCATTGAGAATCAATCCACTTTGGCTCCTATCATCAAAATGTATTCCCTCTATTCTTGTTGGCCTCTTACTTCCTGAGTCACAGTGCAGCAGCAGATAGATGTGCTTTTCAGAAGTCATGAAGGTAGTGGCAACCTTTATATTTTAACTGATGGTTTAAAACCCAGTTAGAGGCTGTTGATTTGCCCCACCACTCCGACACTGAATTTTTCCATACTCCACCCAATGACCTTCTATGTAGAAATGTGCCTTTAAAAAAATTGCAGTCATTTTGCATTGTGCCTATTCCATTCTCCCTTCCCCACAGCCCAAAGAAAGGATTGAGGTAGCAGCCTTTAAAATCTCTTGAAGTAGCAGTATTTTTGTTCTGTATACAAGGGAACGGTGGGGAAGAAATGAAGTGGGTAACTGCAGTTTGGAAGAATTTCTGGCTCTTAGGTTTTGCATTATGCTAGAAGAAAATGTTGCAGGAATATTAGGAAATGAAAGAATAGAACCTAAGTATTGCAACTGGACTAGCTTATACAGCCACATGCCTAACATGATGGTGTTTCTTTGTGTTGTCTTTCTGTTTCTATGTGACACAATCAGTGTTCGACATCAGATTAAGTCCAAAATTTGCAGGCATGTTCTTGGATTTGGTGTGCAGAAATCTGCTGAGCTTTAGGGAGGGCTGAAAGCGTAGCTGCAGCTTCAAGCTCCTTAAAAATTCTAATGTGTAGTTGACCCCCAGTCAGTTCTTTCCAGAATAAAAAATCTTTTGTCTCTTGGGGTTTTTTGTTGATCCTCCTACGTGCTTAATATGACATCTTGGGTTGCTTCTGAAAGAGAAGATACATTAAGGAGGTAAAATGTGATATAGGTGAATGAGGCAATCCATAATGCTGCCAGTATAGAAGCAGGATGAGAGACTTCTGTTTCAGCAAAACAATAGTGGAGGATGCGCAGTGTTGTGGTAGAAGGGAGGCAAAGTTTATGAAATCTTGGTATGTGAGGGAAGGAAAGGTTTTGGAGAAGGTCTGTACAATCTCAGTTTGGAAGAACGATGAATTCATGTTGGGTATAGCAGTGCTGGCATGGAGAGGGAGAACAGAGAATGATGGCTGAGGGATGGAGAATGTACTGCTTAGAACCCCAGGTATCTGAAGATCATAGACATCCTGATATACGGCAGAAGATGGGAAGTTCTGAGGCTCTTGAAAATGAAAAGACAGAATTATGGCACATAAGGACCTTTTGCAGTATGAGCTTCAGCTTTTAGAAGCAACAGCATGTGACTGTTAGTGTAGGAGACTCCATAACATATCCTGTGGCTTTTGTTGAAAGATCTTACAAATAAAGACAGTCTGCTCAGAGGCTGAAATAGTGAAACATAATCACAAATATTCTTTGGTCTTTTTTGTGCAGTAGGGTTTGTTTATTACAGAAGTTGCTTATAAAACAGTAAATACTTCTCATTAAAAAAAAAATCAAACAGCAAATATTCTTGTGTCACTAGAGGAAAAAAAAAAGACATTTTTTTTCACTTGAAAATTTTCCTGCTCTTCAATTTAGTGGGGAAAAAAAAGAAAAGAAAAACATCCCAATCCAGAATGCTGAAATTTTCATATCAGAAGGAAAACTTTTTATTAAATTTTTTAAATTCTAATTTCAGTTAGTGAAAGGCCTGCAGAGGAAGTAATAGGTTTGTGAGTGATATCTCAACAACCTACTCAGGAAGAGTACCTGACTCTTCTAAAATGATGGCCCACAATTCTTGTTGACACAGTCTTGCCATACTTTTAAGCCAATGGAATGTTTTTTTGAGCATGTTGTTGGTACTCCAAGTTTCCATTTCCCAACATGTAAAGTGCAAAATATAAAACATTAGCTTTGTTTTGTGCTTTGAAATAAATGGATAAACATGACTTGTCAATGTAGAGGAGTAAGAACCTGCACCTCGGCAATGTTTTAACCCAGGTAGAATATTACTGATTTAGGGCAAACATCTCAGTAATTATAAGGGTACTCTGTTTAGGTCAGTACTTGCCTCATTGTTATTGATATATAGTTAATAGCATAGAAATCCATTATCCTGAAAGATTCATCTTCTCACTACTGCTTTAATTTTATAGGGTGGCAATCATGGTTTGTTTGGAAACAGCACAGCACAATCGAGGGGCATGCACACACCAGTGCAGCCACTAAATCCTTCCCCCAATATCCGGGCGCAAGTGCCTCCCCAATTTCTTTCTCCCCAGGTAAGGAATTTATAGTAACTGGTTACTTGTAAAAAGTAGAGCTACAGCCTTCAGAGCACATCATTGAGGTCACTTATACATATATCTTAGTCTTGACTTGATGTTAAGAAATTGAAAACTTAGATAAGAGAAAAAAATTAAAATTCACGGTTGAAAGTGCTTAAAACTCAGTGCGGAAGGATTAGCCTTCTTTCTTATTCCAAGGCAGTTGATGGTAAATACTCGCTACCGGTATTTTTAAGCCTCAAAGTGGATTCAGGAATCCTGTGTCTTACACAAACTTTTGCAAAAGTATTTTAAAACAACAAAAAAAAAGTGAAAGCTGAAAGTTTTTTCTCAAGTGTGACAGGCTGCTTAAATTTTTTTCAAGCGGTCTTGTCCTCTGCTTCCTACCCCCCTGAAAGAGAGGCCTGATGAAGGGCTACACGTTGCATTTACATTGCTCTGAGACTTCAGGGTCTCCAAATGCACAAGTTTATCTTTTGCTTTGGACTTGGTGAAGACTTTTGGAGATTCTCTTGAATTCTATTCGTGTAACTCTCAAATAATGCAGGGAGAAATGGGGGGATTCTTCTCCACCTACTCCTGTCTTTTACTATAGCTTATTCAGCATACAAAGAAATTAACTCTTTCTGTGAGGCACTGTTTCTTTGCTCCAGTGACTGCCTGAATGCCTTTCTTTTCCCTTGTCAAGCAGTACATTTTTTTATGTGATAATGCAGTACTGTGATTACTGGTTAGCTGCATATATATCAGCATTTTAATTTAGTGAAGTCTCTAGCAACTGATTGGTTGTGGGAGGAACCTTTGTCTGTGTGTCTGCATCTGCACTTGTAATACTGTATATTGTCAATCAAGTGAGGTATTCACTCTGCTCAAGTCATAGATTGTGCATGTTTAAATGTGATGTGTTAATAAATCCATAATGTCTTTCCTGGAACACCATTTAAGATTGGTGTCGTACCTGTTCCTTTATAGACATACTTCTGCTTCATCATCTTTTCTCATAGAAGTGCGCTTCTTGAGCATATGTAACTGGTTTCCCTGCAGGTTTCGGCCTCCATGCTCAAACAGTTTCCCAACAGTGGCTTGAATCCTGGTCTATTCAATATGGGCCCCCAGCTTTCTCCACAACAGATTGCCATGCTGAGCCAGCTTCCACAGATTCCCCAGTTTCAATTAGTAAGTAGCTAGTATCTTGTGAGACAGACTGTTTACATATTGTCTGCTGAAAGAGTTTTCTTTTTATGTTTGTTCTAATTCTGTTTTGTTCTACAGAATTTGTGTTATTTTTGTACAAGCATTCCCTGTTTGTTGTACAGGAAAATACAGCCCTGTTAGAGGGCAGCAGATGAACTGAAGAGGCCTGTATAATTATTGTGAATGTTGCAGTGGGTTAGTAATGATTCTGAGCAATGTCTTTGTGCAGAAGACGCTTGTTTGTTGATTTTTTTTAATGAAGTTTTCTTCAGACTTGTAGTCATAGTGATGGTAATAAAGCAGGTACTAGTAGTAGTATTGTTGCATGATGTTAAATTAGAAACAAGTGAAGGATATAGTATTCTTCTAATGCATTCACTGTTATTTTATTTGAGTGTGTGGAATGAGAAGCATTTTAGCTAAATTCTGAGCAAAGCATTTTCTAGTGACTAGCTCCTGGCAATTATATTTCACTTGATGAGCTCTGTATTTTCACTCTTCCCACCCCCACTTATCTTGTAGGCATGTCAGCTCCTCCTTCAACAGCAACAGCAGCAGCAGCTGTTACAGAGCCAGAGGAAGTTATCTCAGGCTGTGCGACAACAGCATGAGCAACAGGTGTGATACTGTTTTTGTCAATCATACAAAGTATAAAGTGCGCTGGGAAAATGCAGTCTGCAGCAAAGATAGCACTGGCTTTAATAATGTCATCTGCTCTCCTCAGTTTGCACTTTTCAGAGAGCAAGGTCCTTCAGATCTCTTTCAAGTCACTGTTTCTTCATGTTTACTGGAATTCTGTGTTACAGTATAGGATAGATCATCCCCCTTTTTTTTTCTTCATTTGCAGATTGCTCGTATGGTGAGTGCCCTCCAGCAGCAGCAGCAGAGGCAGCCTGGCATGAAGCATTCACCATCCCACCCTGTTGGGCCGAAGCCACATTTAGACAGCATGGTACCCAATCCTTTGAATGTGGGTCTCTCAGATTTACAGACCAAAGGGCAAATACCTGGATACGGTTCAGGTAAGTGCTCTGTGGAGAGAGATTTGGTGCATTGCCTATAGTTACCATATTAATATATTAATTGCGTTACCATCTTAGCCAGTTATGTCTCGGTCCAGAAATGAGTAATTTATGTATAAGCACCAGAGCGAAGGTTACAGCCAGTGTCAACTCTTGATCAAATTGCATTATTTTTTATTGCATGGGAAGAAGTCAAACCTATTAACAAAGTGTGTGGCATACTGACCTGACAAGCTTATTTGGAAGTTGCCTCTTGAACACTTTATTTGCTACTGTTGATTTTTTTTTTTAACCTTTCTTATCATCACAATGATTCTCTGTTTGAAGATATTTAAACCAAAAAGAGTGAATGACAATGGAATTTTGTTTGTTTCACAGGCTTTGGCTCAAGTGGCATGGATTATGGCATGGTGGGAGGGAAAGAGGCTGGAACAGAATCCCGCTTTAAGCAGTGGACCATGATGGAAGGGCTGCCCTCTGTGGCTTCACAAGATGCCAATATGCACAAAAATGGTGAGAAGGGGACTGGCTATTTCGAGAATACTCTTACGGTATCATCTTACCAGAGGTGAAATAGCTCAGATGAAACTATGCATCAAGTTAGTTAATATCTTACCTCACCAGTATGCATCTTAAATATTTTTTAGTATTCCATACTCATAAAGATCTCAACCTTTCCTGAGCGTAATTGTATCTTTTTAATGTTTCAGGTGCAATAGTGCCCCCTGGAAAGGCTCGTGGAGGATCGCCCTACAACCAGTTTGACATAATTCAGGGTGACCCACTAGGTGGCCATGCAGGCCCTGCTGGTGATAGTTGGTTACCTGCCAAATCTCCACCAACGAACAAGATTGGAAGCAAATCCAGCAACGCCAGCTGGCCTCCAGGTATTACATCAGGGCAGGGGATTTGTCCTGGCTTTAGAGTAGATGTGCTGGGACCTTTCTTCATTGTACTTTTTAAATAACCACTGCAAGGAAAATATTTCCTTGGCCTATCTCATTTTTTAAATTTCTTGCACGTTAAATTAGAACATAAATGTTGAATTTCCAGTAAAAAAATTGCTGGGCTAAATATGAACTAACTGCCGAATTGCTTGAATAGTATTTGGCTTTTGTGCGGTGAAGTCTTGTCTTCTGTAGTTTGGTGACTTTACACTTACAGAAATTTTCATGGGAACAGTTGTTCGTAGAAAGCACAATACCAGCTCCCTCCTCTTGTATTGATTCCTTATTTGCGTTGTGTTAGGTTGACACAGGGTCTGGAAATTCTGATTGATAGTGTGGAATCAGAAAGCAAAAGACGTGAAGGCTTGTTTTTTGTGATGGTGAGAACAGGATTTTCTTGTCTTGACCTTTGTATTTCATGTAGCATGAACTTTTCTTCTGGCAGTTGATTACAAATATGATGCACTGTGGACCACAAGGTTTCTTTTGCCAGCAGTATTAGTACAGTATGTACACAATGTGTGTACTACGCAGTTGTGGTTCACCTTTGCTCGTGTCATGTAAAGGATAGAGAGTGTTGCCATGTTTCAGTACTGCTCAGCAATCTTGTGGCTTGAGTAGAAGTTTCTTGCTTTTTGAATTACAGGCAGCAGCATATTCTTTAAGTTTTCTAGAGTTTCACAGGCAGAATTTTATCTTTCCACTAGAAAACTCAAGTATCTAGGAAAAATACATATGTATTTGAACACGCACATAATTTTCTATATAAATCATTCATTAAACACAGAGTGGTGTCCTTGAAATTGCACGGATTAATCACCAGTGCTGTTCAGCAAGTGGTGGATGCTGTGATTTTTCTCTGCCTTGAAGACTTAACATTCTAGGAAAACATTCCTAACTGCAAATCCTCTGCTGTGTATCCCCTCAAGCACAAAAAAGAAAAGGTGCAGGTACATCTCTGGGGTAAACCAGTAGTCCAGACCTTGCATCAGAAAGCCTAGGAATCTGTGTGACAGATACAACTGCAGGGAACCTACAAAAAGTAGTTAAAGCTTTTTATGTGGGAACCCCTTAGTGTCTTTCTCTTGCAAGAAAATGTTTTCTGATGAGCTAGCAGAGTTAAAGAATAGTTATCTCAAGAACCTCTGTACGCCCACAGCATTTCATGCCACTGACTGCTCTCTGCAGAGGTGTATTTGCATTACATTTCTCTCAGCCTGGTGTTAAGTACTGAGCTTCCTGAGCTGGAGTTACTATTCATAATGCCAGAAACCCCCAAAATATAATTTTTTTCAGGACCTCTCTTGTAGACTCATAACGTTGCTGAGCCTGTTTCTTCAGTCACCATTCCTCTACATAATACTGAGAAACACAGTACTGCTTGGAATGTTAGGAGAGGGATGTGAGGATCACCTCTGCCGTGATTCCAGGTTTTGGAGCAGCCACTGGCTCTGGCAAGATCCTTGGTACCAGAAGGCTGTTACAGAAGTGAGAAGGTGAATAGCTGCTCTTCGCCCCTTATTGATATCATAGAGCTTCCTTTGTGATACCTGCAGTCCCACTGTCAGTGATAAGTAAAATTTTTGCTGTTGCTGACTGCCTCACCACTGTGAGAGGATAGCTGGAGTTCACAAATCCTGAACATAAACTCTGAGTGGGATCATCAGTACCATCCCTAATTTCTTGTGTAAATGAGTAGCCCATGACTGTGATTGCAGATGTCATGGAACAGATCATGGGGTTTGGCATGTGGCTTTTATGCAGTTATTGCTGTATTGCTAGCCCTCTCTTAGGAGGTCCATGGACTGTTGGGACAAGCGTTATTGTCCCTAACCATCAGCCACTTAAGCTATCTCATAGCCTCTCTAGCTCATTGGCTTCCTTGAGAAGGAAAACTTAGCTAAAATTATGATCCACCTTATCAACACCCCGATGAAGAATAAAGACCAAAATGGTTTTATGCTGTAGGTCCTTTTTCTCTGCAAGCTTGTGGATGAGGCCCACTGTCAGTTCCTGACAGTTTTTCTTCCTAGTGTTGGAAAATAAAATGTTAACGAAAATGAGTTTACAAGAGAGAACCTGTTGCAATGGGTGCATTTTTCCTTTGAATTAATAGAGTGGTCAATTAGCATTCACCCTGACTACACCTTTCACATTTTCCTCCTAAATGCCATCTGCTGTGGAAATTCTGCCGTTCAAGAGAGCAGTATTGTTCAGCACAAAGATAAATGCAGTGGTGCCAAAGCAAACTGGTATCACAGCTGGAGATGAGAGCAAGTTTTGCTGCATTGGTGAGAACTATATCTTTTAGCTGTGTCACACAGGCTTGCATACCTAGGTAATACTAGACTGTAATTTTGCCATTCAGGAGCAGTTCAGTCCTATACTCCAGGCAAACTGGCCTGAATTTGTCTGTCATGGTTTTCCTAGTAACCTTATGTTTGAACTTTTTGGGAGGACCTTCCGAATATCAGTGGAGAAATGTACTTCATGTTTTCTTTACTTAATCTAGAAATAAAAAAAAATGTCTGTAGGGTGAGTTGGTGAATGTGCATGAGAATAACTGTCAGTCCCAAAAGATAGTTTGGAAATTTGTCAATATGTTGAAATTCAAGGAAAACTCTTTTTCAGACCAGAATTATATTGATGGGTGAATGTGTTTGTATACGATGCGCCTGATCTTTGGAGCCTTGTTTGAATATTCCTTAACTTTTTGATGAGACCTTACTGTGCACTTAATTTTCATTTTCAGTCTCACCATTTCTCAGAAATCTTTACAAAGGCAAGACTTGGACTTGTTTGTTTTTTGTTTTGTTTTGTTTTTGTTTTTTTGTTTTGTTTGGTTTGGTTTTTTTGTTTGTTTGTTTGGGGTTGGGGTTGGTTTTTTTTGTTTGCTTGTTTGGTTGGTTTGGTTTTTTTGTTGTTGGTGGGTTTTTTTTTGGTTTTTTTTTTTTTTTTTGCAAACAAGTTCTATTTCCAGGTCTTAACCTGTGTTCATGGATTCTTTATCTCGGAGCAGAGAAAGCCTTGTGACCTAGACCCAAGAGCTGCGTTGCTTGTTCCTTAAGCGTAAAGTGGTCCTGTTTGTCAGGGGACTGCAGTATTTTGGCAGTAGCTGATATTCCTTCCTTGATGCAGTGCTGATTGCTCATGCAATTAGAAATGTTGATATCTGGTATCCTAAATTATTTTGTTGAGTTACTAAAGATTGGGAGATATGACTGAGGTTTACAACATCATGAAGGCAGTGGGCAAGATAAATGCAGAATTGTAATTCTGCGAATCCTGCAACACTAGAACCATGGTGCAAATGCTGGACTTAAGAGGATATAAATTTTAACGCCCTGCAATAGGACTGGCGAACTTCTGGAGTGTGTTGCTTTTAGAGCTTCTGGAGACAGATGGTACTAGCCAGTTGAAACAGCGATTGGATAAACTGATGGAAAACCAGTTTCACAAGCAGGTGCTAGCAGATAGAGGGTATTTCTGACATCCTAGGTAGAAGGACTATGGATGCTGGGAGAGTGTGAGGGTAGTAGCCTACACATAGTGGCCAGGTTTGTGTTCTGTCTCTAAATGGTATCTCTTCTACAACTGTTAGCAGAATATTGGGCTAGATGGACCACCGTTCTGACACAGTGGAGCATTTCTTATGTCTTCTCTGAGATTTCTGTGCCAGTGCATTATCACAATCTAATATTCTCCTTGCTGTGCCACTTGTTTGAACCAGTAGTATCACATTTTTCTTCTGGTTTTGCCTGTGGAAGTCATAGTCTTGACTATGCTTCTTCATTACAAAGGTGACTGAAATGAACCCTTTCGTGCCAGATTAACCCTATATGGTTTCATTCCAGACAGCACATCCTGAATCCCACTTTTAATCATGGATTTTTAATTACACTCAAATATTCTGTCATTAATTATTTCAAAACTTCGTGTTGGGAATAAAGGTACCATTCCATATCCTGGACTTGTATCTAGAAGGGATGAATCTGCCACCTTGGCACTCTTTTTACACTTATCCAAATTGTAACAGTATTTGAAGCTTCTTTACATGTTTCTGTGTTTGGCAATTTTACTTTCTTATCACTGCTTCTGAAATTGACTGCAGTGCTTTATTCATTGAACACTTACTCAGAGAAGGAACCTAGTTACTTATCTTTCTTACAGTAACTGGAGTTTTTGTATGGTCATACTTTATCTAACTCATCCTTTTGTCTTAAAAATCTGGCGTGCCTGGAGCTATAGTTGAAAGGAAATTAAAACATGATAAGTATATTCTGTCTCATTGTGAAGCATGAAGAATGTCAGTGAGTATATACATTGCTTTTACCACAAGGCATCTCACCTTAGCATTACCTCAGTATTGACAGGTAATGTATAATGTGTGTATGTACCTACATACACATACAAAATGCGTGTAAAGTATCAAATGTTGTGTTTACAAACTCTTAAGGTAGGTAGCCTTTCCTTGAGAAAGGCTTCTGCACGCAAACAAAGTATGTGTGCAGAATCTAATCTTATATAACCTAATTTTATATATCTTAAAAAATACATAATGTGTTAAGGAAGGGTGAAACTATTGAAGCCTTGTCTGAATGTAGTAAAATGGGAATAGTCAAAGGAATATGGTATGCGCTTGCACCACTTTTTTGTAGTGTAGACTTGCATTCAGACACTAGAGATAGTGCTGTGGAATATGTGGAAAAAGGAATGTGAAACAGATTTTAATTAAGAAAACTCTGATTTTTCTGAGGAACAGCGTAGAAGACAATTATTTACCCTCCTAATTATCCTCAAGAGTTACTTCTAGTAAATGGCATTGCCCTGTTTGCATCTAATTCCTTTTTCCCTCTTGTCCCAGAGTTTCAACCAGGAGTGCCATGGAAAGGTATACAAAACATTGACCCTGAATCTGACCCCTATGTGACCCCTGGAAGTGTGTTGGGGGGGACAGCCACATCTCCCATTGTAGATACTGACCACCAACTTCTGCGGGACACCACCACAGGTAAAACACTGAACAACTAGTATGTGATTATTTAAGTCGTTTTGCTATTTGAGAATATTCTAATGCTCCTGTCATAACAGGGTAACAGTCTATTGCATTAGACTAAGAAGGAAGCCTATGTGCCTTTGCACCGTGGCTGTGTATCACGTGAAAGCTTGGCATTGGATACAAATCTTGGCTGTCTTGAGGTTTGACAGTATTACAGAAACTCTGTGAAATTGGCCTACTCTTCTCTCTCTCTCTCTCCTTTTCCGTTTGATAGGGTCTAATTCTTCCCTCAACACCTCGCTGCCTTCACCTGGTGCCTGGCCCTACAGTGCCTCTGACAATTCCTTCACCAACGTTCATAGCACTTCAGGTATGCAGGCTCCAAAACTTACCTGGACGAAGCATTTTCCACTTAGTAGTTCGTCATTCTTGTTCCACTTTGAATATTTAGTCTTTCAGTAATTTCTAAGGAAGCTTGGAAATCAAGATTTGAGTGGCTGATCAGATAGTTTTCCTCCTGATGATAAAATACTCTCTTGTACTAGACTAAGATCCTCTGCCCTTCCTCCCACTCCCGATACAAAATTCTTAGTTATGCAAGTTAAAGAATAGGTAGCAGTGAGCAGCAGATGCAAAAGAAAAAAAAAAAAAAAAACACACACACACAATCTGTTGACATGTGTAAGGGGTTGGGGGACTGCTGTAATTTTTTAAACTTACCTGCCTCCTGTATGTATGGGTTAAGGAATTGGAGTAATAAGGCGAGTGATTTTATTCATTTTAACTTTAGAATATTGGAGTGCTGTGAAGGGAACACTTTTGCCTCACCTTTTGTAGCGCTCATCATTCCTGAAACCTTAAGAGAGAGGGGGTTTTTAGTCCTCTACCATTTAATGGTTGGCCTGTAAATAGTAATTTAGATATCTTCCTCAGATCCTTTGTAAGAAGGTCTCCAAAGCATTCTTGTGAAAAATGGTCTCTGCACTCAATTCTGAGTAGAATGCTGGAAATATTTGCTCCAGACAAACCATTTGGATTTTAAACTCCTTACAAATGCCAGAGTTTTCTCTTTGATACGTCATTGTCTTGACAACTATTTAAAACTGAAGAATTGTGTGTAAATAGCAGAAGTGACGACCATAGCTGAAAGCTGCATGTGGCCCAGACTTTATGGGTTTTGCGTCTTACTGAATAAAAGCTGTGCTCATACGTTATCTCAGCATCTTCACAAAATGTGTTGGAAATCCTGTTTAGCCCTAGAGAAAAACAGTGTTCCTGCTGCCAGTTTGTGGGTTGACTTTGGTTTGGAGCAATATCTGTGTATGGAGCATTCCAGTGACATAAAAGATTTCTCTTTCATAGCCTGGGGAGAGGAATGACATGTATTAGCTTCTTACCTCTACTTAGTTTTTGTCTCGCACATAAGAAGGACCCAAGAGATAAAAAAAATGATTGAAGTCATAGTTGAATTGAGGAAACTAGACCACTGCCTGGCACACATACCATCTTCTGCTCATCTTGTTAAACTACACACCAGTGTTTTACAGCCAGAAAGCTGGTCATCTGAATTAAGGATTTAGAATTCACATATCTGTAAAACAAACTGAGTCTAGTGAAAGCAGGTTTTTAAGCACTTTCATATATTTTTGTAGGTTAGTGCTTGAAATCTGCTTGCTATTTTGACAGTTACTCTGTTGTGGAAATACACTGATCCAACTGTAAAATGAAGCATGCTTTTATTTGCTGAAAGCTTTATGGTCTTGATTCCCAAATGTATTATTTTGTGACACGCTGGCATGTTGTAAACCTGGATTTTTACCCTTTGTTTCAAATAAGTAATTTACTACCTTTTGTTAGTGAATAGAGCTTAATACATATATTTGCACACACATGTACATGAGTTCTCATTAAGATAATTCATGACACAAGTACCTTTTCTCCCAGATCGCCCTGTCTGTGTTCACTGGTTCTCATTACAGAACAAGGGAGTAAAGAAATGACTCGAGCAATTTTGACGTTTGGCTTGATTTTGGTTTTATAAATGTCCCTTGGTGTCAGAAAGTGTGGGAGGATTTGTGGTCTACCTTCTTAAGGAAAACTGGTATAGGAAGAGCTCCCAAGTATTCATCACCAATAGTGATGTTGTTAGGAGTGTGTTAATATTTCTCTTTTATTGAACTTTATATAAGGGTTCTTGAAATGTGTTAGGGATATCCACTATTGGTCTTAACTTCTCCTAATAGGCATTTGGTAATGCTTTCTAGTAAAAAATGAATATGCGCTATCAAGATTGTTTAGAAGTCCAGCTGCCACACAGCTGCGTGGCCTTCTTTACATGTTATCATTGTGTCAACTCTGTATGAAGTTTGTGATTCATGAGAAAGCTTTGATCTTCTAGGAGGACATCTTTAGGAGGTAGCATTAGCTTAGTAGACAAAGAGTGATAAATATTAATTTCAGTTCTCTGCAAGTTTATGGCCTGAAGAAGGTTCTGTTTCATTAAAGGTCAGTAGTGCCCAAAGCTGTAAGAAATTCTCAAATGTAGTGTGGACATAAAAGTTACTGTTCATCTTATTAATGATTGACCATACATGCAACCAGTTACGTTATCATAAATGATCTAGGGATTTTTTTTTTGTCAGCATATACAAAGTAAGTAAAGACTAACATGTAGCATGGCTTTTTTTGGTATGGTAGATTAACTGTGGCCTCCGGTATAAATGCAGTTCAAAGGATTTACAGTAATAGTACAGTTAAAGACTAGTGGATCTCGTAAGTTTCTCTAATACGTACAATTTATTTAATCTTCTAGCAAAATTCAGTGATTACAAATCAACATGGTCCCCAGATCCCATAGGACACAATCCCACTCATCTCTCCAACAAGATGTGGAAAAACCATATTTCCTCAAGGAACACTACAGGGCTGCCCCGCCCGCCTCCTGGCCTGACCAACCCCAAACCATCATCTCCATGGAACAGCACAGCATCCCGATCGGTCAGGGGCTGGGGGGCACAGGACTCAAGGCTTGCCTCTGGTGAGAAGAATCAACTGATAGCACCATTGATCAGACCTGAGGAGTGTACGTTTTACAGCACTAATGGTTTGGAGGAAAGAAAGTTGCAGTTGTCTGGTAAAAGGAAAAAAAAAAAGTTCCTTCTTGAAATGGAAATTTACTGTCAGTAATTGGGGTGGGTGGGGGTGGGGGTTGGTTGCTGCCAGGAGGGAATACCTAGTGCATGGGGCCTTTCAAGACTAGATGCTTTCTCTGGGTGGGAAACTCCTTGAAGATGAAGTCCAGTAAAAAGTGAATGTTGATGCGAAATGTGAGGAAAGATGTGTTTTTGTTTTCAGAACTGGAGATCAGGCTTTCATGTGTTAGCAGGGCTGATAATGCTGAATTTGAGATTGAAAGATCTGACTGTAAAGAAAAATGGTTTTCTGTGTATCAAATCTGTCTTGATTGCTCTGTATTCTAATTGCAGCATCTACTTGGAGTGATGGTGGCTCAGTTCGTCCTAGCTACTGGCTGGTTCTTCACAATCTCACTCCACAGGTATTTTCTGTTGTTGTCTCTGGGAACTTGTTTGCTTTACCAAGATATAGATTTGTGTATTCTTCAGTTGTCTCTCTTTGAATAAAATCTAACAAAAGCAGATTTCTCAGCATACACAAGATGTTTCTACTAAACTGGGCTGAAGTCTGATTGGCTTTTCTATTGTAATCTCTTTAGCTATCTTTAAGATGTTCAGTTTTTGCTACATGACCGTCGTAACCATTCATTACCTAGAGTTTCAAAAAAAATTATTGGAACAGAAAGATTTTTCTTAGAAGTGAGGATAACTTGCATGACCATAATGTGCAATGGTTTATAGCTGTTAAAGAGACTGTTCTTTGGGATGTTGTCAGTAAGAAAGCTGGTGTAACTGCCAGGTTTCACTTTGGTGTTTCCATAGTGAAACCACAGAATGTTTCCAGCACTCCTGCCAAAAACGGTCTAGTTAGGTTATTCCTGCAAGTATTCTCAGAGCTTGCTTCCGTTCAGAACAAATTCTGTGAAAATCCTGGTTTCAGCAATCGCAATTAGTCTGTATTCAAGGCTTAGGAAAAGCCTATATGATTTTCGGCAGCGCCCTGAGGTCTAGACAGAGAGTCCCCTGTTCAGCAGGGTAATTTACCATGCTTCTAGTACAGTCTAAGAAAACATCAACGTGAAGGGAAGAACTGCAGTCTCCTTCAGATCACCCAAAATGGCAAACTGTGCTCCTTTCATAGAAAAGAGCATTTTCCTTGATGTGAAGGAAACACGAGTGCTGTGGTGGAGAGGCGCAGTTCTAAGTCTCCCTTGTGTAAGGTAGCTTAATACTGCTTTAGGAATCATTTAATGGAAGAAGAATATATTTTGGAAGCATTTAAGTTAATAGAAGCAAGAAAGAAGCAGATTATAATTGTCTCTTACATAACAAATTCTCTATTCATTGTGGGTCGGTACACTGGAGAGAAGGAAGCGTAAAGGTTAAGGTGGATTCGGGGACACTATCTTCATTTCAAGTTTCTCTATTTTAACTTTGTCCGTATTTTTACCCATGCACAACTCCCTTTTCCTTCATTTGAGGTTGTATTATATAATGCGGGGGGGGAAGGGAGAAGGAAGAAAGTAGCACTTCCTTAAGTATCTGCACATATGGATCCCATTCATGTGTGCATGTTCCTGTAGCATACCAGGAATGGAATCTGTCTGTACAGAACACCTTGGAGAACAGCAGTTACTGGAGGTAAGAAACAAGCTGTTACTGCTGCAAAAGGAATGTAGGCAACAACTGCTGTGAAAACATTACTTCAGGAGGAATGAACATTGCTGGGTTTGGCAGAAAGATCACTGTCTGTTTTTGTGACTTACTGTTTCATAAACCACAAAGACAAAAAAGCACCAAAAAAACCTTTTAAAAACCCTCATTGTAGAGGTGATATTTCCAGTTTTGCAAATAACTTTTAAACACTGGTTGATCTAAATTCTACTGAAATCAGAGTGCTGGAGACTAACAAATTTGGGTTGCTTTGGTGCAAATCCTAATGGCCGAAGATGGTGACAAGCACAAGTTTTATGTAATTACTGGAAAACCTGCCAATATAAGGATAGTGGCAATTTAAGAAACTCAGATTGGGAAAACTGGACTTGAGCTACAAGTGAGCCGGAAGGATAAGTCAGATTATTCCATAAAGCAAAGTCATTGTAATTGTGAGAAGTCAAGGCATACTGATTCTGTTTGAAAATTAAATCCTGTCACCTTTTCTTTCTTCCCACTGCTTTCACCCATTTTCCCTTCTGAGAGCAGATTATCTTTTAATTACTGAGGCGAGTTACGATTGAAGTTTATTTGGAGAAATAGTTACAAACATCTGTTTTATCCTGGCTGTTCTTTCTCAGATTGATGGGTCAACCTTGAGGACGATCTGCATGCAGCATGGCCCACTGCTGACATTCCATCTGAACCTGACCCAGGGCACCGCCCTTATCCGATACAACACCAAACAGGAGGCGGCCAAGGCCCAGACTGCACTGCACATGTAAGCGATCCCCGAGTCCACTCTTTGTTACTACATTAATCATGAACACATAACATCTGTCCAGTGCTATGATTTGGAAACCTGTTTCAAGCATCATGGTTGAAAGGGAATCTTTTCTTCATCGGCAGAGGAAGAAGAGAAACAAAGATGCCTTTTACTTCAGTTGCTGGCACAAACTGGCACATACAGAACTTAAGAAGGTGCAAATAGGATGGAATTGTGACCAGTATGCAGCTTATTGTACAATTTTGGCCATTTTATAAAAGTTTGTGAATTGTTTCAGATAAAAATCTTTCTTATATCCGTAACCAAAATGTGTGGGAATCTGCTATAGTTTTGAGATACACCTGAAATAGCTTACTTGAAAAGCTGCGTATCTTAGTTCTCCTGTTCTTAAGCTTTTTGGAACTGACTGTGGTTCTGGGATGTTCTGAAAATGTGAGAGGTTTTGAGCCAAAAATCTTGGGGTGCTGTGGGGGGCTGGTGGTGTAAGCCTTTAAAATCAGTGCAAACTTTTGAACTGTACTTACCTTATCCTGGATTTCACAGGCTTTTAACCTGTTCTTCGTCTGTTTTGTGTGAAAGGCGACATATGTGCATTTACCATTTTAGCTACGCTGTATAGGCACTTTTATTGCTCTTGGTGTTAATGTTCAGGACCTTAGTTTAAATTTAGAAAGGTTTTGTTGCAGGCATAACAACTGAATGTTGCAGGCAGGGGGTTGGTTGGTTTGTTTTGGGGATCCCATCCCTGTCCCTCCCCCTTACAAAATGGAAGTTCCTGGGCTTTGAGTCAGTCAGTTTCACTGTCCAGAACAGCTGAAGTTCTCTGTGCTTGCTCCACTGTGGCAAGCTGATACCTCCTTTGGTTTGGGCACCTAATAGTGTTGTTTCCATGCCTTCTGAGTCCCTTGCCCTTACCTTCTGGCTCTAATTTTTTTTTTTTCTTCCCTGTATCTTGTCTTCTAGGTGTGTGTTGGGAAACACTACCATCCTGGCTGAGTTTGCCACAGATGAAGAGGTTAGTCGCTTTCTGGCACAAGCTCAGCCCCCTACACCTGCAGCAACCCCAAGTGCACCCACAGCAGGCTGGCAATCCCTAGAGACAGGACAGAACCAGACAGATCCAGTTGGACCTGCTTTGAATCTCTTTGGTGGGTCAACAGGGCTTGGGCAGTGGAGCAGTGGTGGCGGCGGCGGCAGCAGTGGGGGTGATCTCACTGGCGCTTCATTGTGGGGGCCCCCAAACTATTCTTCAAGCTTGTGGGGTGTCCCAAGCGTAGAGGATCCACACAGAATGGGCAGCCCTGCTCCCTTACTACCTGGAGACCTTCTGGGAGGAGGGTCGGATTCAATCTGAACTTAGAACTTTCAACTCTGACCTCGTGACCTTTTTTGGAACAGCAGCAGCACTAACTTGACCTTTTCGTTTTTTCAACTTGCAATAAATACATTTATAAAAGGAAAAAAGAAAACGGAGAGAGAAAAAAAGGTGGGTCATTGACAGACTCTCTGAGCACATAGTTGCCTCCCTTATATAACTTCAGTTTTTTCGTTTGGAATATGAATCCAAAAAGAGAACATATCACTCTTGAAATACTTGAATCATGAACGCCAACTTAGAAAGACAATGTGAAGCAAGTACACATACCATTTAAATTTAAACACAAAAAATTAAAAAAATTAGTTTCTAGTTTTTCACTTTTTCATGTTATACGGAAGTTGTTGCTAAGAAACATATATACTGAAAAAATAGCTTTTTAACTTTGTTTGCACTGGGTGTGTTTCCGTCCTTAGGTCTACCATGTTGGGTTGGGGTAGGGGAGGGGTTCAAAATAAAAAAGGGGTGGGAGGGAGGGGAAGACTTGACGGAGCCTCACTATAAAAAGAAAAAAAATTAAAAAAAAATTAAAAATCAAAAAACCCACAAAAAAACAAAACAGGAAAAAAAAAAAAACACAAACAAAAAAAAAAAAAAAAAACAAAAACAAACAAAACAAAACAAAAAACCCAACACTTTGTGATTGGCTGGTTGATAAGTACCAGTGTGTTCTGGCACATGTAACTGCCCACGTGTGCTTGTTTCTGTGTGAGTGCGTGTGCACATGTTCGTGTGTGTGCATTTTTTTCTCTATATATATAATCTTGAAACGCTGCATTGCTGATGGTCTACGGGCTGGCTGGCCATCTGCAGGTCTTGATTCTGAAAACAAGACAGGCATGGTGGAGTCCCTGTGGCTGAAGCAGAATCCAGTTGGGCTGGATTAAAATTTGTCAGTAGGTTTTTTTAAATTCATTTTAGCAGGGTGCTATCTCAAGTTTGCAGATCATATTGAGTGGGTAGTTGCTTCCTAGCCCTTGTTCTAACCCTGTTGTAGAGCAGAACACTGCCGTTTCCAAAGGATTTGGTGAGAGGAGAGCCAATGTTGTTTTTTGAGTAGCAGTGTATTTATTTATTTATGTCTGCATGTGGGGCTTTTGTACTGAGTGAGCCCTAGAATGTTTGTTATATAACGCAAGCCATTTTTTTCTTCCAAGGAGGGGAAAAGAGGAGGAAAGAAGATGTTGCCATTTTTTTGTGCGGCTAAGACAAATGTTTCTTATTCAGTCTCTCACAAGCTTGAGTACCTTTAAAAAAAAAAAAAGGGGGTTTCTTTTCTCCCCCAAACCTACAAATAGGCACCCATATTCATTCTTAAAGAATCCATCAAAATCTTGAAAGTCCAGCCCAACCAAATTAGCCTTTTAACTGATTTACTGCTTGTATTAAAACTGACAAAAACTAAACTGTGTCAGCAAATCGCTGGCCGGCCTGCCTCATCTCCTGAAAGCACATGCAGCTAACTCCTTTCTGCGTCCTTCATGGTGAGCGTTACCTGTGCCAGGCCTTGGTGTATTACAGCGCCAGACCATCACTGACAGAAACGTTTACTTACGAATGTTCTTAAACCAGTGTGTACTTCAAATGTTTCCTTTTGTTTCTCTGTGTTGTGTTTTTTCCTGTGTATGTGGTTTTGCTTAGGGAGGTATATAACTAGCAAAGACTTCTTTTTTTTTTTTTTTTAAAAAAAGTATTGCACCTTTTTGGTTTTTGTTTTTACTTTTTTCTGTACTGTTGCTTTTTAATTTCTGTATTTAAGGAAAGGTTTGGGGTTGTTTTGTTTTTTTTTTAGCATCAGTGTAGTAGTACTCTGGGCAGGATAGGGGTGACCTATAATCCACAGTGATAGCCAGTGTGTGCGTGCATGTGTGCGCTGGGAACAAAACTTTTAAGACCTGTTGTGAAAAGAGTTGTAGCAGGCTTGAAGGAACATCCCTTGACACGGAGCGGGAAGTCTTTGGGGGGGGGCAGGGGCCAGGAGAAGACGGAAGAGAGATGCCGGTACTTCTTATGTAAGTGCTAGGACTTCCACGTGGTGTTGTCTAGCTGTTATACTGTCTAACAAAGTGCCGACATTCTGTACCAGCACGTACCTGTCCATTCCAGCCCTCAGCAGGAGCAGTGCTCAGGCTTTATTACCTGGGGGGTAGGATAGGAGAGTCTTTCTTCAGCATTTTCATTGAAGGATACAATGTCTGAAACATTTAACTCTAAGCGTGGGTTGGGTGGGGAGAAGCAAAAGCAGATTCTAATAATGTAGGGGTATGTGTGTGCGCTCGTGTGCGTGTGTGTATGCCTGCGTGCTGCGGGTGGGAGGGAATGGCTAGGGAGTTGCGTGGCTTTTTTTAATTCGCCCTTTCTATGTAAACCCAATGTCACAAGGAAGACTGACTGAGGGAAATGCTGCATATACACATGCCTGTAGATTTGTATGCAAAGTGTTATGTGACAAAAAGTACGAGTAGGTTTGTATTTGTTAGTAAACTGGAGTGTGCAGCATACTCTGGCCCCTTCTGAATATACTTTTCTGTCATGTCTCCTCCTTCATCTATCCCACTGTGCACAAAGAAACAAAATGCTCTCTTCCAACTCCTGCTAGCTGGTGCCCCTTGTGTGCACGCATCCATAAAGCTTTGTTTCTGCTAGTCTCTGCTTGAAGACCAGCCACGCTCGGACATGCAGAGCAGGGTCTTAAAAGTCCTGTGCCAGCAGTACTTCCTAGTGAAGCACCTTTGGCCTGAGTAAGCCAGTATCCGTTCTGTCACATGATTTGCTCTACATGCTGGTTCATTGCTGTGTTCCACCCTCACTTCTCTCTCCCAACCTGCCCTAAGGTCCCTTTTCCTGCACTTTGGGCTAGTTGAGTTCATTGCGATACTACGGTGAAAGCCGGGTGCTAGAGCCCCTCTTGTTTACAAGACATAATGAGGGATTTGAAATATTTAAAAAGAAAAGCTAAATTGTTCTTCCATTGTAAGCTTAAAGGGAAAAAAATTAAAACGTACAAAAAAAAAGACCAAAAAGTGCATATATATATTTTAGATGAAGACTAACTCTGGGAGCATTTAACAGTGTTTTTGTTTTTATTTTAACATTTTATTTTCCTGCTTTAAATTTGCAAGCATTCTCAGGAATTCTAGGGTAGGAAGCCAGTTTTTTGAAGATGGTTTATTTAATCTTATCTTATCCTAGATAGATGGCTGTTTCTTGTTGATAAACTTTTACAAGTTCCTGAAGCTTCAAAATGTTTGAAAGTTTTTACTTTAAAATAAAAATGCTAAAAAAAAAAAAAATAAAAAGAAAAAGAAAAAAAGAAAAAATCTCCAAATGTTACTGTCAAGTGGGGGATCAAGAAATTTTGAAGACTGTATAAATTAAAATACATTAAGAAAACGTCTCAATATCAGCAACAGAAATTCATTGTAATCTTAAACAAGTTGTGGGAGAAGAAGGGTTATCATTTATAGTGCTTTGTTACTCATGCAGACATGTGTGCAGTTGCATGAAGAAGAGAAACGTATGAATGGAAATTATCACTTTGTTCCCTCTTGATTGAAACTAAATGAAAATATTCTTCCAAGCACCTTTTTAAAAGCAACGTGAAACTATAAACCGAATTAAAATGCAGTATAGTTTAACTGAAAGAGTCCTCCGTTAGGACGACTAGCAGGAAATAAATGATGGTGCTTCTTTAAACCACTTTTAAGTAGTGCTAAAGAAAACCAGTGCTGACAGAATACCCAATAATGAAGTACTTTTATTATCCTGCTTTTTTCAGTACAGAAAAAGGAGAGAATGTGGAAAAACTCCAGTAAAATGTACATTAGAAATCAACTTTCCTGTTTTCAGCTATTTGGTCAGTTTTATTCCCCACTTGGAGATTTGCTGCTTGCTTTTCTTCACCCACCCCACCTCCCAGTCTTTCTGTTTTATTTTATATGAGGGAAGTATCTGTTAAACTCTTCTGTTCACCCTATTGCTGCTGGCTGTCAGGGCTTACAGTCTTGAACTTCAGAGTTCAGTGTTGGGATGGCCAACTTCTGTCTCCCAGCTCTAAGGGTCAGGGGCTTACTCTGCCTGAAATGGCTAGGCTCAAACCACAAAAACCGCGCTAGTGCCTTTTTACATGCACCCACATGCCCTATGGTAGGGGAAGGGAGGGAATACAAGTCAAGGTGAGGTAGTATAGCCACTTCATGGAAATAAATGTCCCCGTTCTTAAGGAAAAAGAGCATGCTGTGTAAGCATGTCGTGCAATGAGTTACGTAACAGTAGTTGAGATAACTTTTTATTAAAAAAAAAAAAAAAAAATCAGATGCCAAATTCCTGTCCTTTTCATATCAGTTGCCCAGTGTTTTCATGTTGCGCTGCGTGTACTTCTGAGTGTATACGTGTGTGTTGAAAATAATGCATTTATAATAATAATAATGCGCTTTGCTTTGAAAAAAAAATCCTGTCATGGGCCAGTAGAGGAGGGTTTATTTAGGGAATTTGGGATTTTATTTTATTTTTTTATTTTACGGAGAAAACTTCTGAGTGCTTTGCCAGAGGCTGTGTTTTATTAAATCAGCAGTATCCTAAAAGAGAGGAAATCGTAGGGTTTAGTCAAAAAGAGCCCAGGAACTTGACAGTCACTTAGAAGGGGGTTGTGACTGACTGCTGAAGGGTTGGCAGTCTGGAGCTTCAGCAGCCTGCTAGGTCCCAACCTGTTGTAGTACAAGTCTGCTTCTCCTTTCTCTAAGCATGCAGGGCTCCTGAAGGTTACTGACTTGTCTCCGCTGTGATAGTTTTACTAAATTGTTAAAGCCACGTTAATCTTACTATTTTCCGACTACACTTGACAGTTCTGTTCTCCAGATTATATGTAGCTAGTCACGATCTTGCTAGTATGGCTAAGTCATGGCACTTCTAACCATTGCAAGTGATTTCTGAGCATTGTGGTAACCAGACTCATCTTCTGGGGACAACCATCGCTTAATGTTTTAAATATTCTGCTACCATTGAGCTCATAACAGCAAAAAGTCAGCAGGAATTGATGTTAGGGTACTTCTGGGCTTTTACAACACTGTTCCAGGGAGGGAATCAGTGGCAGCATCTTATTTAAACATATTGACAAAGAAGGTTGGGAAAAGAAATTGGGGAAAGCACATCTTGGAATAGACTATGGGCATCTCTTTCCAGATTAAAATCAAGCATAACATCTTTCACTGGAAAACACTTTTTACTTTCTTAAGTGATAAACAGAACTCTTTTCATCATTTTATTCTTGTTTTGCTTCTCCAGGTTATACATAACATAGTTCACAGGTGGTTTCAGCATTCCTGGTTTTTTTTCCTGGTTTTGAATTCTTCAGTGCTTAATTCATAAAAAATACACATTTTAGTAGTCTTCTAAGCACATATCAGTTTATTACCAGCCACTTTGCATACCCCACCCTTCATTGTGCATCAAGCTGAGAGTATTTCATTTTAGCAGTGACAACAAAGTCTAGCAAAACCAAAAAAAAAAAAAAAAAGTGGGGTACAGCTCAGAAACCTGTGTTGAGACCTCTGACATTTATTTTGGAAAGCAGTTTTAATACCATGTACTTTGGAAGACTTGCCATCTTTTCCCAGTGTTTTTATGCTTTTACCTGGACACTTGCCCAGCAGTCTTGAGAGTTTTTTGTTGGTTTGGGGTTTTTTCCAATCACAGGGTGTCAGGTTTTTCTTACAAGTTTTTTATTTTGCTTCAAGTTAAGTGGCTTGTGTAATGGGCAAGAATATTAAGCTAAGTGTGTTTTTCCCCTGCAATATAAACAGGAAGTTTTCAACAAACTGGCTGGGGTAACCACCTCAAAGATTAAATAACAATTAACAGTTGGACCTTTATATTAAGTTAGCCTCTTTTTTTTTTTTATTTCCCCTGCCATGAAATTTCTAAACATTTATTCCGTAGAACCTTTCCCCTATTCTTTCTTCCTAAAAATGCTGCCACATCTTCCACTGTGTCTTGGTAGTGCATCCAAACAGTACAGTAGATTTTTTTTTTCTTCATTGTTTATTATGTTTACCTCTTAGGCTTCGAATTCAGTTTGTGCATATTGTTTTCCTGTTGACTTTAAGAGGAGTACTGTATGTGTATCTGAGATACCCAAGTTTGGCCAGGTCAGGTCCAGGAAATCAAGAGTGATCCTCATGTGAATTAGTCCCACTGACCTGAAATGAGTAAGTACTGCAGGGGTAAGGGCTCTTTGTGTAAGTAAACCATAGCTGGATCAGGGCCAAGGTAGCAGATGAGGACCTGTTGTATTTCCAGTGCAGCAAACATCTGTGTTGCATATATAACATTCACTGTAAATCATGTGACTTTACTATCCAGGTTTCTCAAGTGGAATGAAATGCTGGTTTTGTGGTGGATGGTTAGCACTTCAGGGTATGAGTCCTGATTGAGTAAAAGGTAGTTTTTTTCTCTCTAAAGAGGTAAGGTTCCCCTAGTAGAAACAGCTTTCTTAATTGTAAATATGCATGCAAATATTTGTGGGCAGGAAAGTAATGCCAAGAAAACTAAGTTGAAATTAATTCTTTAAAAAAAAAAAAAATTGAAGTGCAACTTTGTTCCTGAGTCTGAAACAACATACGCAGAATCTGTTAGTTTGTCTAAATTGATTTTGCACAAAATACCACTTCAGTTCTTTAGTTTATTTGCTACTATTTTACAATGTTAGGAACTGATACTGTTAGATCATATCAATCATTTCCGCTGTGATCAAAATACAGATGTCTAAAACCCAAACTCTCTTCCTTCACCTCCAGTACTAGGCTTCCACCTGTGGCAGAAGGGTGTTAACAGTAATGGGGAGAAATTTGTGAAGTTTCACTGATGTAGACAGTGCCTGTTTTCCCTGTTGTGCTGAATTCACATCCAAACCTAAAACACAAAGCAAAAATTATGCTGGAGCAGCGTTGTTGGTTGGGCTAAACGACAGGAGCCTAACTGGAGATTTTTAGCAGCCTTGCTGGTTCAAGTCCCTCACAATGTTTTGCAAAGTGTCCCATCACTGTAAATTACCAGTGTTGCTGAATTTTACCAAAGTTCCCCTGCGGTAGATAGTAGGAAACCGGTCCATTTTGTAGTGACTCACCAAGCAGAGCTTTGTCTACAGTAGAATCCAAGGGTTTGTCTACATTGCTGTTAAAAGTGAGTCAGGGTCCTGTTTAAAATGTAGCTATTTTGTGGTGTTACGTGACACTTTAAACTTTGTGATGTAGTAACTATAGCTTCTAATCCTTCTATGAAAAGTGATTTAAGGTTTCATCTGTGCTACAAAAAGCGCTACAGCTCCTGATGGTTTGGAGCCTATTTTTAAAACTATTATCAGGCCAAGATAGATGCAGCTTCATCTGTGGCGTGCAGCAGACAATGTCCGTTTGCATCCACGGTTTGCATGCATGTTGCTTTTCATCAAGCTATGCAGGAAATTTTTTTTCTCCAAAAGTCTCCCAGAATCCTGTGCTATATAAGCAAGCTTCTAGCAAATCAAGTGCCCTCTGCAAAGAGCCATTTTCGCCCTGTATGTGTGACGGTTGGGACTGGTGACATTCAGCAGTGTTAGGGCTCCTGTTAACTTTAGTGAGAAAGGGAGTTTTTTTGACTTGACTCTGACAGCCTTTCTGTTTAAAAAAAAAAAAAAAAAAAAAAAAACACCACAGAGCACTCCGGGGGGGAAAAGAAAAAATAAAAAAAGGGAAGAATGCATTGTGCCAGCCAGCGTTAAGTATTTTTGCAGCAAACATTCTTGGCTGTGGTGGGCAGAGGAGAAGAGACTGGAGAAGTTTGCATGGATGCACAATACAGGGAGGCAGTGCTTAGGAAGAAATGTTTCCTTGACCACTAAATGCCTCCTCTCGGGTATTAGTGTGTGTTGTTGCATTCGCAGAACTAACTTCCTCATTTTTTTAGTCTGTTTGTTTTTTTTTTTTAATTGAAACAAAGTGAAAGTTTCTCCTGTTTCAGATGAAACACGACCATAAGTGAACATTTTCTTCATCATTTACTGTTGAGCAGTAAGAGCAGGTTGCACAGCTTGTTAGAATAGCTATTTTAGTGACATGGTTATGATATTATGTGCTTTCTTTCCCCTCCCTCTCCCTGCCAGATATGGTTTACCCTTTCTATATAAGGCGCTGTGTGGGTTTTTTTGTTTTGTTTTGGGGACATGTGGAGAAGAAGCAAAATGAAGTGAAAATGCAAGCCAAGGTAGAACAGCCTTACTTTAGGGGGTAGCCTTACAACAGAGCTTTATAGTGAGTGTGCTGTATTCCAAAATATGTAAGCCAAAAACAAAGAAAGCATTCATTTATGCAAAAAAATTTTAAAAAGAGGTGTTGGAAGACTTCTTTAATATGTACCTTCTAAAGGTAGAGTAAGGTCTCACCAAGTGATACGTTATTGTGATACTTCTTGCTGGGTCAGTAGGGATGGGTTGGGGTATAAGCGCTTAATGTTTTCCTCCTTCTATGTTTTTACAAGCAGTAAGTTAAATGTGGTATTTATGAATGTGCCTTTGTGAGTATAGTGACTGTCTAATTGAGGAGACCGCTTGGGCTGGAGGGGAGACAATGGTCAATTTATTCTTTCAAGAGGTCAGACATTGAGATTGCAGCCCACTGGTCCCTTTTGATAAGCAGCATCTTTGGGCTGGTCTCTACACTGCACAATACGTATTCATATGTGGTAGAGATCGGGGTGGGGGGGTGTGAAGGGATGTCGTCATGTGATGCACAGAAGCTGTTGATAGTTTTAGGCTAGTCTGCTGTTGCAGGTTGAGTTTGTATATGTAGTATGTGGCTTCTCTTTATGTTTGTGTGCATGAGTGTGAGTGCGTGTGGCTTTATTTTTTGTAAGCACTGGAGAATTGAAACACAGTGATGTTTGAGACTAAATTTATACATGTAGAGAAGATGATGTTTTGTAGCTTCTGTTAAATAGTGGGTGCAGGCACACTTTTACCCTCTCTGTCCGTGTCCTGATAACAGAAACAGGAAAATTTATTTTTTTTCAACCCTTCAACTTCCAGCACACTAAATGTTGCCATTTAAATGAACAGGGTATTACACAAGAAGAAAAAAAGAGTTTTTGAAATGGTGAGGTAGAAGTGTTTAAAAGGAAAAAAATCTGAAGTAATTTTTTGTTTCTTCAAAGCTGTTTGTAGCTAAACATGGGAATCTGCAGTGTCTCCTTCCATTTGTTTTTTTTTCTAATAATTCACCTCTTCGTCCCACCCAAAACATGAGGTGTACAAGATCAAGAGCTGTTGCTGTAGCCCTTCATAATTCCCACCTTGAAAAGAAACTCCAGTGGGATCCCTCAGCTCTATTCAGGAAGACAAAGAGAGGAGAGACTCTGCAGTTTTCTTTGCTTCGCTCTCATTCCTCTCTTAATGGCCTTGAAATGTATTATTATGCAAATGTGAATTTTGATACTGAACTTAAGAAGAGGTTGTTTGTTCTTTTTTCAAAAAAAAAAAAAGGTCCCATATGTGGTCAGCATTGCTTCTTTATTTTGTAAGTGAATTGTAAACTATGCATTCTGCAAAGGGGGTGTAGGGGACAAAGATAGCTTTGCTAAACTGTTCAGGAGTTTCTGTGTCCATGGTATATCCATTGTAGTTTGGGGAAGTGGGGAGGTGATGACTTTTGAAATAAAAAGGAGTTGATAAGAACTTCTCTGTTTCAGAAGTTGGCCATTAGGTAACTGGGCAGAGATTTGGAAAACTAATGTTGGCTGCAAAACAAAACCAGCTCTAAACCTTGCGCAGGATTGTGAATTCTAGCCGTGCAGTGTTAACCCAGGGCCATTAGGGTGAATGGGACACCAGCTCTACCTGGGAAACTTATCTACCGCCTCCTGTGTTCTGGCCCTTGTCAAGCTCAGGAAACACAGTGCCACAGGCACTGTCTTTATGGATTTACTAGTCGTTTTCCATTACAGCAGTCCTTGCGCTCTTCCGGGAGAATTGGAACACAGCTGGTCCTTGATGTCTACACTTTTCTTTTTCCTAAAATTTTCTTTGCTGCTGTTTCTGGCATGGCTCATATGGTGGCAGCACAGCTATGGACAAGATGGTGGAGGTGGTACTTACTTTCTAGTGCTGATCAAAGCACCACTATTGAGGACTGCGTTTTTTCAACATGAGCAGCTACCAGTGCTTTGTTGTCTGGTGTTACTGGCAGTGACTTAGCATTAATGTTGGCAGTGTGTGAAATTTTAGGGAATGTAGACTGATGTGTAGACGAGGCCCTCTATTTAAAAGAAATGATCCTTTTTTACTATAAGTTGGTATCATAATGGTCATAAAAAAGGATTAACTTCCTCACATCTCAAAAATGCAGTCATTGTGAATTATGTGTGTTCCTTGAAGCCTGCTGAGCTTCCAGGAGCAGTCTCCTCAGAAAAAAACATAGATCTCACTGCCCTCTTTGTCATCTTAATAGGGACCCTTTGACTTGACTTTTTCCTTTGTCCATGGTGTACCATGGTACCTGCATTATCCTTGGCATTATCTTAGATGTAATATCATAAACTGAGAGATTATCTTGCCTGTATTCAGTGTTTTCATGCAGCAATTTTATTTTTGTTGACATTCACAGTACTGTAATAAGTAATAGACTTGATGATCACTCTCGCATCTGTGCCTGCCTTGCAGATGTGATCTTATCAGGGTTCCACTCTGTCAGATTGCCTTTAAAAAAAAAAGAAAAAAGAAAAAAAAAAAAAAAGGAAAAATCTGAAGTTTAAACTTACTCACAAAAATACCTCGTGGTACCTTTCCCCTTCTGATGTAACCTTTTAAATCTTACCTTTTCTTCTAAACTTAATGGGCTTTTATTTCCATCTGTTATCTCCTTTCTAAAAAGATGTTTGAACTAGTGGTTTTGAGCACAGGACCAGAAGCATGGAACTCCTGAATTGTAACATTGGCCCTTACTCTTCCCTTGCCTTGGGCAAGTCATTTAACTTCTTTGCCTTTGTTTTTTCATCTGTAAAGCGGGGGTGATAATAATACTTACCTACCTCACAGGGGTTTTGTGAGGATCAACTAGTAAATGTTTGTAAAGTGCTTTAAAGATTAAAAGCATGATAGAAGTATTATGAGGTTTTTACAGCAAGATCGCTCATTCTTTTTACATTGTTTGCTTGTGTGGAGGGAGATAACCTTTTTTTTTTTCCTTAATGATTAAAGCCATCAGACACTCAGATCCTAAATAATAGAAGTTGATGGAGATTCAGTTAGTCATACTCCTCTGTCTTTATGCCAGTTTCCTTCTTCTGCTCTTCCTTATATATATGCCAGTGTTGCTACAGGTCACACGTTGTACTTTTAGATAAGCTTCAAACTTGATTGAAGTACTTGGAGCTTGCTGCTTCTTTCACCAGATCACCAAATCTGATTCAGTTTGTGTACTTTTCCCTGCCTTTAAATAGAGTTTTTGGTAATGTCATCCTTCAAGTGGACACATCTTTTCCTGCCATCAGGAAGGGGAGGTGGTGGTGTGTAGTTCCAGAGAGGGGACTGTAATATGAAGAACGTTGCCACTTTATGCTGCTGCTCCAGGGGTGAAGGGCAGAGTAGCTTCCTGTTTCCTTCCCTGAATTAATTTCAGTGTGTTACCAGTGACACTTCAAATGCAGTGTCTCTTTTTGTCCATGATATACCGAAGCCATCACCTCCCAGTAAAACGTAGGAACAGAGGGAATGGTAGTAGATGCTGCTTGTGTATATGCCTTACAGCTCTCCCAGAGTGTATCTGGGAGGGTGGTGGGGGAAGAGGTCTTCATTGGGTAAATCCCACAGCTGTCAGGGAACCTCTGCTACTTTCTCCCCTCTCCAATCACATGGTCGCTGTTTCTTCTTTCTTGGATGTGCGTCTCAGGGATGTGCATATGAGCCCATGCCTTTTGGAATTTGGCCTTTGAAATATCAAGAATATGGTTTCTGTAACTGAAACCTTCCTATCTGACACTCCCTGGTCCTCTCTGTCCTGCATTGTTCCCCGTGGCCTTAGGAACATCTCTCCACTGTTGCCGTATGCCACCCTCTCCATCCCTGCCAGTACTCAAGGTGAAGCGTATACAGTGATTCTGCAGAGAAAGAAGCTGAAATGATGCATGTGCACCTGTGGGATCTACACACCTATGTATCTTGGATTTCTGCTGCACCCTGTCTAAAACATGCAGAATATCTGATGCACGATGCTTTTTCTTTCTCATCTAGAAAGCAGAACAAACAGCAGTATGACTCTGCTGACAGTAATTCTGTAATGTTTACTTTGAATTAAATGCTAAGTATTTTCCCCAAAGAACCAAAAAACCCCACCTTCTAACAAAAGTAACCAAATGTAATCTTTCTGGGGGCAAGGGGTGGGGGAGGAGGGAAAAGCAGTGACAGGGGAGCGTTCTGATCTATTTTAATCTCCACTGCTTGGATGGAGATACGAAATGCTGCTTTGAGTTCCACAAACATAAGGGATTATGTTTACAAAGGTAAATGCCTTCTACCTGTTCAGGAAACTGGCTAATGGTGGGCATCAGACGTTTGGTGAGTTTCTCTTCATTGCAAACATGTAATGGGAGAAGGGTGTGTCTGGAAGAGGAATGGAGAAATAGATTCATTTCATCTAGTCTTCTTGGTAAAATAATGCCACCTTCCCTCTCTCTTTACAAAATGGAGGGAGGGGGTTGCAGAAGAGAAAATCAGCGATGTCCAAAATGGCTGGATTAGAAAAGGCAGCTTTTCTACTTTGCACATAAATAGGTAACAGGAAGGTACAGCTAAAGTCCTCTTGCCTGAAACACTGTCCCCCAGAAGCAGACATTGTAATAATAAAAATAGTGGCTGTGTGTATATTGATGCTATTTGCAAGTTACCTGTAAGTGTTTATTTTTTCTTATACTTGAAATGGCTTCCTTTACTAAACTCTTACTGTAGCTCTGGTTTCTCCCCTCCTTCTCTAGCGTGCAGTAAAGAAAGATACAGGACAAATGGGGAGAATGTAGAGGAGATGACACAATGTCTTGCATATCCAGGTTTCATCTTAATTTCCATCCCATACGCTCTCGGATGTTGGAACTTGCTAAGGGTTTTCCATGGACACAGAAACTCGGCACTTTAGAAGGTGCTCTTGTATGGCTGGCTGCCCCCCCTTCTCCTCCTTTTCTATATTTTTATTTTACTTTTAGTATAGTGGTACTTAAAATCACTGGTTCACTTAAAAAGAAAAAACCAACAATAAAATGTTTAAACTCTACTAATGTACAAATAAGCTGAAATGTTGCATTTTATGTGTATTTTTGCCATAGCAGGTACTGTATTTCTCATGCTGGATTTAGAAAAAAAAAAAAAAAAAAAAAAGAAAAAAAAAGAAAAAAGGGAAAAAAAAGAAAAAACAAACAAAAGGGTGATGTTTTATTGGAGTGTGACAAGTTAAAAGCGTAATAAGGAATTAAGTCGTCGTCATTTCATTGAAACTGAGAGATGGTGTAATACTTATATAAGTTTTCTGAAGGTTTTTTTTTGGGCTTTTAAACAGCTTTTTTGTTTTTATTTTATTTTTATTTTTTGAAAGATATGATTGTATTATGTGCAACTCAGTTGCTTACATTATAACTACAAAATATTTTTGGGTTCCTGGAAAAAAAAAAAGAAAAAGACTAATAAATGTGTTTGGCTGCTAAGCATTTAATACTCGTGGTGTCTGCACGTTTATTCCGCCACGCGTGGCTCCCACCGCCAGCGCCTCGCCGCCATTTTCCCTCCCCTCAGCCCCCGCGCGGCCTCTTCCCGCCGCGGGGCGCCGCCGTATTCCGCGCCGGGGGCGGGGGGCTCTTCGCGACAGCGGGGCGGGGCCGCCGCCCGCCCTTATCCCCCGCCGGCGGCGGGCGGCCGCCATCGTTCCCTCTGTCCCCGCCGCTGCCATGGCCGCCCCCACCGCCGAGGAGGACGCTCTGGCGCGCTATCGCTCTCCTCTGGTGTCGCGATACGCCAGCGCCGAGATGGGCTTTAACTTCAGCGAGAGGAAGAAGTTCGGTACCTGGCGCCGCCTCTGGCTCTACCTCGCCCAGGCTGAGAAGGTAGCGGGGAGCGGGACGGCGCCTCTGAGGGGGGGTCGGGGAGCTGCCCGGCGGGGCGTCTCCGCCGCCCCGTCCCGCTCCCCTCCGGTGATCTCCCCGGGCAGGGACGGCTACCGGCGGGGGCGGGGGAGTCGCTCGCCGTCCGTTTGCTTCGCGCCCCCCCCCCTCCTTGGGCGCTGCCGGGCGGGAACCGGGGGCGGCCGCCCGCCCTGCCTGCCCGGAGCGGCCCTGGGGGAACGGGGGGCCGAGCAGCGGCCGGCGACTGCCCGGGGTGAGCGGGAGGAGACCGAGCAGAACGCCCTTCAGGCGCCTCTCGGCGTGGTGCGGGGGGAAGCGGGAGCAGTGTGCAAGCCCAGCTTTGCACAACCCTTCGTACGCAATCCTCCGCGTACCTGTCATCCCTCAGCAAATCACCTCGTCTTGGCTCGTACCCTCCCCCTTGCACTTTTGCCTTCTTTTTGAAATTAGTTCTGTAAAAGCTTTGCTAAGCAGGTTTTGGGGGGGGGGGGGGGGGGCTTGCCTTCTGAGCAAACATCAGTGTCCTTCTCCGGCGCTTGGCTGTTTGTTTTTCAGGAGGTGTGACTGATGAGATGTACTCTCTTGTTCAATCAGATTGCTGTCGGTCTGTGCCAACTGGACCACCCCACTCATCTGGAGCCAGTTGTTTTTAGATAGCCATTATTTCTGAGAGAAGTTTACTTTTGGCCAAAGCAAACAGAACACTGACCGCAGAAATGCCTACTGGGTTTCTGACAGGCCGAGCACCGCACAAAAAGCCTGATACCACAAAAGATTGGTATCAATTCGGCCATGAGGAAGCAGTGGCTGAGAGTATGTCCATATGATTGCAAACTGTTGCATTAGTAGAGTCTGCGGAGTTAACATTTTTTAAATTTGGTTTAAGCTAAACCTTCTTTCTTTGATTTTGGTCCCAGTTAGGGGTATGCATACAGCCAATCATTACTACTTAGTTGAGAGGCAGTCACTTTTTAAGATGGACTAACTTGATTCCTTGTGACTGTTGGCATACCCTGAGAGGAAGACTTGTATCACGTTTTTGACAGTGAAAAAGCTGTCATATGTTCCAGTGAAAAAAAGAAAAGGGAAAAAAGAGACCCGCACAAAAACACTGCTTTCTGGCAGGGTAGCTTTCAGACTCAATAGCTGCTTATTTGTTTTTTGCGCAAACCTGCGGTTTCCATTTTTGAAGTACTGGGGTTGTTAGAAAGCAATCCATGCATAGGTCTGGCTGTTAACTATTAGCGTAAGGGCAGAGAAGCACTGTGCTGGGGAATGAACAAGTATTCCTTCTCCATTCAAGGATCATAACACTACAGCGGCCTCATCAATAGTATGCTGCACCAAACATGATGTTTTAGAAGCTGAAGATGTAATTATACAGCTGTGTTAAATAGGAGCCGCGTTCTGAAACAATGTGCTAGGTGTTATCACAGTTGAGGTGCTGGAGTGAGCAGACTGCAAATCTCACCTACTATAGAAGGTGTCATACCAAGAGTATATGTTTAAGGAGCTTTGTATGTTCAAAGCATGATAATTTAAACACTGTCATGCCAATTCCAGCAGATAATCATCACCTTTTCTACTGTTAGAGAACAAAATACTTTACACAACTTGCCCAACAGGAGAAAGCAAGCTGCTGAAAGAAAGAGACTTCTAGGCTTCCACTCCCAAGACCTGAACGTGGTGTTTCTCTGTCTCTTGACCCTTGCTTTCCCTCCCATTGCCACTCAAGAGTTTTGTTCCCAGAAAGCAGAGACAGATCTTGCAATTTCTTGAGCACTTTTTTTGTAGTGGGAAGAGGGAGACTACTATTTTAATCTGTCTCCTCATTCCAGAGGAGTTTGTCTCGTGATGTCAGCCCTGGACTGAAAGAGGAAGAGTCAGCTACTTTCAGCACCTGTTAGCTCTGTCAATGATCAGTTACTTATAGATATAAGCGGTGTCCTCAGGTTCCTTACTGAAGACACATAGTATTTCTTTTTTGATACATTTTATAAAAAAAAGAATGAACTATAGGCAATATTTACTACAGTACTTATCCTCACTTTCAAGCCATTTATATGTTGCTTCTCCAGTCATCCTTATTGAAGATACATGATATTTCTTTTTGAGCACATTAAAAAAAAAGTAATGAATGAACTATGGGCAATACTTATTCCTGGTTTGTAGTAAATCAGAATGTTAAGAAGTTCTAACCACAGGTTTTCTGAAAACTGCAGGAAAGTGGTAAAAGAGGGGTCATGCACTTTACTGATGAAGTTTTAGTAAAGTACAGCGCCAGGTAAATGGTTTCAATATTCACCCTACTATGGGAGAAATTTTTGAGTAGTCCACTTGGAATATGTGAAATGAGAACTGAAAAGTTATTTCACTGGAAACTGGATTAGAAGGAAAATCTTTATATTTTGTTCCTTATAGCAGACAATACCAGGAGTTTGAAAGAGGAGACTTGGCAAAATGAGTTATTAGTAAGAGAGCGCTCCTTAAACTAATCTTTTCCCAACTGATAGTAGTTAAAGTTTGGGTTAAGAGCTGAAGTGTGTGAGTTCATTCCCGTCCCAAAACTCTAGATTATTTTTTTAACATAATTTCATTTGTATTATGATGTATGATACCTCTATTAATACCTTCTTTTTTTTTTTTTTAAATCCTGAACTCCTGACCTAAGTAATGTGTTTTTTGAAAGACAAGTACAAATTTCACGGAGCTCTTCCTTCTAGTAGAAGTAGCTTTGACATCCTGCAGCATTAAACTGACTAATAAAATGTTTTGCACATGTAGAATCTGAGTGTTTTCTCTGTATAAGTGCCTATAGCAGTTCCCAATCTAATTTTTTTGTCCAATTTAAGTTTTGATGTTTTTCTCTTGTATGTTCTTTGTTAGAGGAGCAGGCCAGTGTTCTCTTTGTGCTTGCAGGAGACATTCCGTGTCATCTGCCTGGTTTCCTCTGCCCTTTAGGAATAGAGGTGAATGAACAGTCATAGTTGTTATAGCAGCGCATCAAAGTATTGGAACAGCCTTGGAGGAATGACACCTTAACAGCACAATCCAGAGAGCATGTCACTGACCTGTAGTTTATTTGGAGAAAACCCTATAATCTTCCTCGGGTAGTTTTTCCCCTTAGTTTTCTTAGGTTTGAAGGTCATCTGATCGCTTTTCTCCTGAGGTACTGTCAATATCAGCAAAAAGTCATTGGGAAGAGGCCTCATGCGATGTTTGTGGGCACATGAGAACAGCATTTGCCTTGGCACTGCCATACCTTGCATGTATTCCTATGACAAGTAGTCCCTTTTCTTGGGGATTATTTCTTTCCCGTCTGTATGGCTGTCAGTGACTGCATACTGCGGTCAGCTTTTCCCAACAGATCATGGATGCATGAAGAAAGCATGAGATTTTAATCTTGGCACAAGACTGTATTGCCTGCTGAGTTGCCTGTGTGCTTTCAGGCAGTTACAGTCTGCATCAGTACATGTGAAAGACAGCAGTCTGGGGCCAGGTGCTTTTCCTCACTTATATAGGCACTCATGGTTGCGTATACACTTGAAGCATCATATTTTAAGTTGTGTGGGTACTCATTATCTGATGAGGACCTTGAAGACACATCTGTTTCACTTGCTGTCTTCTCTAGTTCCAGATTCCACATCTGCAAAACATTTTTTTTTTTTAGTCAGTTTGATTCTGAACAGAACCAGCTTTTGAAATATTTTGTGTCATTGAAGCTTCCTGGCTGGTGACTTGTAATTACTAATGCGCAAGACATTTTAATTTGGAAAAGGCAGTAATGCCATTGTGAGACTTTTAAACCCTCAGTGAGAGGAGAAGCCGTTTTTCTCAGCTTAGTTAACTTGTGCAAGTACAGAGCTGTGCAAGAGTTATACCAGTGTGTAATTCTGTGGTTTGATATCTTACTCTGTTTTTAAGTCAGCTTGCTGAAAAAGTTTAGCAATTATTTTTGAACATGAACTAGGAGCATTTATCTCCGGCTTCCAGACCAAGTAACTGATTTCCCAAGCTTCCAGATTAGACTGAGATGAAGTATTTTAGGACTTCTGGAAAGGTAAAAATACATGTACCTTTCCATATGTTCTAAGCCCGCTGTTTACAGTTGTGGTCCAAAGAGTTCTTCCTGACACAACCTCCTATCTTGTCACATGGTAGCTGGATTGTACCCACCCAAAGGGTAAATTTCATTAAAATAAGTTAAAAGTATACTATTTTTACATCACTTTTTCCCACATGTCTGATTTTTGTAGTTGTCACAGGGATGTTACACGATTGAGGAAAGTATGAAGCCCAAGAGGAACACCTAAGCATGAACGCTGTCCTATCCTGTTGGAAAAGGTTGGACAACCTTAGAGTGAAAGCATTTGCTGTCACAGCTCTTGACTATACCAAATTGCCATGCTTCCGTGAGACGTCATATGGGAGTGAATTGTCTAAACAGCCTCTGTCTCAATTTGGGTTGTCTCTTAAAGGCAAAAAGAAATAGAAAGTTCTTTTCCCCTTGCAGTCACTTGGGCTTCCTATCACAGATGAGCAGATACAGGAGATGGAAGCAAATCTGGACAACATTGACTTCAATATGGCAGCGGAGGAAGAGAAGAAGCTGCGTCACGATGTGATGGCCCACGTTCACACCTTTGCCCACTGCTGTCCAAAAGCTGCAGCCATCATTCACCTTGGAGCAACTTCCTGTTACGTAGGGGATAATACGGTAATATAATAGTTTCAGTTTCCTGCCTGCAGGGCTGGGCGAGACAAAGCTACAGTTGCTTACTTGATAGCTCTTCATAAGCTTTTCTTTATAAAATAAAATAGATTTTTTAGACATTTTTATTAGTCTTACTGTTGAAGTTAATTCCCCTTTATCCTAGCTACCCTAGGAAGGCAAGCTCCTCTTGCCTTCTTTCTTTTGATATGAAGCAAGATCTTTCTGGAAACTAACTATTCTCTAAGCTCTGCTTGCATGTTAAATATTCAAGGAGATGAGAGATCGTGAGTTGCAAACGCATGCAGAAACGCGTGAACGACATGTCAGTTATGCCAATGAGACAAGAGTTCGCTGACTTACAAAACAAGGCCACTTCTGATATGTGCAGCCCATGAGCTTTCAACTGCTGCTTGGAACCCCTGTATTAATTCAGGATAAACAAAGCTTTTTGGTGGCCAAGAGAACGGTTAAATGTGTTTAAGTGAAAAAGGAAGTACCGCCATTCTACAGAACTGTAAAATGTTTGTGAAAAACCTGTCTAAAACTGAGTGCAAACTAAAGTCTTAATTTGTCGGTATATATTGCTGTTGCCCTGTGTCCAAGTCATTGCAACTTCACATCTGCTTTTGTCATACAGGAAGCTGCTGTGTGATTATTTTTACTCTATTCCTTTGCAAGCTTGTTTGGCTTTTAGGTAATACCACCTTCCTTGTGACACTTGGCTCCTAGCTGTACCGCAGTCTCAAAAGGAGGAGTGAAGATGACTGCTGCCTGATCAGTCCCCTTACTTTCCTGCTGTCTTTAGCCTACAGTGCCTGCATTTTCCACTTGGGATTAATGATTTAGTCTGTCATTCCATGGGCAGCAGGAGTATCTCAAAATAGTCATTCATGCCTAGTCAGTGGAAATGGGTCTTCTACTGCCCAGTATGACTTTCTGTGGATAGTATAGAAGGAGCAATGATGGATCCAGAATTTTTGTTGTAAACGAGTTCACTGCAAGTTCTGATAAAAGAAGATAAAGGCAGAGTTTTCATTATAAGAGACTTTTGAGCAGACAGCATATTTTAATTATTAGTGTCCTCTCTGAGAGAAGCCATTACATCTGGTCCTTCAAACGTGGCCCAAACTTGTTTTCTTTGCTTGTTTCAGGATCTGATTGTCCTCCGTGATGGGTTTAACCTGCTGCTACCCAAGGTGAGAAGGCAGTTGTGCACAGTGTCTCAGAAGTGGGCAGCACTGATGTCCTACGAAGAGCCTGTGTTTAACTTGGATTTTCCTAAGCCTTGTTGGGAAGCTAGGAGGAGCTGAGTTATTCTCAAGAAAGTGAACAGTTTTCTTCCTTTCCTTTCTCAAATCTTTCCCCAAAGCTTCTTTGGTCACCATGGGAATTAGAAGCACCTTCCTGTTTTATCTGTGCCACAGGTGCTAGTTTCAGAAAACAGCTGTGTTGCTTTCAGGGTCAGCTTAGGCATCCCCTTAACTATATTCCTAGGAGTATGTCAGCATTCAAGGAACTTCATAATACAGTTTTCTGAGGTTGAATATAGTAGGAGTGTAGTGCAGTGTTGTCTATCTGACCTGAGTGTCTTGGAACCCAATTTGCTCTGGACTGTACATGTGCCAATTATACCCCAAGCAGCTTTATTTCTGACCAATTCCAGGAATAAAGAAAATACCCAGGGGTAAACCAAGGGCACGATTGGGTTGGGCACGAGGACTAGACTAGTTTGAGCTGAAGTCCAACCACTTGTATCATCTCTTGCTTGAGTTTTGTAGCAAGCAAAAATAATGGGCATGCCCCGAAAAAATGAAACACACCCTATTGGACAACTAGAGGGAGGTATTCAAGGACTGCACAGTTGTTTCCCTCCCCTTTTTCTCACAATGTTGTTGGGCTTAAGCATGCTTCCTTCTGCTGTGGGTTGTTTTTTTTTCTCTCATTCCGCCTCTTTTCTATCCTTCCTGCATTCACTAGCTCGCAAGGGTGATCAGCCGGCTGGCCGACTTTGCTGAGAAGTATGCTGACCTGCCTACTTTGGGCTTCACTCACTACCAGTAAGTAGCCATCGGCCTTTGCTTTCATTTTGTCAACTGTGCTTCAGTTAAATCGACCTGTTACTGCTTTCTTTCATCCTTTTTCCCATCTCTGACCAGTGGCAGTTGGTACTGCTGGGCATCATTAAGGCATTGTTGGTGGTTCAGAAAAGGAGAATGCGCCTAACTCCAGCCTCATCTCAGGAAATTGAACTATTGCTTTGCCTAGCTGCCAGCAGTTGTTTTAACATAGCTTCATAAGGAACAACTTCCTGGCGAACACAGATGTGTATATTCTGGGCTATTTGAAAAAGAATGACTGGGAATTACAGTAAGCCTGTCTTCCAGTCACATTTTCTTTATGTTTGTTTTTCTATTAGTTAAGTTAGTTTCAACTGCAGCTTGGAAAGGTTTGTGACTGGCTACTTGTTACTACAGCTACTCTGTCACTAAAGCTGAAGCTTTCTTCTAAAGAGATGATTCCGGATCCATCAGTTCTCATACATCCCTATATGGATCCCTGGGAGAATCAGGAAGAATTTCATCTGTTAAACAGGATGATACTGTTTTCTGTCTCTTGGGAAACTTACACTTCTTGTGCAGCACTTCTGACATTGACTGCTGAAAGATAGGATAGGAATGGAATGGAATGGAATGGAATAGAATAGAATAGAATAGAAATAGAATTTGATTAATTTTAGGCAGACTACTGAGTCAAAGGACAACAAAATCTGGCTAAGTCTGTGGTTGGGGTAGATTAATCTGCTGCTTCATGAAGAAAGTTTGCTTTCAGAGGTGTTAAACTGTATACCTTAAGGTAAGCCTGGATCTTCTGCCCTGGTGATATGGAACACCAGAGGCAGGGAAATTAAGCACAGGTTGAGTCAGTGTCTGGCAGTTTAAAATTTCTCCCAAAGGACAGTGAGAGCATCAGGTCAGGTCTCTGATTAATTGTCTTGCTGTATGTGCCATGTCAGTTCAGTCAGCTCTAGTCGGAGGTCCCTCTTCATCTACAGCTTTTCAGAGGAGTATTTTCTGGGCTCAGTTTTATTTTGGCTTTTGGAAAGAGTACAAAGGAGTATTCAAGAAGTTGGATGCAAGGTGAAGTTGTAAAACTAAGGTGAAGAAGGCATTGATACCTCAGCCTTTTCTGTGTCTTTTGTCAGCAGGGCCTCTGCCCCATTTACAAACAGGTCCGTGTTTTCCCTAGCCTGCCTTTTGCTGCTTCTGTATTTGCAGAGGCCTTTTGTGTCACCTTTCACATCCCACATAGGATTAAACCGCAGGTGGGCTTTGGCTTTCCTAACCCTGTCCCTGCCGTGTTGGGACAGTTTCTTTGTATTCCTCCTGGGTCACCCGATCCTGCTTCCACATCTTGTATGCTTCCTTTTTATGTCTGAGCTTAATCAGGAGCACCTTGTTCACGTGCATATGCTTTTTTGTAATAGTATAGAGGTTGTCTTTGGAGTTCATGTGGATAATTTGAAATATTGTAGCTTCTAGGCTCTGCTAATACCCCCATTTTCTCCTCAGAGCAATTTGCAGGGGGACAGCGTGGTTGAAGCTTGGGCCGGCAGGGGGCGCGCTCCGACAGCGGAGGGGCGGGGGGAGCCCGGGAGGAGGGGGACAGGGAAGAGGGAGCCCGGGAGGTTGCGTTGCTTGCACTGACTGAGGCTTTTCCGCTTGACGGAGTTCTGGAAAAATGCCGTGGAACCAGTTCCAGATATTCTGACTAGTGGGCCTCCAGTCACTTTTTTTTAAGAAATTCAAAAGCTCTAGTAGTGAAACACCTTCATGTACCCATTCTTACTTATTTCTTAATCCCCTAACACATACAGAAACTACAATTACTGTTTTCTCTTGATGTAATTACATCTAATTCCTGAAAAAAACGATCATATCTTCAGTACCGCTTACTGGTGATATATATGTGCTGTTACATCTTCCTGCATAAGCCAGATCTTTTTAATTTCTGCTCAGAGGAGTCAGAGAGACCAACCTGCAAGGAGGTCTTAACGGTAAACTCAGCAGCAAAGTGTGGTCCTTCTGGAGTTATTGTGCAAATTGTCAATGAGTCGCTTTCTGTTCTTGGTTGTTTTCAGACCTGCACAGCTCACCACTGTGGGGAAGCGCTGCTGCTTGTGGATTCAGGACTTGTGCATGGACCTGCAGAACCTGGAGCGGGCTCGGGATGACCTGCGCTTTCGGGGTGTAAAAGGCACCACTGGCACTCAAGCCAGCTTCTTGCAGCTCTTTGAGGGAGACCATAGTAAAGTAAGTCAGACAGCCCAGGGCGTAGACTTGCAGTCTTTGCAATTCTCCCCTCTGGAATGCTGTTCTGTTTGGGGGAACATGGAAATTCTGGCGTCAAATTCACAAGGGCACTGCAATCCCTCTGGGGCCCACTGACAAGGCCCCGTGTGAAAATGAGCAGAATTTGGGGAGGGAGTGCTTCCCAGAAGGTATAACGTTTGTTGACAGTAAATTGAGAAAACCACAGGATTCTCTTTGCTGTTACTGACCTTCCTGAGTCGTTCCATTCTGAGCTCTGTTTGTTTTGGTTTTTATTTCATCCTGAGGTTGAAGAGCTGGACAGATTAGTGACCGCGAAGGCAGGGTTTAAGCGGTATGTAACAAGCACGCTTCGTCACCTAAATTTGATGTTAACAAAGTATGACTCCTGCTGTCCGTGTTGGCCCAGATCCCCCTGGCTGCCAAACTGACATCTGTCCTGCTGTTGGCTTCTCTCTCTTTGCCATCTTCCATTCCCAGTTGCAGCTTCCCACAGGAAACTTCACCTCCTAAACAGGCCACTTCTCCTTGTCTCCCTGTCAAAGCACGCCTGTCTGTTTTCCCTCTGCTTTTCTGTCTCCCATCTGCATGTTGCTCAAAATTGACAGCCTGAATCCAAAGTTGTTCTCATCAGGGCAGAATGACAACCCTCCATTTTAAAAGCCATGTCACTCCTTGCTCAGAGTCTTGCAGTACAGTTGTATCTGTCTGGAGCACTCAACTTCTGTGCTTATTTTTAGGGCGTATATGGTCACAGGGCAGACCTATAGTCGCAAGGTGGATATTGAAGTTCTGTCTGTGCTGGCCAGTCTTGGGGCATCTATACACAAGGTGAGCACCCTATTTATATACATTTGGAAGAAGGGGAGACATTTTAGATCTCACTTGTGGTGCAGAACGCAGTTCTCAAGATATATTAATTGGTGTTCCTTGTTCAGCTGTTCTCTTTGTGATCATGTAAATTCACTGCTGGGTACATGCCTAATAATCAAATCTCAAAGATCTTAAGACCAGTGTGCAAATAAAGCAAGTTTACTGAGCAGATTCTAAGGTGGGTTAACAAATCCCACACCAGATACTAGTCTAATCTATGCTAAATTGATAGAGTAAATGTCTTTCCTAGTGGTGTATGAGTTTTTAAATTTCACCATTTGCTCCTAGTTAATTGCTTTTTTGATAATGGTGTTGTTCTCTCTGTCCTTGTGGATTCTTTTCATTGATTTATTTCTGTTCCCTCCCTCCTCCTCCTCTTGGGCTAAAGCGATCTATGGTATTTTCTTCTGGTTTAGTTTTGTAGGCCGGCTGTTTCAGTGAGCACACGTTATCTGTGTTTGCAAATCACTGTGTAATTTTGTTATGCGTTTTCACTGTTCCCTCCTGGTATCTCTTCCATTCCCTGCAAACATTTGCTCTTCTTGGAGTCCTGCTCTATTCTAATACAGTGGACACCTTTTTTCCCTTATGCTTTCTTGACTAGGATGTATGATTGCAGTGTCAATTTTTTTTGTCAAATTTTTCACTGTGTCCCCAATTTACTTCTCGGACACAGTTGCAAACCCTTCTCCAAGACCACTAATTGGAGTATATATTGGTGTATGTTAGTTTGGTTCTGTTTGTTAATTTCTTGGGTTTTTTTTCTAGATTTGTACCGACATTCGTCTTTTGGCCAACCTGAAGGAGATAGAGGAGCCTTTTGAGAAAGACCAGATTGGTAAGGGATGGGAGTCATTTCTTGGACCAGTGTATGTACATTTTCATTTACGTTGCTGCAGCCTTTTAAGCAAACTTAGAAATGTCACTGACAGAAGTTGCTTTAAGTGAGATTTGAGATTGTTAGTATTTTGGGTCCTTTTTAAAGGAAAAAAAAAAGCGCTTTACCCAAATGTTTCTGGGTATTAAGTAATTAAAATCAGATTTGTTTTTCTGCAGTTCCTGGGTTTGCGGGGAGAGCAGAAGCAGTCACATATTCCCCACAGAGGAATACTTGGGTCTGAGGAGTACTTAGTGTTTGCTGTAGGTTTTTAGCTTGACTCAGCATTTTAGTATTTATAAACAGACAAATTTGGAACAATGAAACTAGGCTGGACCCTTGCCAGAAGAATACCAATGATGTGATTCTGACACTAGTAGAAGGGGAGAAGGAAATGTAGTTTTGGCTCTTGACTGGAAGAAAGTTCAGGCAGGCACCCTAAACAGTTGCATAGGACCGAATCAGCAAATTAAACCTTAGTCGTATTTGTTACTTGAATCATTACACATTCCATGGTTGGTTTTGATATCCATTCACCAGAGCAACGGGCAGCAGTGTAAGTATCTGAATTTGAAGGACAATGTTGTTGAGCAGATGGGAGTCTTGAACACTGCTAAAGTTGCCATGGGAAGCCTAAAGAGATGGTGCTAAATACTGCATTAACAATTAAGTCCACTTGTACTTTTTATGCGGTAGTACTTCTTCTGTTTTGCAGACTTGCAAAATGTCTTCTTGCTTTTTTTTCTCCCCACAGTTGGATGTTTCTGATGCGAAGGGAGAGTGTGGTGTTTGAATTTTCTTTATTCCATTTTGTCCTTAGAAAACCATCACGTTTTGAGGCTTTAGTCAAAAACATGATTCCTGACACATTTTTTCTTATCTGGGGAAGGATCTTCATCTCTTCTTCCAAGAATACTTCTATGTCCTGTTTCCCATCACGCTTTCTCCTTTCACAGGTTCAAGCGCTATGCCTTACAAGAGGAATCCAATGCGTTCAGAACGCTGCTGCAGCCTGGCTCGACACCTGATGACTCTGGTGCTGGATCCCCTCCAAACAGCCTCTGTGCAGTGGTTTGAGCGAACGTTGGATGACAGTGCCAACAGGTTTGTTTAGATTGTGCAGTGCAGCAATTTCAGAAGGTCTTGTGCAGGAAGGTCTTTTGATGTATTTAGAAAATACTATTTTTAATCTAAAACCATAAGTTACCACCTTCACGAAAAGCAGTCTCAATAGAATCTAGACACTACAAACTGGTTTCCTCTCTAAGATCGGATGAAAACTGTTAGGGTTTTTTAACGACAAGATCTTCTGTGAAGTAAACCAGCAGCAAGAGGGAGGGATGCAGAAGCCGTGGTAATAAATTGCTCTCATAGTCTTCCTGTTTCAACAGCATACTATAGCAGTTCTTACATTTCTCAGATTTTCCTCCCTGTTTTGAGTGTGTTTTTTGACCCTGCTCCTCTTCACTTCTTAAAGAATAATTCAACATTTTATCTGAAGTCCCCTAACCTTCCAAATAATCTAAAGAAACTTATTTTCATCTCTTTGTAAAGTGTTGTTCTTTACAAGAAGTAGTTCAGATCCTAAAGAAAGAGCACAAACATAATTTTTTTAAGTAATGTTTCATGAAAGCCTGTGCAGGTCTTTTAGATATTGCTCAGCAAACTGCTTCGTTTTCTGATTCTTCATTATGATTATTTTGAGATGAGCAAAAGTTATCTATAATTATTTTAATGTAAATTATAGCAATTAAATTCAATGCTTCAATCTTCCAGTTAGTACTAAATTTGCATAAAGCTCATATTTACCTTTGAAATGTTTTAGTTTCAAAGTAGTCTTTGTTGCTGAATTTGATCTCCTAGAATGTGATATGGGGCTTGTGGAACAATGAACAACAGCCGTTTTGGCTATAGACTAGTGTTCAAATTGTTGATGAGAATGCTATTTTTAAAATGTCTCCACAAACATAATGTCTGCATAAAATTTCATGAAAGTATAGACTATCTTTTCCCAAAAGGACTTTACTCCACAGCTGCTAGTCTTGTTAAGAAAATAGGCAGCAGAAAACAATATAAATTTAAGAAATTGGATACCGGTTGATATGGTGTATTTATTTCCCAATAGCTACCAAGTGTCGAGAGACGTACTGGAATGTTTCAAATTTTATTTTCACCTCATCTAATAGAAAGGGTCATTTGTCCACTTGATAATCCAATTAAAAAATTCTGTGCCTTGGATTTATCTTGTTAAAGCTGTAGTGTTTCGAAAGGAGAGCAAGCCAGAGAAAATGCAATCAACCTACAAAATGGCAAAGTCCTTTTGAAGACAGTGTGATAGATTTGGGGGCCTTAAATGTAGCACAAGTTTCAAGTACTAGTATATCTGAAAAGATCACAGTTTAGAATGGGCCAGGCACTGCTGTCACAGATGGGTGATGCTGTAATTGCCGCACTGTGACACACAGCCTTTTGCCTGATACAGCTCAGTCCCCACTACTCCTCTCCTTTCCTTCCTTTCCTTTTTGTCATTCCTTTTTGTCAGGAGCCTCCTTTGCGACCAGGAGCTGGTCTCTTGGAGGAAGCCCCCACCAAATGCATGGATCACTTTGAAAGTTCCCCACTAAGCACAGCCAGGCACAGCATGACAGTGCAGCATGTCTTACTTCTGGAGAGTAGGATCAGTAGGCAAGGCAACGCGGAACACAGGGAAAGATAGCCTCATGTGTTTGCTAGCTCTGTAAATTGCTGCCCTCTTTTCTAGCTGTGTAATCATTGAATTATCTTGGAGCTTTCTATGTGCAACTTTACCCTTTCTCTTCCTCTCTCTCCCTTTCTCTACCGACCAAAAAAAAAAAAACACCCCAAAACCCTCCCGTCTCCCCAGATTGAGAGTTACTGCTATAAGATGTTCTTTAGCTTTCCTGGTTGTGACCTTGAAGCCACAAGAAGCACCTATAAGGAGAACAGTTCCAGCTTTAAGGCCACAGTAATGCTATTTACAGAGTTATTTACAGAAACTAAAGAGCTGGATCTGAGGTAGGCTGGGAACATGGCCTTTATTGCTAACTGGGGCCCCGGGTATGTGTGTTTCATAGGCGCGTGTGTCTGGCTGAGGCTTTCCTCACAGCTGACATCATTCTGAGTACACTGCAGAATATCTCCGAGGGACTTGTGGTATATCCAAAGGTAAAGCAGGAGATAATATGCGCAGTGTTGCGTCCTTGATAATGCCGCAGCTATGCCAAAGCGTATAAAAATCCTCCCACTCAAAGGATTACATTTTTATCTATTAGTTCAAACGGTTTCTGAATTTTGCTCTCCATTCTCACTGTATTCTCACTGTTTGCAGGACAGATGTGAAAGGCTACTTGTTGAAGCCAAAAGGTAGTAAATTAAAAATTTCTCAGAAAGGATGTTTTTCCCTGAACTACACGATGGATCTGTAGAACTTATCACCAAAAGATACTGTCAAGGCAGATCTCGTACAGTCCTGAAGGTTAAAAAAAAAATTTCCTTGTACATCTTTTCCACAGTAATGTCCCTTAGAAGATACAGATTCTACGTATTATGAGCTTCAATACCTGGATTTCCATAGCTAAGTTCAAAAAGAGAAATTATCTTTGCATCACTGTCCAGTCCTGGAGATTCAAAGGGAGAGGAAGACTTCACTGGGACTCCCAGTTGTCTACAGAATTGCTATAATGCGGTTTCTTTTTTCTGTTTGTTTTGTTTTGTTTAAGGTGATTGAGAGGAGGATCCGGCAGGAGTTGCCATTCATGGCCACAGAGAATATAATCATGGCGATGGTGAAAGCAGGGGGCAATCGTCAGGTACAAATGCAGTCAAAAATACCTCTGTTCACTGCCTGGCATTTCACTCCTGAGAAACAAAAGTACCTGGGCTCTTGTCCTGACCATCTCACCTTTCTTTGTTCTCCACCTACTCCCACAGAGTTATTAATATTACACTGGTGTTGCAAAGCCAGACTCTGAGCGGAGAGAGCAGTTGTGGAGATCGGTATTTACTGTTAGGAACACTGTCTGTTTGAGCTAATATGGCTGGCTGTGCTGAAGAGGGAAACCTATTTTTATATTAGATACTAGTAGGCGTTCTCCATTTGTAAATGTTTGAAGGAACTTGGAACACCGGCCAGGCTTCTTTAAATGGAACATGTTGGCAGTTGGCTGCCTTATAAATTAAAAAAATGAATCAGTGCTGTTAACGAAAAAGCAAATAAGACCATTCTGAACCATTCATTCATGTGTCACTCTTCCCTAATTCAGTATAGTGCTTTTTATTATTAACTTTGTTTACGGTCCTTCATTCAGTTTTCTGTGTTCAAGCAAATTGAAATTAAATGTTTTCCTTAGTAAATAAATCCAGACACAATTAGATTATATTTCCTTACCATTTAATTTTGCAATACAGTTTAAAGCCGATAATCAAATTTACATCTTAATAAACCAACTTATTTTCACTTACCTTTAGATAGTAATTTTTCCTTCTGTGATTATTTCCACATCATGGACAGAAGTTAAATTTTGCAAGATAGTAATAGCGAAAGGGTTTGCTAGATGTTTCGAGTGGGATGTGTGGTTCTAGTTCTCTGAAACACTTCTGGCAACTCACCCATGATGCTAGTCAGGAATAATCCTTTTTCCTTCGTTTTTTTCTGCCCGTGTGTCTCCGATGTTTGTCACTGTGTCAGTCAGTAAGCTTCCTAACTAAACTTATTAAGGGTCACATCACGTGGATAAGTTTTATTATCTTTTCAGCTGGTTCTCTTTCTAAAGTATCCCATACTTACCTAAAGAGTCTTCTCTGTTTTGATTAGATAGAAGAGTGAATTTCATTAGTGTTTGTTATTGGCCTACCTTCTTTCTGGTGCTGTTTAATTGCAGATCTGTAGAGTTTAGTACACTTATAAAATCTGTTCTTATTCACATTAGTATGTTCTGTTTTCGTGCGCTGGGAACTCCGGAACAGCACATTTTCTATGCTTTCCCACCTCATCGCATAGAAACTCACTTCCTTTCCCCACCACTCTGAACAGCTCCCTCCCCTAAACATTCAGAAGACAGATCTAGATTCACCTGAGGCAGGTCAGTGCTGGAGCAAGGTGACCTTTGGATGGAGGGATCGAGGAACAGGAGATAGTTTTCCTCCTAACTGAAGATAGATCAAGGATAGTACGTCAGGAGAAGATTCTTACATGGCTGTAAATGCAACCACATGACTGTATTTTAGGGCCAGCGTGGCAGCATTTGATTTTGCAGGTGGTCCCTGACTACAGTTGGGTTCCTTTGTGTTTACAGGTTGAGTCCACAGGAAATCAAAGGATTAGGAAGTGTTTCAGAAAAATTGTTAGAAGGGTTTTGCCAGTCTTAGTGTCATGTGAGGGTTGTTTGGGAGACAATGTCTTAAGGCCCTCAGGTATGTAAGGGTTTTTTTCCCTCCTTCAGTCTGTCCTTTTGTAAGCCATGGTTTACATAGTCTTGCTGTTCATTAAGTTAGGTTCTTTTCCCTTTTCCAAACCTGTAGAGGTTTTACATTGTTATGCTCCCAAGATGTTCTATACAGGGGATGACTAGTGGTGAATAAGGAATTCCTTTATTACAGTTCATCAAATATTTTGGGAAAAGCTACTAGACACTGTCTTTGGAAAAACCATGCAAGTAGGGAATAGAACAACTGAAAAAAAAATCCTAGAGTGACTCCTAAGAGTATTTGGGGAGTTTGAGGAAGTGTAAAGGATTCCAGTGTCGTAAGTTTGCGGTATAATTGAACAGGGAATGTATGTGTCATTCGGACTATTTTAGCCTCAAAGGGCAGATGTGGAAGGATGAAAAAAATCTTGTTTTAATATAGTGGTATATGAGACACAGCAGTCCAAGCTGTGTCTCATTTGTATGCTTTCCAGTGTGGTACGCTTTGATGTTTCTCTCTCCCGCACAAGTTTGCAGGATGACCATGTGCTGTCAGTAGCAATGGAATGACTTTTTTCTTTTCCCTTCCTCTTCTCCCTGTTCCTACAGGATTGCCACGAGAAGATTCGTGTTCTCTCCCAGCAAGCAGCTGCTGTTGTGAAACAGGAAGGGGGCGATAATGACTTCATTGCCCGTGTCCGCGCTGATCCTTACTTCAGCCCTATCCATAAACAACTTGAAAGCCTGTTGGATCCCTCCTCCTTCACTGGACGTGCTCCTCAGCAGGTAAAGTAGTGGAAAGAGGTTACAGGTGTTACAGGTTGTAACACAATGTGTTTAATCCTGCATCCTCTTGTGTGCCAGAGTGTACATATTATGTACCTCTGCCCATAGTACTGAGGCAGACACATTTCTCTTGTTTTCCTTGGCTTCCTTGTCTTTCCCTGTGGGCTTCACATTTTTGACCCTGGACATATCAGACTGCTAGGTGTCTCTGTGAAACAGAGACCCTGGTGAGACAAGCAGGTCTGAATGGGGAGGAGAAGGGAACCCTTTCTTCCGCTAATTTTCTCTTCCTCGTCTTTCTTGAACAGGTGGCAAAGTTTCTGAAGGAGGAGGTTCGACCAGTGCTGATTCCATACCAAAGCAAGATGGGTGGGAAAATTGAGCTGGCACTTTAGGTATACTCTGCAAAGGTGTGTGGGTACAGGAAGATAATAAAAGCCTTATTGAACCAGGTCTGTTTACTGTGTCACGTTATTTTGGTTCTCTGCAGTACATTTAACCCCCAGAGCTCACAACCGCCTTGATTCCAGATGGGCTTTTCATTCTTTGTCTGCTGTTTAATCAAGCCTCCATCTATTGTGTGCTGAGTTACTGAGAAACGCTCAATTGTGACAAGGTAACTATCACAGTACCTTTCAATGGCCCCTTATAGAGCACTGCCAGCTGTTTAAAGAGCCATGCCAGGTGCTGCCTGACGTTCATGTATGGCTTGTTGAAGAGCACGGGTAAGGGGAGCTGAGCCCACTTCCATTTCTGTCTTATTCATCTGCTGTTGTCCTGGCTTTCAGAGTACTGTGCTTTGGGTAGCAAATAGGCCAAAAAATTAGGAATAATAAAAGGGAGAGGCCGTGGAACTTCTTGGTTCATCAAACCGGTGGTCCTTCAGTGCTCCCTTGCTGGTTTAATACTGTACCTGGGGCTCTGTAGCTTCCAAAAATCATATTTACAGGTGTAGGTTAGGAACCAGCCATTGTGATTGACTTTTCCAGGTCCTTTGCTGTAGGTGCTTGATACTGAATGGCAGGTGGACTCTGGCATGTGAAAGTCATTCTCTACTGCAAGTAAGTTTTGTCTGATAAGGAAAGAAAAAAGATGTTGGAATTCATTGGATACCAGAGAAATTCAAGAGCTTTGGTCTTATTTCTGACCCTGAATGTTCTGTTTGTAATGTCTGTCCTTTACTGGACTTTCAGTACTGGACCAAACTCCTCTCTCTCCCTTTGACTTAAACTGGAATGATTCCCTGACCTCTTCTTCCAGTGTTGTTACGCTACAGCCCATTTCGTTTGCTTGAGTGCAACACAAAGCTCCCTCTTAGCTCTGTTACTTATTCAGACTTTCAGAGATGACATGATCAGAATTACTTGATTCTTTTTTCAAGTGTGATTTCTGGAGAGAATTAAGAAAAACAGAACTAATTGAGAGAAGCTACCTGCTCTCCTTGAGGCCATCGTTGTTTAAGGAGGATTTCAAAATACAGTATGTTTTAATGAGGCTTGTCTATATTAAGTAGTCAGAGAAGTGGGAAGCTTCGGGCCATGATCTCCCCTCTCTAGATTGCTCTGGCTTTACCTTGCCTCTAGGCTATGACATTCAAAACGTCTCAAACATTTGTGAGTTTTATGGTGTTTAAAATATTTTGCCTGCTTGTGCTATTAACATTTAAGTAGCCATCTGTTTGAAAAGGGTAACTCTAATTGAATGCTGGTAATGTTCAAACTATTACTCAAATGGATAGCCAAGAAAGAAAACAGATAGATGCGGAAGTCCTTTTTTGGTCCTCTTTCCTCCTTCTTTGTGGGATTAAAAAAACCCAAACAACCCTGTGCAGAGAAAAGGAACAGCTATCTTTTCTCATCACCTGGAACTAAATCCTCTACAAAGCTAGGCAGAGGCCACCAGCTGTGAGGCATTGGACTTGTTTTCCTGAAGTTTAAAAAGAATAACAATGACAGAGGGAAAATGTCAGCCTCCTAGAAAACAGTGGCGCGATACACAAATCCTTTCGGAGATTTCTGCTCCTCTTTAGAAGAGCTTGGTTTGGGACCTCGCTTTCTTTTTTCCCAGTGGGGTTGGTGGAGGCACTGCTGGAGTTCTACCCTCTCCTTGGTTGTTGGTCGCCAAGAAGTGCTTCAAGAGCAGCTCTTCACTAATTCGCGAAGCCAGATCGCTCTTCCAGTTCATCCTGGTATGTATGAGAAAAAACTTCTTTGCTGTGAGGGTGACGGAGCACTGGAACAGGCTGCCCAGAGAGGTGTGGAGTCTCCTTCTCTGGAGACATTCAAAACCCACCTGGACGCGGTCCTGTGCCCCCTGCTCCGGGTGTACCTGCTCAAGCAGGGGGTTGGACAGGATGATCTCCAGAGGTCCCTTCCAACCCCTGCCATTCTGTGACTCTGCGATTCTGTATCCCCGTTGCCCGCATCCGCGATTGACGCGACCGGTGAAGCGGCAGTGGGTCTGTGCCCTGCTTGGAGGGGAAATCAATCTAGACCTCAGTGATGGAAAAGAACCGAGCAGCTTCCCCTGCCGCTGCCTCCTTCGAGGCTGGCGGGGGCCAAGCGCCGCCTTCCCCAGCGCCCGCCCCCGCCACCCCAACTGCGCTCCGCGCCGCTTCGTGCCGCCCCTTCTGCGCTATGGGGCTGGGGGAGGCACCGCGACTGCTCAGCGCCTGTCGCCGACAGCCCCCTCTGGGGGGGCCCCGCGCCCCGCGGGCTGCCGCGTGCCGCGGCCTACAGCCCCCACAGCGCCCCGCGCCGCCGCCCGGATGCCGCGCATGCGCGCCGCGCCGCGCCGCCCTCCGGAGCGGCGTGCGGGGCCGGCGGCGGGCGGCCGCCCTGCGGGGACAGCGCGGCGGCGCCGCTGAGGAGAGCGGGTGAGTGGCCGGCGGGGCTGCCGCCGCCGAGCCGGGGGTGGCGGGGGAGGGGGTCCTGCCCTGGGGCGGGAGCGCTTGGCGGGCCGCCCCCCCCCCCACCCTGCCCCGCCGGGGTCTCTCCGCCCTGCTCTTCCCCCCCGGCGGTCGGGCTCCTCGGTGATGGTCGCGCCACCTGTGAGGCGCCCCCCACACACCTCACCCCCCCCCCCCCGCACCCCACCTGTCCCCTGCGGTGCCCCTGGGGCTGGGGACGGGGCCACCACCCCCCCCACCCCCCCCGCAGAGGGGACCCCCGTCCCCTGGGCGGGCTCCCGCTCACCTGCTGCGCCGACGCCCGCACCGGGCCGCGGCGGGTGACTCACGCTGGGCACAGCCTGGCCTCGGGCGCGCGCCGCGCTCGCCCCGGCGCTGCACCCCCCCCCCCCCCCCGCCCGCCGCTCCCCGGGGCGCGCCCCCGCCACCTGCCCGCGCGCCCCCCCGCCGCCGCGGCTCTCCGGCGGTCCCGCCGGTCCGGCTCTGCCATCCTCGTTTGCCCTCCACGCCTGCGTCTTTTCGGAGGTGCCCCAGGGGAGAGACAGGCTGTCTCCTGTCTGGCTGGGGGAAAGGAACAGTCGCGAAACAGGGGGGGAAATATGGCAGTATCCTCTAGGCAGTGGGCATAAATAGACATACTGCAGGCCCTCTGATTGTCAGCTGTAATAAACGGTAGCAGGAAGTCGGGAGACAAACGCAATTCCTCGTACCTGGTGATGTAAAGTCAAGGGAGTGAAGAACTGCCGTGCCACGGATCTAAATCTCTTTGCCGACAGTGGTTGTGGGCTCCAGGACAGCCGCTGGTGCTTCACAGAGCTGGTAAGGGTGGGACGGGAGAATCGTCTTCCCTGTGTCTGCTTTTCTTCCTTCCTAATTTTTTGAGCGATGTCTGAATTTAGGCAGGTACTTTCATTCTAAACAAGTAGATATCAGTGTTGATGTGTGGGGTTTTTCTGTGTGATGTCATAGCTTCCTACTTCACGATGTCTCAGCCTTACTCTGCATGGCTTGCTGTGATGTTTGGGGTGGGGGGAGTGGTAGGAATAAAATAGTAAAAGTGCCTTGAGGAAATGGAGGATCCTTTAATGCTAATAGATGGGAGAGAGAAGCAGTCTTGCTGGAATTAGGAACAGTAGGTGTTCAGTAGTGAGAGGCTGGGTCTTAAAAATCTCTCAAGAAGAAACTACCAGCCTAGCAGGAGTGGGGCACTGCTGTGCTTTTGCCAAGATGTTGATCGGAATACAGTTGCTTGCTGGATAATCTGAATTCTAGAGTAGTTTTTCAGCTGCTACAGAGTCTGGAGTGGTGTCCTGGAAAGAAACAGTCACTGGAACAAAGATCTATTTCATTATGTATTTCCGGATCCGCGTGCTGTGCGCGTGGCTTTCCCTATGCAGAAGCAAAGGTTGGATTCCTACCCTGGAGAATTCATGAAGTAAAAGGGAAGGAAGGGTGTGAGAAGAGGCATGACATGTAATTAAAAAGGTCAGGCTGGGGACTGGTTGCGTCATGTTAATATAAAATTATGTTAATTCTGTATTTAACAGATTAAAATGACAGGTGCTACCTTTCTTAATTCCGCTTTAGGATAATGTTTTGATCATGTGTCTTGGTAATCTCAGGGAGATGTCATTCATAGTGGTGGTTCCTCAGAAAAAGGACGAAGGGAATCCATGAGGGGCAGCAGAGAGGAAGGGCATATTTCTGGAGGAGGTGCACTGGTCAGGGGATGATGGAGTTAACATCAGCTAATGAGATGAGGGAAGTACTGCCCACCTGCTCAGGACTGAAATGATTCTTCCATTTTGGGGTCTCTGCTAATGTCATTTAGGTTTTTCTTCTTTGCTGTGCTTTTAACCTGTTGCTTGCTTTCCTGCAAGATGGTAATTTTTGCAAATACCAGTGTTCTAAATGACCTTGATGATCTTAAAAGATAGGCAATAATCGAAATATTTAGCTTTTAAAAATCAACGTCTCTTACCTGAGGTGACGTGGTTACAGTAGAGATTTATTGATTAAGGGATCTGTATGAAGTGAGCTGCCAGTCCCATTCTTGGTGAATTGGTTTGTGTGTTGCAAAATTGCTTACGACGTTTGGTGTTCGGGATGCTTTAACAAAGGAATCAGGGAGTTCACCCCTCCCAAGTGATACCACATTTGAGGTTGTAACTGTTTTGGAAATGATTGGGATGATGTCTGTCTTCCTGCTGTTAAGTGGAAACTTCTCACCAAAACATGAGAAGGAAAGAAAACTTAAAAAAAAATGAATCCTAAGGAGTATTGCAACTTTATCTTCAGTGATAAAGGTAAGGCACCTTATATTTTGGTGTATGTGGTCCTACAGCCCTTCTAGCTAAATCAGTCGTGGTCCTGGTTGGTGGTTTGTATCACACTGGTTATCCTAGCTCCTATCCTAGCTCAAATGGATAGGATATAGAGATTTTGCAATTGTCAGGTAGGATGAGGTGGACAAATAGCTTCATTGTATGTCACAAGTGCAGTGTCCCAAATGTCCCTCAAGAGATAGAGAGGTGTTGGCACTTCAGGTTTGTATCTTCAGCAACACGAAGACTTCTTTCTATGCCAGCTTTCGTCACATGGTCAAGATTTTAGATACATAAAGCTTACACAGGGTAAGTATCTGGGAGCGTTGGGGAAAATCTCCCTTGTCAGCTGTGTTACTGTTGACACCAGGTAGGGAGGAGGAGGATGTTGTTCTGCCACATTTGTTTTGTCTCTGAGAAAGTCTTGGCTTTTTTTTGAAGTGGAGTGCAACAAGTTATATTGGTAACAGAGCAATTCTGTTTATGGCTTAAGAAAAAAAAAAAAAAAAAAAAACACTAAAAAGCCCTAGGAGAAATGAAAACACACTTGTTTTACGAGGTAGGAGAAAAGAAGATAGCTTATTAGTGTTAGTATAAGAACTGTTGTCACTGCCCAGTCAGGGCAGTATTTCTTGCCTGGCAAGTACTTGATGATTCAGAGCTGAGGGAAAATGTCCATAACCTGACAACCATTTTGTTCTGGAGAAGAAATCTTTCTGATCCCCAGAAACAGTTAATAACAGGGGGTTTGCCTTGTTTTGTTACAAATGTTAATGATCATTATATATTTTGCTTTCTTTCTCTCTGAGTTATCTGTGCCTATAAATTCTTGCAGGAGCAAGATCTAAGTAGTCTAACACAGCATGCTAGATAGGAGTTTTACAAACAGTCCTGAGAGGTGTTTTGGGTGTTACTAGCCTCTTCAGAAAGTTGAGTTCTGGAAAGACAGAGCCCTGAAGGAGAAAAATCTTGAATAGTGTGGGATATACTTTCCTTAAAAAGCCATTTTCTGGAGCAAAATGGCGTGAGACATGCTTAGAGTCCTGCTAGGTGAATCTGATGGGTTTTTTGCTAATACTAGAGCAAATAGTAATACAACAGAGCTACGGGAGCATGACCTGAATCTAGCCTTTCTTGTGCCTTGCCAGGAGGATGGCAAACCCTGACAGGTAAAGCTTTATCAGAAGCCGTATCAAGGAAGAGCCGTTCTTCAGGCGGCTGTTCCTTTGTCACTAGGAACAGTAGGGTTAGACCAGTTTGAGAATCAAACTTTCACCTGGAGGGTGCTTGCAGGGCTGGCTCTGGAGGTAATGGAGAGAGCCTTGGATGGCACCGCTTGTCAATGCTCAGGGTAGGAGTGTCATATAAAAGATGTCATAATATCTGTCTTTAAATAACTGTCAATAGTGTCTTTCAACCTTTCTGTGGTTGGTATAGCCCTGCATCTCTAACAGAAATATTTTCTTTCAAACTTCTGTATAGCAAGTGAAGCCAGACAGTTGACATTACCTTCCACAGACATCTTACAAATAGTTTGCAGACTTGCAGAAGTTCATGGACTGGAAGGTAACAAACACTTCTAGAGTTTTGGGGAAAATGAGTCCGCAGAGTTCTGCAGAAGCACCCTGGTCCTGCACCATGCTTATTTGGGTGGAAGTGTCCGTTTATTGTGCAGAAATTGACTCTCATGGAGGAGATGTTTGGGGCCCCCTTAGATGCTAATCAGAAACCTTTGGGTTATATTTGCATAGCGATGTTGAGCATGGAATCGCCTTTACCCTAAGCCTTGAAGACTAGGGTGATTGCAGACCTGCCTTTTGGCATGCGTGGGTTTTCTTCCCTCTGTGTTGGAAGCAAGAATTTTGCTGTGCAGTGAGAGTGGACACCTTGCTAGTTTGTATCCTGGCCTTTTTTTACATCCTCATTCAATGCAGATTAAAAAAAAACAACTGTTGTTGAGTGCTTAATATATTGTAATCCTCCTGTGTGAGATAGGAGGAGCACTCTATATTCCCATCACGTATCCTCTCACCACTCGAATAACAGGAGCACCAGGAAAGGGGAGACTCCTCCTCCTGTGATTCCAAGGGTCTTGGCAAACGAGGTTCTCCACAGCAGTGCAGTTCATGCTTAGCAGGCACCAAGTGTCTGCTCTGTAAGGATAGACGCCCTCTGCTTTCCAGGGCTACAAGGGTGGTCGCTTGTGTTAGCAACACAGAGAAGAGAATCAGCAGAGCCATAACTAAGTTTGGTTCTGGTTTGGGATTTTTTTTTCATGAGCCGCATGGGGGAAGCCTTTGTTATCTCCAGATTTTAGAAGTAAGAGCTTCAGCCTTTTGCTGCATAAAGGATCAGCTGTCTGCTTTGGAGCCAGAGGATTAGAAGGCAGTTCTGCTCTGAAGAGAAAATACATGTTGATATGTAGGATATCTGTGTTCTACATAAGTAGGTGTTGTGTAGGGGTTTTTTTTAGAGGCAAGCTTGACACATTGAACTACGATCAGAAAGCCCACCTGAGGTCTGTCTGTCTAATGTGTAAGTGGTAGGAACCAGGAGCCTGCTTTTTTACATCCTTATTTTCAAAATGGAGATGAAATGGATACGAAACTGGAAGTACTTGTTCTTTTCCTTTTGTATAAACTGGAAATGGCTCAGCACCTTCAGCTTCATGGGGGGCTCTGTCATTGCAGCAGGCAGACTTGCTGGACACTGATGAGCGCGGGGAGCAGATCTGTTGCATGGAAGTACCTTTTAGTTACATTTCTGCACGGAATTACATTTCCAATGTGGCCAGGAGTCTACAAGGTGCTTTATGGCAGGAGACACAGAGTTCCAGTTTACTTTTTGTTGTCTCCATTATGTGTTGCTATAATAGTGCCCTGGGGCAGTTGGGAGGAGGCACTTTGCCCCACCACACTCCTGCAGTCAGTATGTGATCCCAGTTGGTGACTGGGCAGCACTGGAGTCCTGAGTGATGCCTCTGCAGTCAGTGACATAACGCTGTCAGCAGCTTGCCATCCTTCTTGCCTGCCCACCTGGCTTTGCAGGGCTGTCACAGCCTTCACCTTTGCTGCTTTCCAGGTTTCACGTCCCCCTTTCTAGGCCTGCCGTAGGCTTTTATTTTATCTCTGATTCATTTTCTCTGCTGCGAGAAAGTGGGCTGAGGGCAGTTAAAGTCCCCCAACTTCTCATTCCAAGTCATGTGGTAGAAAGCAAGCATGAAGGCTACCTCGGCACCTCCCTCCTGCATTTATAGTGTGTTGCTCAACACACAAAGCAGTGTGAGGCTGGTGGTGGTTTGTAAGCCTTAAACAGATAGTTCCTGGGATGACCCAGGTTCACCAACACCATATTGACTCCTTAACCAGGAGTTGGTGTGTGTCAGTGTCTGTGTGGGATTCTGCATCGCTTAAAAATCCAGGGTGTCAGGGTGCGAGGGGCAGAAATTATCGGCATCTTGTCCGCCCCGTGGTCAGGCGTGTGGCTGTGCTTTGTTCGCTTACCTACTTGTTTGTGAAGCTGGTGTTTTCTTCTGACTGTGTACATGCAAAGCAAATATTGACTCCTGGGACTAATGGCATTTGCAGCTCTGCGATATGCCTTTGCCCTGACCTCAGGGAGAAACCGATGGGGGAAGGGAAGGAAAGGAAAAGGACTTCCTGCTGAGAGCTCCCCTTGTGCATTTCATTGGGCAAGTTAGGATGTTAATCAGGAAGACAAAGCTTTCCAGGTGTGAGGGGTCAGAAGTGACCTGCCTGATTCAGTGCAGGGACTGATTTCTGAGAGAGGAAGAATTGGTCTAAATGTTAGATTGGATGCAACCTACATGGGATTTTAAAAGCTGAGCTGGAAGAGGCTTCTAGAACTACACCTAAGTGCGTGGCCTCTGGATGAGTACTGTGGCTTTGCAACTGCTTTCGTCCCTTCCAAAACATACTACCTTTTTTTTTTTTTTTTTTTTGTTTAAATAAAGGAAGAGTACAAGAGCAGTGGAAACCAGCTGACAGTCCAGAAGTGGTAGTGGGATTTACTGCTTGCTATGTTGCTTCATGTTCAAATTAAGCATAATGGAAAGCAGAGTTTTTCCCCATGCTAGCTTACTGTCAGAGGAAGTGTTGTATATGCTGTTCCTGTGACAGTGGATGAAAATCATTGCAGAAAGAATTGTTATGCTTTTTCTGGTCCTTCTGATGATGTTCACTGATGGTTCCTGCACAGACAACAACATTATTAGTTGTAATGTTTTCATCATACAAAAAAATTGCTTTGTGAAATGTTCGTCTTCTGCACAGTCTATCTGCTAGAGGTATGTTGCTTTTTTGGTGGCTTTTTGGTGGATTCTTTTCCCTTTTGTTGCTAAAATCAGCAGGGGAAGAACACTCCTGGGAAGGAGTTCTGTCCCAAAATAAAGATCCTACTGAAAGGCTCCAGACATCATCATTTCATGCCTAGCACATGCAGGTGCTACCACCGCGGGCTTAAGTGGAGATCACGTGGCAAAAGAGGCCAAGCAAGTAAAACAGAGGCAGTAGGAGATTGTTATCTGGTGTTTGCAAGAAGCCAGGTAATTGAAATCTCTCATATCACAGCTGTGTGGAAGAGCAAGTGTGTCCAGAGGAGGCTTGATATTGCCAAGTGGAAGTAAATTTGCAGGTCTCTTTTGCAAACACCAATTTCTAAAGGTCACCTACACTGGAAAAGAAACTAATTGGATATAATCCTGTGTGGTGTGAATTTGCAACTCCGACAAAGGTGTTGCAGCTGAAGTGCTTCAAATAGCTCTACCTGATCCTGACCTGACTTCCCTTGCAGCCTTCTTTTTCAGGTGCACACACTGTCATTATAGCTGTCTTCTAGCAGGCTGGAATCAGTGGTAGCGTGATTTGGTTTAGAGCCTGAACTCAAAAGATAAAGCTGGAAATAACAGGTACCATTTGCATTTTAACAAAAAATGCCTTTCTTTCAAAGTGTGAAGGCCACCTGTTGTGTGACCAAAATTGCTTCATATAGAAAACTTAAATTGCCTTTAAACATGGGAGATGCTTCTTAATGCATGGGTGAAAACTGGTTTTAATTTTAGAGTTCCGAGAGTTTGGGAGTTGCTATTGATATTTATTGGATCCGTTGTGTTTTTTCCTTTGTGTCCCTTACTGTTGCTCATTTTCAGAAGCGTGTACTGTGCAAATAACGCAGCTGAGTTAGCTGTAGCAATTTCATAGGCTTCCTGGGAGCCCCTTTTGTTATTTGCTGACTCCTAGCTAGGAGAGTTTGAGGGTTGCTTTTAGGTTTATATCCCTCAGTCAGAGGAAAGAACTTACTATATCAATCCCATATGCCAGATCTCCTCCTCCTCCTGGCTTGCACTGGGTGGTGTCTGGCTGTGCCAGAGAACCTTCCTCCCCGTTCCTGTGATGCTTTATTGGAGGCAGAGTGGGAGCAGGGAGAGGTGGGGTGATGAAGAGCTACAGGGCTGGCGTGGTGGCCTCGGCACCTTCTCTTGGAGACACCTGGTTCCATGGGTAGTCCCCAGCGCACGGCCTCCTTGTGCCACAACAGGAACCTTCTCTTGGTGTGATTCACACTCCACATCCTGCCCTTCTGCACACCCCGGTGCCAGCAGCAAGGTGAGCCTCTCCTGCTCTCTCTGGGCCCGGTCCCAGATGGGTGCTTGCAGGAAGGTTTCTATAGGAACCAGGGGCAGGAAAAACCTGCCCACCAAGTTTAGTGCTCTAATATCAGGGACTGGAGGGCAGGCAGCAGGCAGGGAAACGATCTCCAGCAAGGCGGAGGCCAGCACACGATGATGACATGGACAAAGGGAAGGTGTTCCCCTCTGCTACACCTGTCCTGGGATGAGGAGGAACTTTCAGCCTCAGTGCTCTCATGCCCTGCTTCCCGAGTACCATGGTTAATTCCCTTGTTACAGGGTGTTTTCTCATCTACGTGCCTAGCACGCTGGCCCAGCTCCTCCGTAGCAGGTTGCTTCAGCAGTGATTGTGCATGCGATGAAGGTTAATAATGACCGAGGGGGATCGCTACTCAAAAGCTCGAGGCACTGAGCACAGATTCAGAGCACAGGTATAAAGAAGCATGGCAAACATACCACGTGGCTGAAACAGTGACTGCATTCCTAATAAAAGTAATTGGAAACAGGGTTAACTGGGCTGAGAGAAGGCAGGGGAGGAGGACATGTTGCAGGCTCAGGAACAGAGCAGCTGTGGTCACAGGGCAGTGATAAGCCTGAAAAGCAAGCACCAAAATACATTCACAGTGATGTTGAAAGGGGAATAAGTATTGTCAGCAGATTTACCTGCTTGGTGCGCATGCTGTGTGCGTCCCCATGTAAAAGGAGTGTGCAGGTGCTCATTTTGTAATACTTGTTATATCTTCAGTTACTGAGGGAGAAGTTGGGCTAGAGTGATGGGAAGGATAGAAGAGCATTTAGAGAACTCGTGGGTAAGCGACCAGCCGTTGTGTGGACAATGTTACTTCTCAGAAGCTGAACTTTTTCTTGTTTGTTTGGGTTTTTTTCTTTTTGCCCTGAGAGTTGGTATCAGAAAATCGGACTGACGGTTCATCCATGCCAGCCTTTCTCGTGCCAAGAACTGTTTAAATCTGGGAGGAAGAAGCCTTATCATTTGTGTGCTCAGGCACAGATGCTTTTTATGCTTTTGCAGTGTTTTACAGCTGCTTATCTTGGAGTGCTGTAGCAAGCCACTTCCAGGCTGCAAGTGCTCACTGGAAAGCTCACTGAGATGCAAAGGCAATATAACCTTGTACTACTGAGCACTATAAACAACTCAGACAGGACCTGCTGGAGGAATCCCTGGGGTTCATTCTTTTTGTGGTTTGCAGTCATAAGTAGCTTTACTGAAAACGGGAAGCTGGAAAACCCATCCCAGACATGCAAATATTAGTTTCACCCGGGTTCTTTCCCAAGTAAGACTGATATATCTCAGGACTGGCTTTATCTGCTTGGCAGAGGTAGCTCTTGCTGTCTCCCACACACAGTTATAAGGTTGATCTTAAAGTCCAAAATTTCTCTCTCTGATTATTGAACTATTCCATTGTTGTCCTGGAAAACCCCTATAAAAATCTGCTGTGAACTGGTATCACAAAAGTAAGGAGGGGAGCTATGGGGGCTGTTTCGTCACCTGAGCTCTGTCACCAGATTTAGTTTAGAGGAACCTGGCTTATTGCAGAGGTACTCAACTGCATGTTGTCCATATCCTAGTCCAGTTCATCACAGAAAATCCTTGTCAGAAGCTTTCCCAGCTCCCTTCAGGGAGCTGTATTCCACAGCCTAAAAATAAAACACTTTGCTCTTGTGATGCTACCCTTAAAATCTCTTTCAGGCTTATCGCATCTAATGATACCCCCTTATACCCTTTTCACCATTCCAGTCCCTTCTGCATGGGCAGTGTATTCAGAGAATGATGATTTATGGTGTGGTTTTTTAGTATTCATAATTAAATACAGGACTCACAATATGTGATGGAAAAGGTGATGAAAGTTGACTTGGTTTTTGACCTTCTTTCAATCAGCAATGCTGTTACTGTCACAAGGAATTTGGTAAATGACAGCGTGCTCTTTCTAGCTGATGGGTAGATGTGAAACCAAGAGGAAATTCCAGTCTCTGGAATTTAATTTTCTTGTGGGGAACTTAAATACTAAAGGATTTAACTTTCCTGTGGGGAAGTTGCGTGTGAGGGGTCTGTCTGTCCCCCACAATGTTCTTAAATGCTAATTGAATTGTCTCACCACCAATTTTTTTTTCCCCTTTTTATAACAGGAGAGTGACCTCTCACCTCTGAGAACAGCATTTCTGGACCTGCTGGCAGCCTCTGCTACTCGGCCTTACGTAGCGCAATGTCAGGTGAGCAGACAAAAATGGACACAGTATCTTCCTGTTTGATTGCTTGTTCTTTCTTCAGCTGCAATTTAGTAAAAGAAAACTACTGGTTCCAAGAGCCATTCTTTACATTAAGGTACTGTCTGGTCAAATTGCGGGAGAGGAAACCGCCCCACTCTTTGTGACCCAGCTGCCTTTTCACTCAGGGTGGACTCAGTTCCTTCTTTTACCCTGTGCAGAAGCCTGCAGAAGCTGCTTCAGTCATTGAATACAGAGGAAGAAGGAGGTTGAAATGTAGTCTGCCTTCCCCATTTTTCATAGGATTTGCTTGGTTCTGTTGTCCTCCCAAGATTTTCCCCAAAGTGGGTGGCTCACTTTATGATCTGAGAGATTTTTGCTATGCAATGCTAGCTCTAGGGCAGGCAGAAGTCTGAAGAATTACTGGAGTTCATCTGTGGACTACTGAGATATAAGCTTCACTAAAACTAGGTCTCCTCCTTCTTACAGTGGCCAACTCTCCCACTCCATATTTTTGTTTAAACCTTCCTTTCTGGTCCAGCTGGTTATTTGAGGGTGTATAACCCTGAGGGAGACTATACTCTAAAGCCAAGTAAACCTTTTTCTTGGTGATGTGTACAGTGGAAGACCTTGTCTGCTCCAACCGCAAAATTTGATGTCTGCTTTTATTCCAGGGGAAGCTGTTCAGTGGGACATTACCCGAGACTGGGAAGGTGGTTATCTTGAACACAAAAGACCAAGATGATAGGCACACTTTTATTGCTGCAGCTTTCTATACATGGTCTGGCAATATTCCAGCTCTTCTGGAGCAAAGGGAGCAGCTGAGCATCTTGCTGAGGGCTCTGATTTCCCATTTTGGTGCCTGGATGACAAAGTTTCAGGGAACTCTGGAGTGTTGCTGGTGCTGGGGCCAGTGCCTCCATAGGAGGCATTTACTTCTCCATAATAATTTTATTTTTTTCAGTAATGGTCCCCCTGTCTTGGCACTGAATGCACAGCTTTTCCAAGCAGAAGAAAGATCACATGATGCCATGGAACTATTTCTCTTCCCTAAAAGTCCCTTTCTTAGAGGGAACTCCATTTGGCCTTTCTGCTTCTTTTGCTCAGTAATAAGGGACAAAACCATCTGAAATTACTTGCTTCCTTGGTGAAGTGGGAGCTCTCTCAATGTCTAGAGTAGTAGTAGCGGCAAACTGCTGAGTCTCCCTTGCTGGAACAGTCTGTATTGAGTGTGCACCTTTAAGGGAATCATTCCAGGTTTTCACTACTATATGTTGATCCCCTTCTCTTTAGGCCATCACACTCCCTCTGCTGGGGGTCCCTTCTCAGCGCTCACTCCCAGCATTTGGCCTCAGGAGATCCTGGCAAAATACACACAGGTACAGTGTGGGGCAGGGAGGGGGGTGTTCTTTGGCTCTGCACAGATGTAAAGAGACCCTGGTGATTTCTGGTGGTCTCTGAAAGCTGCAGGGAAGAGGAGGGAGAGGTGCACTTTTCCTCCCGTGGTTCGGTTGTGGACACTTGTTTGCTACTTCAACTTCATGTGTTTTGTGGCTGCATCCTGGCTCTTGCAAGAGGATCTTGCAGAGCACAAAGAAACTTGTGTGAATTATTGCCCTGCTGTTTTGCAACTATTGCTCCACTGTAAAAAAATGTTGACACCCTCAGGGAGTCTCTGTCACCATCATGCTACTCTGGATGGCTTGTGCATGGCAGGAAGTGCTAGCCTTAAGATTTGTCACCAGGTGGGCAGAGCAGGAAGGAAGGAAGCAGCCATGGAATTTTGCAACTTAGCCGCAGCATTTGCTGAAGGCAGTTGAGCTCAGTGAAGCAGATTAAAGCTTATTGTGGAGCTATGCTAGAAAGACACTTCTTGGGTGCTGCCTGGGTGCAACGCTTGCGAGAGACCCCACAGGAGGGGTGGGTGGGCTTGCAGAAAAGGGGAGGTGTCTGTAGGTTTTCACTCCTTAAAAAAGTCTGGTTGTAACCTCCAGTGTGCATCCCCCAATGCCAACCATGAGCACAGATGAGGGAAGTTGGGATTTGGGTCATGGACCTTAATTTCCTTTGGCCTGTAGTTTGGGCTTGCTTCACAGGTGCAAATCCCAGTTTGGCCTGCTGTCTTACAGAGAAAATCTGAAAGCAACAGGCAGGAGATGGGAGCAATGCAGAGAGCTGAATTTGCAGTGTGTGTGCACTAGGTAACAGAGGACTGCTGTGTATTAGAGCAGACAGTAGAGACCACTTTAGCTGGTGTGCGTGGATTCCACAGTCCATGAGGATGGCTACGTTCCCCTCCAGGTGGGGAAGTTCTGATCTTGATATGATGCTGTGCTCAAACAGAGGTACCAAGCCCTGCTGGAAAAGGGATTGCTGGGAAAGTCCGTACAGGTTGGAAAGCAAGGCTTCACAACTTCCATGGAGAAGTCAAAATGGGGGTGGCATGCAACACCTTCCCAGCTGGGAATGGTGGTGAGAGGCACCAAAATAAAAGGGTAAGGAGTCTCGTTGCTTAGAGGGCACAGTGGGGGTGGTGGTGCGATGGGGCAACATCCATGTGTCTCTCTTCAGTTGTTCAAGATTGGTGATAGTGTCTGTTCTCCTTCCTCACGTTCCCCAGAAAGAAGAATCCATCGAGCAGCCAGAGTTCCACTATGATGAATTTGGTTTCCGAGTTGATAAGGAAGGTAAAGTCAGTTCCATCCCTAACCCTTCCATTGTGTCTGGGTCCAGCCCTGCCCATGCTTCCGGGTGAATTTACAACCATTCTGTGCTAGGTCTCATCTACCCACCCATCATCATCTGTCTGTATCCTACCTTTGTAATCAGGGGCCATGCATTAGACATGCTGGCCTTATGGGAGTCTGGAGCATAGAATATGCAGCAGAGTCATTTCCATCCCCTTGTGCTTGTGCCGTTAGGAGGAAGTTTTCGTTTCCACTAGCAGCTGCATGCTGGGGAAGGGCAACTTTCCCAGTTGACAGTGGGGTCTCTGTTGTGGTCAGTAGCACTGTAAGCACCGGTAGCAGGCACAGTGACACGTGATGTCTGTTGAAAAACTCGCGGCCAAGATGAGGGGCAGCAATATGTGTTCTGCCCAGCTTAGCAGCTTGGCAAAGTGTAGGGCAAACTGTAGGGGCAGAACACACATCTTATTTTTTCTGCCAGATATAGAGGCAGGAGACCAAATAGAAGGAGGTGTGGAGAGCTGTTGCGTCTGGGCATTGAATACAACAGCTGGCTGCCTTTGCAAAGAGGAAGAGAAAGGAGTGGGGGATGTAGGAAGTGCTTTATGTGCTCTGAGAGGACATTTCCAGGGCTCAGGCCATACCATGCAAGGGCAGAAGTTGTTTGCGTGTGTGCCCTGAGGCACCTTGAATCATTGAAGCAATGACCCGGAGATGAGGACAGGATGCAGTGATTTTCTTCAGCCAGAACATTCGATAGACTTGTGCATTATAAAATCAGGAGAAAGATTTAGACTGCATTGTTGGGATGTGTTGTATGATGAAGGACAGAGCGCCTTACGTCAAACCTGTGCTTGTGCTAAAGTGGCTATTTTAGAAAGCCAGCCTCAGGTTAAGGTGCTCTCTCATTGTGAATTTGGAAGTGTCCCTGTTAAAGCTTCTTTTTGGTGATTAAATATCCCCGAAGTCAACATTTTGCACCTCATTACTTGCATGAGCTTATAGCTTCTGCTTGCCACCGCTGAGGCTTGCTATGCTTTTGTCAGCCTGATTTACAGATCCTTAGAAAACCCAGCAGGATGGCTGCTGCCGGGGTCTTGCTTAATTCCAGCCACACTCTGCTCTAAATCATGAGTAAGTAGATACTAGAAGCCTGCTGCCAGCTTCTTATGACTGTAAAATTTACTGTATGGAGAAGATGGTTAGAAACCAAGCTTTGCCTTTTCTTGCTCTGGCTGGAAGACATGAATATTTTAAATGTACTTTCTTCAGATGGCCATCTTCCTCCCCACCCCATTCTGTGTTCGTTCCCTCTCTCACTTGTCTCCATTTCTTTCCCTTCCCTTTGCTGGGGCAGATGGTGCTGAGCCAAACTCCAGCAAGCTTCTGGGGGTCCCACTGACGGAGGAGCCACAGCAGAGGCTCAAGTGGCAGGCTCATCTGGAATTCACACACAACCATGACGTGGGCGACCTCACCTGGGACAAAATTGAGGTCACCCTACCGCATTCAGACAAGCTGCACTCCCTGGTGCTAGCCGGCATCCCCCACAGCATGAGGCCACAGGTGAGAGTGCTGCCTGTTCTGGGCAGGCTCTCCTGCCTGGAGTAGGAGACAGTGGAGCGAGACCACTTTCTTTGGGTTGATAGGGTGCCAGGTTATGACTTTCTGTGTCTCTCCTTCTGACTCTTCCTATCTCTGTTCACCCTGTCCCCCCAGCTGTGGATGCGCCTGTCAGGGGCCTTGCAGAAGAAGAGGAATTCAGAGATGTCATATCGGGATATCGTGAAAAACAGCTCTAACGATGAAACCATTGCTGCCAAACAGGTAGGAAATACTGCCTAGTGCTGACTGGGCACAGGGAGTGGGGAGAAGGGCAAGATTTGCTGCATGAGGAGGAAGGGATGTCTGCCTAACACCTGCAGCAGGAATAGTTGAGAGGACTTGTGTGATTGAATCCTGCTAAAGCTTAATCCTGTTGGGAGTATTTCTCCTTTGTTTTGTTGGAATAGCAACTGTGCAGCTCCCTTCCTTCCTAGGACAGCAGGGAAGGGGCTGGACCCATGCTACCTGCAGGCTAGAAAACAGTGCTGCAGTTGCATCTCAGCAAACATCCTGATAAGGGTGAAAGGCTGATAGATGCACGTCTGTTGAGGTAGTCGCAGCTGCTTCCAGGGACTGTCTTTTTTCCCCCAAACACAAAGCCTTTGAACACCAACTAGACTGTTACAGGGTGTTTTCCCTCCTCCTCTGACCTCTCCTTTTGTGGGAGCAGGCAAAGGCCGTGGCAAAAGGAATTGAGCTCTGCACATGTTCACCTCTCACCAAGAAGTTAGGTTCAAAATGGTTAGAAAGAGGAACAATGCTGCACAAGGAAGATCTGTGGGCTGTTCACCTCTAAGTCCTCTGTCACAGATGTGGCCAGGTTTCTCTCTGGAATAGGTTTGTTGGGAAGCCTTGCTTGAAATCCAAGCAGATGAAATTCCCAACCAGTATGCCTGCTACTCTCAGTGGTGAAGCTAGGGGCTGAGTTCAGGCAAGTATTTCTTGGGAAACACAAAGTCACTATCTGCACTGGCATTTTCCCACGTGTCAGTGAAGACTGTTAAACTGACCCCAGGTGCTTGGACAGGGCCATCTTCTTTGGTGCCTAAGGACTTACGGATGGGTGTGGGGAAGCAGAGTTCCCTGAGGCAAGGGGCCATGGGGAAGTGCAGAGAGCAGAAGGCAGTTGTTCAGGTGGTGCAAGCTGACCCTGTCCTTGTTTATGGCTGTCTGGCAGATTGAAAAGGACTTGCTCCGCACGATGCCCAGCAATGCCTGCTTCTCCAACATGAACAGTATCGGGGTGCCACGGCTACGCAGGATACTACGGGGACTTGCCTGGCTCTACCCAGAGATTGGATATTGCCAAGGCACTGGCATGGTAACCTGCTTTCAGACTGTCTTTGTGATAGGCGTTGTTTTGTCTGTGGTGGCTATGCTGGGGCAAGTAATTTGAGGCAGTGCTGCCAGACACTATGGCCTCTAGATGAGCTGAAGGGAAATCCCTTCCACATGGAATGTTTTTCCTAGGGAAGGGAAAGCAGAGTAGCACAATGCATCCAAAGATGTGGAAGAATTCAGTCCATCTGTTGGGGAGGGACAGGCATTACACTGAGGAGAAATCCCTTCAGTGGAGACTGCAGGAGAGCTGCTGCAGAGGAAAGAAAATGTCGGTCACCGAGACACTGGTCCATCTCTCCATGTGAGGAAGTGGGGAAAGAGTTCTGCTCCTCTTAGGACAGGCTTGGCATGCGGTTCTTCTTCCTTCAAAATCCTAGGTGGCTGCCTCTCTGCTGCTCTTCTTGGAGGAGGAAGATGCCTTCTGGATGATGTGCGCTATCATTGAGGAACTGGTTCCTGCCTCCTACTTCAGCACCACCCTGATGGGCGTGCAGACAGACCAGCGCGTCCTGCGACAGCTCATTGTGCAGTACTTGCCCCGCCTGGACAAGCTGCTCCAGGAGCATGACATCGGTAAAAGTGTGCCCTAGAAACCATAGCTTTTCTTGCCAGGGTGACATGCAGGCAAAGATTATTGTTCTTGTTTCACAAAAGGAAAGTGGCAGGGCTAGGAGTGAACCTCCTGGCCCTGGAGGCAATGGATGGTCATCTTTAAGCTGACAGGACAGCACGTGGGAGAGACCATCTTCACTGGTTGGGTGACGACTTCTGTTGTGATTCTTTTCCATGTTTCCATTCACAGAGCTCTCCTTGATCACCTTGCACTGGTTCCTCACCTCTTTTGCTAGTGTTGTCCACATCAAGCTGCTGCTGCGTATTTGGGACCTCTTCTTCTACCAGGGCTCTCTGGTGCTGTTTCAGCTTACTTTGGGCATGCTCAGTATGAAGGTAATTCCCACCTCCTCTTCCTCCTTTATAGCACTTAGGTGTTTAATTCTGAGTTTTAGGGGCAAAAAGGTTTTGTATCCAATTCTTGTATGTGGTTTGGGAACGTGGTCAGGAAGATGACTTCCTGCCTTCCTCAGAACTGGGGGCTGTGAAGAACTTCCAAGGTACTTCACAGGATTAAGGGACTGCTGTTTCCCCTCCCTACCTCATTTGTTCCCTCACAATTAAACCTCATCATCTGCCCTCCTCTATTCAGTCTAGATCCCAACCTGAGAGTCCATCTTACCTAAACCAAGATACCTCTTGATTTTGCACCATCTCTGAGCAGAGATATAAAACCGAGGCTGTGGTCATCTGGGAAGCTTTTGATGGCACTATTGAATGCTTCAAGAGACTAGCATTGCCCCGACTACATTTGATTTGGCTGGCTTACATTTAACCGCCTGATCTTCTCCTTTTTATGTGAAAAATAATTTTGTGGTTCAGCTTGCTGTGTGAAGGGCAAGGGTGAGCCTGCTGGGAGTAAGGGGAAGGTGGAGCACAGTTTGACATGGTGAGGGCTCTGTAGTGTGTGAGACTGAGCAGCTTCTATTCCCTTGTCCCCATCAAGAACCCTGCTGTGCGCAGTCCTGGCGGTGGGTGCAGAATAGCTTCTGTTTTGTCTTTGCTTGCTGATTTGACTTAATTTCAGTGATGGATGCTGTGATTCAAAAACATGCCAGCTAGAATTTTGGGGGCACATCTCAGTGCAGTGGAGTAGTAAAAGATACTGTTCCCCTCCCATAGGTAGCTTGGACTCTCCCTACTAAAGTTTTTATGGAATTATCTAGTGGTACCTGCATTGTTTCTGGCCCAGGCTGTACACTGAATATAAAACTGCATCTAGCAGCCTCAAGAGCATAGGCGTCGTGATCACTGTTCTGTATGGCAAAATGACTGCATTGTTGCAGGAGGATGAGCTAATCCAGTCCGAGAACTCTGCCTCAATCTTCAACACGCTCTCGGACATCCCAAGTCAGATTGAAGATGCAGATGTGTTGCTGCGGGAGGCCATGCGCGTGGCTGGCTCGCTGACAGATGTGGCGGTGGAGACCCAGCGTCGCAAACACTTGGCCTACCTCATTGCTGACCAAGGGCAGCTGCTCAACTCCAGCACCACTGTCAACAATTTATCCAAAGTGAGTGCACAGAGACCCATCTGCCTCTGCAGCTCCATTTTCACCGTTCCCTTATGTGTTCCCTCCCAACTGCTGTTTGTGAGCAAGAGGTTCTCCTGTCTGAGAGGATTTTGGCTCCAGGGTGACCGTGTCATCCAGTGGAGAAAAGGTATTAGGAAGTGAGGGGGATGTCTCTGCTAATGAAATGCTGCCAGATCTGTCCTGGTTGATAAATCCCCAGGGGAAAGGGATATCGACATTGATTATAATTATCATTAATGAGAGTTATGATGGAAAGTGATGCGTTTTATTAATGGAAACTAAAAGAAACAACATATGCTTTTGGCAGAATTTGCTTGGAGCATGCAGAGTAGGAACTGGAATTAATCCATTAGTAAGAAACTGATACACTAAAGTAATTCTGGAAGGTAGAGTCAGAAAACAGCAGCAGCCTCTGAGAAGCTGAATAAAAAATGCACCTGTGTTTAATCTTGGACTACAGTCTGCAGTTGTGGACATAGTAGCTCCTGCTTGTCAAGCCTGTGTGGAAGATATTCTTGATGCTCGTCTGTGTGCCAATCACAAGCCACTCCTGCAATTCTAAATGTAATAGGCATCCACTTAGAAATTTATATATAATTACATGTAGAACTGCTTTTGGCAACAAGTAGAATTAGAACTAAAATTATTCACTTGAATCATGGTTGATTCTTGAACTTCAATTATGCTTTCCTAATAATTGAGCTATAAATAACCCATTGCATATGGAGCAGATGAAGCAGTAGAGCTGAATCATTGCATTAGGACTAGTACAACTCCTGTTTAAAATTGCCGGTTCACCTGCCTGCCCCTTCCAGTGGTAGCTGTCAGGACCTCTTGCTCAGAGCTGACCTGTGTGAAGGATTGCTTTATTTTTATTTCTGAAATCTGTCCTAATGTGTGCACTTTATTCTGACTCTTCCCTCTCCCTCAGATTGTGCGGCGCAGGACTCAGCGCAGGAAATCTGGTATCACTTCTCTGCTTTTCGGTAAGGACAATCCTGTGCCTTTCATGTGGTGCTGATGGATATAGCAGCCTAGGAGGGAGGGGAGCGAGCAAAGCAGGGAAACACTGGGACGAAGGAAAAGGACAGGAGGGAGCCAGAACTGAAGGATGAGAGGGAAGAAGTGCAGTTCACTACTTGCTTGCTTTGGTCTGAGCTCAGAAAGTGGCTTTTAGGTTAGATGGTTAGTCCTTAAATAGTGACTAACAACGGGCTGCAGCTCAACTCAGCTGTAATGTCCTCCTTGCACTCACCAACAGGTCAAACACATTTTCTGGCAGACCGTATGCCATCCACAGGCTGGATGTTGTACTCTCCTGATCTTACTTTGCTCAGTTCAGGAACATCTCTGAACATCTGAGACAGGGCAGGATGGTCCAGTGCATCACCCATCAAAATTTATAAATGTAAATGTCACTGATGTTCCCCCTTACTTACTCTGAGAGTTCGACATTGTGAACGCTTTTAAGGCTTAATTTTCTTTGCTTATGAGCTAAGCCAGCATATGCCCAGAAATCACAGGGCCAGAATAGGTTTTGCATGGGTTTAAAAGTAACTTCTGTTACTCCATAATAGCCCTTCCTGTTGTAAGCCTCACTGTCATCGCCTTCCTTGCAACTGGTTAGCTTTCTCGAAATTGCCACAACTCACCACAGATATTGTTTTACCGGAGGAAGACAACATACTGAATTTACAGGGTTCAAACAGTGTTCCTGTTGTGGTTGAAATGGCCTGAATAAATCTAAAACTGGGTTTTACTGGTCTTTTCAGAGAATAGCTTTTCTGGTGTTCTCCAGGAAGCTGATATATTGTCACAGGCTTGCTACAAGCACATACAGCATTACATATAAAAGTTATGGTAGAATACCAACAAAGCCGTAAGGTCAAGCATGCAGAAGTGAAGAAAGGCAGGAAAGTTGCTTGTGCAACCTAAACGCAGACCTCTTATATGTTATGTTATCATACAGTCAGTACAGACTGAACCAGCAGGGAACTTAGCTGCCAAACACTTCTTTGTTGTGTCTCAGTCTCCTTGACCAAGTTTCAGTAGCTTTATGAAGGTGATAGTGAGTTATACCCATGCACAAAGATAAATTTTAAGCTGAAGCTTCAAAATGTATCAGTAGTAGAACTGACATGTTGATAGTGTTTTCTCATTTTAGTGGGGCTTCTGTACAGTGACTGTCATGTTTTTCCTAATATTATTCTTAGTAATTAAAATGTTGGTTAAAATGGAGAAGTTGTCATCCTGCAGCAGGTGACCAGAATGGAAGACTTCAGTCCAAGTGAGGGGAAGGGAAGCTTGGATGTGATAAATTCATCTTATATTGGGAACTTTCAATCAACCTTAAGTCTGAAGTCTGCTGCCTGTGATAGTTACTGTGTAGAGCTGGTACATAGCCCTTGTCTGGGTGGGAGTAAGAACTTACCGAGAACTTAATTCTTCTTCCTTAGAGTGAATGCAGATTTAGTAGTGACTTGGACGGGAGTCATAGAATCACAGGAGCACTGTTTGGAAGGGACCTCTTGATGTCTGTAGTCCAACCTCTCCTGCTCAAAGCCAGACTCTTGCTCGTGCTAGATCATGTCGGTCCAGGCTTTCTCTAGCAGAGGTTCAAGGAGTTGGACCAGATTTCCAATGAAGGTATAGAAAGAAGAAACAGCAAAAGGTGGTTTGGCAGAGAACAAGATGTGTGCCTTGCCCTTTTCCTGTTGGATGGGCATTGCAGCAAGGAAATGCAGGAGAGCTAGTCGTCTTCTGCACAACTGTGCAGCTAGTCGGTCTTTGCAGGCTCAAAATGGAGCCTCCTCACATGTGGCCGATCCTGCACTGGTTTCCTGTTTTGGAAATGTACATGCAGGTGAGTTGGGTGCGGTGAGGTAAATCTGTTGGAAACCCCAGTTGTTTCCCTCTGTATCTTGTATATTCTAAGGTGGGAGGGTGTGGAGCTTGCTTCCCACATCTCCTGCTTGTGTTTGGGTGGGATTGATCTGGGTACAGAGAGAGGAGCACAGTATTTTGGCCAGAAGGGACTGAATGATGACAGAAAGAAAGCATTTTATGTAAATGAGGGCAGCCCACTGAGCTAGTGTGGCTGTGATTGAGCAGTTTCTTCTTTAGTCACATTCTGGTTTAGCAACATGAATTTTCTGGGAATCCCCGCCATCTGCGTGATCACCTATCTATTTACAATCTTTGTATCTCCGAAAATGTAGTGAGACTTCTTACATGCTCTATTTCCTACCCCTGGCCACTGAGGAGGAGGTTTTGTTAATTTTCATTGCTTGGACTGGGAGTAAGTATGCCCTACAATTTTTCTAGTCCAGAAGCAAAGTTCAGTTTTGTCTTAAGCTCTGTGTGTCTGATTCTCTAATAATTTAATTTAGCAAATAGAAAACAATTATGAAAATAATTTTAATTCTAATTTTGTGCTTCTATTTATGTTCTTAAAATTTTAGTCTTTTTAATTAGGATCGCTTGTGATTAAAAGATACTGTTAATCACTTTTCAATAACCAGAAGCTTCACATGTACATAGCTGTTGCAGCAGCTGTATAGCTCGGGCCACACTTTATTCATATTGGTTTCTATAATGCTGTTAGAAGACAAGCAGACTACTAATTTGCTAGCCAGTGATTTACTTGGGTCTTGCATAAAAGCTGTGTTTGTATAAAAATTGGAGTTCAGTGAAAAATACATTGGTTTAAATGTTGATTTTGTTAATCAAGCTACCGCATCTTTAGCATATTATAGAAAGAGGAAAAACGGATGTCTGAAAATAACACTTTGAGTTTAAAACAAACTGAGGTGTTTTTTTTTTAGAAAAAGAAGCAAACGGTTCATTGCTCCCAAACATCATGTACCCAGTTTTTAAGGCATTCAGATACATTAACTGCCTGAAGAATCCATCCCATTAGGTATCTTTCTGCATAAATTAATAAAGATAGGCTGTCAAAATTCCTGGGAGAATTAGTGACAGTTGAAAGTTGCTTTGGTAACTTTTACTTTGTACTTATGACCATTTCTACACACCCAAAACCTTTGAAATCTGGCTTTTAGGGAGGTCGAGGTCTTAAGTAGATGGCGGCTTTTCTCTCATGGCTCTGGCTTCTAGACTGACACAGGAAAGTCGGTTGTCTTGGTTTTTCAAATCTATTTCAAGACTCAGTGAAGAGTACGCTCTCAGCCTGTGAGGTATGCAAAAATCAAAGTAGTTCAACCAAGAAGTGTTTCAGTTTCAAGAGAATTTCAGTTGAAGAGAATTTTTGAAAGTTCCCTAGTTTTGTGTCCCGCCATTCAGCTGTCTATATACTGCGTAGACACTTCTCTAAAGTAGTACACAGTACCTTGGTATACTGAGTTGTCCAGACAGATCAAGGATGTCATCTTCCAGTTCCATATGGGGTTTGAAATACCAGCTCCTTAAAATTTGGGACAGTTGAATTGGTATTGGTTAATTACATTATTGAATAGATTGGCAGTAAGTACCTGCCTTAGTGTAGGCACTTCTAATGTCAGGCTTTTTTGATTTCTGTAGAATCAATGATTTCTAAGGTTAACAAAAAGATAAATACCTCATACTACTTGTTTGCCTTCCCTCTGGCTGTGTGGGCTCCCCCAGGGGATGACGATCTGGAGGCACTGAAAGCCAAGAACATCAAGCAGACGGAGCTGGTGGCCGACCTACGTGAGGCCATTCTCCAGGTGGCACGGCACTTCCAGTGTGTGGATCCCAAGAACTGCAGCATTGTGAGTGGGAACAGCTGGATCTGCACTGCTCTGTGCTCCAGGCATGAGTGTTGAGTGTCCACCACAGGACAGGGCTGTTCAAATGCTCCTGAAGTGCATGGGCTTGAGGAAGAACATGCCAGGTGCAGTGGGTGGAGGGTAAGGGTTGCTCAATCCATCCCTGGTGGAGGAAGGCTGCGCTGAGAGGTTGTCTGCCTGCTAGGAGAAGGAAGAGGTTTGGGAGCAGGGTCATGCAGGCTTTGGCACATCAGCTGGGAGCCATCTGTTGCTTTTCATTCCTCTTTGCTCTTTATCCACATGCATGCTAGGATCTGACTCCAGACTACAGCATGGAGAGCCACCAGCAGGACCACGAGAACTACGTGGCCTGTTCCCACAACCGACGACGACGAGCTAAGGCACTACTGGACTTTGAGCGCCACGATGACGATGAGCTGGGCTTTCGCAAGAATGACATCATTACGGTGTGTCAGCCTATGAGACGGGGACCAGGGCAAGACCATGCAGACCCAACTTGTTTGGGATGCTGCGCTGCCTCTTCGGCGGGGAAAGAAGGGAGGAGATCAGCTCAGAGCCCAGTTAGGAGTCCAAGGGAAGCAGTGGTGTTTCTGGGGGCTGCCTGGGGATGAGGCGGTATGTTCCTGTGAGTGTTGCCTTGAGGGTCATTTTCAATGCAACCACGAAGTCCCTTTCCTGGCTGCCGTACAGCTGAGCAAAAGATTGATTTGGTCCAACCTGGGTCCTGGTTTAAGACTGCGCACTAAGCTGTGGTAAGATTGTAAAAGCATCCATTTGCATTTTACCTGTGGGCATCCCATCTGAAACTGGGGAAAACAGGGATAGCGTTGTGTTTGCAGTAGCTTTTCGCCCTTGAAGGCCCTGGGCCATGTGAGAGGAGAACATTGGCAAAACAGTTGAGAAGAAAGCAGTTCTTCGTTGTGCACACACAGCCGGGCAGCTGTAGCCCTCCTGGCACTGCACTCTCTTCAACCAGTGTTTTCTCCACTCCTTGTTTTTCAGATCATTTCCCAGAAGGATGAGCACTGTTGGGTGGGAGAACTGAATGGACTGAGAGGTGAGAGCAAGAGGGGTTGCACTGGGAGAGTGGGGCCGGATGTGGAGCATCCATTCATTCACAGGAACTGCTCTGGCACATTTGTAGCAAAGGCTCTGCCAGGGGCAAAGGAAATGTTAAAGCAGGGTATGAGAGCAGTGGTGCAGCTACCTGGTTACTTCTTGCAAACAGCAAGTTTAGGCTCCATCCTCCTCGTACAGGGTGGTTGGGTGCATATCATCTCTGCTGCTTGTGGGCAGTGTCCTGTAATTGGCTGCTTCTTGCAGTTGCCTTAATTCTTGTCATTTTGAGGCTGCTCGCATCCTTCTTTGGGGTTGGACCCTATGAACTCTTCAACTTCCACTGGGCTCTGGTCTTGTCTGCATTAGAGGTTTCTCAGTGTCGGACTCACTTCTTTGTCTGTTCTTTATAGGTTGGTTTCCTGCAAAGTTTGTGGAGATCTTGGATGAGCGGAGCAAAGAGGTAATTAAAAAAGCAAAGCACAACAACAACAACAAAAAAAACCCAACATTAAAAAAAAAAAAAAAAAAAAAAGAAAGAATGTCATAGCTGAAAAAACATGGTTGAAAAGAGGCATCTATTTCCCTTCTTGAGTCTGTTTGCTCTCTCTGGCTATTGAACGCTTAGTGATGTGATCAGGCAGCTTATCTTCCTAAGCCTGTTTGCTCAACTTCTTGATGCTGACGAAGTGGAGAATGAGGGCCCCAGAGGGCTGCAAGGGGTAGCTGGGTGTGATGCCTGGGCTTGCAAGCCCTAGAGGTGAGCTTTGCAAAAGCCGAGAAAGCAGCAGGCGGGTACGCAGGAGGATCCTGTGGGCAGTGTTTCTGCCGGCTCCCCACTGCCTGTACTCTCTTCCTCCTTTGAGGCTGTGCCTGTAGATCCTGCTTATGCTTTGTGGTCACACAGTGGATTCTCCCCGAGCAGCTGTGCCTGAGGGGACGCTGTCTCAGTTCCTCTCGGGAACAGCAGTGGTGAGATGCCACCTATTTAGAGCAGATACCTCAATATGGCCCCAAGGCTGGGGTAATAGATAGGAGACAAACATCATCAGCTGTTGGCCTAGGCAATTTGTGGGGGAAGTGGGGAAAAAAGGCCCTGTTCTCCCTCTCCTCCTCAGTATTTTGAGCCCTTCCTCACTCTCCAAGGCTGACCTGAGACCCCTGAAGAGATGTCTCTATTGACATCTCACTTGCTTCCTCACTTCCTTCTCAGGGCTGGTTCCTTAGATGTAGATCACCTCTCTGTGTATAAACACACCCTGTACTGCTGAGCAGTTCTCCTCCCAGCTGTGGAAATAGAGATACCACTCATCTTAATTTTGGAATATCCTTCATGCTAACAGCCTGTCAGGGTGATACCTCGGAGTGGTGTACCAGCTGACCGGGGAATTCCCATCTGCCCCCATTTGCCTTGACTTTTAGCAGCTTAGAGAGTCCCAGAGACGCTCAGTGCAAATTCTTACCTTACCTACATCAGACCAAACCGCAGCAGTTCCTACATGCTGAACGCTGCCAGGGTGGTGCTGGAGTCTCCTGTGTGGTCTTATGGGCAGCACCTGGGCACAAAGGTCCTGGTGTCCCAGCAAATCCCAGGGGAGTAACACTGAACATGGTGCTTTATGGAAGAGCCAGCAAGAGCATAAGGGGTTAAGGGAATTGGGGCTGGTGGGCACCTGGGAGTGGAAGAGGTGCGCACAGAGAAGCGGTAGGTGAGCGGACCACCTCCGTGCTCTGCCCCCTCGCCAGTATGCTGAGAGCTGGCTCTTTGCGTTCCTCAGTACTCCATCGCTGGAGATGACTCAGTCACAGAAGGGGTGACGGACTTGGTGCGAGGGACGCTGTGTCCAGCCTTGAAGTCTATATTTGAACATGGATTGAAGAAGCCATCTCTGCTGGGGGGGCCCTGCCATCCCTGGCTGTTCATTGAAGAGGTGAGATGTCTCAGTTGCCTTTGTGGGGGAGTGTTGCCAGAGGGCTGAGGTGAGGGGGCTGTAGGGCAGAGTGTACTGACTGTCCCTCTGCCTTACTAGGCTGCAAGCCGGGAAGTGGAACGGGACTTTGACTCTGTGTATTCTCGCCTTGTGCTCTGCAAGACTTACAGGTAAGGACACTATTCACATGAAGCAACTGGGTCTGTGCCCCGCTCCTGCGCACTCATCAAGCTGCTGCTGCTGCTCTCCACCTTGGGAAGGGTCGTGGTCTGCCCCGTTCTCCTGTCGATGTGGTGTCAGCAGGATGCTGTGCCCATGCTGACTTTGGGCTGGCTCTTGCCCCCTTCCTCACGCCTCCTGTGTTTGCTTCTGGGGCTGTATCTTGCTCTCTCGTGGCTGCAGGATCACCTCTGGGCTCAGCAGTAGCAAGGGAGCTGTTGGGGTATGGAGGGGGAAAGACCTGCTTGTGCCTGGGGTGGCTCCAGAGCTAGTTAGCTCTCTGCTGTGATCTTTGCAGGCTTGATGAAGACGGCAAAGTCCTCACTCCAGAGGAGCTGCTTTACCGGGTGAGTGCTGCCCCCAGCCCAGCCAGAGCCCAGCTCCTAATGTGGGGAAGTTTCCCATGGAGGCTGCTGGAGGGTGATGCCCTTCTCTAGGGAGATGCTCAAGACCTTCCCTGAAGCAGTAGAGACACCAGGTGCCTGAATAAAGGCAGACAGTGAAGCCACCAGGAAAGCTCAGCCCCTTTGATGCTAGCAGGTGGCACTGGGTGAGGGTGGGGAGCTCTGAGGAGGGGAGCATTTGGCTGTGTACCTGAAATGGCTGCCCAGCCCAGCCTAAGGCTAAGCTGAGAAGGCGGTAACCACATCTTCCCAACCTGCAGGCAGTTCAGGCTGTGAACATGACGCACGATGCTGCACATGCACAGATGGACGTGAAGCTTCGTTCCCTCATCTGCGTGGGACTCAAGTGAGTGATCTGGTCCTGATACCCCCAGGCAGAGGAGGAGGGTGCAAGGAGCTTGGGAGAGGGCAGAACAGGCTTAAGGGCAGCAGTAGTTTCGGTCTACCTTAGGCCGCAGGGTCTTTCTCCCTCTCACTGCAGCCACTGAGTGGGACCTGCTCCTTTATTGTTCATATGCTGGCCTGGCTCCTGGCTGGAAGAAGTGGCTCCTGGCCACTCCTGCCCGAGTGGCTCACACAAGTTTACTGTGTTATCCTGTTCCCATTGGGGACAGGACTGTGGGCTGGGGTCAAGGCTTGGGCTGTAAATAGACTATCCCAAAGGGATGGGGCTTCTTTCCCTGGCTTCAGCTGAGTAACATGCCTCCACCCCATCGCTGCAGCGAGCAGGTGCTGCATTTGTGGCTAGAGGTGCTGTGCTCAAGCCTGCAGACCGTGGAGAAGTGGTTCCATCCCTGGTCGTTCCTGCGCAGTCCTGGCTGGGTGCAGATCAAATGTGAACTGAGGTGAGTCTGTCCCTGTGGGCCTTGCCAGGGTCTGGAGTGGATTTCCTCCTCCCCTGCAGGAGGTGGCCCTCACTACGGCTGGCTTTGGACCCTCTCCAGTGAGTAGTAGCATGGGCTGCCCAGACATCCCCGCTGCAGAGATTTCCTTCTGTGTGCTGAGGCAGCAGCAACTGTCTAGACAGTTTAATGCGATGCACTGTGCCTGCCTGATCAAGAGCAGAGCTTGGCTCCTGGGGAGCTGTCATGACAAGCAGGCAGCCTCTGCCTGCCAGCAACCTCCTGCTGTGCCCTGCACCTACTCTGATGGTGGCTTTTCCAACCCCTGCTCTCCAGGTCCTCTGCCAGCCACCGTGAGTCCGAGCAGGGAATGTGCTAGGAAGACAGTCTGGCTGTCACTGGCCAGGAAGGAGTCACTCACCGGCTGACTCCTGGTTAAGCGAGGGAGCGGTGTCAGGGGCTGAACGCGGCTGAGTCTCACACAAAGCACATCGCTTGGAGTCCAGGGCATGCATCCACACTGCTTGCTCCTGGCCCTCCTGCACTCTGCAAAGCCACATCCAGTCCCAGGGAGCCACAGAGCAACCCCCCCCTGCCACCACCACCACTCCAGCCCTGCTGCTGCCGCTGTCCTGCAGGAACTGGCTTTTTGTCCGCGCCACCCGGTTGCCTCTGGCCCCAGAGGGAGCATCTGTGGCCAGGAGCAGGCTTGTGTGTGCACACCGCTGGGTGCCCCGTCCTCCTTGTGCTGCTGCTGAATGGGAGGGAGGGAGTCCCCTCCACCTCTGTGCTGCGGTGTCCTGTGGCTGCTTTCTCGCAGCGTGGGGGCAGTGCTAGTTCAGCACAGCCAAAGGAGCAAGTGGGACTGGTTCATGGCTGGGCCCAGGTTTGTGTGGAGCAGGAGCAGAGGCTTGCGCCATATTTCTTCCAGCCAGCTTCCTGCGGAGGGCCTCAGCTCCCTCACTGCTGCAGGAGTTGGAGGAGACCCCCACATAGGAGTTTCCCCTGACCCTGAAGGACTGACGAGCTTGTTGTCAGGAGGTCTGAGCTGTGCATCCCTGTCCTAGGGACAGGGTTGAGGCTGTGCCTGCAGCCCCTGCTTAGAGCCAGGTCCAGCGAGGGAGCTCTATGTGCCGTCCCCTTGTGTCACCCTTGCATGGGGGTCAGGACACTTTTCTTACTCCAGGGAGAGAGAGAGGGGTGCAGAAACTCTGAGGTGCTACTGGCAGGAGTCCGCTTTCAGGAACCTGGAACCCCCTGTTGCCAGCTGCGTGCAGTCCTCAGCCACCCGCGTCTGCCGTCTAGCAGAGCCCGGGGCTGCCTGTGCCTCCCTGCGCTGCTGTGCCAGGCTCTGTAGGGGTTGCGCTTGAGTCACGTCTTCCGAGCTTCTCTTTCCAGCCTGGGCCTGGCAGGATATGAAGCCCAAAGAGGGGCGGGGGGTGGCGGGAACAGGGGATGAGTGGCTGGTGCTGCCCTTTCAACACCAACAAACAAGGATTTCCATCGTCATGAGCTTAGTGGCGTGCTGGGGCAGGCTGAGGAGCCGGTGCAATTGTGTGCCTGGGGGCAGCAGCTGCGGGCACGGGCTGGGGGCGTGATCTGGGTCTGCGTGCACGCGCATTACCATCGCTCTCTTCCGTTGTAGAGTCCTCGGCAAATTTGCCTTCAGCCTCTCTCAGGACTGGGAGCTTCCAATAAAGAGGGAGGTGAGTAGGTGGCATCTCCCATTCTCTCAGCCGCAGGCTTCGCTTACCGCCTCCCTCTCCCAGCTTTGCGCTCCAGCCTGTCCTCTGCCTCCGCTTGCGCCAGCACCGGAGGCTGTGGATGAGGCCGCTTTCCCTGCCGGGGCAGGCTGTGCGCGGGAGCTGTGTGGCAGTGCTGGCAGAGGGTGCTGCCTGCCCCTGCCCGGCTGGGGCAGAGGGAAATGGCAGGCCCTCCCTTCCCCGGTGCTCTCCAAACCGCAGGGCCTCTCCCTGTTTCAGCTGCGCGGAGGTGGGAAGTGCAGAAAGCTGCTCTGTCTGGGTGCCGGAGACCTCGGCGCGCTCGGGCTCTGCCCGCAGACACAGCCTCCCCTTTTCTGGGTGTGGTGCACTGACCCGGCTTTCTGTGTCATCCTGCAGGAGAAGGAGAAGAAGCCGCTGAAGGAAGGGGTGCAGGACATGCTCGTGAAGCACCATCTCTTCAGCTGGGACATAGACGGGTGACCCACACCCCACCCCATCCTGGGGAACCTTCTCAATGGCGCACACTCCTCTCCCCCACCCCCGTGGTGTCTCACCCCCTGCCCTTCCCCACCCCACCCACTTGTATCTGTGACAAAATCCCCCTCGGGGGGGCTGCCAGGCCACCTGGGACAGATGGCAGCAGCGCCGAGAGGCTGAGCTGCAGGCCCGAGGGAGGGGATGGTCGAGGGAGGGGATGGTCGAGGGTGATGCTGCAAAGGGACAAGTGCGTTCTGGTCACAAAAACAGGTGCCCCTTCCCAGCCTTCTCCATCTCTGCCACCCCCCATCTCCTGCTTGCCTCAGCCCTGCCTCCCCCGCAGTGCCTGGGGGAGCAGCCTGGCCCGCAGCCCCCCCGTCCGCTGCCCCGCGGGCGCGTCTGCTGCTGTAGCTGTGGGGAAGAGACAGCCCTTGCGGGGTGGCTTTGATCTGTGAGAGCCGGTGCCGCCATTGTTGGTGGCGGTGCTGCGGGCGCAAGTGGAATTGGGCGGGTGAGAGACCCACGGCTGTATGGGAGCAGGGATAGCGCGTCCCCCCTGCGCTGGCCGGGGGCTCGCCTCTGCCGGGGAGAGGGATGGCAAACCCTGAAGCACTTGGACAATGTTCCTCTGACCTGGAGCTGGGGCGGAGAAAGGGGGACGGGCATCAGCCTCATCCCACCTCCCTGGTGTGTGGGGTGTCGACAAGGGGTGCCCGACTGCACTGGCCCGTTACCTCCGTAACAGCCTTAGGGGCCGGGCCTTGGCTCCTCTGGGAGCGGGCAGAAACCACCCCTCCCCTGAACAAGAGTGTTTCATGCTGTCATTTTAGTCTCTAGATGATTTTTACTGTTAACCAAAAAGCTGTAAATTAACTCCAGGAACGTGTATATTTTGGCACCGTCGTAGCTCAGGACGAGGTTCAGGTTGGAGCTGGCTCAGGGAGACTAACGCGTCCCCCTCGCCCTGCGGTGGCAGCGGGGACGCAGGTTGGGAGCGGAGAATTGCTGCTTTGTGGTGGTGGCTCTGGATATGGAGTCTGTGACTTTCTACTGAAAGCGCTTGTCTGTGAGCACAAACTATTCATGAAATAACACTAGATTCTTACTTTCCTTTATTCGGTGGGTTTGTAAATAAACTGCATCTTGAGAGTGCTGTGCGTTGGTTTTGTTTTGTTTGGGTTTTTTTTGACAGGGCCGGGACTAGATTTAATTCTTAATTAGAGCCAATTGCTAACTATGACCCCGTTTCTGCGCTGGCTCCTGCTCGCGCTCGAGCGGCCGGGGCAGGAGCAGGTGTGCTGCCAGCCCTGCCTCGCCTCTCTGCCGCCAGCCCTGCCTGAAGCGCGGCTCCGCAGCAGAGCCCCGGACAAGCAAGAAATACTCAAAATGAAGGGAGGTAGGGCCCCGCAAGGGGAGGGCCCTTAGCAAAGGGAGAGGGGCCGGCGGGAAACAGGGCTGGGGGTGGAGGACAAGTGTTGGCTGCACGTTAATAGGCTTCTCTGGAAAAAAAGCAGGTGGCGTCTCTTCTGCGAAGTGGGACAGTAACGGGGCACAAGGCCCTGCGAGGACCTTGTTCAGAAGCGCAGGGTTGGGGGGGGGGGTGCAGTGCATTTACTGATGTGAAAATCAGCGTTTTCAGTCAAAGTAATTCCCAGGTGCCTCTGGCTGAGGAAGGCTGCAGTGTCACCTCACCCCTGCAAGAGCCGGGGTCCAGGCCGGCCTGCTGGGCTGCGGGAGGTTGTAAATCTGCCTGTGCTTCTCCTACCGTAAGGCCTACTTCTGGGTGCGGGGTAGGTAATTTCCATACACGGAGGGAATCCCCCTGCAGCTGAGAAGGGATGAGGTCCCACTGCTCAAGCTCGTGTTTGGTTATTATTTTTTTTTTTTTGGTCTTTGGGGGATTTTGTTTGTTTGTTTGTTTTTCAGGTTTGAGAAAGACCCAGAGGGATCACCCACCCTTAGCAGGAAAAGGCAGCGTGGCCCCAAGCCCTCCCACCAGCACAGCAGAGACGTTTTCGAGCACATGGCTGTTTGGAATTTTTTTTAATAAAATGGATTTTTTTTTTTTTTTCAAATATTTGTAACTGAAAAAATAATTCAATTTAAAGATCCATTCTCTCCCCTGTTAACTTGTCACTTTTATCCTTTTCCAGTTGAATACTTGCTCTGGATCCCATGCCCCAACACCACCCGGCTCAGATGGTGCTGGTCACCCCTCGCCATTTGCTGCATAGTGGAAGGGAGAGTGCGTGCTAGTCAAATACACATTACAAACAAGTAGTGGTTACAGCAGAAAGATTCAGGATTACATTCAAGGTAGAGGCAGAACATCAGACCGTTGGTTTTTTTTCCCAATGGGTGCAAAAAAAAATGTACTTCCGGGGGAAATACCTCTTCCAACAACGAACTATTGAACTATTATTCAAACAAATAATAGTAAGAAAGCAGAGAACTGGGCTAGCCTGCTCTGGGCACTGCGCGGGGAAAAAAGTCTTTCTGATAGTTCCTGGGCTGAGGCACCATCTTCCCCTCTGCCCCCCAGGCCCAGGGTTATCGCTCACTCGCTCTCCTGGCCGAACCCCTTGTGCAGGGGGGCTCTGGCGGGTTATTTGCCGGGTTCCGCAGGAGGTGAGGCTCATGCGTCTGTATCGCCTGGGCTCCTGGAGGGCGCTTAAGCCCATCAGCCAATTTCAAGTATGTTGGGCAAAGTTTGGGTCATTAAATTCCAACGAGGTTTCACAACTGACGGTGGATGGGTAAAGGTGAAAGGGAGCCGCTCCGGGCTCAGCCTTTCACCAGCAGCCCTGGGGAAGGGCTGAATCTGTAACAGGCACGGGCAGCCCTGCCTGGCCCGCTGCGAGGAGGCAGGGCTGCGTCAGGCCAGGACTGCAGTTGGAGTGCTCCCACCTTCTTCTAGGAGCTCATTGCACTTTGATAATTTCATTCTTTATTTACCGGTTGCAGCTTTGTAACTATTTATACAAATGAAATCACGCAGCTGGGTTGGATTTTTTTTTTTTTGGGGGGGGGGGGGGGGGAAGGCAGGGCTACTGCTCACTGTGGGCTAAAAGCAGCTGATTTCTGAGTTTGACACACAGGAAGCCTCACTTTTTTCCCCTTAGCACTTGCGAGATCCTCCCCCCATACACACACACACACACACACACACACACACATATCTCTTAGGGAGGCTCCTAAGAAACCACTTGCCTCCTGTGCCCACCTGGTCCCGGGGCTGGGCAGCTGCTCTGGCGGGGCAGGGGGTGGCACTGGAAGGTGACTGCTAATGCTCTCACTGCTCCCAGGGCTGCACCAGGAGAGCCACGAGGGAGGGCTCAGGCAGGTGAAGGGGGTCTGATTTTTTAGGACATGACACTGTAGCTTGGGCAACAGAAAGCAGGCAGGCCAGGGGGTATCCTCCCACTCCAACCCGGACACTGGGGGAAGCAGGTAAGAGGCTCTGACTTACAACTGGGGCGGGGGAGAGGGGAGAGACGGGGGCAGAAAGGAAGGAAGCTGCCAGCAGGCTCCCCCTGCAAATGATTAAGAAAGTGTCTCCCCATGCAGTTAACAAGCAAACAGGGCTCAGGAAAGCAGGAGTTTCTCCCAGCTGCAAAACAGGCACAAGCCCACCTGGCCGCCAGGTTAGTGGCTGAGAGAGCAGGGCTGGCATTCACCTGCCCCGCTGCGGAGCGGACGTACCCGCGCCCCCGCAGCAAGGCCTCCCCTGAGCAGAGCGCCGGGTACCAAAGGGGGCAGGGGCGCAGCGCTGCCCACCCGCACCTGCCCCTCCGCGGCAGGCAGCACCGCAGCCCGGCGCAGGGGGAAAGGTGGGGACGGCGTCCTCAAGGAGAGATCAGGACGGCAGTTTAGCCTCCCGTTGCCCGAGCAGGGTCAGCACCTTCGTCCCTACGATTTCAAAAGCCGCTGCCTCCCCCACCTCCCTCAGCCCGAGCGGCCCAACGCAGCCGAAGCAGGGCCAGCTGTGAGGCGAGGCGGCCCCGGGGCAGAGCTGGGCTATGTCTCACCTGGTAACCAGTGCGGTGAGCCACCACAAACACACACGGGGATTTAAAAGTGACAGGCGTAACGGCGGGAGAGCAAGCCGCAGGCCTGCTTTCCGACGCCCAGGGGCCCTACCTGGCTGGACGCGGGGCGGCAGCTCCCAGTAAGCAGTCATTTGCTTTTGCCTTTTAGCCCCTGGGCCTGGAGGGAAGGAAGAGCAGGTCAGCTGCCCATCACTTGCTTCTCCCCAGAAAGGGGCCCTCGCAGTCGCACTACTGAGCCAGGACCCGCGTTGCGCCACGCGACGCCCCGTTTGCAGTGCCGCTTCCCCTTCCTCGCCTGTTGCGTCTGACATCCTCAGCTGCTTCTTTCCACTGGGGCACCTGCTACGGGGAGGCAACAGCACAGCTGAAGGCAGGAGACGGATTGCACATGGCCCCTAATGATATGTTGTCGCTCATTGCTAGCTCTGCCCTTCACACGCTCCCCAGGACACACGGATGCTTTCTCGTCCCTAACGCCCGCCCCGGGCTGACCGCCTTGCTCGCCTGGGGCTGTCGCAAGTGCTGTGGAAGCTGGGCAGAAGGGGCGGTGTGCCTGAAAGCTAGACTCCAGGCACAGCCAGAGGTCTGGGGCAGCGAAGGACAGATTTAACATAGAAGGACCTGGATTTTAGCACCTTAAAAATCTGTTTTGCAGCCCAAAGCGAGCGAAGCAAGCAGGCAGGCCTCTGCCAAGCTCAGCAATATTTGGGAAAACGGCTTGGACGTTACCAGGTTGGTGGGGAACCCTGGTTCCCTTTGGCTACACTTGGAAAAGGTGCCTGTTCTGCCCAGCTCCTCACAGCCCTGCGGCAGACCAGCCCCTCCCCAGCAGATGGCAGGCGGTGCAGAGGGCAGCCGTTCCCCAGCCAGCGCCCCCGCCTTTGCGTCCTGCTCCGGAGGTAGAATCCCCTTCTGCAACCATTAAACCAGCTGCGCCGGGGCAGCACAATCCCAGCAAGGCACGGCGTGCTGCTTCTGGAAGCGGCTCAGGCCCAGTCAATGCTCTGTCCCGCTGCGAGACGCGAGGGAACTCGTGCCTGGCAGCGTCGTGCCCCATGCGCTGCCGTGGCTGCTCCTGCCTGGAGGAAGAGGGGCTGCCGGCTCCGTTCTCACCCGAGCTGGGTCGGGCTGCACTGAGGGGGCAGGAGGCTGCCAGCCCCAGAGCTCCTGCGGCCTCTCCTTCCCCCCAGCAGCCGTTCTCCCTGCCCCGGCCCGGCCCGCTGCCCGGGCAGCAGTGACTCGAGCAGCGGGTCTGCCTTTGCCACCACTGCCGGCTTCGTGCAGGAAGGACACTGTTGGGGGAGGAGTACAAATACTAGGAGCTCGTTACTCTTTTTTTTTTCTTTTTTTTTGGTTGACTGGCCTCTTCCCCCTGCATGCCCATGCCCTCCCACTCCCATTCCCTTCAGTCTCTGCTCACAGAGTTACAAGCAAGAATCCCAGTGCAGCTGCAGATCGTGTCCATCAAGGAAGTCTGTGGAAAAGAGGCTGGGAGCAGCGGTGCTGAGGGGAGCCAGGCTCATGACAGGCCCCCCCGGCAGCTCCAGCCAGTCCATGCTGTCCAAGTTAGCCTCAGCCAGATCCAGGGCTATGCCCCCGGACGGCTCGTGAGCAAAGTGCAATTCCGAGGTGTCCATAGGTGAAGGCGGGTGGTCCAGGATGGCTGAGCTGCTCAGCATCTCACTGTGGAGGTCATCAATCAGGGACAGGGGCTCCGGCCCATCGTGGCCTGCCGTCAGCAGCGGGAGGCCGGTGCTGCTCTCCAGGAAGTCCTCCAGCCGGCCCACGGGCACCGGCTGCCCCAAGGACACCGGCACCGCCAGCTCTGAGGAATGGTTGCTGCTGGGCGGTGAGGAGCAGGCTGGGGCCACGGGTGGTTCTTTCCCAGCTGGGGACGACTGATCCTTGAAGTCAGCAGAAATCTCTGTCCAGGGAACAACCGGGTAGGCCAGGGTGAGGAAAAGCTTGGCCGAACACTGGAAGGATCCCTCCCACCCACCAGGGCAACGGGGACCCCCCCCAGACTGAGCCATCACTGACCACCAACTGGGATAAGGAAGCTCATCCTGTGCCCACACTCAGCTTGCTACGGGGAGTTTTCAGCCCACCTCCGGGGAATTCAAGCTCTGTCCAGTACCACAGAAGAGAGGTGCCCAGATCTGATGCAGGAGAGCCACCAAGAAGCTTTGCATCATACTAATGCCTGACTGACATCTCCCTTAGTGCCTTAATGACTACTGCCTACGCTAAAGGCACTGGCAGGGACCCAGGAGCCAAGACCTGGGCCATGACAGACTCTCCCCTCAGTGCTCTATAATCCCCAGGTTCAAACGCAAAGACTATGGGAAACGCTGGCTTTGTCTCCTCACCTCCACTTTCGATGAGAATGTCAAACAGGTCGTCCATCTGCTGGCTGGAGCAGCCATTCTCCTGGGGAGAGCAAGCGCGGGATTAGCTTCCTATTTACCGGGGGAGCTTCTATGTCCAGCAACCCCCTTGGCTGCTGGCTCTCCTCCCTCGCCCCAGGGACGGGCGAGAACGAGCGCACAGAGGCATGGCACCAGAATCCTCCGTAACCCCAGGCTGTTACTGGATGGTACAGTCAGCAACTGCTGTAGTAACACTCACCAGGCAGTGAGCGGTTTGGGATCTCTGCCTCTGGTTTAGGGTCTGCCCCAAACCCTGCAGAAGGAGTTCAGCTAGGAAGGTGCAGTTAGAAAGGGACATTGTCTCTCCATTCTCTGGCCCAGATCGGGAATTTAAGCAGATTTACAATGGCAACTTTTCACCTGCTCTCCAAGGAAACCAAGGAGAAGAACCGCTCTCACCTGGGCCTTTGGCTGTTGCTTCATGGCCTCTTCGTAGCCTGGTGGCTCTTTCATTGGGGCCGAGGGAACAGGGAGAGGAGGCGGAGGAGTTCCAAAAAGCGACGTGTGCTGTTGCTGCTCCAGGTCCATCTGGGATGGGGAAGGGGCAGCAGGAGAGCCGGGCTGTGACGAGGGCTGTTTGGAACAAAGGCAGGAGGAGTGATCAGGGGCAAGCCCACATCAACTCCTGTCTCACAGCTGCTTTGAGAGACCATCACCCCCTCTCTTGGTGAGTGCTGCACAGAGGTCTGCACCGCTCTGCTCCCAGCAGCCTGGCTTCTTCCGTGCACTCTGTGCACTCTGCCCTGGCTGCAGGGGAGGAAGACAGATTTCCCCTCCAACTCACAGTTGGAAATATTTTGCTGATTTTTCTAACGCTAAAGCAACTGCACCACAAACCGCCACCGGGCTGCTCCTGGATGGGGAGAGCCTCATCTGTCCAAGTGGGGGATTCCTCTAGCACTTTGGGGGGCGGGGGGGCACTTCCCTTGCTGTGTTCAGCCTACTCTGCGCAATATATCCGGGACCTCTCTTTTACCCATTTCCCTCTGCAGTGCCTGCTTCGGGGACACAATCAAGCTTCACTAGCAGCAAGTTTCACAGCCTCATTGTGGGCGGAGAGCACCGGAGCCCTCAGCAGCACCAGAGACCTCCAAAGGAAACCCCAAGTGCTGCAGAAGTGGTGCTCATGACTCAGCTTTACCAGATGAATCAGCACGCAACTGCCCATAAGAAAAGTCAAAGCATGGACCAGGTCTTTGCCTCTACAGCAGTTATGCGTGATCCACGCTGAAGCTTGCTCCCCCTGGGCAGTGATCCCCGGGCAGTAGCTGAATGCCAGTTCCAGCACTTGTACGTGTTGATGCTCTTCCCCATCCTGTTTTCCCTGGAAAGCTGTTCGTCTGTTCTGTGACCTGCAGGTAGAGGAGCGACCCCAGGCCCCGGCCAGCAGAGCTGCTCTGGGGTCCGCTCTCTTCCTGAGAGGGGCTGGAAGCTGGCGTCGTGGCACAGGCCACTGGGATGTGCTGGGAGGGTACCTTTTTTGACACACTGGGTGGGCCGGCTTTGCCAGGAGCACCAATTTTCAGGGACCGTTTCTGGAAACCGTTGGGGAAGAAGGGCTGCAGGTTTGGAGGTGCTGAGAGAGACAATATGGTGTGGGGCAGCTGCCCTGTGACCACCTGCAGACCTGGCTTCTGACCCTACAGGGAGGCAAAAGGATTAGGAAAGTCACTACAGGTGCCTCCGCAGCACACAAGCTACGGGAGTCTACGGGAAAAGGTGCCTTCATTTACTTTCTGCATTTCCTCAAAGGTCTCAAAGCAAATGAAGGCACTGACCCTTTGCAAAGTGGTATCTCACTCTGACCGCTCTCGAAATGACCCCTGTCTTCATACCCTTTCCAGCATCTGAGTCAGAAGTGATCCTCCAAGCTCTAAAAACTCTTCATAATCTCTCTGTATCTTATCTTAATTACATGTTAAGAGAGAGAGCTAAGTCATCCCTGATGTGGGCTAGAAAGGGAGGAGATGCACAGCAGAGCCTCTTTACAGCCGTCACCTGGAGAAGGGGTAAAGCCAAAAGCGCTCTCTTTCCTGAGCTTGCACTGCACTTCACAAAGAGATGATTAACAGATATGCTCAAAGCACAGGAACGGAAATCGCAGCATGTTCATCGGTACCAGAGAGTAAAAGGTCCCATCCTTTTGCCCGTCTCAGAGCTCACACACCACCTTCAGTAGCAGACATACGCACCACCCCAGCCTCTCTCCACGCAGTAGCCACTTTTTCAGTTCAGCAGCACTCCTTCAAGAATCGGGAACTCCACTGTGAACCAAGGCTGCCCGCTCTGGCCTCTCATCGTTTTCAATTGATAGACAACGCTTGTTTAAAACACCAGCTGGTATTCTGCCCAGATGTGGAACCAAAGGGCAGAAGCTAGCATACTGTCAGGGTTTAGCCCAGAGCTCTTTACTGTAAAGCCTCCACATCACTTCCAAGCGTGCCCATAGGGGAAGACCTCACGGACACTTAGTGCTCCTGAAACTTCATGCCTGATGGGCTCTCCATCACAGCTAGTTCAGCAGGAGGCAGGGGAATGGAGGGGCTATGCCAGGCACCCCTTCTGCTGCCACATTCAAGCTGAAAACCAAATACTCCGTGCAGCTGCAAGCTGTGGCAGAAGCCGCTGCGACAGAAACCACTGCGAGATCTCACTTGCTGTGATAATGGTCTCTGACCAGGACTGTGCGTGTGTGTCCCCTTCCCACTGCTGCTACAAACCCCGGCAGCAGGCAAAGAAAAACAAGGAAGAAAAGTGAGCAGGCAGCGAGCTACCTTTCTGACAGATTGGTTTAGTCCTCTGGGCTGCTGCTGCTGCAGGGGCTGCTGCTGCTGCTGCTGCTGCTTCTGCTGCTGTGTGGGCTGCTGAGGGGTGCTTGCAGGTAGCTGACACGGCGGTTGGCTGGAAGTTTTAGCGGGCGATGATTGTACTCTCTGGAAAGAAAAGGGTATTCGTGAGAAGCTATTCCCCGGACACAACATGGAGCAAGGCTTGTGTTTCTTAAAGGATTCATGAAGTTTGTTTTTCCCCACTCTTCATTCTTTAGGAAGCTCAGTCAATCGTTCTGTTTCACCAAGCAGAGAAATCAGATTGGGGTGGGATTCAGAGTCCTAAAAGAGGAGGCAGTACCACTCTAAATCCCTGGGCTATCCATGACATCCTTCAAGGGCTGGCAGACCTGACACAGGACCTGTGCCCTTCTGGAGCAGCAGCAGCTGGAGTTCAAGTGAGATACCCTGGGGTATCAAGGGTGACACCGGACACTGATATTTAGACAGCTGACTCGCATCTCACCTGCTACGCAGCAAATGCAGCCTGCTCAGTGCCCGTCCCTGATGGCAGACACTGCCACTTGCTCTGCAGAAGGTGCAAGAAATGTGGCAGCAGAGAATGAAAATCTCTGATGCCATGGAAGATGCTGGGGTTTGACTTATGCCATAAAACCTGGGCATGTTTATCCCTTCCTGGAAGAAACACTCAGAATGCTTCTGTTAAGTGCTGAGCTCATACCAACAGGGGAATAGTAGATCATCTCTGATGAAAGACTCTGTTAACGCTGAAATACTGACATGCATTAAAACAAAGAGCAGTCAAAAAGCAAAAAGCCTGCTCCCAGGGTCTGATTTCAGCTCTCAGTAGACAAAGTGACCTATCTATCACTCCGACTACAATCTCTCTAATAAAAGACAAGAGGTGAAATACACCCTGCTTTTTTTAATACCGCAGGCATAGTTGCTCTTCCAAAAAGTAGTGAAATATGGCAGCAAACCCTTGTCCTCCAAGCCTGAGATCCTACCTGACAAAAGGCAGAACCATGTGTTTGGAAGAATGCTGAACAGCCTGCGATGCACATAGTCAATCGTGCATTGCTGTACACAGTTCATCATGTCAAATTCCAGTCTTTTTGCTGAAGATCTGCTTACGCTGCTCTGCTTTACAAAGCCATGAACTACCAGCCATCGTAGCGAGCAACTCAGCCATTTTAGTATTTACTGCATTGAATTTCCACTGTGTTACGTCATGCTACGGTAACCTGAACCACAGGAGCAGGAAGAGGGAGAGAGGAACCCAACTGCCTGCAGCAGGGATGTGATCTAACCCTTGCCTACCTGCAAGGCTGGGCAGCTACTCCCTGCCTTCCCGTGGGGCGAGAGGCCCTGCCTCTCAGCGCTCTGCTTGGTCACAGTGAGGACGATGTGGGTCCCTGTGGAGTCGGTGATGAGGGTGGGGGGAGGGGTGCCCTTGATGAGGTCGCTCAGGGCGCTCCCTTGCTGGCCAAGGAAAAGCCGCGGGCTGTGGGACTGGCACGGCGGCTCTGCTTCCGCGGCTGGCGCCTCCTGCTTCACCGTCACGGCTTTCTTTGGCACTGGGCTTGGATTCGAAGTGTCCATTTGGCTAGCGGTTGGTGCAGGGCTGAATTGGTCTGTTTGGCCACTGGATTGCTTTGCAGACTGGCAACTCAGGAAACCGTTTTCACTCTTGACCTGGGTGCCGAATGCTACTGGGTTGGAGGCGAGGGCTGTTCCTTCTCCTGCAGCCACCGGGGCCGGTAGTGACTGCTGAGAACGCTTCTCCTGCTCTAGCTGTAGTCTAAGCATCTCAACCAGCTGCTGCTTCTGCTTCAGCATGCGGGTGAGTTCCTCGATCTGCTTGTCCTTCTCCTGCAGCATCTGGTCTTTGTCCCTAACTTCTGCATCTCTGCTATTACCAGTGCTGCTTCTCTCCGACCTGGGTGCCGCATTTACGCTGCAGGAGGCAGACTTGGAGCTTTCTTCCTTCACCAGGAACTGCACTGGAGATGCCTGCAAGGTGAGCTGGGTCAGGGGTGAAGTCACCATTTCTCCAAAGGTGTCTGGGGTGGCCGAGTTCTCATCCCCCGTGCTCATTTGCGAGCGCTCTGACGGAGTTGGAGAAACAGGAGGAGTTGAGCCTGTGCTGCCAAACTTCATCACGCCACCACCGGTGACTGTGGCCACAACTACTTCTGCTGGTGCAATGCCAGTGGTGACCAGGGCTGGCCCTGTGCTCAGCCTGGCAGCTGGGAAGGCTACCACCACTTCGGCAGCTTTTGGGAGGATGGCTGCTGTGCTGGGCTTGGGAGTGGGGGTTGTTTGGCCGGCTGCACCGTTCTGTTCTTGGTAAGCTCTGAGACGCTCAATCAGGTCCGTCTTTGTGCCTGAGACAGGCAAGGCCCTCAACTTCAGCTCTTGCTTCAGCTCTGCTACCTGATACAGGGAAAAAAAGAGGGCAACATTAAGAGAACATACACTCTAAACAGAACAACTATTAACAGCTACCAGAGCCATGGGGCAAAGGACTAAACTGACCCTCCTGCAGGCCAACAAACCTGCACCTCAGGTACAGACTGCAGGGCAGCAATGCCAGCTGCTATCACTAATTCCTGTCAGTCCACTTAAGCCCTGCTCTGGGGCAGCAACATTGTTCAATACTGCCCTCTCCACTGACCACGGCAAAAAAGGGCTGTGCGGCTTCACAGGACATTTACCTTCATCTCATCTAGGTTGGCAGGGAGAGGGCCAGGCTTGCCCACTGCAGCATTACTGTTTTGTCGCATCAGCCCACTGGAACCAGAGGATACTGAAGATGCGCTGCTGACTGTGGCAGAGAGATTGCGTACAGCAGGGGCACTGGCACCACTCTGCTGCTCTCCTGGAGGCCTGCAGGGCAAGAAAAAACACAGGCATCAAAACCAAGGCGGAAAGGCAACGGAGGCCCTCAGTGCCAACAATCATATGCGTTCAGAAATATCTGGGTCACTAGTGCCATCCTAGATGTTAAAGCACACCAGTGCCTTTGACTATATCCATGCCCCTTACCTGGCCAACCAACTCACTTCAGCTGCTTTTGTCTGATTCATCTGACACTGGCCCTTTTTGCGGCCCACTGTAACTTAAAGAGATCGAGTGCATAACACTCAACTGCCACACCTCACACCCAGAACACAATGTCTCTGATTAACAGTACTGGGGAAGCAAGTGCTTCCTAAGAGAGAGCTGCCATTTAGGACCCATACTTTGGTGGAGCTGGCAGGATGGTCTGATAGTTGTAGTGCTGCTGCTGCTGCTGGTTGAGGATCTGAAGCTGGAGAAAGAGCTGCTGCTGCTGCAGTATTTTGGCATAGGATGAATCCATGGGAGGAGCTCCCTTGTCCTGCTTTTGGTCCGGGGGAATATACTGATGATATTTAAGCTTCTTGACTTTCGGCTTCAACTCCTTGGCTTTTTTACTGCGCTGAGACTTCTCACTAGCAGACTTGGGCTGGCTTTGCTATTTAGAAGAAAGGAGGAAGCGAATAAGAATGGAAACACTGAAATAACATAACACCCCACGTAAACCAGAATGCGCACTGGGATTTTCATTTCAAAATTCTCCAGATTTGACCTCAGGGTCTTTCCATGCTTCTCTAACTCAGGCAACAGTATAGTCACAGCACCCGCAGCAGCTTACACTGCACCGTAACACAGGTCATCTTTCCCAGCACACCAGATCACTTGCTCAGCCAATGCAGACTCACTGACTAATTATAGATAATGCTGATTGTTTCAAAACATTTTGCATTCAGGACCCATTTTACAGAAACCAAATACATCACGGAACAGAAAAACCTAAACCTATTAAATATGTTACAACTAGTGTCAGAGGAAGACACTAGTGAGAAATAAGCTTTCCTTCCTTTGCATCTGTTAACATAATACTTCCAACTCCAAACCTTCTTCAGAGTAACCATCTTATCTTCCTTCAGACTTAAACAATGAAGAGATCAGCCAAAATAGTACCTTAATGAGTGTTGGTGGGGGCTTGGCAGCAGTAAGAGCTGCTCCATTGGTAAGACTAGGAGGCAGAAGAGGTGGAGGTGGCAGAGGCGGGGGTGGCTGTTCAGGTAGGAAAAGTGTTTCACTGGAGTCTGTGCTAATCTGCAATTGGGATGTACCCTGCAGGGACAGAAAAAGGCATGATGAATACACATAGAAGGAGGGAAACAGTTTAAGAGAGTGCAGGAAGTGTCCACTTACAGGGAAACAGCACCAGTTTCAAGTCATTAATTAGATTCCTTTAACCCGCTGCTTCAGTTGTCCCTGAGAAGCAGCACAACTTCTTAGGGCAGAAAAGGAATCAAAATCCCACACCCGTATCTCCCAGCTTTGCCTGCCAGAATTAGTCGCACATCAACACAGGCTGTATCACCAAGTAATGATTGCCCCCCTTCCCCATATGGCACCACTACAGGGGCTTCTGAATAACCAGAGGACTTCACCAACACCACACAGAGCTAAGACCCCTTCTGAAATCTCACAGACTATACCTTTTAAGGATCCCTCGGTCTCACTTTTTAGGATCCTCTGCCACAAATCAGCAGTAGCTGTGAAGCTCCAGGGCACTGCAGGAGGTCACTGCGTTCTCACCTGAGCTAGTGATGTGCCAGTGGTGCTGGGGAGAGGCTCACAAATCCGGGAATCCATCGGCGATGGGACAGACCCCTGGGACTCATGGCTGGCTGGCTGTTCTGGGGAGAGGGCATCACTGCTGTCCTCATCAAAGGAGGAATTGTCTGCAACCTTTGGGTAGTTCACCTGTCCAACTAGAAACACAAACATCAATGGTGATCTTTAAAGTTCAATAAGAAATTATTTCACTTGACACTAGATGTTTCACAAAGATGATGAAGGCATGGAGAGAGTTGTGTCTGAGTTGTGCTTAAAGCACCAACTAAAAATGAGACAACAGAGCCCAAACTGGATCAGTTTTAAGTGTTCACATTCATCTCTGCTATCAGTAGAATAAAATGATGCAGACTGAGGTGAACCATTTCCCTTGCTTCTGAGCCAGACAAGATCAGGAAGTATAACGAGCCATTTAGCTTTGCCCAAACCCAGATCTGTGGCATGGCTTATCTGATTATCATTTGGCAATGAAGAAGCAGAAAGTTAGACAGTGTAAGGTTGAGCCATAGCTTCTTTGGTGATCATCCTAGGTGGTGGAAGGTAGAATCCCTCTTCAAGACAGAATCCCAAATTGTCCTCTAGTCTTAAAAGCAACAAGGGCTACGGCGTGGATTAAGTGGTGGCCCTGACTGCTATTAGCATTTCTGTCTATCTACCTGTCCAGTAGATAAATTCGCTTGAGCATACATTTGTAATGCACTAAAGTTTTGGTTTAGATTCCGTTATCTCAAATTAATCTTGGTAAGCAGGAAAATACTATCATTTGCACCTAACATACAAGCAACAGAAATCCAGAGACATGTCGAAGTCAGAAGGAAGCCACATCTCTAATGCTCCAGTTTACAAGTTCACATTTTCTCTTCCTCAACCACTTATTGTGCAATAGTGAAGGCACACTCTCCCACAACACTGTCCTTTCCCTTTTTCATGAGAAGTATTCCATCTTCCTCACAGTTGTGTCCCATTTGTCTTTAAAGTAGCTGTGCGTGTTTGAGGGGATGAATAACCACAGACACACACAGACTGCTCAGTCTGGGGAGACAGGAAAGAGCACTGCTGAGGCAGTGGGAAGGCTATTCCTCAGCATTCCTTTCAGCCCTTGGAATGGCCCTGGCATGATTTACATCTGTTCTGGTTTATTTTTAAAGGGGTTGAATCCTCTGAAGTTTTTAAGTTCACAGACAGCTTTTGTTTCATCACACCTGTTTATATTCCGTCTCCTCTCCCTGATCCGAGTAAGTCAGTGGGTTCTCCTGACCAAGGTTGCTGACATGTTAAACCGAGAGAGAAATTTTTAAGGAGAGAATCTAGGGAATGTAATCTTCAACAGTCTTTCAAATCTTTAGGGTATGCAATTGCTTTCACGTTATTCTGGGATGTCCATACTCCCTATAATTTAATGTCTCTGTAGCACTATCTGGGCCAGAAGGAGCTCTGCTTTTCAGAATCCCTGGGGCTGAAAGGCTGTGATTCTGAGACAGGAAAACAAGACCAACCAAGGGATTGCATTCCCTTAGACAGGCAGGTGAACTGATAGGAAATCACAGCCACCTGTGGGAAATGCCCTCAACACAGATCCTCCTCTGGTCTTACCTATAATGGCTTCCTTCAGGCTTGATTCCACAGGCAAGATGTTCTTCTCCACCAGCTCCATGGGACCTGGCCTCTGCGCTATCTTCTCATTGAGGTCATCTGCCAGTCTGGCTCTCTTTAGCTTCAGCTGCTTTGCCTGCAAGGAGGGTTCAGCTGAGGTCTCTGTTCAGGGGAAAGTAAATAAAATGGCATCAATCCAGCAACGGTCAACCTATGTACTTCAGCAGTATTTTACCTCCATTCAGAAAGGTAACTGTAGATAACAGTAGATAACTGTACAGAAGAATAGTTGCAGGTAACAACAGATAACTATGCACTATAAAGTTATTACAGATATTATGTATATTTAAGTTATAAAGATAACTACAGTAGTCCTTGTGACTCCAGCATAGGACAAATTCACTGTTCTCAAACTGATGTCACCCAGTTCTCGTTCATCTTTTCCCTTTCAGTTGTGTCCAAAGATGTGGTACTCAGTACTCCCTCTTGGAAACTGAGGTGCTTACTAATTAGATCAAACCTGCCTCACTTCCTCTTGAATATGTTACAGTGTCTTCCCTTAGGAGATGAGCAATCCACAGTCATTCCATCTCACTGTGGCTCAGCTACACAAAACTGCACAATTTTGAGTTCACATAACAGATTCTTCTGAGAATCTCTATGCAAACAGAGCTGAATCCCTCCCAAGAAATCACGCAACAAGCATGATCTTCTGCCTGCTCCCAACTGAAAGACAGACAAGGGGCTCAGGGGCAAAATAGAAAACCATTAAATAAGTAATTACAATGAAGTTTACTGTTGATGTTTTCCTGTTTAGCACGTGCCATACCTTCCAGAATGTGCATCCTAACCAGCTCTGATCTCTCTGGCCGGGACCGGATTTTCCGTTTCAGATAGTCCTCTGTCTGCAGCAAAAATAGACAAGCAAGAACCAATTTCAGTTGATCAGACACAGAGCGAGGTAATCTTGGAGAGCACAAACAAGAGAAACAACCATCTTTAGTTGTTACTGAGATCTAAATAAACACAGAACAGAGATGGGACCCATCTTCTGTCCCAGATCACCCAGAGAATGAGCTTATTCTAAAGATGACCTTCCACTGTACATTGCCTCAGTGTAAGAGTGCACTGCTGCACCACAAAACAGAAACTGGAAAGGACCTCCTCAAGAGCTGAAGCCCTCTTTTGCCCTTTTATGCAACACCACTAACTTGTGTCAGGGTGAAATTCAAGACATTTCTTTTACATTGAAGACAGATGCACTGGTTCCATTGTTCACAGCAAATACCTCCATATACTGCGGGCATTTGGGGCTGACTTGTGGTTTGGGCATACTCTTTTATTTGTTTAAAGATATGTTATTTGTTAAGCTAAAGACCCCATGCATTCCCTTGGCTGGCAAAATCTAAATTCTATGACAAGACCCATTTAATTTTCAGAACTGCTTTTAGCTCTGTCTTTGGAGAATGCACTACAGAGCAATGTACAGAGGTGGCCCTGTCTGGGCTGAGCACGTTACCCTTTACGCAGCCGGATGGGAATCTGGGAGCAGTGAGTAATAGACTGCTAAGTACTGGCCATCAGAATGGGCCTTCAGAGAAAATAAATATTAAAGTCAATCAGAAAACTGCACCATACTTGCTCAATTGCCCACACCAAAATATTAACTTAAGAAGAAGGTTTTAGGAAAAAAGAGGAGGAAGAAGCAAAAGCCTTTGGGACACTGGTCTTAATGCAAAGTCTACTGTTCCAAGCCTTCCACAGAGTTAAAGTGCTGAGACTCCCTCATAGGTTTTAATCACAGCTGTCATTTTTTCACTTATGTTGCTTTCACTTTTAAAACAAAACTTGGCCCAGCAGTCATAACAGGTTTTATTCCCCTGTAGGCTAATCAGAAAAAAACTATCCCCAGAGGCCTTCTGAGGAACAGAAATCATCAAGAAACCCCCCCGTTAGCAAAGATGCCGCACGAAGTGTGACGCCTGGCTTCCTCTTTCTATAGAGCCAGAAGTCTGTGTGATTTCAGTGTTACAAGATTTTGGGGGGGATCCTCTCTACTAAATTTTCAATTTCTAATGTCCTAGATAAACAAGTGCACGTGCAGGTAACAGAGAAACCATACTCCTTCCTCAAAGGTGGAACAGAACCCCACATGACAGGAGCATTTAAGGGCAAAACAGACACCATAATAATAAAAATATGAAGTATATGGACAGTGGGGAAGAAGAATATCAGTGACTTCCAGAAAGAAGACTCCAGGAGAGATCCAGGCACCATATTAAATGGTTTTTAGGCACAGCTAGTTCACTGAGGGTTAACCACCACTACACCAGCTAAAGAACATGCCCATCCAATACACCTCTGACTGCGTAGTACTGTATTACATCTAAAATATGAACGATTTCCTTCTGCATCTCATTAACAGCTACAGGATGCCCAAAACATAAGACATACTACTCCTGACTTCCCCAAAACATTAAAGAGCATATTGCATCTTACCCTGGCCCGCTCCAAACTCCTTCTTTGTTCATGAAATGCAGCTGGACTTTTCAGAGCTGTTGAGAGAAAAACATTTAGAGAATGAATTAGAATGATGGAAGTTCTCTCACTGCATGTCCCTTCAGGCCAACTAAGTTAACAAATACACCGCAGCAACTGCCCCCTGCATCTTTCAATACACTGGACCAGATCTCCAGCTGGTATAAAGTGATGCAAATTGACATACTCCATTTGACAGCACAGGAGCTACAGGAGCTGACCTGGACTTTTTGTGGGCTACTGATGAATGTAATATGGGCTACACTTCTAGTTGAACTAACCACTGTTCACAACATCAGTCAAAAACAGCCCCCCCAAAATGTCTTTTACGAGCTTCAACATGGAGTAAAATATCCAAAACCCTTAAGTAAAGAAATGGCACTGAAACACTGAAGAGATACATGAAATGGTTGGAAGGATGGGGGAGGATCCTAATGAACTGTAAATCCTCTTTACTACCTTTTAATGTCAAAGGAAGCTGCAAGTCTTTCCTTAATCTGCACCTGTGTTTTGTGTACATGCAAGGGCTGGTTACAAACTCTGCAGGTCCACAGGACGTATATATTGCTCCATATAAGAGAAACTATCGTGAGAACAGGAACACTTGGACAGGAAAGTACATCTGTCTGTTGACAGAAAACCAAGACTTGAGGAATTAACAGCAGCTCTCCATATAACAGACCTCCTTGTCCCCTTGGGCCCAGTATAAAACCAGAGCCAAAATGGATCATGTTTTAAGAAACTGATCCTCTGCTGTCCAGGACCGTACTAACCCTGGAGGAATCTCTTGCTCTGCCCTGCTCCTCTGAAGCACACAAAGCTCACGTCCCACAGTAAAACCAGAGAAAGAGGGTGACATTAGTTCTAACTCAGCAACGGTTAAGTGTCACTAGCTCCTCATGGTTTTCCTGAATCTGCAAGTAGCTTGTTTTTTAAAACAATCACATTGTGGCTTGTACTCAGAACTAGGTGAAGGGAACATAATAATTTCTTTTCAAATTTCTGAAATACTCATATTTAAAAATGCCTGGTGAAGTTTCTAAATTACCATCAAGCTAAACAGCAAAGTTAAAAAACTTCAGCTTTAAAGATAAGTTGCAAGTCTTTTGAAGACAGAAATCTAAACTTGTAGAGTTAATAACCCCAAAGTATTGCATCTAGGTCCTATGAAATATAGTCTACTCATATTATTTTTCAGTTAAGACCAATGATTAAATATTTCTCAAATGCAACTTCATAATGAAATCTCAAAAGGCTATTAAAAAATAAAAGCCCTTGCGTCAATGTAGTGTAAGAAACTACTTCCAATGCACGTGTAGACTTCTAAAATCTTTCCTACAGAATAAAATGGAGTAGACAAAGACAAAGTGTTAAAACAGACACACATTCTGAGAAATATTAATAGAGTCCCTCTAGGTTCACAACAATGGGGTAAAAAGAATTTAGTCCGTATGCCAGGAATTCTGAACATACCAGGGCATCATATGGGATTCAGACTACAGAAGTGAATTAAGAATAATTTGTAGAATAAATTAACAATAATTGATAACTAACCATAGTGAGCGAGTATACAGACCCCTACAATGATCAGGCAAATAGTTCCCATTCAGATTAAAGATAATTTCGTACCATCTGTTTATAGAGAGAAATCACCAGAGAAAGTTATGCAAGCTGTGAAATGGGAGTGCACTGATTGCACTTTGGGATAAACCAAAGTAAGGGAAGAGATATGGTTTTGCAACAACTGCAAAAATAATACAAAAAACTTCACTGGCTAGCTGAGACATCAACTCCCTGGGCAGTCTGACCATCCCAGTCCAACGAAGAGCAAGCAACATAATAATATTGGGAAATACTCTTTTCAAGCCGCATGAACTGCTTGTGAATATGCACATACTTGAACTTAAACACGCGTTTCTTTCATTGTATGCATACCACAGAAAAGTGAAATAAAAGTTCAGGTACACTTGGGCAAAGATACCATGCAATAGATAAATTGGTATAAAAATCTACGCTGGAGACAAGCAAAGCAGACCTCATCTTGAGTCTTCAAAAGTTCTCTACCGCCGGAATGTGCAGGCATGGCAGCAATTCTTCACTCTCCCCTTCCTGCCCACCTCTGCCGTCAGTAAGAGGCAGCGCATGAACTTTAAGTGACATTTCCCTGACCATAGCAAATGGTCATGAAAGTCGACTGCAGGAGTTCAGCTGATTTCACAGGTAGTCCAAGAAAACTCTTGCATACAGAAGAACAAAGCAAGAAGAAAAGAATCCCCACGTAAAAAAAAAGAAAAACCCTCCCCCAAATCACATACACATTAAATAGTAAGTAATGCAAAACTGCTACAAGAAGAATCTTGTAAAGAACAATTTCAGTCTGTCATGACTAGTCCTCTGGAAACAAGCACTGGGTTGTAGCTCTCTGGTCTGGCAACATGACAGAGGACTTCAATATTCGACCTCTGAAAATGTCAAGAGGGCACCAGGCACCAATCCTTCACTGCTTCCCTCAGCAACCTAGGACGGGTCTGACATGTCAGAAGAGGGTGTCTATTGTAAAATCATACTCCACTCGAAGTTAACTAAGCCTCGCACATTTTTCTGGCTTTGAAATTACTACACAGCCCAGAGCTGTGGAGCAACTCTCTTTACTACAGCAAATGGAAAAAAAGAAAAACCCTGTGAAGAACTCTGAAGCAGAAAGGCTCTGGGTAAGCTCTACAGGAGACCCGCAACACAGACATGCCCCTCTTCCAGTTCCCACCACTGCCCTTCCCAGCCACTTGGCACCTATCCCTGCGAAACTATTCCTGCCCTCTGTACTCTGCTGGTTTGCCCACCCGAGTGCTGCTTTATCCATTCCACTCCAAATTAGCCATATTCGCAAAGCTCTACTGTTCTCAGCCATATCAGCTATTCTTGCTCATTCTGGCCGTGTAAGCAAATGAGAGGCTTAGCTGGTGGAGCAGAACCAATGGTAACCAGGTAGGCATGGGCCAGCACTTCTATCACTGACATAGGATTCATGTCCACAGCCCTTGGTACCTGAAAGCAGCAGTCTGAACCATAGAAAATAACGATGAAGAAACTCCAATCACCTAATCCTTTCTAACTGCTCAGGCCAGATAAGAGATACTAAACTCTTCCTTACAGTAGTTTGTCTAACCTGTTCTTGAAGACCTCTCACAAAAAAATGCAATATTATTGCAGAGAAATTATCCTGGTGCAAAGACGTCCTTTTAATTTAAAACCCTTTCTGAATGTGTCACTCAGATTTCCCTTCCTACAATTTATACTCATTATTCCTTGCCTTACCTGCAATCATTACAGAGAACAATTTATTATCTTCCCCTCTGCATCTATCCCTATACATTTGAAAACTCTGGTTTTCCTACAGTCTTCTGCTACATAAAATGACCAAAGCCAGTTCTTTCAACTTTCCCTTACAGATAACATTTCCCAGACCTTTGCTCATCTACTCTCTTTTGGACTCCTTCCATTTGATCTGCATTTTTCTTGAAGTATAGTGTCCAAAACTGGGTACATATTCCAGCCTAGGCTTTATCAGCTTTTATAGATTTAAATGATTAATAAATAATGCTTCTCAGTTATATGTCCCAGCCAGTTTGCCTTTTTTGTGTACATAAAATCCATAACATATTCACTTGTGCTTGGCTCACAAACCGTGAAAGGTCTCCAATCCTGTTCTGCAGAACTGCTATCTAGCCAGCCATTCTCTATCCTCAATTCATGCCACTGACTAGACATACCAAAATGTAGAAACTCCGCATTTTTCTTTGGTTTTGTCCCGTATTCATCAGCTTCTCCAAATACTGTGAGTCCCAGTCCTGTCCTCCTCCCAGCCTACTAACCTGCAAGCTTATAAATATGCACACTATTTCCTTGTTTACATCAAATTACTGAAAATACCAAATAGTATCAGACATGGACCTCCTCCCTCCCCACTCAAAATCCCTGCTCAACATATCCCCCCCAGGCTGACATCAAGCCTTTATTCCAATACTGTTCTCTCACCAGTTCCACATGCAGCTTCAAGTTGTCCTAGCTTGCTTAAAAAAACGTCAGGCAAGCCTGTGTCAAGAACTTTACTAAACCCAAGAACTGCAAAAAGATATTTAACATCCTGACTTCCTGGGGACGCAGTTCAACAGATGTTCAGTCTGGTGGTAGGACCAGCTTAAATAATGACCTCTTCTTCCCCCTCTCCCATGTCCCCCTTGTTTCTGCCTCACCACTGATGGTCCAATTGTGCTCCTGCCACACAGGGAACTGTATTGGGGAACTGTCACCATAAGGTAACTCCAGCACCTCCCCGTGGCACTTGCCTCTCCCCCAAAAGAGGTACTAGTTAACACGGTTCGAATCCTTCATCTGTCTAACTGTGTGGCCACCTTCACTAGCTTTGCTAGCAGAACTTCGGGTGAGCCCCTGCTGAGAATTGAGTGCTGCCAGAGGAAAAAAAAAAACAACTTGCCAAACTACAACAGTAGTAGTAGCTATTAAGAGTTTTTGTTTTCCACTGTATGCAGAAAAAAATTCCTTGATACTTCTCTGCTAGTGGGATATTTGAAAATGCAGAAGTAACTTCTGCAATGCCCCATTTCAGTTAGGTATACCTTTTGTCTGCCTTTCTGATTTTGTTTCTACATGGTATGTGCGTGGTATTTTCATCCTCGATAAACTGCAGTCACACTTTCTGCCCTCGTTCTTGTACCTAGGCCTGGGACAAAGCATGTTAGCCCTCAGTTATGCTGACAAAACCATTTGTGGATTCAGATCACAGTTGTTTTGAAAGAGTTATTTTAACCTGGACTGGCATGCTGGTTTATAGCATGGCTCCACAAATAACAGTGTCAGCAAAACTGAGCAAAAACTGACCTGCCAGACAAAGTCAGAAATGAGAGGCTGGGTATAAAGCCAGCGCAGCAGCAGGAGCCCCCCACGCTGCTGAACCACAGCCCCCATGTCTGCAGACTGCCCCATCCACCTCAGGAAAACAGTCTGATGTTACAAATGGCCGAACAAGCATTAAAAATGGTTTAGTGAAAGAATAGAAGGGACAATAGCATCACCAACAGGGTTTGGGACAGCACCATCCAGCAGGTGCCCCTCACTGAGTTGTAAATACTTTTGTCCCACTCGGACAACCACCTGGCAATTTGCAACATCTACTGTTATAACGATGAGCTTGATACCCCTCACCTTCAGATGACTGACAGCAGGACATGATTCTCCTACCACAGATGGGTTGGCTAGCAAGGATCTCAGGAAATTCCTACCACATACATCCTGGTTTTTTAGTCTCTCTGCTACTTATTTTTGAGCATTTTGATGCTTCATCATCACAATTCCTGAAGTATTAGTATCTTTGTGGTCACACCCTTCGCCACCATGAGAAACCTCCCTGAATATCAATGATGCAACTGTTTTGTGCCTCCACCCTGCTTCAAAAACATTTGCAGCTATACGTTGCAACTACTGTCCTTCCATCTGACCCCCCAGAGTTAAGCAGCAGCACAGAGGACCATCTATGATGATGCACACCTTTCCATACAAAGGACAGACATGGAAGTTGCTAATCTTCACTCCAAAGCGATGTACTAATTCTGATGAAACGGGGGCCAAAGCTGCAATGCATGAATTCAGTGTTCCCTCAGTCCAAGACACATTTTGAAGATGGTGGTGCACAAATTAAGGGAAATATCGCTGCAAAGCATCAAACTGTAAAGCTATAAACGGTCTGAAACAAGGCCCAGGAATCAAACCCAAATCTCCAATATAACAGCTGAGACAAAAAGCCGTGCAAAATGCTTCAAACATTTTCTGTTCAGTGTTTACTCCGCAGCGTACAAAAGCAAATTTTAGCCTTGCAAAGCTTTCAAAGATAGTCATACGCAGATCTTCAAGTTCCTGTTACCTAGTGTGAGAAATAAGTGGAATCAGAACCAAATTCAGTCACTCTAAGAACGAAACATAGCAGGGGAAGGGGACTGACCCAACTGCTGAGAAAGAGAGGCCAAAATATTTGTACACCCTACATTTGCCTATGAAGCCGACAAAAGACACCAAGGTTTGCAAGGAATCAAATAAAGGGAAGAAAGAAAGGCAAAAGGGTCTTCACAGGCCGTCACAGCTCATGTGCCTAGGGGGAAGGAGAAGCTGCAAAACCTTCTGCAATTGGTAAGATCACTACTGGAGGCTATTGGATGTGTAGGCTGACACAGGAGAGACAGCACAGTATCAAGCTCATCTTAGACAACAAGGTGATATTTGAACTGCAAATCAGTTGGTCAGACAACATGCAATGTTTGTAGAAAGGCTACTGATTCAAGTATTCTGCTCTTCAGTTAGATCAGTTCCTGAGGGAAAGGTGAAATCTTCCTTTGCTCTGACAGAGAAGCTTGTGTCATGTCCAAACCCAGCCTCAGACATGCTGATTTAATTCAGAACAGCAGAAGGCCTTCTGCTGCAGCTATTCACCTCTGCTCTCAACCAAATTCTAGTTTCTCTCTCTTGTTTACTATGCTTTCGTAAAAAGATGAGATAAAGTTCTGCAAATAGGCTCGATGACTTCCTCTGTCAGTTCAGGGTGGGGCTCCCACCCCATAGCATTCGGTATGTAGCATTTAGTTGAGACACACAAAATTTGAACCACAGATCAAGGCAGCTGGCACTTTCTTTCCCCCTTCATCTTCACCCCACTTCCAAAAAGCACTTCTCATAGCATGGAAGAATACAGTATTCAAAAACTGGGTCACATGCACAGAAGGAGTCATCATCGTGCTAGTGGGGCAGTATCAAAGAGCAGCATGCTGTAGAAATATGAAAAGGGGGTGGGGAATACACAGGTGATAGAAAAGAGATCTCCATCAGCACCCTTTTCTCCTTACATAGCTCCAGGTAGATTCACATCCAGTACACAGACCTGATCATACTTGAGAATTCTTGCTGATTTCATACGCCGGCATTGGTAAGAGCCTTGGATTAAGGCTAAGATCTGAGTTTCAAGTTAAGGATAAGAAAAGAAGCCACCACTTGTAAATTGTGATTATTCAAACCCCACAATATATAAACTCAGAAAATTCAAAGTTAAGACTGACCTAAAGAAAACAATCCAAATATGTTTGTGAAGGTAAGAAACACACACCTCTGGCACCCAAACAAATGCAACTTTGACCTTCAGTGACACCCTTCAAGCACAATGTCGTTGTTATTAAAGAATTCCTGGTGTTTCTAGTCTCGAACTGAAGAAAGGCTGCAGAAAGGTTCTTCCCCACATTGTTACTGTTGTCAGCATTCCCAAAGCATGGCATTACAGTTATAGTGCTACCGCTTTACAGAGCCTTCCCTATCACCAAGCTATTCCAATAGAGATATGGCACAGAAGACAGTGGCCAAATGAAGGCCATGTTAACTAGATTGTTTGGTGAGGCTCAGGCTGTTGCAGAAGCTAGACCTGAACAAGTCCTGCCTCCCCGACACCCTACCTCACAGAGCCACTCCTCCTCCTGCATCAACACTCATGAGCCTGCACAGCACACTGGCTCACAGAGCTGTTGCTCCCCAGAAAAAGCCACTTTCCAGCTCCCTGAACTGGGCTTGCCCTGGTTGCGTGAGCATCCGTACAGGTGGGACTGTGGTACCCTGCCGCAGCTCAGCTCAGCTCACGATGGAGCCATGCACCAGCTGAGCTGCTTCCAACACCGGAACCAAGCACCTCTCCAGAGCCCACATCCACAGCTCGGCAAAACTGTCAGTAACTTTATTACAGCGGTATCTCCTTTACAATACAGCTGAAGTGTAAGATTTTTGTTAGTTTTAACTGTGTGAAAAGCCTGAAGTGTAGGTTTGTCACAGCAAACACACAAAATTACTGACGGAAAGGGCTAAGATTTTTCAAGGCCCAACATTGAGTTATTTTAAACTCTAAGAGATATGTGTAGTTTCTCAGAAGGTTCACCCTCTTTAGGAGCAAAATGGAAATTTTCACTCACAGTAACAGTTATCAGATCTATGGGTGACTATGGCTACATGTCAAAGAACATTTACAGCAAATACAGATAGTATAACCCACTCCATCCATCCCCATTAACTCTTGACATTCAGAAAACATTACCTAAATCCTGAACTGAAAAATAAAAAAGATAAAAGAAAGCTTCATTACAATTAGGATTATGTCATCTCTAAACTGAAGAGGAAAAGGGAGATAAAGAATTTCTAGTGAGAACCCTTTGATCCATGCATTCCTAGACCAAACTTCACGCCTGCTTCCTGGATAGATAATTGCCCTTTGCAAACTCTTCTGACAACTTTACGGTGTGCCCAGACTAGGGGAGATGTGGGGCCATGAGAAGAAAAAAAGAGACCATTCCCAGCCAATGAGTAAGAATGAACCCAAGACTACTGTGGGAACATGAAGGGGAAAAAACTGTTATTGCATACCAGATTTTACTCCTCTGAATTATTATGTTTCTCTTGCAAACGGCAGAGTTAAATCTTTTATCACTGCAGGGATCAAGGACTAGATGCAGCCTATCAAACCCCTGAGAACGGCCTTTTCTTTCTACAACTTCAGAAAGGGCAAACAGGACATTTCCATACTAACAAAATGAACTTTCCTACTCCAACCATGTCTCATTAATCACAGATGATATAAACACACGGAAAACAAACACAGAAAGCTATCTAAAAATATAAACAAACCAGGTGCAGTTATTAGGCCCCTGACAATGAGGTGCTCAGCTTAACTGCGTGGACTCCTTCTCCACACAAAGCCTCAAGGCTTTGAAATCGTGCTTCAACAGAAGAGATCAAAGTCAAAGAACCAGCAAATAATTCCTGGGAGACAAGTTGCAGGTAGATGATCAAATTAAAACAAAACCAGTTACAGATGTCTGTGCTACATGCCACAAACAGAAATACAGCTGCAAGTGCCCTCTACAGCTTTTGTTTGTTTTATGATACCTGCTTAGTGTTCCAGCCTTACTCTCAGAGCATGACATCGAAAATATCAAAAGTCTTGCTGCAGCCTCTATTTTTGAGGTCCCATTCTGTATACAATGAACCAGGAAATAGCAAGGTTTCAGAGGCTAAATGGAGTATTAAAAAGAAGTTGTTATTATTTTTAGATCTTAAAGACTTGACAGGTTTGGACATTTTATTAAACAAGTCTGACAGCAATGATATTTACAGTCCATACATTTGTTTTTAACTCCTTATTCTAAATGAAAATACAGTTTCAGCTTCTTTTGTGGAAAAAAGGTATGAAAATGAAGCAGTCACCAATGGGCAGAATAGCAGACACTAGATGGCAGGGAAGGAAAAATCTGTATTTTTGTTTGGTTACTATAAATATATTCCAAAAACTATAGGGAATGTCACTACAAAGACCTGATATGTAAAGCAGCGAGAGAATGACAGGAACACATTACGCAGCGGAGACAGGCAGACCAGGACGAGCTCTTTTTGGGGTATTAAAGCAAATGTTTTACCTGCAGTTCAAATAAAACACACAACAATCTTGAAATGTTGACTGCATAGCCACAGTGCAACACTTCCGAATCAGTAAAACTCCACATAGGCTTAGCAGTTCATCTTCTATCCTAGAGTTTACGTAGAAGATAAAATATTGTTGAGACATTAAGAATTGCACCTGAAGTCATCAGCATGACTGAAGAACGATTCCTGCCATGAAAAATACTGCACATGTACATAACTGTGTATGCTCCAACAGCTTACTGCCTCTCTTTTCTTTGATATGCATCAAAAGATGCTCCTATTTCACAATTAACAGTTGAACAAATAAAAAAGCTAGGTTGTTTTGTTTCTGACAACATTTAATAGGTTCTACTGTAGCTATCATTTGTGTGAGGAACCAGAAGATAACTCTATCCTCAAAGGACAGGTCTCCTTCAACTACCACCCCATATACAGCAGTGACAAGTTTCAGGTTTAAAACTGGCAGCTTAATAAGAAAATATGAACATGAACAAAATATTAAATAAAGAGCCATGCAATAAAGTTGGAAGTGCATAATTTTCATCAACCAAATTACTTTTTTAAAATTGAGAAGCAGTTAGACTATCAGGTAGAGGCTAAAGCAGCAATATAATTTTTAGTGACCCTACACAAACACAAGTGTGGATGTATGGCCAAATTTGGGGGTTGAGGTGTTAAAGTCTAGAGACGTGGTTTAATTTTAGCAACTCACAGGTGGCAAGCATTTTACTTCCTGAAATGAATACCTCAAAGATCCTTGTTTTCTTGTGATGGTAGCTGTGCTGGATCCAGAAGACCAGTTACAAGCTTTGCCTAGACGATGATCAACACTGATATGCCAAAGCATAACCTGTGTTCTGTATCCTCAAATCACTAAGTGTCCCCAGTAAATGGCAATTCCTTTAGAATTAATGTAAGCAATGTCTCACAGCCCCCCCCAAAGCAAATACTGTATTTTAGTTTTATAACAAATATTAAATTTTCTCCATTAACCTTATGGCAACAAAAAAAAATGCAGCTAGTGATACAAGAGGCCTAATGAGATTATAACCATTAGACTGTCTGCTGTATTACAATCACTCCTAATCGCATGACATGTTGCAATCAAACTATGGCACACTCCCCTCGTGTAGTCCAGAGATAAAACACACTCTCCTCAGAAGAGTCTGAAACCCAGCAGCACAAGATTCACAAATCTTGTATTCCAAAATGCGCTCAAACAACTAAGAGGCTGCATGTTCAAGCATAAAACTGCACCAGAGTGTTGGTCACACAGACCTATAACATGGAAACACCTCAGTGCCTGTAGAAACAGTCAGGTTAGAAAACCAGTACAAACTCCATCCTGTTTGGATTCTACATACATTCACGCATTTTGCATATATCGCATCCTAGAACGCAAACATACAGTCTACAACAGAGTAGCTTAATGTGGGCACAAGAACCGGCAAACATCCAATACAGTGAAGCGAAAAAGAAGCTCCTGGAAATTCTCTGCCTGCACTGCAGCCACCCTCCTTCTAGTTTTCAGTCCAGACGATGCCCTTTTCAAAGGCTGCCTGTGTCATCTTTCAGATATTCACAAAGCAGTGTTATAGAGCAACACAAGCACATTCCTAGAAATGACCTTCTACTTCTGTTTCACCTGTTTAGGTGAATCTGATGGTCACAACAACAGCTTTCCTGCAGGATTCTGCCACATGACAACATTGCATGCTTGACTGTATTTTGTGTGTGCAGCCAGAAGCCAAAGATCCCAATGGATAAACAATGGGCATGTGAAGCTTTAAACCTTGCAAAACAGAAAACGTGCAACATTATTTTGCAAGGCAGAGTATTGCTACATCTGCCCAATGTCTTTCCTCTAAAACTTTTTGCTGTTTTAGTTGAAGATACTTTCCATGTGTCTTTCTACTCAGATGTACATTAGCTACTGTTTTAAACATTCTTTTCAAGGGTGGAACACTGGGTGTTTAGTACTCCCCAAAAAACCTTACAATAGCTGTAACCTTTAAATTCCACACTCTAAAAACTGACAGCATCTGACTGTTCTTCCACAGCATGACAGAGTTCAAAGAGTTGAGCACAGACAAAAGTTTTTGTTTAGCTTGCATTTTATGAGGACAAGAAGATGAAAATCACCTCTGCATAGCTCAAAAAAATGCAAATAGCAAAAACGCTTGTCTCTCTGCACTATCAGAATATAGGCCAAAACTTGAATAAATATGAAAACTCAGCTCTCCTTGTTTCTAGATACAGTCCCTCTAGTTCAAATCACAGGTATGTCAGATGCGGATGAAGACTTGCTTCCCACCTCATTTCTATGGGCAACTGAGAATTTTAATCTTCAACTAATGAATCCTGCTACTAGTAAAGGATTACACAAAGTGATAACAGAAAAGCAAGAAGAATTAATGAAGCATAAAACCCAATTATTTTGAATCCTCTGTCACTGTTTATAAATGCTTTATTTCTTACTACAATACAGTAATCTTTTAGTGAAGCATAGCCCTACTGTAGGTGGCTGGTGGCTTGGAAAGGTTATTCAAGCGAGATTAAGTGTACTTGGTAAGAAAAATGTTGAAACATTTGCCTTTCCTCTCTACCGTATAAACAAAATTCCACATGGGAACAAAGTAAGCAATTCCCAGCTCTGTTCTGAACAAGCGAAGCAGGAGCGGTGTGACTCTCACTCTCACTTTAATGGGACACCAGTGTGTCTTCTCCCACTTCTCAGGTTTATAGTGTCCAAAAACCTTGTGTTGATGGAAGTCTGAAATACAATTTCCCGTTTAGGGCACCAAGCTGAATCTAAACACCACGTAAGACTTACACTGCAGTCAGGAGAACCAAAGGTACCAAAGTTGAGTTTGCACACTAGATAGCTTTTAGCATAAAACAAAAACTTTCACTTCTCCCGTACTTGTCTCATGGAGTTTTGGCATGCCTGTTTGGCTACAAGATCCAGGAACTAATCTGTATTAAAGGCTAATCTAAATTAACATGTAGGACAGCATAGTAAAACCAAATCTGCACAGAATAAGAGTTGATGCTGAGGAACTGACATCCACACTCTATACGTGAAGGTGAAATGGGAGGTGTTGTGCCAGACAAGCTGTAGTCTGGTCCCATGGACTGAATGCATATTAGCTGTAGGTAGAATACTTTCCAGTTTATTTTCATCCCAGTTTAATCCAACTCTCAAACTTCTTTTCATGGTGCAAAGTACAGTAGGCAGGTGCAATCAGGAGCTTCACTTCAAAAGCACCTTCCTGATGCAAGCTATAATGCTAATGTAGATACAGCTGCAACTACCACAATTCTTTTAAGAGTGTTAAGGCTCTCCAGATGGAAAATAAGAAGCCAATCGGTATTTCACATGGAAAGAGTGCTTCAGCTCCTTTTATCCAGCACCAAACCATCCTCTGGATTCCCACTTCTATATTTTTGTTAAATCATCATAGAGGGCTGTGCAGGGCTTGGTTCCTGACTAACAAACTCAAGACGGAGACACGGAGCTCTGTATAGCCATGTTTAGTAGTAGATGACAGAGGAACAAGATTAAGTACCTAAATGTTTTCACAGACAGGGTGTACAGGGCAGAGAGATGAAAGAACACAGGATACCTGCACATTCCCAGTAGTAAGTAAAAATGTCTGTTCAGAACTGCTGAAAGTAGAAGCAAAGCTGTCATGGCTCTGAGATGCCTTCAGGAAGAACATGGCCCCCAGTCATCCTCTGTACTCCTCAGGTTAAAAATGGGACTTTGGCTTTAAGTATCACGATTTTTCTCACACCTGAACTTCTCATTAAAAATGGCCCAGGCAAATAGTGTTTTAAACATCTCCTGATGTGTGGTTATTTCCAGTTGACAGGTATGGGTAAATGATACCATGTCTTGGAGGGAACTAATTTCAAATCATGTTTAGAACAGATCTGCTAAAGTGGTTTTTCTCCATTGCCAAAAGGACCTTTTCATGTGTCGCCAATATTTTCACAGTGACATTTCACTGAGCGTTCTTCTTTGGTCTGTCATAGAACTCATATGTAAGAGACATAAATGAAGCAATGAAGGGCACAAGTCTGCAAAGACTAGTTATTTAGGCTATATTTTAAGCAAATTTAAGACTGACTAATTATTCTGGGTGCCTTACTTGAATTACTTACAAGGGCCTCATTTTCAAAGGGCCCATAAAAAAGACCCCTCTCAGGAATCACAAGTTTGGCCAGCCACACTTTGAAGAAAGCCAGTACTGAACATAACTTAATACAGTATTTGCATACATATCCACCTAAAGCAGGAGACCACAAAGAAGTCAGGAACATTTTCTTCTGGGAAGCATTAGTAAAAGGGCAAAGTCACTGGGACACTAGTCTTTCATCCAAAAGCAAATAAGTGTATTCTGTAGAAGCACGTATACGAGTTCCCCAGGTAAAAATAGGAAGACGGGCATGGAGTACTATATCCAGACAGGACAATCTTTCCTTTTTGATTTGGTAATAGAATTTTAAGTAGGGGTCCCAGAAACATCTCGAGCATGTCACTACCTTCCAGAGAGCCACTTCAGCTGAAAGAGTGCTGCTGACAGGTTCTGTTCATTCAGGGAGAGAGCTGACAGCCTAACCTTATGCCTTCAGCAAAGTTTAAGTCACATCACTGTGTCATATTACAGTGTGCACCCCAGAAATAGAAGGAATAAGAAACTCCTCATTACTACACTGTCTTCAAATAAGATTGTGAAATGGGGAAGGGGGAAAGTTTTTGGAAGAAGAAAACATATATCTGATCCACTGCCTTTTACTAAAGCTGTTAAGTGAAACTGAGACGACCTCAAAAATAAAATGCTTGCTTCTTTGGTCTCGCTTCAAGTTGCTACCTCTAAGTCATCTAGTTGGGAGGTACCAAAGCATGACAAAACTATTTGTCAGATATCTGTTTGCATTTTGGGGGGAAGGAGGGGAATGAAAAAAAAAATACCTTCTCCAACACTGACCCGACAGGGAATTTATTAAGACTTGACATTAGGGTATATCCTGTGCATCCACCCAGACAAGTAAAAGTTCTCTGCAGGAAGGGGACTGGCTGATGCCCACAGGGCTCCTTCTAGCTATGTTTCTAGCTACAAACATAAAACATGGACCCTTGTTGGTTAACATCTTGTACACACTGCCTGTTTTCACTCAGTTTATTGAATATGTACATACAAAGTTACAACTGCCTCTTAGGTCTGGGGAGCTGACAAACAAGAACAGAAACTGCGGAGGCAGGAAGCCTGTTAGAAGAGTGATTATCAGCATGTGTGAAGTATGTAAGGCACTTCTAACATACCATGTTCTCCAGAAGACTCTTCTCCACTGTGATCAAATATAAATATGGTTTTGGAGTACAGTTACACTTAAAGCCATTACTGTCTTCCTCAGTATCAGAGGTGCCTCACACCTAGAGTACCAACACTTCAAAAGGACCAAGTTGGGTGGGACAGGGTGGGGCTCTTATATATGAAGTTTTTCATCCAGAAACAGAGAACCTGATCTTCCAAATCATATGTGAAACCATTCTCCACTGAAAAACATGCACAAAAACACCAAAACAAAGAGTTTAAGTGATACTTACGCGGCATGATCCCTTGGCTCACCAGCTCCTCCCGTGTGCGTCGCTGCTGGAGCTTCAACTGCAGCACTGCACAACAGCAGAGAGAGGGGAGAGAAGGAAACTCATCAGTGCAAGAAACAACTGAAGAGACATTTTCAAATGCATCTTGTTTTCTTCTTTGGATGCCAAGGCACTAGTGAGCAGCAGAACAAGAAGAACCCCCTCCCACCCTGCTCCGCTGCACCACTGCAATTGCAGAAGTGGCCTTCAGCAGTCAGGTTTCCGTATTCTGCTGCTGCGGGCAACAGGGAGAGGAAGTTGCACAGGGTCTTGGCAGGGCGATAAAAATCCGCAAAGCCAGACTTGTTTCTCAGTTTTTTTCTAGAGCACCAACTTCTTTCCAAATCATTAATGTTAAAAAACAAACAAAGAGAAACACCGGCTGACTGTCCTCCAATAAACACACAGTGACACCACAGCTGCTAATGACTCCTGAAAACTCTAATTACCATGTGTAGATTAAATTGATATGACAAAATTATTGGTCATTACTCTAAATTGCAAGGCTGATTTCCTTCCTCAGCTCAGAAATTCACCTTCAGAAACATCTCATGAAAGTGAAATAGCATGGATATATCTAAAAGTGCCCTTGATCCACAAAAGCAATCCCTTATCACTAGAATTTTTCCTATTTATTTTAGAGTAATAGAACATACGCATTACCTGTATGAAGTGCAATTATAAATTTTTTCTAATGCAAATCTCTGGAATAGTCATAATTTCAACATTTAGATTATAAGAGCAGTTTCCCTTTAGACTACACAATCAAAGCAATATTCTAGAGATTGTTCTTACAAAGAGTCAAAGACAGCTTCCATACAAAAGGGACCTTACAAAACCAAAGAAAAAAATCACATGCTCGTGTGCATACACACATACCAATTTAGGACAACCTGAGTGAACATCAATGGATACTGAATCCCATCTGCAATCAAGCCCAAGCTCCTAAGTATACTCAACATAAAATACTATAGAATTAATGGCGTGGCATCTTCCCTGTTTTCATTTCAATTTCTCTGTCAAAACTATGTCCATTGTACAGTCCACATATGAGAAGTCCACACAAACGTAGTGGAACCACCAGTCAGCAAAACTACTCTACGGTCCAACTACACAATCTCACGATAACCCTTATGCTTCCTTTCTCAAAGACTTTTCTTGTCCAATACATTCATTTCATTATATCCAAATTTATACTGTACACTCCCTAAAGTAGGGATCAAAAAATTTAAGGAGAAGATACCACTTCATCTACTTACACACATTATCACATTTTACCTGTTTCTTTCAACCTCCTATTTGCAGTTTCCATTTGACTAAGATACATCTTCCAATAAGGGTTCTGGTCTTCATATGAAGTTAACAAGAGATCCATCTCTTCCTTGGTTGTTAGCACAGTGGCTAATCACCCTCACTTAAATGCACGCTTAAATGTTCACTTGGATTTGCCTAGCTTCCACTTCCCTTGGCTCTTGATGTACCTTTCTATGAAAGGTTTATGACAGTGAGAATATATTTCCTACCTGTGAAGATACTTCTGTACACAGTGTGCAACCAAGTTACCTCTCTTCTCTTTCTTAAGCCAAACTAGGATTTCTTAATATATGCACCCTGGGCAGGAAACTACTTCCTTTATTATGGGGAAGGGAGAGAGGGAGGGAGGGTGTACAGGGCACCATGCTAATTCTGTGTGGGATCAGCCAAGAGCCAGAGTGAGGAGGAGGGAACGCAGAGGGGAAGGAACAGGCCCTTCGTTTGGCCGTGAAACTGCAAACAGAAGTGGTAGCCCCAGACTCTTCCTCCCACCCAGCATGTGATCGCTCTCCTACTTCTGTGCTACTCTGAGGGCTAATACAGTCTCACGGCTGGCCTGTTCACAGAGCTTTTCATTATCTGGATTCATTTTGAGGTGATCAAAACCCAAATCAGGTGATGACACATCTACATGAGCACTCGATCTAACAGCTTGCTGGGATGGAGTCAAATCTCTCACTCCCCACATCATCTCTCATGTTCCCCTGACTGGTGACTGGACTCACTGACACGACAGAGACCATAGCCCACCCAAAACTGGAACTAGTTTTCTGTCTCATTAGTGAGTTGAAGAGGACGACTGTATAGCCAGGTATTTGCTAACATTGACATAAGGTAGGAATGAGTGGCAGTATGCCACTAAGTGATTTCAGCCCTATTAGGTAACGGCACATTAAATCTCTCACCTATGTGGCATTATTTCCACTAGTGAGCCATTTCAGGGACTCATTTCCATACCCTAAATTAGCACATCTCACTAAATGTATACAGGCAAGGCACAGACCTATAGCATCAGGTCTATCTCCACAGCTTTAAATGCAGATAATCTCATTATTACTCTTGTCTTCCCACTTACACTGCTAGCAATGTATGTTAGCTCTTTTTGCCACTTTGCTATTTACTTGCTAGGACCATCTACTTTCCCTCCCATTTCCAACTATACCTACTATTTACCTTTTACCTCCCAGAGTCAGGGATTTTCAGCTAAAAACTCCCCCACACAGGTGCAGCTCGCATTTTTTGCTCCTTGGTGCATAATTCTGCTCTCACCTGTATTTATGCACATTTTGCCCAACTGTCTCGGTTTGCCTAAATGTCTAAACCATTTTTAATGTCATTATTTATGCCTCCACTAATCTTCGTTCTGTCCACACCGTTACCATCTTGCATTTGTTTCCAGACCATGCCGAGCTGATCCCAACTAGAAATGCTTTTCTGTGTTCTTTGATTACAGTGAGTTCTTAATCCACTTAAGCAGTACTTCATTAAATTCAAAGATACTTTTTAAAACCAAAATATACTACCACACTACTAAGTTAAAGACCTTATAAAAGTCTATTACATCGAGACAAAACCCCTAGCAACCAAATTTCACGTAGACAAACAACAAAATCGCATTTGAACAGACCTGTTTTCACAAACAGCAAAGCTGAATAGCGTGATTATACTGCTACTCTTATGCCATCTAAATTCTTTATCAAATTTTCCATAGTTTTTTCCTGGAACTGATACCAGATTAGCCACTCTTTACTCACCCACCCTTTTTCAGTGGTGATACAAAATGTTACTGGTCTTTCGGTCTTCTGAAGTCTCCCTGCTGTTCCCAGATTTATTAGAAATCAGTCTCAGCCAGACAGCTAGAGACTTCATCAAATGACTTAAAATTCCCTTCCTGACTTCAGCTTCCCTTATGAATTTTCTAAATATATCTTATTTCTCTATCAGTTACCATCTACTACCCTTTTTCTCTACCCATTATGTGCACCTTTTATTTTTAAACACCATGTCCCTTTGCAGCAAGAAACTAGCAACTGTCAAGAGGACTAAACGGGAGAATAGGAAAAAGGTCATTTTCTGGATACTTTTAATAGGCACTAAGTAATTCCTGGGATTTACGAACGTATGTACATACATATTAAGCACAAGTTATATTCAGCACAGAATGCACTTTTTTTTCCCAATACAGCTTATTTTTGTGGCAGGGAGGAGGGCAAAAAGGATTACTTCAGTTCACTCCTGAATTCATTTTGGCTTAAATAAGTACTTGGAGTTCCCAACACCATTTCATATATTTAGGAGATCACCTGTTTACGTGTGCAAGTGTGTGAATCCTATATATAGATTAACAGATGTCCCAAGAGCCAATCCAAGGCTGTTGTACATGGAGCTCAGCCAAAGGTCTAGAATGACCAGAGAAATTCAAAGCTACCCAAAGACAGACTGGAGTGTAAGTCTTTCAATCACAAACCAACACTCTTCTGCTTCCTTTATCCCTCTGCTTAACCTTTAAATTAATTTTCAAATTAGGAATAAATCAGGTCATATAAAGCAGAGAGATCTCTGCTGGCTAGAAAAAAGTTCCGTACTGGTACCCTTCTACCCACCTCTTTCATTCAACTTGTGTCACAGTCTATCCAACATTTTGTGGGCTTTGATTGCTTGTCTGATTTTCCCACCCAAAAATGGGCAATTATGCCCATATTTATTGCACAAGTATGAAAAATTCTGAAATATAGTTAAAGTTTGAACAAGATTTTTATATCTCTAACGAACTGTTCCAAGAATTAGTAAAACATTCCAGAGAAATCTGGGAGCTGGTATATAGGACTGCTGCCAGCAATTTGAGAGGAGGGGTAGAGAAGAATTGAGGGGGGCATGTATACTAAGGGACAAATAACATTGCGATACAGCTACTATCAACAGAGTTACACTGTAAGTGAAATACAGCAAGTCATGATTTATTTTTGTTCACCTTACCATAGAACTGCCTTAACAGGGAACCCACATATTCCAAGACCAGAACTTACTCCTGCCTACTCAGAGCTGGTGGCAGCTCAGAGCAGTATATGCTTAATATACAGAGGCTGCACCCATATGGACACTAGTAGTAAGCAGTAGCAAGAACAAATAATTATCATGAAGTAAGGTGGGTTTTGCAGCTCATCATCTAAATCTGCAACAGCGTGCCTGCCCTCACATATACGTACCTGAAAGCCCTTCTATTTCTAAACCACACTTCGTGTTTAATAGTTTGACTAGAACTACTACAGAAACTAGACTGCAGCCTCTGCATCTCAGCATCTCGAAAGAAAAAAAAATAATCTCATCTTTGAGACTGTGTCATATACTAGGACAGGTTTATGACAACAAATTAAAAAAATATTCTACATTTCCTGTTTTTTGAGAACTAGTGAAGAGAAGCACACAGCTCTGAACTGCAGCTTGCGGTAAGGCCCTGTGCATGTTACGTTGAATACTGACTTGCTGCCAAAGGCACTCCGTGTTCACATTTCCATAAAACCTTTTCTTCTAAGGAATCCCAAGTGATACTCAAGATCGCCCAACCAAGGTAATGATTAAGCAGAGCCATACGGTGAATTAAAACAGACATCACAAGCAGTAGCACAGAACAGGAATGGAGGAAGGCTGCTATAGCCAAACAAAACCCTACAGGGGGCTGAGGGAGGCAGAACTCCCCAGAATTCAGGCTAGGAGACCCGTACAAAAAGGGAGAGTGCAAGACATAAACCACATATTAACTAGATAGGCGGTATGCTCACAGACGTGATGCATCAATTTTGTAAATTCAGTGAAAGCAGTTTGCCTGATAGAAAAATTCATCCTTGCAATCCAATCAATAAGCCATGTGATTAGAAAGAGAAACTACCAAAGAACAAGTGAAATTAGCCCAACTTCATTATCTAAGCTGAGGAAAGTGCAAGCGTAAGTAAAAGCAGTAAAAAGCAAACTATGCACTTTAATGCTCATAAGGGTTCACAGTCATTTATTTGTACGCTGTTCAGCACCTCTGCACACCCCATTTGAAAGCCCTGTACTACAGCATCCACTTTACTCTCAGGAAAGTATTAATGCAGCACGAGCTGAGATGGAAATCTGCCAGTTAGCTCATCAACACCTTTACCTTTCAGTAGTGATGAAGATTTTTTAGGAGAATTTTCACTGGCCTCGCACTGAGTAGGTCTGACTGGGTTTACTTTGTAAGGGTCAGAGACCACAGCCTGAGGAAACGTGGCACTAGGCCACCATTTGCAGCCCACGCATATTTTTCAATTTTTCAGTACAATGTGTATGCCACCATTATATTAAACCAACAGCCTTTAGGCAATCAACTTAATTATAATATGCAATCATAAAAGATGACTTTGACAACATGGGATATTTGCTGAACAAAATCATCACAGCTGTTTGTGCAGAACTGGGGCCTCTAACTTAAATATCACAGTCCAAGTTAACTACTGCTTTGAAGGGCGAAGCCACCTTTCCACTCAATACTCAGCCAGCAGCAGCTGTTCTAATTAGATTGAGAAGACAATTTTCTTCCTAGTTTCTGATTAAATAGTCACATTTGACCAGCAGCTGATGCAAACTTCAGCTTTGGAATATGCAGCACGTCAGCCATTGTTTTCAGCGGAGGTTGTATCCTACATTTATGACTGGATTCAGTCCCTCGGAGATGTGGTAAGAAAACCTTTCCCTCACACCAAAAATGGTCTCTGAGCATTTTTCAGCTGTGCCTGCTTACAAAACAAATGTTGACTCACATTAGCCCTTTCATGCTTTGACAGGAAGCCAGATGAGATTCTGGTTCATACACCAGCGAGAGCAGCATCTGCTAAGCTCCAGTTGCAACACCCTTCTGTACAGAAGCAGCAAAGGGCGGTTAATATTACCAAATTCTTTGCAGTGTCCACAAGAAGCTATAAGAAAAATTCAGCTATGGTATTTTGTGATCAATGAGTGAGTATACAATGGTTAAAATTAATTTTGAAAATAACTCAAATTGCTGAGGTGGACTTTTTTTTTTCTCCAGAGCTGCGTTTTCCTGGTGCTGTTGACAACACCTCCCACATCACGCTGAATGTGCTAGAATGGGGGTTACCAACAAAGAAAAGCCAACTTTTTGGGCCTTTTTTAAAGGCAATTTTCTGAGCCTAACAGCATTTTAATCCACTAACTGCTGATGAGGAATACACGCTGGCTTTGCATTTAAGCAGACTGTGCAGTTAACGGAGAAGCATTTAAGTGAAGCAGACTGTAAATGACACCCAAACTGCAGGGATTATATGACAGTTTGCTACCCTGGGAACGGGATGCCAAAAATTCATGTCCCTCTGCGAGGTGAAGGAGAACCAGCAGGTACACTGTTGATCCTCACAATTTGCAAGCATTCGCTGTTGTTGGGAATAGCAGCCATGCGGTTCTATTCATCTCAATGCATTTTAAAGAATAGCTTGGAGCAAGACTGGGCAAAGGGACAGTTAAGCAGAAGTTTATTTCTTTACTATTTGAGACTATCTCACATTCCACTACCTCTTTTCTCTACTGCAGCAACAACCGCTGCTATTAAAATGCCGGCAGTTTCCTCATCTCTTCCTTAGCAACCATACTATGGAGAAAACGGAGTTTGGGAGGGTAAAGAATAGAAAGAGAATTTGTTTTGGTTTCTTTAACTGTTACAAGAACCTTTCACACTAGAGGCAAAAGCCACTTATTTATATTCATGCTGCGGTCTTCTCTTTGTGAGAAGTAGGATTGGGATCACTCTCCTTACACCCAAACAGGAGGTCTGTGAAGCAGATGTTGAACAGGAAACAAACCCAGGATCAGGAGCAGTTCCCTATTGCAGGTGACATGAATGATGAAAGTGGATTTCTTAGCAGCACTGCAGAAATCAGCATGTTTTGCCGCAATATGCTTAGATGGGCAGGTGTCTCCTATCAGTCTGGGGAACACTGATAAACTCCTTACCCAGCTGTGCTTGCCCAACAGAGAAAATTGTAGGCACAAAGCCAAACAGGAGGTTCAACCAAGAAAGCCATACAGCTGCATCAAAGGCAGATCTAGTATAGAGGACTTGAAACTTTTTTCACGACCACCCTTTCGTTCTTATCCTCTTAGTAGCTTTTGAGAGCATTAAAAATTTATACAGGTGAGAACAGCAGTACAATCCTGCCTGATGTAAACCTAAAACCTCTGTCAAGAGATCCTTAAAAAACAGAACAGATCCTTCACCTCCAAAGCAACAACTTTCAAAATATTTCACAGTAGATGTGCTAGTAATAATCTAAGGATGTATCGTGGGTCACATAACACTAGGGTTGTTTTTTTCCATCCAGCACTTCCAAAAGCCTTCAGGCTCTCAAATGCCCAGAAGCTTTTAAAAGCAGCTGAAAAGTACAGAAAAAAGGAGCAACTGGTCATTTAAGAACACAAAAAGAGGAGGAAGAGAGAAAATTAACTGACTCTCACTCTCAGGACAAGAAGAGCTTGTTTCTTGATAAAATCACACTCTTCAAAGCTTCTACAGCTCAAAAGGTTCTTGGGTCATATAAAATCATTGACATGACATGCAGCTTACACATGCCTGCTGACATACTAGATGCATTGTCTATATGACTGTGTTCCAGAAGACTAGTTTTGACTACCAGAAACAAAAAACCAGGTACAGGGCAATAGTCCCTTTTTGTTGGGAGGATGCTGTTGGAAGCTCAATATGAAACAGGAATAATTTTTTCAAATGTTTTCAAAGGATGATGAAATACCTGCATGTCTGATCTTTTAATGAGTCAATGTTATGAGGCATTAAATAGCTCTCTTAGCGGAGACAGAAAAATACCGATTCTTTGATATGGTTCATTTAGCAGAATCAAAGATCCCAACCTACAGAAGAAACTGATGCCCAAAGAATATGGAAACAGAAGCAAATACACAATCAAAAGCATCCTCACATATTACCACAAGGTAGCTGGCTCACACCGTGAGCACAGAACAACAAGCTACCTCAGCAGGCCATTTTTGAGGATTCATATCAAATCTGATACAATGTGAAAATCGAAGTAATGTTAATTAAAAACTGTATTTAGAAGATAAAGCCACTGTTTACAGCAATTTTAGTTTTGTTAGGTCGTAGATTACAGAACAAACAAAAGCAGTAGCATGGTCCAAGTATCACGACATAATATGATCTAATCTCCAGACAGGACAGAATAATTACTCCTGTTGGTGGTTCTCAAAGGCTCAAGTCAGAACTGGCGTTCTGGGTGGTACAATGTGCAGATACAAAAGGAAGAACCAGTTCATAGTCTTAGAAGTTCACAGTCTCAGTCCTCAATATTGCACACAACTGAACGTGTTTATTTCGTGGGTGCTACTCATGTATATGACTCTAAATATATGCAAACTTGATTATTACTACGAAAGTGACACTGAATTTTGTAAGGGTTTTTTTAATGTTTATTTAAAATAAAGACTAACAGTTGCTGTGCATTTTACAGCATTTGCCTTCACAGTCTTCCTTTATGATTTAATTCCTGCCATTTCCATTAAACACATAAAATTTAGGGGGGGTTAATGCCATTTTTATCATTGCTACTTTTTAATGCAATGCCAGCTTTGTCTTCTTTAATACTAAAATTTTAAAATCAGATAAATATATATCTATTAGTACCTCAGTCTTTCTATTGAATGCATAGAAGCCCACTTGTAACATAAAATCTTCGTACACCTAGTAGTCCACTTCAGCACTCACTAAAACTGTTAAAATAGAATAGGGCTTTAAGAAATTAACCTGAAATACATGTAACCTGGCATATTTAATAAGATATGCAGCATGTAAAAATGCATAACAAGCTTGTCAACAGGATAAGTTGGTTTGCTCTCTGTGCAGGGTACAGATTCTTATAAAAACATTTCGTCCCGGTAGTAGTGGTTACATGAAAACTAAGCGTGTGAATAACTAGGCACATATCCACACCTATGGAATCTGGCTACCATGCATGATTCAACAGGATGACCTGTAACAAAATACCTAGGTGGAAAGGTCTACCTAAAATTGACACACCAGCATCGTAAGGCAGTAAATATTATCTGTAATCAGTGCTTGTTGATGCCATCTATAATCCATTGTTACTATCTATAGCTGGAAGAGAAGCCTTGAGGGAGGAAAAACAGAGAGAATTTCCCAACTCCCCATGTAAACTTGAGTCACAGCCTATACTGATTTATATGTTTCCATGAAACAATGAACAAGGAGGAACTAACATTGTCCTTACCACCTTGCAAAGACGACCTTAGAAAGAAATTCTCCCAGATAATATGATGTGGCAGATGGGAACAAATGAAAGAAAAAGAAGGAATGGGTAGAGATATCCTGAGAATCAGTTCTATGGCTGTCTACTAATGTGACAGTACAAAAGGCAAGCTACACAAGGGAAAAACAAGTCTGAACCCTTTTCATTTTTTTTCTTGTAAAGATAGAGGTATCTCTGCCTATAAGAAGAGCGAGCTCCAACCGTTTTATTTTCCTTAAATATGAGACATAAGAGTTGTTTATAATTCTGAGAAATTATACAGAAGGAAAAAAGAAAAACCATGTTTGGAGATACATCAGAATCTGAACAATTTTTCATTTTATTTAAAACTCTGGGTTCAAGGGATAATATGTTTTTGTGTGTTTCTATTAAGCAGAAAAAAATCAAGTCTTGAGACAGTGCCAAGACACATCCATAAAACACATGATTGATTAGACATGTTTATAATACTAAAATTGATGAGGAAATCCTTCCATGCCTTTTTCAGCAATAAGAGACATGGTCTAATATTTTTCCTTCATAGCTCACCTCCCACACTGCAATTTCTGCTACAGCGCAGCAACGCTCCTGTGTACTAACAGCCTCTCAGATTGAGGCCAAAAACTTCCTCAAACATTTCTCACAGACTGTGGTGTTGGCCCAGTGATTCAGCCTTCCTCTGCCACAGGGCACCCACTACCAATAGAAGTTAAAAGCTCCCTTCACAAAAGTCATCTAATGGTCAAGATACCACAGAACTGCTGTGGCAACAGCTGGGACACCTCGACATATGAGCTGTGTTTTTGGGTTTTCCACTTAAATGTGGAATAATTCTGTATTTCCAAGACGATTTCAGATTCTTAACCACCTAAAGATGTTTGGTTTACTGAAACCAAATGCAAATGAGAGCAAATGTTTTTCCACAAGTGGTAGAAAAAAAGGACTTTTAAGTATGCAAATTTAAATACAAAACCAGCAGTTCTTTAGAAGAAGTAATTAACCGGTTATATAGGGAACTTGGAAAGCTGGCCCTTACAATTTTAAATTAGCTAGCTTGAGCATCTCCCAGCTTCAGTTGGTTGATTGTGCTGACAGTTATTTGACGGGACATGGAACAAAAGTGGGTTTGCCCAACATGCATATTACATGCAAAATAAAGACACAAAGCATTCCCTGTCTGGTTGCTGTTCCTGCCACCAGCTTTTGTCCAAGCCCCAGCATCCTCCCTTACCAAGAATTTCAGGTGGATGCTACAAGGAATTACCATATTTCTTCAGTTCATGGTAGTGAGAAACATCCTTGCTGTTTTCTCAAAGACTGCAAAGAACACATGCCACAATCATGGCATCTGAGGTTCAAATAAAGATCCTGGCCTTTGTACTGCAACAGTGCGACACCTTCTTTACAGTTTAAGTACAAATTCTATTAAAATTCTGTTTCTACTTGTAAAAAAAGTTACACGATTCAGCTATGGCCATCATATCCCTCTTCATTAGACAAGAGTTCCTTCACAGCAGCCCAGTATTGAAGCTGATCCCCAGCATTTGCATTACACATAAAAAGCACACCAAATTCCCTCAGACTCTTTAAACTGTGATCATACAACATCCATCTACTACTTTTTACTTCCTTTCTCTCTGGATATTTACTTCCTTTCAAAACTCTGGACTGCAGATCTCCAGGAGCGACTTTCTTGGGTTTTTCCACAAGGGGAGACCCACAGCACTGAAAACAAATCTGGCTATGAGGCTTAATGTGGTTCTTAAGTGCTATCATAGCTATAAATATCCTAATAATATAATTCTGTGTAACAGGTCAATCAGCAAACTAAAAAAACCCAGCAGTCCAGAATGGCCTGCATGACCACTGACTTCAGACGGGTGGACAAATTCTGCAGATGTTTAAAATGTTACTGCTGGCTCAGTCCTCCACTGAAGGGCACAGAGGAGACTGCCGACAGCAGCAGGTACTCCCACACTCATTACGCACAGCGGAAGATTCTCTCCAACTGCTAATAGAGGTGGGCTTTCGCTAATAAACTGAACAAAAGCAAGTGAAGGGCAGACACATTTCCTTTCTGTTGCTCCCTCCAGCAAAGAGGCAGGGGAGATAGCTACGTGGTGACAGTGTTTGCAACTGCTGTAGTTGCATTCACGGTCACATGTCAGCCCTGAAGACGCGATCCTCGCCTGCACTCAATGTGACAGCTATTATTAGCAGCAGTAAAACAGCCTCTCAGTGAGGCACAAAGGTACTAGTAGTTTAGCATCTACTTCTAAAATGTTGTCTTCCACTTCCGAAAAGGAAGAATTTGACATCGGAGCATGGAAAAGGGTGTGAGCTGTAAGCAGGCTTAGAAAGACTTTCACAGGTTTAAGTATAATACAGAAAGAGGTGTGAAAGTGAAAGTGAAGAAAAAGAGCATCAAAAGAGCATCACAAAGAGCATCCACCAAAATAAGAAAGAAAACCCCACAACTGTTTGCAGAGACAGGTTACATGCTGCTTGTGATACTGACCAAATTACACAAAGGGAGCTTGTACATCCTGGCTTCCAGCACTGCTGTGATATTTGCAGAGATGAGTAATCAAAGAACATAACTACTGCCACATTCAATTCCTACAAAAAACACAGCTAGAGTCTCCATGTATTTAATACTAGAGAAACAAGTAGCAGCATGAAGCTGGGGAAACTCCACGCAGAGAAAGTCAGAAGTGGATCTCTTCCTTCTGTCACCCAGAGGGCATCGCTCAGTTTCCCCTCCAACAATCCAGCTGAGCAGGATCACGACAACGTTCGTGCCCTGACAAGTGTTTCAGTGAGAAAGATGACCAAAAAGATGTTAAATGTGTCAGCTGGTAGGGTGCAGCAGAGACAGTAAAGGACTACCCTCAGAATGGTGACACACCCTCAGACTCCAGGCTGGGCTTTGGCTCCATGAGCTGCCTTTGGGGATGGAGACCACAAAAGGAGGTCTTTATAAGCATGGCTGCAACAGATGATCCCTGTCCCTACCATGGAGAAAAATCCATTATAGACAATTCCATTGAAAACTTTCAAATACCTTTTTTTTTTTTTTTTGTTACAAAAGATTTTCTTTACAGCTGCTTACTTCTGAAAGGCTATATTAAAATGAGATTGCCTAGAAAGCCTGGATTTCACTAATTTTCACTGTCATTTTTTGGAAAGAATCCATGTCCCAAAGCAATATATCCTCTTCCTTATTACTGACCTTCTTACACATTTCTTGTTAGCTTCATCAGGCTTAATCTAACTTTAGATGGCAGAACTGCAGACTAGGAAGTTAAAATCTTTGTTTTCTTGGAAGAATGCTTACACAATAAACTTTGACAGTAGATCACCTGCACAGTTCTTCTACCCATCTCACTGAACACCATGAAAAATCCTGAATAGACTGATGAGCAAAAACCATTTTGTAGTCCTTATTAGCAATCACCATATTGCAATGTACTTCAGCTACCGCAGGTCTGCTCTCAGTTTGAAGAGATATCAGGTTAATATATTTTACGTAGTGCCAGGGAAAAACATTGTACCTACTTCCACTGGCGCAAGTAAAAGGAAGAAAACCATGAGTTCTGCCCCATGTTAATGCTATTCAGTAGATTATGCATCCACTTACAGGCCTCCTGCAACAAAAAGGAACACTATTTGCCCCATAGGCTCACTGAATGTTTTCGTTTCATAAACCTAAGCTATGTGAGTAGCCATATCCCATTTTCTACCAGAGGCTGCGGAGGTTCTTGCCAGGAAATGTGCTGCTTTAACATTTTGGATCAAAATTTATTGATGCAGCAGGTGACAAGATCAGTAATTCAATGCTCAGAAAAGACTGGATAGATGGAGTTGGGGCACGAAAGGAAAGATCTAAGCAGGCACTTATTTTTGGTATAGATATTCGTTAAGTTGTTGATCAATGACTTGCAGGTGTGACAGAATGCTGAAAAATCTGAGGTGACTAGTATCTTATAGATTATTAAAGTACCGAGATAAGATTTACACCGGCAGCCTGATGTGAATCCAAAAACACGAGCAGAAACCACAACTGCCACTGACCCTTATCTTCTTTGGGCAGGAGAGTCACAGTGACATCTGTCTGGCAAGGACTCTGAACAAGCATGTTAACTGCAGAAGTTGTTTCTGGATGCAAAACAGGCAATCTGAGCTTAAGTATCATAGCTCGGTTTTCAAAACAGCATCTGCTTTTCAACAGCTCCCAGGAAGTCTAAGCCTCAGTCATTTGCTGTTTAGAAGTATATATACAGGTATTTTCTTAAAAAAAATAAACAACGATAATTATCAAATAGTAATTCGAAAGCCACGCAAGTTTTGTCAAGCTTTATTAACATGTTTCCCAGTTGCTGGGATTATTAATACCCCAGCACCACTGCTGTTGAACATGAAGCTCAGTTTAACAGTGAAGAAAATTCAGTTGATAGGGCAGGAAAGTTCTTGCTGCAAATTTTACTTGGTATCATTACTAGTTCAAAGCATTGTCTGCATAAATGCTACTGACAGCTGCACTCATTGCACCACACCCAGTTTCTATTCTTTTTGTTTTCTGCATGTGTTGAGTCCTTACATCTCCTTGCTCTTGCAGGTTCAAGTCTACAACTCTTCCCTCTTAGTATTACTTTGTGCTAAAGAAAGTATTATAGTAGCCATTTTTTGACAAATGAAATAGATCACAGTGTGGTAAACAAGCCAGCCTCTGTTCCTCTCCTCCTCCTCCTCCTCCCATTCCCAGCATGAAAATAGCTAGGGCTAAAGCAACAGCTGGGGATCATTACACTGACAGGAATAGTTCAGTAAACTCCAAGAGCGGAAAACATGTCATATCCAAAAAAACCAAAAACACACTAGGGCAGCAGGACCAAAAAAACAGTTAATTCAACTCCAGGGATACTGCTAGGACTCTCCTTACACTGATAACCACTGACTTGTAAAAACCACGGTCATTCAGTGTTAACCCTTTCCCTAAGCTTCCTACTCAGGTTATAAAGTTAACAAATACCCTGAAACACCTCTGAGTCTTCACAGTCCAACGAGGCACACTGGGTATTAAGCAAAAATAAATTTAAATTGCCATCTTACTGCCAACTTCTAGACACTTCACATTAATATATAATTATCTTACCTTCCCTGCACCTCTTACCTTTTAAGCATAACCACAGTCACTGTGCTACATGTTTGCAAAGAGCGGTTGCAGCACGAGGCTACAGGGACTCGAACTACGTACGTTTGGTGTGCCTCTGGATTTGCCATAAGAAATGGCAGCAGGTTAGCTCCCCATACGTTCAACACATTTTTTATGTTTTTCTGTGTCAGAGCACTGTTTGCATAAATAATTCTGAATTGTGGGACCTATCTGGCCGTAATTCAGAGATGCGCCTGTTGCATTTTGTGACAGGTTTCCGACATTCCTTACCCATGCATTTGCATGAGTCATCCCTTTGACATCTCCCACAGCATCTTCAGGTCCACTCTGAATGAGGAAGACACAGGTCAACCTTTACAGAAAAGTGTCACCCTGCATTCGTGTGAGATGCCTCAGACGCAGGGGCTGTCCTCTTGCTGGGGATCTCCTTGGTGTTGAGAGCTTCCAAGTCTACACGTGCAGGTTCTTCTGCCCTCTACTGGGTGAGGTACCGCCACCAACCAGCTTTACCTTCAGGTGCCCGGGGGCGTTATGACAATAAGGGCTAGATCACTCCTGAAGAAAGCCATATGTTAACAAGCACTTGCATGACTCCCAATCTCTTCAAAGTACTGAACAGATATTAATAGTTTAATCAAAGGCTAAGCTAACTCAAATTACCTCCCATTTGCTGTGGACCAAGAATGTGCACACAGTTACCGCAGATCAGATGGCATGCAGGAACTTGTTCGTGTGTCTGGGCCCTGCGACACAAATCTTGGAAAAAGACAGGTGAGTTTCACTGTCAGGCCCCAAGTCACACTGAACATTTTTGAAGGGAGGACTTGCCAAAAGAAGTGTTTAGTTTAAGAGCAACGAATGACAAACATCACACAGAGATGGAAAAGTTGGAATTTACTTTTGGAAGTACTTAATTCTAAGCTAGACTCACATGAATGCTAACTGTTTTTTGAGTAGCTTTCTGAAACTTTCTAAAGCTTGCAATTCCCTCTTCATATGTTTCATGAGGGGCTAACATACTGTTTTGTTAACTGGTCTAGGAACTGCAAACTGGGCTCTGGTATTTGAAAACTAAATCATTCCAAGGCATTCTTGAATAGAAAGCATGTTTATGGATTCCTGAATTCTAGGAATTTTACAAATAACTCCCCCAACACATACTTTGAAAAATACAAGCATATATTCTTCGAGTTCCCTGTGTCAATTTCATTTCTGGGTGGAAAGGATCAGCAGTTCCCAAACTTCGATGTCAAGTCCCAATTCAAAAAAATAAATAAATCAGATTTAGGAGACCATCTGTTTTCCAGAGGCAAGGAAACAAGATGAAGTCTATTCCAGATAGCTGATTCTCATGAGGTTCATTAAGAGAATAGGTATGAGCACTGTCAGCATAATACAGACACCTCTTATTTGCCCGGCTTTATAAAGAGGAGAAAGCAGACTGGCACCCATTCACCTGTGTGTGGTAAAGAGTGAGGAAGAGAAGTGCATGATTTTCTCTTCTGGGCGATAACAAAACTAAGCTGTTCCATTTTTAGGGGGACCAAAACTAAGGTAGAACGGTCATTATAGTTTCAGCTCAGTGCTAATTCTGGACTTCCAGAGCTTCCATAACGGTTTACACATAAGTGTATCTGCTACTCCATTGCAAAATACAGTGCCATGCTACAGCATAAATACAACAGGCATCCCGAGACTGCAGGAGACTTGAATGGAGCAGCAGCAAAGCTAAAGGGTTATTCTTTTCTCTTCTGACATGAAAGAAGCCAGCAGCATCTATTTCTCTTCCCTATCCTTCCTGTTTGGTAGCTGGTAGAAAGTAGCTTTCCTCTTCACATATGAAATTAAAGCATCATGAATTAGACATGGGGTAGGCTGATGATATTCCTAGACTTCGCAGAGTCAACACAGCTTTTTCAATAATCAGAATTATACAAGAATTCAATGACCTTAATTCGCTTCAACTTGAGACATCAGCAAACATTTTTATATTGATTAAAGCACTACAGAATGGCATTTTCCTCATTCTACATGTTATCCCTCTGTAGAGCTTGTGATATTTAGTGACTGGATGAAAGATGTTTCCTGGCACATCCAAAAGCAGAGTGCTCACCTTCTGTGAAAATCAATGCCTTGCAAATACAAGACAGCGGCAAGTTCTGGCTTTTTTTATTTTGGTTTGGTTTTTTGCCTCTGAAGATTGAAGTGCTGCAGTTCTTTCCCTCCAGAGCAGACAAAGTAATCTGGGAATACTGCCTATACTAATGGATTTATGACTCCCAAACTTGAATTTCAGGACTGTTTTCTTTTCCTTTTCCATATTTGTTCGACAAAGAGTATTCCAATGAAAACAAGCAAGAAAAATAGTATTTTAAAAATCTACTAACAAGCTAACTCTTGATATCTTTTTAAGAGGCTTGGTAAGGGGAGTGACAATAGGGGGTAGACACTTAACAGTTTTGTTTGGCAGACTCAGTAGGCCTAGAGCTGCATATGAGAGAAAAATCCTCTCAATGCAACTGCTAAAATTGTCTTCCACACACTGGCCATCTTTCCACAACAAGCATGGCCTTATTCTATCTGGCTTTTTGTCCTCAGCTCCTACCACCCTTTACTTTACTTTTCTGTGCAAAATACCACTGAAAGACATTTTCCACTCTTCTCATATCACATTACTTGCTCTCAAAATCAGTCATCACCTTATTTCTGAGGCCACTGTGCTCAAGATCTTCGTTCACTACTGCAAGTTCCTACTAAAATCTCACCTGTAGCTAGACAGATCCAGTATTTCTGATAAAACATACATCTTGTTATGTTTGCCATTGGCATTTTGTTATGTTCTGCCATTCTTCCCTGTAATCTTTTTCTGTTTGTTGCTATTTATTATGCTGCGCACTATGAATGGACCACTGTGTGTTTTCATTTTCTCAATCTTTTCTCAATCCCTCCAGACCTTCTTCTTTCCTGGTAGGTATCACTCCTTGAAATTTGACCCCTATCTATCTACAAAATCTTTCAGAATTGTCAAACGCCCAAAAAAATCAGGTATATTTGCAGGAGAAGACTATTATCTAAAACAGAATCCCATTTAGATATACAGACCCCACTCCTTCCACACTCTCCAAACAGCAACATACTGAAACTTAAAACATGATACTCTATCTCCTTCAAAGCAGAGTTGCCACTCCAGAACAAGCCTTTACACCTTTAATAAAACAGCCTTAAAACATTGCTCACAAGAGCCCTACAGACATAGAGGAGAGGAATAAATTTAATTTAAAACTTCCGAACGCAAGTGAAATTGTCCCAAGGTCCAGGCACTGCAAGTCACTACATACAGAGCTCCAACCTCGTCCTGTGACATGCTTATGAGCGCCCTCAGGGACGACAGGTCACAGGAGCCAGTGGGAAACCCAAAATCTGGACTACTGCCCAGAAAACAAAAAGCAGGCAGATTCAATATGCAACAGGGAAAAAAAAAAAAAAAAGAGAGAAAAAGGAAAAAAACCAACCCACAAACCCATTACACAGTGCCTACAACAAAGAAAGCGGAGCCTGCTAACCTTCTCGTAAGCTGTGGTATGAATCCTGGTATGTGCTTGAACAGCTCTTCCCTTGCTTTGACACAGTCTCTGCAAGCGGCACAATCCCGACATAGGCAGGCTGGAGTGTCTTGGCTTTATCCAACATATTAGAGGAAATCCCGGGACCTGAAGGCAGATTCTGTAACACAGGAGGCGTCCCAGGCTAGTAGAAGGGGTGCTTAATCCTCACAAGAGACCCAACTGCAATACCTCTCTACCAGGTTTCGGTCACTGCACCAAGTAGGAGAGTGGAAAAAAAAAAATTATTTTACTGCTAGATTCCAAAGCTGTGCTTGCATAGGAACAGAGAGGTACTCGAGGCACAGGCAAATCCTGACAGCCAACATCTAAAGATTAAAATCAGCAAGGCTCTTGGCAAAACTTTTCTTCCTACTAAATCAAAGCTCAGACAGAAACTTCACTGTTTCAGCAAGCGGCTATAAGCATTCAGGATCCCAGTACACAGAGCGGTGCTTATCAACAGATGCGTGGACTTCTTCGTGGGGCCACTTGCAGTAACAGCCAACCTCATTCACCCAAAATAGTGAACAGTTGGTTTCTCTACTCACACTACAGACACCTGCCAGACAGGCAATATCATGTGATTGAGCACTATCTTCTCTCCCCCTGCACCTCCCAACTGTTAGCACGCCGTGCACACAGCTAGGAGAACACCACCACTCTGAGAGCAGAAGTCACACTGCCTTTTGTCCCTTCCTGTTTAAACTATTAGAAATGGAATTTTAGTTGTGGGGAAAGCTAAACTGATAATCTGGGAAACAGAGTTCTTACATGCATTTGCTCTGAGACCACATATAAGTAACAGCAGGCTACTTCTGTACAAGCACACATTCTCTCCTCTTCTTCCCTTAAATCGTTTCTCCCAACCTAGTAGGAACACCTACCTGAAGATAATCAGCAGCCCCCAATCAATAACTCTCTATTGCAAGCACTAAAACTTCAGAATCTGTGCTTGTACAGAGGCAGTCGTCTCACCTGGAGCTTATTTAATGTGCATCATGAACAGATGCTATATGGTTGACAAACTTTGCTTATACATACTACCCAGCATGGTACTGGAATTGGAAGTGGCCAGGGAAAAGCATGCTCCCTCCGAGCAACAGCCAGGAGGTATTCTCACCAGTACAGCTGGTGGCTCTGTTGGTTTTTAATCTCACTAAGCATGCATCATAAAAGGTGCAATGAAGTCTGAGGAAAAAAAAAAAAAAAGAGTCATCCAATGAATACACATACCTGAAAAAAGTATTGTGGTATCTTTCAAAAAAAAAAAAAAGAAGAGATGAATAGGAATCAGTGTCATCCTACAAGCCTGAAGCAAAGATAGCCACATGGACATTACAAAAATAAGAAGGTGAATACTCTAAACACGATTGGAACAGTCTCCATTTCATATTCTCCCCACACATACAAACAGGACAAAAATTCCTCATCTCCAAATAGTTTGAGAGGCAGCCAAGCCACTTTATAAAGCAAGGCTGGAATAACAACCACATGGAAAAAAAAAGTCTCTAATAATGAAGCTACTATCTAAGAAAAGTGGTGTTCAACCAAATTTTAAAAGCATGACTAACTGTGCCATAAGCTGCACTAGATTAACAAAACCAATCTAACGTGTTTTTAAGTTACAAACTAAAAACTAGTACACAGAATTTTACATATTTACTAATAATGATGCTAGATGGCATCAGTGACGTTTCTGAGTATCCTCAACAGTACTCTTCTTACTTTGAAATGTTCAACCTTCACTCAGAAAAGAATCCAAACTCTAAAGTTCCTGTGGGTAAAAAAATACCTTTGGTGATAATATAAAGCTCCATAATCGCATTATTCCGAAATTACCAATCTATACTCAACACAAACTCTCATCTTAAATTTAGGATTTGTAAAAGTCACATAAAGGTTCGGTTTCACAATGAACTTTGGCCAATAAGGTCAAATTACCACATAAATAGATGAGTCTGCTTTTATGTGAGCATTAGCAGTCATGACGCTGCAGAGCTGCCTCGGGAAGCTGACCTGGCAGACCACAAGAGTGCTAAAGCCAGGACGAAGGAAGGGAGGAAGAAACACACGGTCCAGATCTCCCCTTTCAGCAGCAACACACAACTGCACATTGAATCAGGCCTGACACTCTGTGCAGACAGGTCCCATAATTACTGTAATAACTAAAGAACAACTATCCTGTGTCAGACTGAGTCCAACTTCTTCTGGCAAGCAATACACCATCTAAATGGTGGAAGTGACAAGATTCAGCTACAGAGGTCAAAGACTGCTATTACTTTGCCAACCAGGGCCTCTGAGCTAGCAGCTCACTACAGTGTACGAGGCCTGGGCAATGTGAGCCGGTTGCTCTATCCAGCTGACTCACCAACACCCAGGTATTGCCAAAACAGCCCTAAGATGTTGCCGGAGTTCTGATGAAGAAAACCTTGAGAACTGAAAGAAGAGAGGCACCAAACAGCTAATAACACATGAAATATATTGCCAGTTTTGGCAACCTGATGATATAACCAATCCTCTGCTGCTGTAATTGATAACCCCAACTTGATGAAGATTTGATCCTCTCAATGTATTATTGCAGGGCTGCAGATATGTATGCAGACATACTTTTCTTCCTATGTAGAAAACAGCTTGGAAAGAAAAACACCAGATTGGCTCAGTGGTAGCTAGATAAATCTTTTCTTCACTGAGCAAGATATTTTGAAATTTTGTCCTACAGCATCAAATTTGTCCTACCGAGTTATTTAGTGTTCTGAAAGAAGGAACAATTATCCAAAACAGAAAAAGATGGGCCAGGACACTCCGAAAAGGACTTGGATAACGCCCTGCATGCTGTAAGAAGACAAACTCCGAGGGGCCCAGGTTGGAGGATACCTTCAACGCACAAGCAAGCACTTGTGGGGTACCTCCTTGCAAAAATACGGATTCTGATAGATGAGTAAAGACCAAGAGCAACCTGTCTTGTATGCAACACTGACACTACTGGCAGATGTTGATGAGCATAAAAAAGTTAAACAAAAGTTTAATTTGTTTTATTGGATCCTGATGTACTGGTAAGAGATCTGAAAGTCTGATCAATGATCACATGGACAGAAATGTCAATGCACTGTAAGAACAAGCAAGGCCTGATGAGTAACTTTCACAGTTACTTTGGAAATCAGCAAGGTAGAAGGGAAGGTCTGTTTCCCAGCAGAGGTAGGATTTCCAACAACAGTTTCACTTGCTTAACCACTCCAGAAAAGTAGGATCAACCCACACTAATGCGTCCAACATTCAGGGTCTTGCACAACCTTTACCCTGGAATTGGCAGCAGTGCTGTTGGCAGAAAGATCACCTTTGTCAACAGGACCTAGGTATTTGCCACAGATTTCTGGTTTGGAAAACATCAGGCCCAATTTTCATAATCTGTCCATGAGACATCTATTGAGCCTTACATCCTTTGACTTTCAAGTGTGAAATGAGATACAGACTGTGGGAATATATTCTTCCTCAAGATGCTGCATTACTATTTATACCCTCACACAGAAATAAAAAGTAACATCAGGTGCACATATGGCTTGCACAGATACTGCTGCTAGTTCTGAGGCCTGGTGGGCATAGAATGCAATACTCATATTTGAATGCCAGTTATCATTACTTACTATTTTGAACAAATTCATTAACTTTCTCTTCTTTTATTTTTCTATCCTCAAAGGCCAAGACAGCATATAAGCTGCAGCTTTTTAAAATTCCCATTCTGTGCTAGAAGAGAAATACGGAAGAGTGAACCACCCTCAAGTTAAGTTCTAACCCTGTCATAGATATTTGACCTTTAAATTCCAGGAGCACACAAAATTTTGCCTGTGCAAAGTTAGCATCAGACTTGCACGGTGCTACAGCTTAAAGCTTGCTACCACCAAAAGGATCTCTTCTGGTTCACCTTCTCCTGTCCTTCTCCCAGGTGCACATGCTCTTAGCCTCCTTAAAACCAGTTCTGATATTCATCTGGTGTCTTAATGACCCGATTCAACGTACTAAACAGCATTACCAACACACGGGATGAGCACCAGAGCTTGTGGCTGGTGAACACAGCTGGGAAGAGAGAGACTACACCAGTCTTGATGCAGGTTAAACTTTGGATCAGCTTGACTGTAACACAAAACTGCATCATTAGTTTTATCCCCCAAAATGAATGTATTCTTCAAATTCAAATTAACGAGCAGATAGAAAATTTGCTGACAACCCACTCACACTAACTTAAAATGTGCTTTTTTTTCTTCCTTTCACCTCCAGTCCTCCCTGCAGCAGGTTCTCCATCTTCCTTCCCCCAGTAATAATGTTCTCAGATGACACAATGCTTGCATGGATCTGCATGGACACAATTTAGTGATGAAATCCAAACAATGTACTGCTAAAAACTGGCAAACAGCTGCAATACATGCACACTCAGGCAACATAAGAAAGACCTCAGTCAAGGTCTAAGCCAGATGAACCATCAGAAAGAAGTATGAGCCCACTGTATTTGAAGATCTGTCTCTGATATTTCTGGCAAGCTGAAAAAAGCTGGAAAAATAAGAGAATGCTGCACCTACATCACTGTAAAGCTGTGATGTCTTATGACTCTATTCATCTTATACTTCAAAATAAATAAGACTTCACACTGACACTTGTGTTGCTTACTTTTTCTCAGCTAAGGATCACATTTATGTAATATGAGTTTGCTTTGGATATTCCCAGGATCCTGCCTCCCACCAACAGTGACCTTCAGGAAGAAGTAGAAACATCAAGCTGGGAGCACTGTACATTCTTGCTTCTCCAGTTCTCAGGAAGAGCCTGAAGTTTACATATTCTGATCTTTTCAAATAGCTGGTGACAGCTAGTGCTGCCAGTCAGCATTCAGAAAACTCCTAGACATGACAGGTAGCCAAAGGTAAACCACCATGCAGACGTAAAAAAAAGGCAACAGCAGCAGGCATGCCTGGGAACCTGGACCTTTGCCGTAGCTTTTGAGCAGCTCTTCAGTCCCCCAACCCACTCTGGGATATACCACCACCCCCACTTTTGGCAAGTTGGCTGTCATTGAGCTGTAAATACTGTGAGTTGAAAGCATAAAAATAGCTGCTGCACAGGCTGGAAAACCTATCAGATGATGTCAAGGCGCGTTTTGAGCCCTCCCCTCCCCCCCACCCCACTTCCTTTCCTATGTCACTTTCTCATTACCTCACTGTCTCTAATTCTGAAAGTGCTTCTCTCTGCATCTTTCAGCTGCCAAAGTGAACTTTACACAGCAGCTAGAGCCAAATCAACCCCCAGCACATATATAAACTCTGCCACCCACCCCATTCCTTGGGATTCAGCCAAGATGTCGGTTTGCCTTTCCCTGAAAACACACACATGAAATCCGTGATCCCTATCTGCAAAACACCGGAGGGAAAAGAATCAGTTCAGCCCAAGGAATGCAATGCTGATCTGCATTTGATTAACTCCATAGATAAGCAGTTTCCAACCAGCAAGGCAAGTCAGCATGGTAACTGAGATGTGGAGAGACAGCAGCAGCGATGCCCCATCCCCCTAACACCGAGTTGCTCAGCCCTGTCTCTCTCCCAGGCTGAGGAGGAAGGAGAGGCAGAAGAAGGAAGCCAAAACCTTTGCTTTTCACACCTATTCCCTCCTGAAACCAAGAACTCACTTGGTCAGTGTTGCTGACCAAAGGTCATCTCCAAAGAGGCTGCAGCAATATCGCTACAAGGGCAGAAAAGAGGGGAAGGAGAGAGAGGACGGGAAGCAGAGATGTTGGTTCACTTATGGTCCATGCTCTCCTCTTTCCCCCCTCCCTCCCTGAGGACCTGTGGTACTGAGGATGCCAGGGGTGAAGAGCAGGAAACAGTTCAGAAGTCTACCCTACTTTTAGAACATATCAAAACAAAAGCATTAGGCAGCACATCCTCCTAATATTATGAAATTGAAGTGTTACACCTGCTCAGAAAGCAGTGCAACTGTTAAAGACAAGTCAGTTAAATCACCTTCGTTTTGAGTTTGGTTTTATTTTCTTCTGAAAACCACTGGCAACAGTTCTGTCAACGCTGTCCTCCAGAAAGCTACACGTACACTCCTTTACTACAAAATGGTGTTGCCTACCTAGAGATTTCTGTCCGAGAGAAGAAATGCAAATAGTAGGTGGATTTCTCTGGCTAATGTAGAAGGACTCTGTCCACAACAGAGAACTTCAGAGTAGAGGGAAGGAGGAAAGCAGAGGGATTAAGAGAAAGAAGTTTTATAGCTAGTTCGCAAACAACTGGAGCCCACTGTGCATATGAGCCTAACAAAAACAAGCAAGTGAATTAAAAAGATATCCAAACACATTTTATTTGTTATTTTTACCATTTTGGTTGATAAATTCTGGTTAGATGCAAACACAGTCGCATACCTCTCTATAGTTCAAAGTTACTAGCCCTTCTTCAAGTTACCACCCCCGGCTGAGCCCCCAGAACTGGTTGTATGAATGCTCTCACTCTGTTCCAGTGCAAAGTTAGAAAGATTAGCTCAAATTACCTTTGCTAAGCCAAGGAGCTTCACAGTGAGAGCTCACACATCAAGTACAGCATCTCAAATGGGGGGCGGGTATCTCCAGTGGAGGGGCTTAGCTGAGAGCTGCTCCAGATAGAATTGCAACAGAATTCCCATATATTCCTCTAGTTCAGCTATTACCCATCTTGCTCTAAATAATTACTTAAGACCAAAGGAAGTAAGAGTAATAATTCCCAGCTCTTACCTAAGAGCAATAGTTTACCTGTTATAAAAGAGTCAAAGGTTTCAAGCCAGAGGCAGTCACCCAAGATTCAACAAAGTTAAAATTGTTATCAGCCTTCCCACCTACAGTTAGGTCTGCTAATTCACCCACATGCACCCCAAATAACTTTAACCTCTCCAGGGGTAGGCAGATGTGCTCACACACGTGCAGATGTGCATTTCCCCACTACCACCACCACACACAGGCAGGAACATCCAGAGGTTGCAGGAAGCCTGACATGTAAGTATATACTGTGCCCAGTGAAAAACACTGGGCACAAGAGACCAGACTATTCAAAACATTTCCTCTTGCAAATATTCCAGGCTTTAATTTAAACCACTATGAACAAGTGAAAACAGAAAAACCCAAAACGTTTGGTTTTGCTCTCGAGAGCAGAAAAAAAGAGGAAGTTCTGGCCGCCGGACCAAGTGGGGTAGTGAGCAGGACAGAGTGGGAAAGGAGGCAATTTGAATTTGTCTTAAAACAGCAATTTCTTTTTAGGAGGCAATAACTGGGAAAGGACAGGATAAAGATACCCTTCCCCTCATGTTAAGGCATGTCTAAGAGTTTGAGAAGTTATGTCACTAATTCCTGTGGTTGTTGAGCAGAAGATATCCCGCACTACTACTATCCACATCTTTTCAGCTTCTGGCAATAAGAGGTTTCTTCTCTATCAAACCCTCCTGCTGCACAAAGGGGCTACCGGCAAACACTTAGAAAACGCAGTCTATTTTTAAACTACCTAACCAAGAGAGGAAACAGCCAGGCTGCACTACATGCACTACTTGTGAAAGGATTAGCAAACCCTTCATTTGCTTCGCAGTTTATACTAGCAGAACAACTACTAGGTAAACTCTCGCTACAGGATTGTGACTTTTGCCCAGAAAGCTACTGTTCCTTCTCCAGACACATCCATTGCATGGGAAATAACAACATTGTTGAGGCTCAATATGACAATTATTTTTTGTTAATCTGAATCAGAATTGGCATCTCAGAACCTAGATTTTTATTAAAATGTCTATTTACCTTTTATGGCTGCGGAAGACTGCCTCCCAGTTTGAAACAACTATGCAATAATAGAGGCATAATTCTAAAAGCACCATAAACCATCCCATTCATTTAATGTGTTAGTAGCCAATGTTAATAATTTTAGACGCGGGGTTTTTTCGACTGTTAACTTTTTCTCCAAAAATGGTTCAAGTGCTTTGTCACAAACACGTAGTACTGGTGGCGTGGATGAGGTAAAGTAGGAGAAGTAGTTTTATGATACTGCTAAGCCAATTCAGTGGTTAGCTGCCACTGAAAGTGGTGCTCCCCTTTCCTATTGTCAAGGATGCACAATCTCACCCCACAGTAAAAAGTAGTTATTGTCAGAATTTTTTGAGACAGGAAATAATTTCATCCTTAGAATGTAAAATTCAGTTCTTGCATTGCTGAAGATCTATAAATCACCTCCAGTGTTAAATGCTCAAACTCCTCCTTTAGTGCCAAAACTCTCAGTTATCCCCTGGATAGGTGCCAATCTCAAGCTTTCATGGTGGCTTCGACAACTGAATTTATGTTTCCAATATAAAAATGTATAGCACGTTCAAGTTTTAATCTTTAGCTACAACATAAAACAAGCCTGAGACAATGTCAAGGCATGCAACCATTCAATTTAATGGAATGGACTGCACTAATACAGAAGGAAAGGGCTTCCAGGATCTACTATGGACTTACCCCCCCTCCACATGTGCAGACATTTCAGACTCTTACTGCAACATAAAGCATGAATCTCAAGAGAGAGACAGAGTGAGACTGGATTTGGGATAGTTTTTATATGCATGCCGCTAAATTTTTCAGCTTTTGATTAGCAGGAAAAATATCCTTGTTATGCTACAGTGGAAGGAGTCCTTTAATGCCTTCATGGCATTCACTTGCCTATCACTTCAGGAAGATGAGGTTTTGATAGTACTACCATTCCTTCTCCACAGACTACATTTTTAAGTAAATCATATTCTGCATTAACCAAACCAAAGGTTTATTTTCCTTGAAGCTGTTCAAGGCTATAACAGAAAACATACTCTTGATTGGAAATGTACAACTTCTCCCAGTTCATACATCATTTGTACCTCTCCCCAGTGATTTGGTAACAAGACTCACAGGTACCAGACCAAAACATAGTGTTTTCCCCAAACAACCTGAATTGACCTAAAATATTCATGCAGTTAATGATAAATCCCATTTTCCAAGCATTTGAAAGGAACTATTTCTCGATGGAAAAAAAGCTCACCAAAAACCAGGCTCAAGCAAGAAACAGTAATTTTGCACAGACAGAGCCATAAAGACAAGAGCTCCCTTCAGCGAAAACCAGGGGGAGCTACCTTGCTTTTACTGCTTGGTACCTCAGCGTAAGTTCACACATACAGGGAACTGCCACAAAAAATAACACCGTAGTTTTACATCCTGAAGTTTACCTGCATGTATCCATGTTCCAAACCGCTGCCCCAAAGAACTTTCCACATATGAAGACTGCAATTTTTTAAGCGCCCATGATACTACCGTCATTGGCAAAAGTTTAAGGCAGAAAAGATTTTAGAGAGGCAGTGAAAGTACAATAAAATACCGCACGTGGTTTGATCTTACCTATGTGGCTACCCAAAAGAAAGGGGCAGGGGGAAGCAAAGACACAGGCCTCCTTTGCAAGGAGCATGATTACTTTTAAAACAAATTTTATCTCATACCCAAGAGTTCTGGTAATCCCAGCCACAAAAGCAAAGAGACAATGCAAGTAACTGGGAGTATCCTCTTCTGTTGCCCCAGCAAAACCTGCTGAATCTTATGAGTTTTAATCCGCAACTGGCTTAAAAGCATTGAAAGGCACACAGCCTAAGCACGTAACTTATAACTGTAAAGATAACCGTGCTTGGAACATTACATTCTGATTCGGGCCTCAACTTTCTGTTCTGCTTCCCTCCTCCTAAATCTGTGAGCTCACCTGAAACAATATGCAGAGAAGCCTCTTTGGTGACTATCTTTCATCAGCTGTCTGGCATCCCTTTAAGATCTTCTTTTGTCACTTTGGTATGAGTTACCAGAACTCATCAGTCAGAACCTTGCATTTATGGATTCTAAACAATTCAATTCTATTAAAAACCTTTTGGTTTGATAAACTGGCTTAAAACAAGTAGAGATATTTACATGTAACACAGAGTCTGTGTGTCAGAACTGGAATTAGAAATCCTAGCATCCTTCCTTGGCTACTGAATCTATTCTATGAATCCAGATACAAGAGAGGGACAATTAAAGTAGGACTGCATAAAAGCAAATAGGTTGATGATCTAATTGAATAGACAAACGTACAACTGAAAAAGATAGGGTTTTTATATGCCTGCCAGCTCTTATGATCTGACAGGACTTGGCTGCTCGCTCCCACTACATCTAACAGCTGGCTTAACAGAAGTCATTTACAAACAAACTCTTTAGAACAAAAACAATTTTAACAGTATAGACATTGCCATATGCTTACTTTTGGCAACTATGCTATCGTAAGTCCAGAATTTACTATAAACTCACGATTCTCTATCAGAAAATATTTTTGCCTGAGCAAGACACCTATTGGGCAAACTGTCTTTACATTTGAGCTACAATCTGGGTAGACAGACATGGTAGAAGAGTGGAGAGCAGTGGATATTGTCTACCCTGACTTAGCAAGGCTTTTGACACCGCCTCCTTTAAGACCCTCATGGAGAAGCCGACAGAAGTATGGGCTGGGTGAGGAGACAGTGAGGTGGATTGAAAACTGGCTAAATGGCTGGGCCCAGAACATGTACCAGCACATGCTAGGGGCTGAGTGGATGGAAAGCAGCTTGGCAGGAAAAGGGCCTGGGGATCCTGGTGGACACCAAGTTGAATGTGAGCCAGCACTGTGCCCTTGGGACAAAGTCGGCTAACAGTATCCTCAGCTGCATTAGGAGGAGTGTTCCCAGCAATTCAGGGGAGGTGATCCTTCCCCTCTACCCAGCACTGGTGAGGCCACCTCCAAAAGGACCTGAAGGGAGGGTACAAAGATGGAGCCAGGCTCTTCTCAGTGGTGCCCAGGGACAGGACCTGAGGCAATGGGCACAAACTGAAACACAGGAGGTTCCCTCTGAACATTGGGGAGACACTTTTTACTGTGAGGGTGACTGAGCACTGGCACAGGTTGCCTGGGAAGGTTGCAGAATCTCCATCCTTGGAGATATCAAAAGCTGTCTGGACATGGTCCTGGGCAACCAGCTCTAGGTGGTGCTGATTAAGCAGAGGTGTTGGACAAGATGACCTCCAGAGGTCCCTTCCAACCTCAACCATTCTGTGACAGATGTGTAACGAGCCTTTTTCCAGCGGCTTGCTTGTCCATTCATAGATACGTAACAACCTCAGTAAAAGCAAAAAAAAACTTCTAACATGACAAACCTCATACTGGTGAAATGCACATATTTTTAATATTCTCCAGGGTGATCTGTCCTCTGGACCCTAAAAAATTACGCACTTCTAATTTCATACATTTCTTAATTGTTTGAGTCTATCACGCACTGTATATTCTTCCTTGCTGCCTGATCTTTTCTCTCTCCTAGGCTTACTGACCAGCCAGTGCCCTTCTTTACTGGGTCCATGATCTAGTGTTCAGCAGTTTTCTCATCCTACTGATGACTTAAGAGTTGAAATTGGTTCTCTTCTACCTTATTCAGTTTCACTATTCAGTACAGACAGTTTAAGTGATGTTACCCAAGCCAGATGAAATAACCTGGCATCTTGCTCCACTTCTTGTCATTGATTCTTTTTGATGGCTCTAAGTTTCATCAGAAAATTCAGTGAGTTAATTCAGCTCACTGATCCAGCAGAAAACTATTTTTTTTAACGGGTTTGTTTTCAGAAGTGAATTAGACTGCTCACAAAGAAGTCCAATTGTCCAATTTACATCCAAGCTAGCTGTGGCTAAACAGCAGGTGCACTGAGCTGCTAATGATGAAAAACAGAGGAGTGAAGAAAAGTACAGGCCCTTCCCCTCCCTTCCATTGGTCATGACAAATCATTGGGACAGTTCAAACCATTTCCTGTTATTTCACCCTTGAGTCAAGCTTCTTCATTTTAGTTTCAGTCTCTTTATGGTAAAGAGGTTGGACCCCAAGAGACAGAGATGCCACATTTCTGTTTGGAATATGTTGAAGGTAAACATACAAGCATGTGCTGTGTAGATTACCAGAGCATGTACAATAAATCCAACGCTCTTGTGGACACGCCAGGATTACTCTCTGTACTACAAGCACATTATATACTTTATTTGCAAAAGCACAACATTTTCAAGGTATGTCAGATATATTATGATTATGCTGCAGAAATGTCTGGGATCTCTGAATGCCTTCTGCCCTCTCAGTTAATGGGGTGTAGTTCCAGCAGGGTAGCCATACATCTGGGAATTCTGCACAAGTCTTCGAACCACCCCCGTGGCCCAGATTGAGTGGGGTGGGGAAGAAAAAAGTGGACAGTTTGGGAAAAATCCGACATATAGTAGTCATACCAAAGTTTACAGGGAGAGACAGTAGCTATTATTAGCTCAAACCTCTGGAAATAAGAGCTCCCACCATAATTTAGGCCCCTAGCTCTCCACAACCAACTCATGCTTCAAGGTTAATCCTGAAAACTCCTGTTCCACAATGCTTTTTCAGGATATGCTTCTGCTACCAGCATCTTGAAACCATCGTGTTACATGAATAAAATTATGCACAGCCAGCCTCTCTAAACTAATTTGAGACAACTGCTTAAGCATTTGACAATGCCAGAATTATGATCTTAGGACAGCCTTTCCCCATGCAGTCCTCCCACACTTTTCCGTCTTCTGCCCCCAAATCTTCTCTCCTCCTCCCCTAAACCAGTTACATACCATTCTTCACTAAAAACTAATTTTTCCCTCCTGCTCACTCTCCAACTTATTAGCTACTCAAAACTCTAAATCAAGCTCTGCAATCTCCTGTCCTAATTAAATCAAAGGAAAGAGTAGTTTGCATAAATAACATTTTCAAGATCTAGTTTTAGCTTCTAGATTTTGCAGCAAAGTTTCCAGTCCCACTTCAGGGCCAGGAGGTTAAACATTTCTCAATGACGCAGGCTCCCTTAGCGAGAGAGTGACGAGGAAGCGGTCCAAAAAACCTCATTCTTCCCAGGCACTAAATCAACAACCACAGCAAACAGTTGAGTGCCTCTCTCCAAGGAAAACTGGGAGGAGTGGAGCAGTCTCGTATTATAAGCAGTCACTTAGTCTGCCACCATAATGCAAAAACCCAGTACAAGGAAGAGAAGAAAACAAAGCATAAAAAAAGACGACCAAAAAAAAAACCCAACAGAAATTAGATTATGTGTAGTTATTTAAAGTTTATTTAAATAATTTAAAGTTATATGGAAATAATATTTAAAATTGCAATTCTTTTCTGGTCCATTTAGGTTGCCAGTTACTTTCTAGCTTAAACCTAAGAAAGCTTTGACCTTTAAATGGGCTGAAATTTTCCTGCCTTAGAGACCACTTTTCATACACAACACTGTTCCAGACACTCTCTTGTTAGTCTCTGGATTTTCAAGGTAAGATTAGCAATAGAGGTTTCTCCATAAGGAGCCTATTAATCTGGAACTTATTCTCGCTTAGTTTGAGGTAGCATGGGGTCAGCAAAGGCATGCTGCATAGTGTTTTCCGTTTATTTCAGCTTTTAGTGAAAGAACATTGAAGGCTCTAAGCCTTGGGGCGTTTTTTTGCAATAAGTCAAGCTCAAGATACTTTCTGAAGAGCCTAACCAAAAGTTTTGGGAGTTGTAATTTTTAACTGGTGGTACCTCAGTGTCAGACAGTAACTTTAATGAATCAAAACTACTCAATTTCTTTTTAGAAGTCATATATTTAATTGGAGCTGATATCAGTGAACACAAAATCCAAATCTCAAATATTAAAAGACAGACAAGGGAAACCAGCTTCAACTGGAGTATCTCCAGCAGAAAAAACAAAGAAAAAAAAAATCTCAAGGTCACCTATCATTACAGGCTGATCAAGCCAACTTGTGCTTCACTGGCAGCTGCAACTTCTTTATTTGGGATACACTCATTTCTGAGAAAAAACAATCAGGGCAAAGAAAATGAAAAAGACTACAAAGAACCATAAATACATTTCTCAACCTACTTCTCACACTGGATAATTAAATAGGTTCCTAACCTGTTGGGATTCCAATGCTGTGCATAATACCTAGGAAGTATCATTAACATTACTTAGAGAATCTGATTTAAAATAAGCATCACGATAGAAAGATACAAAAAAAGTATTCAACGGGTCACATTAGCAGATACTACTTTAGCACTTGCCTACTTAAGGATATTGTAAGTGGATGCAGCTTCTTCTAGTGAAAATATTTCGCTTGCATTAAGGTTTGCATCAGTTTAAGTACAAAAAACTATTTGGACTAAAAGACAAACACACATGCTCATTTAATATTGAAAACTAGAAGATTTTGAACCAAAGAGAAATTCTAGGACAGCTTTCCACTATCAGTTGCTGGCAAGTGAGAAATCTAACACTTTTTAAAATGTTGCTCAATAAAATTATGAAGGGGAGTATATGACCTGATTACTTGCAACAGCAGGGGAGTGGGCTCTGTGACCCTGAAGCTAATTCCAGTTCTGTTTCTTTATGACTCCTTACCCACTTAAACTATTGCTAAGTTATACAACATTCTTAAAACCACAATAAGGTTAATCACAAAAGGGAGCTGTGCCAATGTAATTAAACTACTTTCCTATATTGATTCTGTTAGTAAAATTCTCTCAAAGAAATTGAGGGGAGAGGGGGGCAATATTTCTTCCACTAAGATAAAGATTCTATTTTCACCTCCATAAAGCAGGGGCCACATTTCCTTAGTCACAAATGAAAAAAGAGTTCAGACTGCCTCAAGATAACCAGCTGAGGTTTCTCCATTTGAAAAGACAATTTGAAACAAGTGTCAGTCTCTTCTTGGAAGAACCCTAAGGTCAGAACAGCAGAGGGTGCTCTAAGTCTGAACTGAGGTGCATCAGCTCAGCAGCAAGGAGCATCCAGATGCGACAGGAAGCTGTAGGGTACCTCGGGTTTTGGGGTTTGGATTTTTTTGTGCGATTTTTTGTTCAGGTTTTGTTTGGTTGGGGGCGGGGGGGGGGGGTGCTGCACGATTCATTTGAGACTGGTAAAAGCAGATAGCAAACAGTTAAATATTAAAATTTATCTATGTCAGTTTCTATGTAACATCAAACAACATCATCAGAGACATTCCCAAAACCTCAACAGTTACCTATAATTCCCACCACTGATCTATACAGCTCTGGGCATACATTGGAGACTGATTCATATTGAAGCTTAGATATAAAAAAGATCATATTTTAATGCCTATGATCAAAACGTTGGCTGGACATGAATTCCATTATTACAAAAAAAAATCCTGAATCTAAACCCTAATGTAAATTTCTGCTATCTCACGGGAATGGAAACTTGAGCACTTTGTTAAACATTAGCCACCTCTTCAATCTGGCAAACACTGGATAGCAAGGAGTAACCAGGTAACTGGAAGACAGAACGGATGTATGTCTGCACTGTGTCCCTTTAGGCAAAGCATGCGTGGTGTAATCATTGTACCAGTTTAGAGAGACTCAGCATAACACACGTTCAGATATTAATCCAGAACCTTAATGAGTGGCAGGCCACAAAGGTGCCTATGATCAGTCTGAGCCATAAAGATAACAATGATCAGTCTGAGCCTATTTAAATAATCATTAAGTAATTTTTATACAATCATGTCTAAAGACCCCAAATAAGAAGCTGATTTAAATTCTCTTTTACTTCATTTTGCTCATGCACTTGAACTATATTCCTAAAGAAAGGCTGATTAATATTCATCATGTAAATCAACTGGTAACTTACAGAATATGATGACAGCAATTAAATAGGGCCCATTATACATAATGTGTTAATTTTGCAGCAAGGAAGGCTCTGCTTTGATTAAAGTTACAGCATATAAAAACCTGACTTGAGTTTACATGCATTTTAAACTTTCATTTAGTTTTTAATAGCAATTGGTGAACAATACAAAAAATGCAGTATGATGATCACAATCTTAGTATGTAGACTAGAAACTAGTTAAAATGGGGACATATGCGCGCGCGCACACCCCTCCCTTGAAGTTATTTCTCAATAGTTACATTTTAAAGTAAGCTGGAGCCATAAGAAAGGTTAGAAAACAAAGCCGTTGGTGAATAATTGTTTTGTGTGTACCACATCTTTGCTGTTTTAGGACAAATGCAGCCTGTGTGTGCCCTTGCAAGTTCATCTTAGTTCACAGAATGGATCAAAACAAAAGGCTACCTAGGTAGTTTTTTCCTACTCCCTCTTCCTCAACCTTTAGTGTAACACTCGCTGCATGAAATGAATGAACAGATAATTTTCAAAGCAGATAGAGAAAAAAATTAGCATTTTTAAAAGGTAATTTAACACTTAAACAAATACTTACTCCAGGTTTTAATGGATTTCCAGCAGTTTCTTGCTTAAATTTAAAGAAGTTGTCAGTAGAAATAGGAACTGCTCAACTAAGTGATTCTAAGGAGTAGTCTTTATTGTAGGCTGTCATCCTTGACAAAAAAAAAGCATCCTTTATATATTTAGTTTGAGTACAATTCTTTAACTCTAGTTTGGCTAACACAACAACACAGTGATTTGATTACTCGATAGTTAATTACAGGGATACAAGGCAGCAAAAGGTTATGTTCAAATCTTTCATGAATGGAATAACTCAGTAATGTGCAGCCTACAGTCGTGCACTCCTCACTCCATCTCTTATAACAGCCAGCTCAGAACTTCATGCAGTTAGTAGCTCTGGCATAAAAATTTCCATATTTAAAGCTGACTTCAGGAACGTCCCATTTGCTGCTTCGGAAAGAATTCCCACTGCCTGATGACGATGAAGCTCACATAACTTTGTTCAGTCTTTGGATCACATGCAGGATTCTGGTTAAAAGCCAGTGAAGAGTCATTTTATCACTACTCAGAACATACACATCTCAGGGAACTGTACCAGCAACCGGGGAACTCTTTACACTCCCCAGGAACTTGCTCCTAGATACAAAAGGTTACATTTCTAAACGCCATAGATTTCCAAATGCCATACATTCCAAATTGAAATCAAAAGTTCTATTTTTAAAATGGTGATGATGCAAACTATAAAGCTAGGAATATTTTCCCCTCACCTCCACCCTCCATCCAAAACCAAAGTCCGGATTGTGTTCATTCAAGAACTCATTGCAATCTTGAAATTCCAAGGGGGGGGGGGGGGGGGGGTGGGAATCAGTATTTTAATTCTGCTATTCAAAATAAAATGAAATGCCAAAAACTAGAAGAAAAAAAACCTCAGAACTAGAAAAACCTCTTCCTAGGAAATGAAAACTACAGTAAGGAAAAAGTCCTCCTAAAAGGTGCTTGAAAAATATGAAGATAGAAGGCATTTTATTGCGTGAATGAGAGGTTATTCTTATGACTACCAAAAGCCAGCACTGAATTTAAACTTTCTTTAAAACAGGAAAAAGAGAAAACCAACCACAAAAACTGCTACTCTGATATTTGTCACTGCTGAAAGAGCTGAAGGGGGGACACCTCCCTCCTATGAGTACAGACACGCTGTCCCCTTCCTATTAAAAGTAGTTCAGCAGCTGACATCCCTAAAGCACTTCAACTTAAATCCTTTAAAAAGGGAAGAGAAAGAGCCTGTGAGCTGTGTTTTGAAAGAAAGACTGAATGGGATCATCATCAGTTCATCCTAAATTGAGTTTAATATATCCCTAATCTGCTAAAGTAGCTCAAAAATGCAACTTTTCTGCTGAAAATGAGTGAAGTTTTACATTTGATTCAAGATGACACTAATTTTCAGCTGAAATGATTGTTCCTTTTTCAGAACCAGCTGGATACAAAGCAAATTAGACCAGAGAAGTCAAGTTTTATCTACTATAGAGAACTGAATTATTTCTATGCTCATTTACAGTGCTGACTTCCAAACAACACTTCTTTTATTCTCTAAATATGCATGGAAAAAAAACCCTTGTTCATTTGAACTGCACCTCTAACAGTTTAGAACTGCTTCTGGTTTGCATACCTGGCTTGATCTCTAATAGATTCTAAGATTTCTTTCAGCAGGTCAATGGAACAACATATCAAAACCCAAAGATCCTATCCAATAGATCACTATGCTGAACAGATCTTTTTTTTTTTCAGTATACTCAGAGAAAGAAGTTAAGATTACACAGAGACAATTATTAACAAGCAACATATACCAAGACAGTGCAAACCACAGTGTAGGGCACAGAAACAAACCAATGCTACCCAGAACAGTAAACAAAAGGTTTTAAGTAGAGCAAAATTTAGGGGAAATGGAATTCATTAACAGAAGTAGCCATTTGGCCAAACGTTAACATCCATTAATTCTGGCAATGCACTGTTAGACTCTAAGTGACCCTAAGTGGCCATAACTCTTATTCATCCATGCAAAACATCTGCAAAAAGTGATCTGAAATTTAGGCTTTGTCTATCTGGCTGATTGCACCTCCGTATGTGTACTGCACACACATTTCTGTCCAGCCACCTGCTAGAAGTCATAAAAGGAAACTTGTGAACAATAATAACTAAAAAAGGTGAAATTATCTTTGAAAGTTTGTATTTGCCATTTAAGCACAAAATTTGCATATAGAGGCCAGCAGCACACCCAAGACTCCTGAGATTTCCCTAAGTTGCATGAGTCCCTCATATGGCTGTTCAAAAACAGTTTTAAGTGTTACTGGATTGCAGACTGTGTCAAAAAAAAAAAAAGGATTCTTCTAACACTCTTCCCTCTTCATAAGAAAAAAGAAAAAGAAAATAATATTAATGACTCATTCTTTCATTGGATTAAACAGTCTGTTACAGAACAAAGCCAGGTCATATCAACAAACTATTCAGTCCATATCTTGACCGAACAGTGACCAACAGCAAAAGAATTTGCAAGATCTCCATGTGGGATAATTAGGTAGTGACATGAATAACACAAAGGCTTCAGGGGAACACAAAAAGAGACTATGTAGGGAGATTATGTTGAAGTAGATAATGGGAAGAAAACAGGAAGCTTTTGGAATCAGCAAATAAAGAAAACAAATGAGTCAGATGCTGAGAGAGTCAAGGCAGCAAAAAGGACCAAGTGACTCTTGGAGGAAAACACTATTGAGGGAGCTGCCACCGCTAAGAGCTTGGTATAGATAGACCTGCACATCAGCTTCATTTTCAACAGAATGAAAACATGCAAACTGGCACAGGGCTGTTTCCAAAATTGTATCCTTGAATATGAATGCAGAATTTTGCTTCAGTTTGTACGACCACTTTTTGAATGACTGGGACAGTAATACCATAGTTCTTCAAACAAGTTCAGTAGTCCAATGAGATGCCAAATACAGCAGTTAAGTTTCTGCTCTTATTTTCACAGTTTTTTCTGGGTCTACTGCCCTTTTGAAATGTCTTTTCGGCCTGATTTTCACTTTTACTTTTTCTTCCTCAGCTGACATCACTCGTATTGATTTTTCTTTTTTTACTCTTCCCTTTTTCAGTTTGACAGGTGTTTAATTTTTTCTGGTTAATACAACATGCACCTCACTAGTCATTGTTCCTGCTTCACCTATCTTTTGTTTTGAAGAAATAGTCCCTCCCTGTTTAAGCTATTCTGCTCCCAGAATAGCAAAGTTCTATTCTCCCTCTCAGTTCCTTCTCTAAAATATTAAGAATATTTTCTCATATTTTGTTCCAGAGGTGTTGCTTTTTATGTGCCCACCAACATGGAATACAAACATTATTTCCTATGTCAGCTACAGCTTCAGATACTGTTACTTCTTGAGTGGACTCCCATTAATACCCAAGCATTAAATAAGCACAGTCTTACGACTGGCATGCTTTTAGACCATTTGGTTTATAGAGTGCAAGCTGTGTACAGTCTATCAGGATAATTTATTTACCCAGCTTAGGCCATGATTCTCCTACTTCTTCAGTGGTTGTTAGAAACCTTGATGACTTGACTGGGACAACTGTTGCCAGCTTCCATCTTTGGATGGAGGTGAACACAGGTACCAAAGAAGCCTTGAGAAGTTAAGTCTTCCCTCATTAGACGATTCTAGCTCTCAGCAGAAAGGACATCCAACTTCAGTCTCTGAACAGTTTCAAGTAGTTTGCCCAGACAACTTAATTACCTCACTAAGCAAAATAACAGTAGAAACCAACAGCAGCTGAAGTCACTAAACATTTTTCTTTTTTTTCTAAGACATGTTGAACAATTTGGTCTCAGCACCAAGTAGTCATTTTCCTTATCTAGAAGCTTATAATACACTTCCATTATTCAAGACTGATCTTTAAAGCTTACTATGCACATGGTTCCATCCTGTTGTCATACTTAATTCCCCCACCAATCCTGTGAATCCATTTACGTAAACATTTGCCTGCTTCCTGCTTAATATTTTTCCAGCAGTGGTTGATCCAGGAGAAAAGAGCACTGCCACTGATGGAAGAGGTGCAATAAATCTGTATCCCTCGTTAGGTAAGCTAAGCTTCCCAGGAAATTGCCTCAACATTGCAGAATGCCACTGTATAATCTAGGACTAGGGCTAGCTGACTTAAGCAAAAGCTACACACAAGTACTCTTTAGTGGGAGAAACTCTCACCTTAAGAATTAAATGCAAGCCTCAGGAGTTTTCATAATTTGGAAGAAATGAGAAACACAGCCACAAATAAAGTTTTTTAAAAAGTAATGCTATTATGAAGGCTGTTTCCCTAATTTTAGGAAGTCTTACTTTGTCCTGTGAGTTTCCCCCAGAATATCATGCACAAATTCAGTTACAAGAACCCTGAAATGTTAATTCCATGGCTCTTGCTTGTCTGCAAAAAAATTAACATGAATAGAATACCTATTAGAAACAAGGCACATTGAGGTAAACAATTTTTTTCAGGCCTTTACGTAACAACTGTCGTATCAAGAAATTGTTTTTTTTTTCCTTTACAAAGACAGATTAGATACTGTCTTGCCATACACATCCTGTTCAATACCAAACACCTTGTTAATGTCTAAATCCTACCTCCAAAATTCACAGACTGCAAGAGTATGACTAGAGGAACGATGTATTGTGTCCAGACAGAAACTATGTATTCCATATAAGATGAAGCCCTGCGATAACATCTCTCTTGCCTTTCCTATCTACAACAGAAGGTGAAAAAAAGTACTTTGGTTCTGTAACAACAAGGAATGGAACCATATGTCAGAACTATAAAATAAAGGTCATATGGAACCTTTATAGACCTACAAAATCTTCACAGATATTTTAAAAACGTAAGTTAGAGAAATCAACACCACAAATTCAGGAAAAAAAACAGCAATTTCTGAAAAGACCTATATTAAACTATAAAGTTATTGGCTTACTTGTCTCTTTCCAAATCACTACTTAAGGAAAAGAAAAAGCATTTAACTTTCAGAAACAAGTCTGTCTTGACACTTTTGGCATTATGTATGTGCTGCTTTTCAGGCAACACTGTACAAGAGATTAAGAGTACACAAATGCAAACCCAAACTCCTAGGCTACTACTAATTTGCCGTTGGATCTTACCAAGGTTACAGTCAGTCTCTGTTCCCATCCGTAGAACAGAAACATTCATATCTATACCTATTTGTTAAGTTTCATGACTACAGAATGTTCTAAAGCCTCAGATAAAAATGCTCTACAGAAGTACACCATACTGCCATTAACAGATAATTCTCACTCTACTATGTCTTACTCATCAGAAATGCAACTCTGTACATATCTAACAGGTAAGCACAGTATCCCAAAAAGACCATAGTATTTAGGACAAAAATCATATAAACACAATACCATTTTCATTCTCTAGGAAACAGTCTTTCAAGATATAAAACAAGTATTGGGAAGTTTCAAAGCAGAAGTGTTTTTCCCAAAATACCCAATTTAAAAATCTCTCCAAAGTATCAAGAACATGTTTCATCAAAAAATAATTAACAATAAAACTGCATAAGTCAGCTAAAAGCTAAACAGAGGAAACTTCTTTAGAACAAGTCCTAGATTTGACTGGGATTTTCTGATCTTCACAAGGCACTTTAAATTGAACACTGGGGACCAACAAATGAAGAACAGAAAGATAAAATTATCTCTGATGAAGCTCTAAAGTGATCAGTATTTAACATCCAACCAGTATCCATCTGCAACTTGCACATGAAGTTACCACAGCTCTCTGATTTATCTTAACTCGAAGTCACATAGCCTCCTGGCACTCCCTATATAGTTCAGCGACCATGATTCACTAGCAAAATTTACTCATGGGATATGTTTGGGGTGATACCTGATTGGAGTGTTGTCATCTGCATTTCTGGTTCCAGCAGTGTCATGTTGATCCTTTTCTCAACAGTTACAATCCCTTAAAGGCCTCTCTTTATAGATAGATATAGATGTTAAAAAAAAAATCCAAGAGGACCTCTCAACTTCAACTGTGTTGAAAACTTGCAAGAAATTCTCATCCTTATATGATGAAAACTGTGCCTACTGAGAAAACTCAGTCTTTCAACATGCAGTTCTCTGCTTATTCACTACAGGCAAGTTGGAACAGCCCAGAATCAAATTACTGCTAGCAGAAAAATGAATACTCAAAGGGGAATGCAAGATGTGTAGTTTGCAGAAGTAAGGTCCGCCCCTTGATGCTCCGTAAGTAAAAGGGAGGGGGGAGGAAGGGGTCAGAGACACTAGAACTGGCAGTTTTTTCCCCTTTTAAAAGAGAAGGATGACGTCTTGGGTTGACTTTCAATCCCCTAAGGGGCTCTGCTGATGAGGCAATTTCATTCCAAGGACAAGGAGACCCAGTGTTAACATAAACATGCAGACATCCTCAGCTTCGAAACAACACGGCCAAAACCATATACATCCTGCTGATAGATCAGTTGCTTTTCTTCAGTCTTTACCAGTCCTTTTTCTTAATAATTGCACTATTCCCCTATCCCTATCAACTCCCCTTGCTGATGACTAAACCTGAGCTACTGTAACAAATGACTGGAACTTCTTCAAAATAGATGGTAGCATCTGTTTCTTAAAAACAAAACACCTTTCCTCCTTCAGACTTTTCCCATTGTGGATCACACCATCCAACCTGTCTAGAAGTTAAAAAAAAATTAAGCCATGTTTCCCACATCCAGATGATTAGTTTCAAATGATTTGGGATAGTGGACAAAACTTTTATAGTCAAGTATTTCCTGAGCAAAAGATAAAAATAGAATTAAGTCTTTCCTCACTAGATGATTCTAGGTCCCAACAGAAAGAAAATTCAATTTCGGTCTCTAAAGAGTCTCAAGTAATTTGCCCAACAGATAGTTTAATTATCTTAACAAACCAATTCCAATGCTTCCGTCCCCAGAGCAGCTTTCCCTTATTCCCCATCTTTCCCCAAGGCTCACCATCATTTCTCATTAGGTCATCTAAGTAAGTAACTGCATATATTTGCACCAAGCCCAAAAATATATTGAGCTCAGCATCAAAGACACAGACCAATTTTTAGATTTAAAATCCCTTTGTAGCAACTCAGAATCCCTCTCTTGCCACAATAGTATTCATGAAGATCAGTAACTGGGTGTGCAGAACTGCTTTAGCACTATTTTCTGACCCCTCCAATCTTAAATAACTTCGGGACTTCTCTAGCACTCAGATGCAAGAACTCCCCAACAGCTGCTCCACAGCTGAGGGAAGAGCATGGCAGGTTTTAGCAACATCTTCCTTCCCCCACACAAACACATCTGGGGCTTCAAAGGAGGCAGCAGAAACTCATTTAACAGCTTTAAACAATACAGGAAAATCCCTTACAGTGACGATATTCTAGTGTTTATCAGATTTCCATACTCCTTACATCAGTAGTGTGTTGTAAAAGGACAAGAATTGGCTCATTTGGGCTTCTCTCATATTCAAATGCCACCTATGCAGTCCCAGATATGCAGACAGACTAGGCAAAAATTGCAGGTTTAAACATTCCTTCTTGCTGTGCAATCCTTATGGAAAGGAACTGCAGCAGTGCACTGTATCCTGAGAATTTAGAGACACTAGTGACAGAAATAAGTCAACTTTAACACCTACCCTGAATATCCATATTCATCATAAATAAAGGAAGCCATCAATTTTCAGCAGAATGCATGCTTATTTTTGTGGTGATACATGGAAATATAAAGAGTATGAGCAAAGAGGAAAGGAAATCTTTCCTACAGAGTCCAGGAACATCACTTAACTCCCTGAAGTATGCACATGTGCACTGTCAGTCACCATGAACAGACAGATGAAATTTAAAGCATTAACCAGGATGTTACTTATTTGACCAGCAAGGAAGATGAAAATTGCACTACAGAATGTCTTTGGACAGAGATTCCTTCATTATACTTTGTGGTAATGTGTTGATTGCAGTGGAGAGTTACAGCCTGCAGGAGTGGTTGATAGTATCCCAATATAAATGAATTATAGAAAACTTGAAATTTTCAGAAGGAAAGGCACACATTACAGAAGTTGGCTATCACCCAAAGCTAGGATTCAGTTTGCTAAGTACTAGCAGCAAGAGACTATTGTGAGATGGTGCAATCTCTCTTGCTGTGAAGCAGCCACTCACTGTTTAAGTAGAGCAGACTGAGAATCCTGCTGAATGGCATTCTCCCTTTAAAGAACCAGACTTCCTTTCCCCATTACTACCCTTAGTATTTAAAACAGCAAAAGCAGCAACAGAAGTCTTACACAGACAAAACAGCTGCCCAGATCTGGGCCTGACTAGTTTAACAAGCTGTTTAAATTCATGAAAAAGGAATGTTTTTTAAATAGTTATCAAATTACATGTCTAATGTTCATCCATCAGCCCTGAAACTTGAAATCTCAGAGGCAAACTGAAATAAGAGGTTAACTGGAAAGGAGAAACAGAAGGGAGAAGAATATCACAAACCAGTGATTGGAGAAGGCCATTACAATCTTCTTACTTGATCAAGAACAAACAAAAACTGTGTTGAGAGCTAACTTGTTAAAGCTACCACGTTAAAGCTTCCTTTGGCATTACTCCTTCCAGCTCAACTATTCCCCCATCACTATTTAAAAGTTTATTTTAAATATTTCAAGAAATTACCACTTCTCAGCTGTTTGGTAGCTCCCATCAGTACCAGGCCAGTCACTTCTATCATGCTCTGAATCTCATAGCTCTATCAGAAACATTCAGACAGCGTGCTAAATTTATAGTCTCCTGGGACATATAAAGTCTCTTAACACAAATCTATCCAAGACAGACTGCTTGTTTTTATTCTAACAACCATTCCCCTTACTCACACAAAAGAGAAAACAGCAAGCCTCATTGGAATGTGTGTGAAGGACAGATCAGAGAACGCTATATATTTCCTGTCTTGGTCCTTTTGTTGCAATACAGACTTAATCTTCTTCACATGTAAGTTCTGGCTGAGACAGTAACCACCACTATTCCAGAAGTCAGATATATACTAGAACAAAAACAAAAACAAAACAAAAAAAACACCCCACAAAAAACCTGAGAAAGTAATTTCAGAATAATCCTGTCTTTCTAAAACCCTTTCTCGGGAATAAAATACCACCCTTGTTGATAAGCAAAAGTGCCTAACTTCTTAAATGAGTTCACAAGTCACAATATTCACTTTTTAAAAGGACAGTTTATGACATGGTTTTAAAAAAAACTTTATCAATGTTGTCAAAGTCACAGTAGCAAGAGAAGAACCTAATAAAACAATTATAGGAGCAATCACCTACAAAATTCTTTAAAATCAAACCAGGTGCTCTGATAAACATTTAAAATATTACTCCTGTCTTTTAACAGTAAATGGGCATAGGCATATAGGCACTACATTAGCTCCTTAGAACCATTTGAGAAGTTCAACTCTAATTTGTAAGTGAGTATAATTACCAACAGCTTATGTGGCAACAATTAATCCCCTGCTTTGTACAGCGCTTGGTCTCTACAGTAACAGGAGTACCTTCTGATACCTAAAGCACACGCCTGTTTTATGACTTTGAGTCATACTGAAATTCCACACATTCCAACTAGTCTCTTTCCCTGCAGCACATATGGTACTTTGTAGAAGGCAAGAATCCCAGATCAAGTAAACCCCAAAAATTGACAGGCTGGTACAAGTTTTGTCCAAGCCTGTAATCATAAAATGCAGCAGTTCATTTGAAAGAATGTTACCTCACCTTAAACAAGCCTGCAGTGAGAAGAAACCAGGACTGTTGTAGGCTTCTAACACAACATTTTTTATGACCTCTGCACAAAGATAACTATGAATTCATCTGAGGAAAATGGGTCAAGAGAGAGGGTCAATAAGCTAGGGGAGCAGTTGTCATCATTTCAAATGAAAGTTAAATAGAAGGACAATTAATCATAAATTATCAAACTGCACAAGATTTGTATATCCATCGCCTGTTTTTTTTCTCTTTTTTGTAATCACATTTGTCAGGGCCTTGCTCTAACCCTGCCCTAAGGGTTGGGAAAAGTTATCTTGGCATCTTAGTACAGGTGACTGAGAAAAATCAAGATACACATAGAGCTGCAGATGACTCTGTAATGACCTTTTTTTGGCTTGTGTGGCAACGAATGAGTCAGTCATAGGTAATCTCTCAGAGTTAAAGGAAGTTGAGGCCTTGATGAACATGGGTAAAAAAGGAAAAGGAATGTGAATTTTGGGTAGAAAATTCACTGTGAAGCACAAAGACAAAAAACTACACTTTAAATGTTCCATTAAGCTTGATGTCTGAACAGAACCTAATAATTGTGTCAAACTACTTTACTAACACCTTATCACATAAGGTCTCCTTCCACTGAAGTGACAAGAAATTGTTTCCTATCTATCTGATATGTTCCAATACTTCACATATATCCTTAATAGATTTACTGCATTTTAATTTAATGTAACTTAATAACAACTATTCAGTCAAGATGTTTAAGGTCTCTGCACACATCTATCTAGGTGTACCTACCCTTGCAGGTACACACACGTATAAGGATAATGTGTAGCTGTGGTAAGAGAGAATATGAAGAATAATCTGGGTCTGAAACAAAACAAAACAAAACCAAGAAGAAAAGCCCCAGAAACTGTCTCTTCAGTTCTCTTAAGAGCAGGGGAAAAAAAGGAATCCGCTGTCCTAGCACATATGGCAGCCTGTGCATACAGGACTGCATTCCCAGTTCTCCCATGGGATGCATAATTCCATGATGCTTCACATGCCAAAGAAATTTCTGTTTTACCTCAGCTAATAGTTTATGTTCCAGAACCATTGCCTGAAGTAACAAATTCAGTACAAATACATGTAATATTTTTCTACAGACATCTACAGATAAGCAAAGTCCTCTGTAAGTAAAAGTTACACAAAGGGTTAACCCGTTAGAAGCCCTCAGCATAAGTAGTTAGTTCAGCTGTGAATCAGCAATGCCTGTCTAGAACTGCGAACAGGAGACCCTTTGACACAGGCAGGCAGCTTCCAGCAAGTCTCTTATTTACCATCTCCTCCCCTCCCACTGCCACTCAGCTTGAATCTTCCTCATACCTTGAATCTGGCAAGTTGTCGCAGAAGCAGTTTCACTGCACAAGATATGCTTCTACAACCACTTTGGATTGCTCAAATGTTTAAGCAGACTGCCATCTCAACTGGCAGATCATCTCTAAAGGTTTTTTAACGTGTTTGAAGCCAAAGGCACAACAAAGATACCACATATTTAAAAGAGCTTTAAACAAGCTCAACAGCTTTCAACAGCTGTGCAACCTCTACCCCAAGATAACTGAAAAGTTCCCATTTGAGAGAACGAGTTTTTTAATTCAAAATACATCAGCAATGTTTCTCAGCAGCTCACTAAGCCAAGTCTCCTTTTATGTTGTGACAGTTTGCGGAATAACCATATTTCAACAGCACTTTTCAGTCCCACAATACTTTAATGAATGTACACACAACACATAACAAAATACTGCAGCCTAGGAGAAAAGAGCATTGTATACCTCTGAAGATAAGAAATATTCAGGTAGTCTAGATCAGGGACTTTGGACTTTAGGCCTTGTCTGAAAAGCTGCACCTCCAGCAGTAAAATTCCCACTATTGTGTTGAGCCCTGATAAAGAATCTCTGAAGAGACCCACCTAATGAGTCATTTCCGGGAATATCCTAATTTTCTTTGGCAAAAGGTATGGGCATAGGTGTTCCTTTTCAAATACTTTTTAAACCCAACTCTATTTTACCTGTTCCAGTCAAGCAGATTTGCAGCCCACAACGATACAGCTTCAAGGTTGAGTCCATAAAAATAACATTATTTTCATAAAGGAAAACCATCTATTTCTGTAAAATATTCCCAAGATACCAATTTTTAAACCTACCCAAACAACTGAATCATACAAAGACTCTTTCAGTTCTGTAACAGAATATCATTTCCTTTGACCATAACAAATGTTGTTAAGGCCTGCTGGTATCCATTCAAAGTGCTGCTACAAGTTTCATTTTCCTAAAAGGTACTCTGATCCGTTCCCAACGCAAGTATCCCTTTCCCTGTGGCATCAAGAATAAACTGCTTCTTCCCAATTCAGGACCGTTAATCATGTCTTATTCACTAAGAAGAGAAGAACCCCGCCTCCAATAAATTCACAATGTCACCTTCAGGTGGTCAGCTGTCAGGTTTTGGAAGCAAAGGCTCATATGTGCTTTTCCCATGCTGCCTTCAAGCCCTCTACCAGTTTCAAAACTACCTCAGTTAAATTTCATTTGAAATCCCTCCTTGTTTTCATAACTATAAGATGTCCAAGTCTACCACTAGTTGAGATGTGTTGAGATCACGGTCTACCATGCTGACTAATATTCCAATTTCTTCTCTTTTATTTACCACCACCACCTTTATCTCCATGTGTTGTCTTTTGTCTTATACTTAGACTACAAACATTAAGGATTAGAGGTTTTTCTTCTGTTTTTACAGTTTCTAGCTTCTCCATTTTTAAGGCCTGTAAACATGACTGTAATTACATAGTGATGGTACAATGTATATGAATGTGGAAACTCTTTTTATCCTCTTAAAAAGCAATATTTTGGGTTGAAGTTAATTAATTCTTCCAACTAGCAAAACACTGATACACTGTTCAGAGAGGGGCATGCTCAGTTTCTGGAGGTAAAGAACCAGGCATGTCAAGTCCATCCCGCCAATCCAAATTACTGTCCTACAGTTCACATACTCTAAATCACTTTACCATAGCCATTATGTTCTGGCTATAAAGCCACTCGAAAGCTCCCTAGCATTTCCAGCATGCTGTACCATGCAACTCTACGTAATGCACGTAATGCAACGTATAATGCCCAACACTAAGGCACCCGGGACTCAACCATGCTCAAATCCATAGTATCTTGCAGGTAAAATTGATACCAAGAATTCAGACTCTAACAAGACCTTCATATTGCCAAGAGCCACCAACATATACCCCAGGGGGTGGAGTGAAGGGAGATCACCAAGAGGAATTCAAAAACACAAGGCAACAGTTATCAAATGGTTTCATCAGTCTGTCACAGGGTGGGGCTGAATGTGCAAAGGCTTTCATGGCAGCCTGGTGATCCTGAGCTTCAGGCAGCTCACATTCTTCCAAAACCAGGAAATGTGGTCACCCAGTGACCCTGTATTTTGCCACTCCACTGTCACCCACCAAACAGTTAAAGGGATTCATACCATAGTTGTCCATAAGCTACCTGCACCTTGAGAAACATAGGCAGGTCATTCTCACTCTTAGAAGGCCTACTGGGATATTTCATTTTTAACTCTAGGTCTTGTTCCTCCTCCTTGTCTGACAGAACCTCTCAGACATCTGCAGTGAGAAAGTTACTCACCCTTGGTAAGCACATACAAATGTGGCTAAGAAAAGTCTACAGATGGCTATAGTCTGAAGATGAGCTAACACTTCCTTTGACTGACTGTCTCAGCTTTGCACAACTTTTAGTCACCACAAAGCACATGGAAGTGGTTTCTGGTATTCTCCTAAAACAATAATCTACAGCATTTATCACTGGAGCTCTCTGGAACACTTCCACAGCCAGTAACATCAATCCTTCCAATTGAACAATGTAAATCAGTTTTGTCAACTCTAGATTATTAGTTCTTCATACAAATAAAACATTTTAAGAAGCAATGAGAAGCAGCCCTGTCATCAAAACACATACCATAACAACACCACAGTACTTCCTTGCTGAGGACATACATGAGGCATGAGTGAACTGCACCACTTACCATTCTTCCTTTCACTGAGTGGAGGAAGGTTGGGGTTTCGGCCATGATGGAGGTTGAGGGTCAGCTCGGGCTGCAAGGAGAGCTCCTGCAGCTCATTGGCAACAGCTTCGCTCTGAGGGCTGGGGGCCGCCGAAAGTGACACCAGCACCGGCTCGTCATCATTTTCGCCAGCCCCTCCTCCGTCCAGCCCATTTCCAGCAATGACGGAAGGGGGCAGGCACACCACACCGGAGAAATCCACTTTGGCTTTCGTGATGGCAACCTGCAAGACAAATGGAAAAAAAAAAGTAAATCTCACATGAGAGTATTAACCCCTATGTCCAGTTCATCATGACATCTCCATATTCTAGAGAAGTGTGTTCTTTAGCAGTGTTTGTGTTATTATCATCAATTCAAATCCAACAAGTGATCGAAACTTGCTAAACTCAGCAGTTTATAAACCTGCAGAAGCCTCCAATAGCGTCACGGCAGAAACTGATGAAACTACAGATTTTTATCATTTTCTTAAAAAGTATAAGAACATTCTCAACTTTTGGTACTTTAGGAACCCAATCCTGAGAAGACACAGACTGAGTTGTTCCAGGGAAGTCAGCCTATCTAGAACCTTGCTGATCTCTTGATTACTCTCCTTTTACACCAAAAATGGTGTTTTCATAGGACAACTGTCAATTTGAAATCTAGTCAAGTAAAGTAATCCTTCACAATAAACCTGGAAAGACAGCTGAGTACAACAAATGAGGATTTTCAAATAAAATCATTTGCATTTCAAAAAATAATTCTTGTGCCCCGTTCTGTCCTCCCCATTCACTATCAGTGAAAATGAATGCAAGAAAAATATTCAACATAAACAAAAAAGCTTTCCTGTCTAAAGCCTGAGCTACAGTAACTGAAATGTGCAATATATAAAGGGCTTTAATGAAATAAGCAACTTTTAAATGCTTCGTGATATTTCTGTAATTCTTTAAATAAGTATTTAAAAGTCACCACTATGTTAAAATTAAAATCCTTTTATGTTCAGTAATTTAAACAGAAACAAACCAGCTGGAAGTCTCCAGTGAAGTGGTTACTGTGTCAACATTTAAACAGTAATGGACATTATAAAAGGGCAATCATATTTGGTTTTGATTAATGAAGATGGAAGTCTCCTGCTTCTTAGTATGCTGCTGTTTCAACCAGTCTAAACTCAGAAGACTACCACTATGTAACTCTGCTGCACGGTAGTCACTTATCAAGCAAAAGGTATTTCCAGAGGCTAACCTTCAGCTTCAAAAAGATGCAGGCAAAGCAAACTGCAAAGAAGCAAAATAAAAACCATTAGGATAATCCTCTAGAAATCGATCAGAAAGCGTAAACTTGGAGCAATGGTTTTAACAATACAGGTTTTTATTAAAACCACTTAATTAAAATCACTTAACACAATTAACCTGAATAAGTGTGACAACATTCAACACATTAATAGCTGATAAAGTAGCTCAGTCGTTTTCCCCACTTCCATTTCAGTTTCATACTTCAGATGATTAGTAATGTTTGCTCTGTAATACCCAGAACAAAGTTTTAAGTTTGTAACTTTAACTTGTTTACTACATTTGCTTCAATAATGTGTTCAGTGTACATTCAAGGCAACAATAAGAATTACTGGTAATGAACACACACTATTTCATCCATGTTGTCATACATTCATTCCCAGGACCCTATGTCATGATCTGAAAAGAAGCAAGGAAAAGAAGGGTGGAGGAAAAAAAGAAAACAACAAAAGCCACCAACCAAAGCTGGTGCTTGTTATAACAAAACAAATGAGACTGAGCCAAACCTTACTGCCTATGAAGTATTTGCTTTTACTTCAGTTACAATTTGGCTAGAAAGTGCCTACCCCCTCCTTGATATATTTCCTGTCCAAAGCAAACATCGCTCATATCCCTTTGAGAACAAATTGTAACGGTAACCTGCAAAGAGAAAAAATTGGGATTGTGCCCTTCTCTTTACAATGTATACAGAAAGCCTGGAAACACACACCCTTAAACCACTGACTTAGCATAATGCTATAAAAATCCTTGCAAAGGCTGGAAAGAGTTAAATCATGACCAATATAATTGGCCTCAGGCCCTGTCCCTGTAGTGATGGGAGGCCTGTGGAAAGGGGCTAAAAGGAAGAGTAATTGCTCAGTTTGGAGGCTGGTTGGTAAGGACTGCTGTCACGGTCCTAGACGAGCCAAAGCCAATTTGCTTTATTGAAGGAGATGTACTGGAGACATTACACTTTGCCTAGTACCACGTGATGGTTAGGTCAGACCATGCGGGAAGACAAGTGCAGCCAGGCCTGAATCCACAAACAGGTGACAGACATATCTAACACCCACCCAGCAAGGATTTAGAATGGCAGAAGATTCAACCTTCCCCCGTCAATCCATCCTGGAAAAGGAAAAGAGTTCCTTCCTCTTTCCACAAAGGGAAAAAAACTTGATGTGTCTCAAAGTCAGATCTTCTTCAACTAGGAAAACAGCAAATGTACTTAGGAACTTCTGACATGCTGGATTTTCTTTTAAACAGGAGTTTGTAACCTGAAATCACATTTCAAGCACCATTTTAACAACAGTGTTGTAAAACAGAATCTGTTTTCCTAATCTAGGTATATTCACATTAGCCAGTCCACTGAAACTGTATCCTTCATGTAAAAGCACAATACCAAGCAAAAGCAGTGCAGCCTGGCCAGCCACAACATAGAGCAGAGTAGGAGATCAGTGCTCACACACCAGTTTGCTATGTAATCCTGAGCAACACCATACCAAGTGGTGTTAATTGGTACTGGGATGATAAACCAGAGTTTCTCCAGTAAATTGTCCAGCAAAACTTCAGCACAGGTGCTGGATCATCACTCGAGTTTTACCTAGATCTGCAGGTTTCCTAACTCAAGCAGAAGATGACACAAATGGAAGGTATCTTCTTCTTAATCCTAGTTGGCACATCATTCAATATTTGTCCCACACCAAAGGTAACACAGTTTAAGCATACCTTGCCTTGCCTTGACATTCATTCTTGCCCTGCCACTATGTTCTGCATTGTGCCAGCAGTGCTGCCTGGCTGTGAACCTCATCAGAAAGCTGATTCAGCTGAAATTCAATTTTTCTTAGGTTATTTTCAGCTGGATCAATTCCTCCATACAAGCCACAGTTGAACCAGCACAGTCCAGGGAAACACTGCCACAGAAAAAAAAAAATCACAGCCAGACTCCGTGCATCTCAAACAGCCTGGACAACAATTCTACTACTCCAAGTAGGGTTGCAGCTCAAACAAAACTAAACTGGGATGAACCATGAAAGGCATTAGGAAATCCTGTCTTCCCCTTCTTCCACATACCCTCCCATTTCAGGCCAGTGCAAGAATCTGCAGTGACACACGATAAACCAATGAGAAAACTGACCCAGGTGTAAAAGCTGGTCTTCTGGTTCACACACCCGCTAAATCAGGACCCTGGTACAGTTTGCTGTGCAGCCACACCAACGCTTGTGCCAGCACAGCACAGGGGAGAGAACCTGCTTACACCATCAGTACATCCAGACATCTAGCCACTACCTAAGGGAAAGAGAACTTTTTTCAGAGGAATGCCAAGTCTTAGTATGCAACATATAGCCACTTAAAAAAAAAAATGCATCCAGTCCACAAGACTACAGTAAAAGCTATAACTGGGTAAGTTTGAGTTTAATGTTTTCAATTAAAAGTCTGATGAGGACAGAGGGATTTGGAAGATGCTTTGAGGATTTATAATCATCCATGCTGCATTATTTGGAAGTCCTGCGAAAGGCATGGGATCCTTTTCTATAACCAACAGTCAGGCTGTTTTCAGACTTCCCAGACAGTTATACCACTCTATAACTGTCATTGTAGAATGATCAATCAGTTCATTACATGCATTAATACTTAGAACCTAATTAAAATTTTAAAATGTTTGTTTTCCTGTCATTTCTGAACAGACTAGAAACTCTCCCATAAAAAGTTGTGCCATACCATGATCTTTAAGTGAGTCATCCAGAAGCTGATGGACAGTCTTAAGAGCAAGTATTTTTTATCCTCGACAAGGGTTTCAGGGTGAGAGCCCTCAAGCATTTGTATCTGTTGCCTAACCAGACAAATGCTTTCTTGGCATTTTTCTACTTTGGGGCCAGCTGCTTCTGGGACGAGAGTAGCTGTGATCCCATAGATGTTCTACAGCAGCAACCCCAGCTTAAGCAACCCTCAAGTCCTCCACTGTCCAGCTGCTCATTTCTGTCCCTACACTGCCCCTTCTTCAACTGGGGAATCAACTTAACTGAAAACCAGCTATTTTCTTCTGGGTATTCAGCAAAATCAGCTCCCCAATCTAGTCCATTGCCAACTACACACACAGCTGTGTCACCATAATGCAGGGGCAACAACTCCTCAGGAGCCAGGAGTGCTCAAATTACATTGCTGTAAAGTGCAAAACCACTGCCTCAGCAATACAAGCACGGACCACAGCACTAGGGAGAAGATGGAGCTGCTCAAAAGAAACATTACACGCTACTCCCAAATATATAAATAATCTTTATCCCTTTCTAACTTCTGGAGGCATCTAACAAACTTGAATTTCAGATAGGCAAACATGGCAGGGTCTATTTTGTGCAAGTGATAAGATTAAGAACCATAGCCAGTAAGAATTTTTGGAAAAAGGTTGTCAAACCTGCCAACTACAAAGACTAAATTGCTCTGCAACTTCTCCATGGTAGCTTTATAGGTACATCCTCTTGCCATCCCAACACCATATCACAGTAAACACAGAGTAAACTTGACTAGCTTACTCCTTGGTGAAAAAAGTTATTTTACTTTGCATTTACCATATGACAAAACTACTTACAGAAACTTCTTGTAAAGATGCTCATCCAGAATCACTGAAGGATAGCTCAAAGCCCAAGAGGTGAAAGGGAAACAAACAAAGACAGACACATGCAGTACTGAAACCTGTCTGACCCACAGTAAACCAGTTAATGGAGCTAAGTGAAAAGAAAACTGGGAGGGGGAGAAGGGATTAGGATTAGTTTCCTGTCATTTTAGCTCCATTAATCACCCCATCATAAGGCCAGACAAGCACCAATGTTGGCACAAGGAAGCAACAAAGGCATGCGGCCAAGACTGCCACTTTCGGCAAAAGCTCGCTTAGATCAACTTAGCTGTATCATAAGACCCCATCCTTTGGTTAGACACTAAATGCATTGACAACAAAAAGGAACAGTCCAGCCTGCTCATTTCTCACCTCCTGTGGGCCAGCATAGGTTGAACCAGATCAAGGAACTGATCTGTGTTAAACTTGACCTGGCCACACACACACACACACAAACTACTACTTTTAATCTGCATCGTTCCCTGATCTGGCTTGCCACCCAGCTGCAGACTAGCACAAGGGAGAATGAGGCACATGGAAATAAAAAAGAACTCAGGAAGGCTACTTTTGGAAGTAGTGTCACCTTAAGGTGTTGTCATACAGTTTAATCTGCCCAAAATTCATGTTGGGCATGAACACATGCACTAGGTCTTCATGAATTAGACTTCGCTCGATTTTGGCGATATTCACATACTTATGGCATAGTCAAGATCTTGACAGTCAGTATTTAAATGAACCAAAGAACAGCACCATCTTCCCTAACAGGAAATCTCAATAACCAGAGTAAAACATATGAAACAAAAGGAATTTAAAAATAAGTAAGTAAAAATCAAAGAGGCACAGGAAAAGAAAAAAAGAAGAGCACAATTCCCAAATCAAGCAAGGACACCTCTATAAACAGCTTTGCCTTGTTTGCATTTTGGGGCTGAGTTGCCAGGGTAATAGCAATTTCCTACCAATTTAAGAATTGCTAAGCAACCTCCAGCACCTAACAGCAACAGCATGTGTGTGCAGCTGGGCTATTTTGAGAAGACAGGTTTTTTTTTTTACTTTAAACTTAAAAGCAGCCTTCCGTTAAATGATTATGCCAGCTGAGATCATCCAGCCAAGAGAAGAGGCAATCTTGGGGCAAAGAGGCTTTAAGTGGACAAATCTTTGAAATGAGTGAGAAGAGAGGAAGAGAATGCCATGAAACGCCCAAAGGCAACTATACCCCCCAGGTCATTACAAATCAAAAGAATAACCCAGGAGAAGTGAACTTTGCACCAGATGGAAGCCGAAACATCACATTAGCTTAAGAAGCTATAACAATCAGAGTGATAGATATTCCTTTTATCTTTAGATATCAAAGAAAAGTTCACTAACAGGAAGAACTCCAAGTTGTACTAAAAAAAATTATTTCGTTTCCCGTCAGTCAGCTTCACCCAGGCACAAAACTGTTGGCAGAATTACTTCTCCAGTGAATTGAGAGTTAAACTGATGATGCTGTCCATAAAGTATATATAATACAGTAAGCAAAAACACAAGCATCACAGACTGTACCTTGACAATATAATAGCTTGTTCTTAAGGAACCACCTTAAGTTAAGAAACCAAACTATGCAGACTAAAGAGTCACCTTCCTAGATTACGGAATTTTATTTTAACATACATGTTCCATATGCATTTGTCTTCTGCAAAATGAACCAGTCATCAGCTTCCCTCACTTGCACAGTAATTGCGGGGTGAGAGAAAGGCAAAAGCAGTCAAAAAGTAACCAAATTAATTCTGCATTAGAACCAGTGATTTGAAGGTGTAAACTGTCCATCTTACCATGATCACAAGCCTCACAAGCCTCTACCCTACAAAGCCCCTATTAAAAATGCAAAGATTGCAATACGTGAAAAAAGATGCTGGCAAAACATGGATAAGCACAACTTTCTATCTGAGCTAAAGAATCTGAATCTGTATATATACTGTGCCAGTAACACTACAGTAAGAGAGGACATCTTTGAATCACCACCAAAAGTGTCTCTACTACCACCTCTAGCAAATCTATCAGTACAAGGGTCAAAAAACATGCTCGGGCCAGCAAGAAAATGGCAAGAAGTGTTATCAGACAAGAGGCACGAACAGCTGTATAGAGGTGTTAGGACTTGGGAGGGAAAAGATGCAAAGAACACATCTAGTGCAAAAACTGCATAATTTCTGCTGCAGACAAACACAGCCTCGCTCATGATTTTAACAACCACTCATCAAGAACCATATTTCTCAAGCCCTAAGTATTTCCTTTATATGACACTAGCATTTGTTTCACTCAGTCCAGCAGCGACAGAAAGTCTTTAAGATGTCTTGAAAAATCATCATCAAACACCCATTTCTTAAAACCACAAACAGCAGGCTAAGAAATGTAGTTTGGCATTCCAGATGTTTTTTAAGAAATGCTTTTCGTGATTCAATATGTATTTGGAGGAACTTTGTGGCTTTCGAGCTCATGGAACTCTGGGTACACAGAACTGATAATAACAAATCTAGTTTTGAGAATCACAATGATATTTATAATAAACAATCCTTGCTCAAAAAGAATGAACTCTCCACCAATTTCTGACGTTATTTAAGCTAAAAGCATGAATGAGGAAGATACCTTCTAATTTCAGCAAACATTGAGCCTTAAACTGGTGAAGCAGTTTATAGACACATAATTCTACCATACCTCTCAGTGTGTTGAATTAATCATATAGTTTGTGAGACTAAAAATGATAGCTACTGAAAAAATAACAATTTCTACAGAAGTTCAAAGAACAAAAGAGAGCAAAAAAGGTGTAATGTTCAGGTCTCGTGTCAGTGGGTACACATGTATATTTTAGGCCTTGGTCATGATGTAACTCAACGTCTTAATTAAAAGAGGAATCCAGCCTTCTGCTACCAAGCTACTGGTTCCTGCTGCTTCCCTTTTGTCTGATCTAATGAGTGTGCACACACAGGGTGACTCAGGTCAGCTGAAGCAGCAGACGATTAACTCTGCAAAAGATCAGAAACCATTTTCTACAGGATCAGTCAGCTAGCTTGACATGCCCTGTGGCTGCACAATCACTAGCTCTGATGCAAAGGAAGAAACAGGAGTGCACAGCTGCATAGAGGTTTGACCAGCCTCTGCAACAGCAGCTCACTGAAAGATCAACTTAATTGTAATGTCAAAGGCACACTTAAACATCTAGCAGCAGTGCCAACTTAAGCAGTCTGACACATTCCCACTCTCATACCTTCCTCATATTGGAACTAGCATAAATCTTATGGAGACAACGTGTACTGGACCAGATGAAAAATAAACTAGGAAAAATCACTTCTTTCCAGGAGGATCTGTTCCCCAGAGTGGCTCACCATGGCCACAAAAACAGCTATACCAGCAAAACAGAGGGAGCCGTGAAAGGGCGCAAGCTGTTGAAGCCTCCACTGGTGCCAAAGAAATGCATGATGATCTACAGTGTGTTTAAACCAGGATTGCTTGTTTTCCACCACCTTCTGACTGACTTCCTTGCAATTGCTGTCTGATGCATTTTTTAAAGTTTCCTTCATGTCGGCGGCAAAGCATTTCTCCCCGCCCCATAGGGGCAAGCAGATGAAGCAGTGGATTCAGCCAGCAGCAAAGGCATGTGGCAGCAGATGCCAACAACCAACGGAAGCAGGGAGGCTGCAGCAAACTAGAAAAGGGAATGCTGACAATCTCCAGCCAGATGTGAGCTTTGACTTGGAAATTCATAGCAGGAAAACTGAGGGGCTGAGAAAGTATGAAGAACTCATGTTGAAAGCACATTTAGGGCAGATTGGGAGGAGAAAGCCGTTGGATGAGAGGGGAAGAAAAAATACGCTTTCAAACACAGAAGATTTGAACTTTGGGACAAGAAATGGATGACCTAGGGCATAACAAAGTGGTGACTTGGGCAAGGAAGGAAAGATAGCTTTGGGAACCAATCTAGAAAATAAAAGAAAATAAATTTTAAAAATTAAATAAAACAAAGGTAAAGTAGTTAGATTTCAGTCAGTTCAGTCTGGCACAAGCATTCATGTCAGCACAAAGTAGCAGAACTTTAAGAACCTTAAGGAGTTTATAACAATGGTTTTTGGCAACTTACTTTTGTGTATCTGAGGAAGTAGTTTTACATTTCATCTAATTCTGTCTGATCATGGGCTGCGACTGAGAGTGTAGGTCCATACTGTATTGCCTCACGTCAGTTTGAAATTCCCACCTTCCCTCCTTCAAATCTAGTGGCTCTGCAGACACAGAGCAAGTCAATTCAGCTTGGTGTTCTGATGGAAAACTACATCTTGAAACATGCTTGTTTTCACATTGTGCTAGCAATCTGAACCCTGCAACCACAGGTTCATTAGATCTCATAAAAAAACCAAACAGATGAGCAGGGCCCACTGAGAAGTAACAGCTTTCAGTTACCTCATGTAAGGTACAGTGTGAAACCAAAGCCTGAAACAGAGTCTGCAAGAAGTTTTCTGACCCCAGTCACATTCTTTCATCATGACAGTATGAAACTGTCTACAGAAATTAAACCAATCTGAATTGGCTTTGCCTCTCCTCCCCATCAATGGACACTGGGTGTGGAGTCCAAATTTCTTTGAATTTATTAGCATCTCCTAATGTAGCTAGCCAGCATGACATTCATTTAAGTGGGAAGTCCAGCAATTGAGACAGAGTTACCAGATCTTCTGTTCCCTTTTTCCCCTACGAGACCTAACTTTCCACCCTTGGATTTCCCCACTACTGAAAAATAGGTAAGAATTCTCTTCAGTGATTCAAAGAAGCATGTATCATTACTACTGTCTTGTCTAAGCTAACCAGTTTATTGAAAAGAAGTAGTAAGTACTCAAGAGGTGCTCCCTAACATGTAAATCTAATGAATGTGGGTAAAGAACGCAGTGGAGTGATGGAGGAAGCGGTACTGCTGCTTTCTTTGCCAATTCAAAGGATACCAAATCCAGCTTTCACTACTTCACTGCTTTCTTTGAAGCAACAATACTAAGAGCCAACACAGGAAGGACGTCTAAACCAAAGCGTTTGTTCTGGTGCTAGAACAGATTAAAACATTTTCTATTCTTTACTATAAGACTCGGCCTGGGAACACAGATAATGTCTGAATGTATCATCCTCTCTTCTGAGTGCTACTGTATCATGGTAAGCTCAGTTACAGTTTTGAAAACATTAAATTTCACTGTATAGATTCAATTGTCTGCCTTTATATACTTGAATAAACCAGTCTAGCGAGCCAAGTATCAGTAACACTGAAAAAATGTTTGCAACAGTACCAGCTAACTTGTGACAACTCTGACTAATTGCTAGGCAGCAGTGAAAAGGGGACAAGTGTGCCATTTATACTCTTACACTATAAAGTCCTTGCTGGACAGCTGTCACACCTGATGCTAGTACAAATTCAAGATATTCTATCTCTAACACAATACTATCCCTCATGTTTAGTGACCACAGCAATTTTCAGTTCAGCACATAAGAATAACTGGTGCAGACTAAAGACAGCAAAGAGAACGCAATACATACCTTACTCACAGTTCCCACAGACAAACCCAGCTAACTTCCATGCCAGCAGCTCTCTTCCCCGTCACTGAAAGAGAAAAGAGGGCACAAATATTCAGAGGTCTTAAAAAAACACAGCCCATTTTCTCCTTTAAGAGTAAGGAGTGAAGTCCTTCATCTAGGATTCTTTTTTCATATAATCTTTAATTCATTTGGCATACACAAGAGAAGTTGGACTGAAATATCATAAAGGCTGCCACACTTGTATACACATTCCCATGCTACTTGCAGAGCAGAACTGTAACTTTAGGACTACTGGTTTGTCAGTTCTGAAGAATGCATTGTTTGAGATTTACTAAGCCAGAATATTCACCAAATGATACACTCAATCTTGCTGTCCTTGTACTGAAATCATTCTTAAACATTGGATAGTAGAAGTTGGAGACTGTTATGACTAGTTTATTACACCATGTTATCCATCCAAACACAAACATGGAAAGTAAAAAAAAAAGTACATTTCAGAGGTTTGTCAAGACTGCAATGAGAATCCCATTTTGGAGGGGGGAAAGGGGAAGAGACAACCATCCTGCGCACCTTAAAAAAACGCATAAACGTACTGAAGTAAAACTGCATGGCCAAAATGGTGTGTTAAACAGACATGCACAGCAGTACTTGACTGGAAAATAATTACTTCAGAGGCTGTGGAATACTATTGTCTCAAACGGCAATAAAAAGGGTAGGAAGTTGATTTGTAGTTGCCATACTTTCACTCCTACTTCCTTAGCCACCTTAAAAAAATACAAATCATCATATGAAGGTTTTAACACAAAGTTTCCATTCCATTTCCTCCTCTGAGCTTTTCAGACTTTAGGGCTTCCTTGACAACAGAAGCATAGAACTGCAGTTGAGATGCTATGATATTCTGTCAATAAAAGAAAATAAAAGAAACCCAGGCACCTCCCCAAATGCAAACTTCAGACCAGATGGACTTAGGACACAAGCATTAACATAGCTGGAGTGAAAAAAAAAAAAGAAAAAAAAATAGAATGAGCTGCCTACTACTTTAACATCAGAAGGAATAAGACCAATTAGACTGATTAGTCTCTTCTGAAGAAAGAATGACCACAGCTAGACATTTGGATATTCAGTGTATCGCAAAATCTGAGCGAGCTCCCTGATCCCCAACAAATAAAAGAAGGAAACTGTTTAGAAGCAGCTACAGGTGATGAACTGCACATCTACTTCGTCAACTCTCCTCCAATTAACAATTTGCAGGAGAAGGCATTTACAATTCTGATACAAATAAAAAAAGTAAGGACACTACTACTTTAGAAGCTTCCCTTACAATCCCTTTCAGAGAATGTTTCAATTTTTCTTTGAATAAAACGTGTCAGCACACATTAATCACGTCTTTACCACAGAATCAAGAAGTCATTCTGCCACCTCTTACAGTATTTGTCATCAAGTCAATATTTAGAATTACTTACAACCACTTACACAATTAATTTAACATGAGAACCCATAGCAAGTAATTATCTTTTCTTTAATAAAGCAGCCAAACTGATACAACTGTAATTAAAGTATGACAATGATGCAAGGCTATAAAAGCAAGTATATACTTACAATATACTTTTTACAGAATTGTGGATCCTAGATTTCCTAAAAGGCAAGGTAAAAAGGCCTCAAGAAGTCAAGGAAAGTCTTCCACAAAGATAGTAAACAATTAACCACTGTTAAGAGCTCCATATTCCAATCTGATGAGCAAAGTGCCTGATTATAGAATCTGATAAAATAATTTTGCTGGAGCATGCTTCTGATAGCATTAAGCACATCAAAATTTAGGTATGGAATGTTTGCTTCTGATGGTGTTGGGTTTTTAAATCACAAATTATAAGTGAATGAAGTTTATCCATATATTAAATCTTTACTCCAGTGCATGTTTTTAGCATCGTTTCATTTTGAGTGGGATTTTTTTTGTTTGGGGTTTGTTTTTGGAGTGGTTTTTTTGAGACACAGGTACCCCTGAAACCACTTTTCACACATGAAAGTGTGGAGAAGTTAGAGACACATTTCATTTGAAGACTTCTGCTGGCCAATCCCTAATTTCCAGTAATCGTGGTTCACTGGATATTCTCTTCCAATTTAAGATTTCAACAGCACTGATAAAGTTGGACAATCATCATGCTGCTGCATTTCATGTCCAGCACTTAAGATCCATGTTCTCCTGAATCTCATTTGAGTCAAGACAGCTCCAACACTGAGCCTTTCCTTGGTCTGCCTGTCCTACCACCCAGTACTGGGCATCTGCTAGTCTTTTACAGGAGTGGGACCCCATAACCAGTCAGAAAATCTTTGTATTTTCTTCAGCATGTTTCTCTCTGGAAAACTTCTGAAGAATATACCAGGCTATCCCTCATCAGCTAGCAGGGTGAAGCAGAAGGGGAAAGAATCTCTCTGTACACCCTCAGTTCTACATCCCTTCCAAGGCACTCATTACCAGCAGCTGGCCAACACAAGACACCAGGCTGGACAGACATCTCACCTGGCACAATATGGAGGACCTTGAAGTCTTACCTCTTAAGGCATGCATGGAGATTAAATATATATATATATAAATACACACATACACTCAGTGATTTTTGGCAACTTTGCAAAAACTTAGCACTATCCTTCAGAAAAGAACGTGTGCCTGTGTGTATGTGTACATGCAAACACACACTCAGAAAACAGAAAAAATTATTTCGATAACTTCCTTGCCTCCATTTATTTACCTCTTCCGAGTTTCCAGCACTTCCATTAGCCTTCTCAGGTGTCCAGAGATCCTTGTTCTCCTACACAACATCCTCCAGGACAGCATGTATTTATCTTTCTTTCTCTACTAAGAACTAAAGTTTTATTCCAGATACTCTGGCCAATAAAAGGCCAACTTTAAACTTTCAGTGCTATTTGTCAAGGAAGTTCCTGCTCAATCTCAGCAGATGGTTTAAGTATTGCATCCTGCAATTTACTGCTTAGTCATCTGAACCCCAAGTAGGAGATAAACTGGCTTGCAATGGGCATGGACAGTCATCAACTTTTTTTCTAATATGCTATACCATAAGCTAAGAGATGCTGCAGGTATACTGTATTTCTATCATTACCTTTATTCAGTCACCCCATGGAATTTCAATTCAGCTTGAAGACAGAACAACAGAAAACATAGACTTCAAAATAACAAGTCAGACTTCACAAAAAATTTAGCTGAACTGCCTTACAACTGTAATGAAAGACGAGCTCTTTACTTCTCCTTCCATATTGCAGCAAGTGAGCAGATTAATCTGATAACTGAAACATTTTCTGGCAAAATTCCACAGTTAAACTGCTTTTGTTATTCTTTGCTTATAGCACAATCAAAACATTCCTCCAACCCTCTTTTTTCCTCTCACTATACAGTCAATGCAAGCAAAACTCGTACTGTCCTAGATTTTCTGAAGAAAAAATAGTGTCATCTCTAAGATATGCAGAAGTCTCATCTTGCTGATAAACTTCTCCATCCAATGGAAATGTTTATATGCCAGTGTTTACATGTTCAAGCCAAATGGCTGCTATTCCAGTGATTACAATGGCTTATTGCCTTCACTGGTGACTTGGAGCTTGAGCACGTCTGAACAACACAGAAACTCACTGACACGATTCGCAAGTCTGATCTGAACACGGCAATGCAGAATTCATATCCCATCTTTCTAACAGCCATACTACCTCTCAGATGGAGGCTTTGAAACAATTCAGACTCCAGGCAATCTGTTGCTGTAAAGCATGCCTGACAGGGCGTATGAAAGCAAATTTATAGACATACTGATATTAGGCCTAACATTAACTTGGTCCTACCAATCACTCAGAGAAACCTCTCACCCAGGTTTGGGTCCATCTTACACAATGGAATAAAAATCAAGTTACAATGCAGACTGTAATCACATTCTGTTGGGAAATTTCTTATATTTCTATTAAAAAAACAGATGAGAGGGCAAAAATAATAATAAAAAAATCATCCAAGTAGTCTTTCAATGCTTTCCAAAAGCTTCTTCCTGAAGGAGGAAAAGTTTCCCTGTAATTGACAGAAAGTGAGTCCTGCCTCATCTTTGCTCAGAGCTATGCCTTCACACATATAAACAGTTGCAGAAAGAATGAGTTCATCATAACATGGGTATGGCTGTGTGCAAAGTAGGCTTACTCAAATGAGATCATAAATAGGGTGTCGACTGTATGGATCAATCATGCAGTGAAGCCATATCCTCACTATCTCTACTAAACCACAGAAAGGGTAGAACTCAAGGAACCACAGTACACGCACACCTCCTCCCTAGTGTGGCTAGAACTTGTCCTAATTGCCATATATTACAGGAAGCATTAATTTGAGGTTGAAACAATCTGTGACATAGACTCCTGTCCCAAAACAAAATTTATTTCACAAAACTAGATGTATCATTTCAGTCTCCTGTTCCCCTAACATGAAGGTACGCTGATGATGATGTGTAGACAGCACATTTGCCTCACTGGAAGATGGCAAAATAGGAAATTTTCTGCATTGCTTTATGCCAGAGGCTCCTGCACTGTGGTACATACACACTTACATGATACATACACACCATGGCAAGCAGAGACAACAGCAGCAGCAGCTCCTGACCATGTCCCAGGGGAAAATTTTTATTTCGGTGAATTAGGAAGTTCCACAGAGGCAGCCCCGCAATGATATGCTGTTAACAAATAACATCCTGGCACATGCAGCAGCAGCTACCATGCTGCTTCTGCTCTGCTCCGCAAAAACCCTGCTTTTCGGGATCAGCAGGGCAAAAACAAGGGGAAATAGGGAGCACAACTTAATTAAGAAGGATAAGTAGAAGTAGTCAACATGCTAGTTTGTGGTAGGAGAGCAAAAGCAGATGGATGGCATGAGGTTAAGGTGCAAAAGAAAATCCCCAATTAAAAGCTCAGCCTTTAGCCTTCAAGATTTAAAAAGACTTGTGACTGTGTGTTAAATTTCACCTTCTTACAGAGATGTTATCAGTATGGCTGTGTGCCTAAATCCAAAATATTTCTTCACACAAGAATAATGATGCTGAACACACACAAGAAAATGGGGGAGGGAAGGGGAAAGGAATGCTGCACAAACTAAACTCGTTACTTCAATTTCTGAAATATAAGCCAATCTAATTTAAACAATTACAGTACCTTGCTCTGTGACAAACTCTCAAATTTATCTGTGTGGAAAATAAGTGTCTCATAACAGAAATAGAAAAGGATCAAAGAAAGTGAGCTCCTGTTACCAGCATTGTTTCTTAACATCTGAAAACATAGTATCGGACTGATGGCAGATTCCTGTGTAAGCTGCATGCACCATTTGCCCTCCACAAGGACAACCTGCATTTAAAAATCTCGATGCACTGACTGACCACTATGGCATACCTAAGCCTGGTAATGTAAACTGTCCTCACCCCAATGCCATTCATTTCCCTTGAAGAAGCCACTTAACAGTGTTTGCACTCCATAAAGCACTCAAAGGAGGGAAGGTAAAATATACACATTAACCACACACATTATGTCCCTGAAGGACCGAACAGAGTATTTGACAGGGGAATGAGTTTCTGAATTCACACAAACTCAATTCATTTCATCTATTTGATGCACACGCGTAAAAGAAGCATCATAGGAACAGTTTTATACTATGGTTCCAGAAATGTTCCCTTTAGCTGTAGCTCTTACTAATCCGCTTCTGCGCTCCCTCCCCTCCACTCTAGCTACGCACTCCTCTGGCCCTCGCCCTCCCCCACCTTTTATTTTGGGGGCTGAGGGGGAGAGGAATAGAACATGCACAGATTAAAAATTGGGTCTCTAACCTGGCTCAGCATGCAGCCCCACAGACATACCATCACTACTGAGGCAACAGCACATGTTGGGGGTGGGGGGGGAATAAAGAAGTCAGATGGGAATATGAGCTGTTTAAGGCAGCCCCACCACTAAAAGAAACGTCTGTGTAACCACATCCTCTGTTTTCAGTCTCAGATCAGCAATGTGTCCAGCAGGAAATAATTAGATTTGGCTTTCCCAGAGTAGGTGTTTGATGGTTTCAGACTGCTGAACAGTTGCTTTTTCTGCTTCCTCTTCAACAGTTTCTCAGGAAAAGACATCGACCCTCAGGACACAGTGGATTAAAAAAAAAGTCTTTAAAGGAAGAGCATTGTGTAACTATAATAAGATTTACTAATTATTACGTCTTTTTACACACAGGAAATCAACTGTACTCTTCAGAAGGGATCTTAATCATAATACTGAGTTATCAGTAGGTAAACAGACATTGAGACAGTTCTACATCATCTACAACACAGGAAGGACAGCTGAGTATAAAGAGTAAAGACAGAATACTCTTGGAATTGCTATAAATTGTGCTTCTGAGGTAAAAAGCATATAAGGAGACACCTCGCACATGCCAAATGAGTGTAACAATTAATCCTGTGACAATGTTTTGACACATCCTAAGCATTTATCTGCTTTCTGCTCTAACATCCAAACCCTTTTTGCTCTGATCCTTCTCTATATCTAGTACAGCTGCCCTCTTCCCCCACCAAATACCACAGTAATGTAATCACGGCTCAACAGTGAAGGAAATCCAGTAGGGCTTTTTATTATTATTATTAAATTAAGTGGTATTTTGATTGCCTGAATGTACATTTCACCTGGAGCTTCAAGGGTGAAAGGGTCCGTGAAAAATTCTGCTGCTTTACCAGGCCAGTGGAAGCCAGAGTTATAAAAAACAATCACAAGCAAACACTCCTCTCCAATACCAAGAGTTTCCTATCATTTCATATTCAATGGGAGGAAAATTTAAAGACTGCTTTTGGAAAACCCCCATACTCCCTTAGCCCTATGTCAAAATGTCTTCTGTACTCCCTCTCTCTACATTTTACTTCATGATCTGCTTGTTGCCTGAAGATTTGGGGGTCTTTTTCCCACATGATGTTAGAGTGGATGGCCTTAATTAAAGAGAAATTAAAGCTGCTTCTGCAACTGATGGAACCAGCAAACACAGCACTACTTATATTTTGTACAGAACAATATGATGCCCAAGAAGCGTCAGCTTCTTGCTAATATTGCTAGTTATGTTGCTTATAACTAGCAATATTTCACTCCTTTCCTGGAATCACATGTGGTATCTAAATTATAAGTGAGAAAGGACTGAAAAGGGCTCAGAAAGTTAATACCTAGTAATTAAGAAGGGTAAATTTGCCTACTTGTGAAAAGCTTACGGCATTTGCATTCAGCCCTGAGTCTCTTTCTCCTTTCAGCAGAAAGCACGAATCTCAAAAACAGAAAAGGAGTTCACAGTCAGCTTCAGATCATACACTTATTTTAAAATCTATTATTAGATTCTATTTAATCACAACTATTAGATCACTCATTTAATCACTGAAGCAAACGGGAACAAACGGGTATCCCTCTCATTTCATATTCAGAAATGACTGAAGAATTTTTGGCAATACTTATGAAGACCTAAAGGCATTATGCTTCTGCAGTATGGATTTTAACAGCGTCTTTACAAAACCCTACTGATGGGTTCTGTGCAAGCAGCAAGACACACTTTGAAATCAGTGCTGTAAGTTTGTTTGTATATTCATCTCAAAGTAAAACCAACACACAATTAGAAAACACGCTTTCAATAAGTCAGCTATGCCATGGCTAACTAGCCCTGATGTCGAATGCAAATTTAAAATGAAGACAGAATTGCACACTGAATTGTCTCAGTGACCATGCTGGAAATGTTGGGATAGATAGCTACATTGTTCTCCAAATAATGTACAATATTTTCCAAATATTCAGAGCTGTGTCTTCAAATCCTACCAAGAAATAAAAAAAAAAAACAACACGCTTTGGTTTCCACAATCCAGCAAAGAAGCTACAGACTTAAACAGAAACATTTTTAATGCCTTCAAAACATATTTTCCGTTGATGGTAGACTAAGATGCAGTTTCATGGCAGAGGCCCTGATATTGTCTGGACAAACGTGATAGAAGAAAGGAAGTGCTATAAGCAGCAGCAAACCTGAAACCCCTTATTCAGCCCTCTCAAGGCTCATCTTGTAAAACAGAACCCCACAGAACCGTATTAGCGCACGGTCCGCACGCTGCAGTACGAGGGTGCTCGGATGCAGATCACAAAGGTCTCAGGAGGGTATTTCCACTTGGACACAAGGCAAACGGTCAGAGTTTTCATCCTTGATCGGGGGATACGTGAAATTACGGCCCTCTGATCCCAGACTTTACAGTCACAGAGAGGGAGATCCAGTCCCCGCTGGGCAGACGTCTGGGACGCGGGGATGTTACCTTAAATACGCACGTAGCCATAGCACGGGCGAGCATCTTTTCAGTGGGGAAAATTAACCCCGCTTAACACAAGCCGGCGTGCGCACGGGGCGGCGGGGACGGCAGGAGATCTCTGCTGCACAAACCCTCGTAAACCACCGCCGCCGCCGCCGCCAGGCCTGTGAAATCGGTAAGAGAGCACCGAAAAAATAAAAATAAAAAGAATTAAAAAAAAAAAAAAAATTAAAAAACCACCCACCGCCGACCCACTAAAGGCGAGGCGGCGCTGGGGACGAGCGCGGGGAAACGCTGCGCCGAGCGCCGGCACCAACGGCCGCCGCTGAGGAGACCGGCGCCGGGGCGGGTCCCCGCGCGCGCGGGCCCGCGCCCCCCCCACACCCCTTTCTTCGCCCCCGGCGGCAGAGGTCGCCCCGCGGCTGCCGGCCGCGCTGGAGCCCCGTACTCACCCGGTCACGGCTCCATCTCGCTCCGACGCCGCCCGTCCCTGGCGGAACCGCCGCCGCCGCCGCCCGCCGAGAGCGCGCTCCCCGCCGAGCCCGCAGCGCGACCTCGCCGCCCCCGACCGGCGCCTCGCAACCGCGGAAGCGCCCGCCCCGCCCCTCCCGGCCTCCGCGACACGCGCAGGGCCCCGCCAATCAGAGCGGAGAGGAGCGGGTGAGCGCCACCGAGGCTCGCCAATGGACCGCGAGCACCTGGGGAAGCTAACAGGGGCCGAGGCGGGCGGGGGCGGGGCGGGCGCCGCGTGCCTGACGGGGCGGGCAGCCAATCGGAAGGCAGGGATGATGTCATCGGCGGAGGGGCGGGGCGTCCCCTGGGAAGGCGGGGCGGGGAGGGGGCACGTCTTCGCCCTTAAAGGCACAGTGATGCCCTTGTGGCCTTTGGCGGGGGGGGTGGGCCGATGTGTAACTTTTATTGGGTTTATGGGTTTTTTTGGTTTTGTTTTAGAAGGGGACATTTCCCGAAAGGCGCTCCCCCCTGCCTCCCCCAGCCCCGGGACCTGCCTTCCCAACATCATCCACCCCTAATCCTTGGGGCGGGCGCCCCGCCATGGGGCCAGAGGTGGCGGGGAGAGGTCAGGCGCCATGTTGCCATCGCTGCCCGACCTGTGACTGAACTGGAGGTTGTGGATGATTTTGGAGGTTTCAGCTGCCCCTCCGGTGGCTGAAACCCCCAAATGTCTGGCTGGGGGGGGTGTGCTTCTCTTGGGGAAGCGCGTTGTTTCTTGATTTAACGTGAAGCTGGGAAAAAGACTTGCAAATGGGTGAAATGTCCATAAAGAAAACTTCAGTTAGCTGGGGCAGGATTGTTGAGAAAATAAAGGAATGATGCCATGCCTAAAGAGTGGAACAGAGGATCATAGACTATTATAATATCATTATAAACACTTGGTGAATGTCTACCTGCAACATTGTTCTCACCCCTGCTTATTGTATCTTGAAAGGACGTTATGGACATGAATCATGACAGAGGCTGTAACAACGCTCAGTTGGCAGGTTGTCTCACGCTGCAAAGCTGAAAAAATGAGGATTGCCTTTCAAAACAAAGAAAAGGGGACATGAGGAAGGTATAAAATGCTAAATGGTATAAAGAAGGCAAGACTGGCCTTTCCTTATCCTCTCACGTAGTCAAAGAACTAGAGGACATGATATGACTGCAAAGCAATGTATGTGAAGTAGTTAGGAAAAAATGTTTGTGCCATGTACAATTAACCCATGAAATTCACGATAAGAAGCTTGATGATGCAAGAATGTTAAGAAGAACCAAACAGTTAGCCAGTTACTGCCAGCCAGCCACTATCTCACCCTAGTTTCTGATACTGACATTTACAGCTCTCTGCTTTTCATTCCCAGGGATCCAGTTCAGCTTTGGCTATGGACATAAATCTTGATGTAACGTAATTCTTCTTCAAGCTCTTTGACAGGGTTAACCCTCCAGAGGTAGTTTAGTGAAAGAGTAAAGTCAAAAACATGAACTGTTCCCATGGATTATGGTAATGCTGGGAGTTTTAGGTTTAATGACAAGTCAGGAATATTTACCTTCCTTTTCTCCCATGTTTTCTAAGAATAGCTCTTTAGGGATCTGAGAGAAGTGCTCCAAGTGGATGAGAAAGCATGGATGTCTTTCCGTTTTACATTGCTGGTTTTAGCAAGGATGGTGCATGGCTTCTTCTTGAAATCATTTGCTTAGGAGACTTGTTAATAGATCTGTTTACAGTGTGGGGAGAGAGATGGTGTGTCCAAGGGCATACCACAAACTGATGGCAAAGCTCACAGCCTTGCACATATTTTCAATTCATAAACCAGAGTCCAACTCACCAGGCTGTATCTTTCTTCAAATAGGTGAACATTTAAGAGTTGGAAGCCTTTCCCTTCATTTCTGTGCTTAGGTCTCATTGGTTTGCTAACATCTCTACTGATTTCTATACTCTACATATTACTGATTGTTTTCATTATCTACTACTACATTTTTCTGAAGTTTCAAAGGTATTTACAGACCTTGATAAAGATACAGTAGGGGAAAATAGAAAGTTAGAAATCTGCTTGCCCATAAAAGCTCTCTGTCTTCACCAGGAATAATGAAAAGTGAAGCACACATGTTACATATATACACATATCTACAAGCTTTATTTTTTGTTTTAGTTTTGAAGGCCTCTGTTATTTTCAGTAGCTTTCAGTTTCCTTAAGAATTATAATGAATGAACTAAATTCACGTTTTATTAACAGATGCATAAGAACAGCCTGCAGTATTGGTGAAGGCAGCAGATCAAGTATATATTGGATGAAGATTTACACTGAACAAAGAAAACACCAGTAAGGTACAACAGAATACAGCAGAATTCAATCTAGTTACAGTGGGACTAATTCTAAGTGCAATTCTGAACTTGATTGCATAATTACAAAATCGTTATGTCTGGGTGCCTACCATGGGCAGCTAAGCTTGGAACCTTGCACAGAAATATTTGATTTTCCCAACCTGATGTCTTAGTCATCACTGACTTAGCATTACATTCAGTTTTGCATTTGGATTTCCTTTCTCTTTAAAGAAAAGCAGGAAGAATGGGGAAAAAACACCAAAAGAGAACAAAGCTAAAAGGCATCCCTAAGAGTGTTTCTAAAGATAAAGTTCTTAAAATGGCTTAATGCTAAGCATAACCTTAAAGGCTGGATGGCCTTCAGCCATCTGAAGATGACTCTGCTTAAAACCATAAGCTATTAAAGAAACCTTAATGGCCCAACAACTCAGAACATGCCTAACAATGTTTATTGTTTTGGCATTAGGCAGACGGACAAATCATCTCCTGATGGAGAAAGAACCTGGCTGGCACAGCTAACTATTCCAGCTTAATTTTTTTGAAACTAATGAATTCTGCTAACTTGGCTTCTGACTGGTTATATGCACCTTAGCAGCTCGCAAGATCCCAAGTTTTCCAGTGGTTTGCATGGGCCACAGGAGAAGATGCTCACATGTATGTGTGTGCACAAGAGAGAGCGTGCAGGGGCTTTCCAGGGCCATGAGGAAACTCCTCCCAGAGGCACTTGGCCAAGCAGGGGCGATTGCCAGCCCTGGGCTCAGGCAGGGCCTGTATGCCAGCTGCTGTGGCCAGGCTCCTGCAAGACACTGACCTGGGCTGCAAGAGAAGCCACCTCCATGGCGCCTTTCCCCCAGCAGCTCTGGTGAGCCCTTGCACGTAGATGGTTTCTGCTGGGCCATAATTGCCTGCATCAAGGCTGGATGACCTCTTCCACCAGACCAAGCACTGTCAGTCACTTGATCAGCTCGGCTTCTGTGTATGGCCTCAAGCCAGAGCTTATACTTCCCTCTCAGGCTGCAGGGCAGAGGTTGACAAGGAGGGTGTGCCTGACAGGGATGGGCAGGGAAAGGAATAGGAGGGTGCGGAAGCAGGTGCTGGAGTTCAGGCACGTGTATTTGAATACACAGGAGGAGTAGTGGGCTGTACATGCTCAAGATTGGGCTCCTAATGGAGTGCGGTGTGAAGAAACCCTTCTGCACATGGTCCAGCTCTGAGCAGGCAGCTGCTGCAACCATCTGGGGTGGTACCACAGTCATGCTGTGTTAGGAGCCCCTGTGGGAGCTTTAAGGCAGTGGTTGAGTTTGGGGTTATGTTGTAAACCTAGGAGGAGACGGTATGTTCTCAGCCTTGTTTAATCAAGTCCTGACAAGCAAGAGTAAGTGACATCCGGAGGAAGTGCCTGACAAGATTCCCTGCCTCCAGAGAGGCTAGTCACTTGCACTTTTTTAATTGAATCATGTTCTTTACATGGTTTCATTCTTATTTTCCACGTCCTGCCCATCAGTGGCTGGTTGCTGTCCTATAATCCCCACGGTACAAGTGCCTCCTGAGAAAGGAGTTGGGAAAGGACATAAACATCTTACAGAGGTAGTTCAATGGCTGTGTTCAAAGCATTAGAGACAAGCAGTTTTCCTATCTTACTAAGGATTTTCTGTTTTGAAGTGGGTCAACGGTTTCCATTTGGTGAACACCAACTTATTTCTATTAACGTAAGCTTTGCTGGGCAAGTAATCTACCTTCCTACCTGTCCTTTTCAAGAAAAGAGGATTTTGCATGCTCAGCTGCTCAAAGAAAGAGTAACATATAGGAAAAGGAGAGCAAAAGCAACTGAAATCTTTAAAAACATATGTCCTGTTGGCAAATACCAAGCACAAGAATTTCTGATAAAGAAATTGTTTGGGGAAGTGGTAAGTGCATGTAAAAAGTGTGTGGACTAGTATCAGGGTTCAGGCTTAATAATTACGGTGTCTTCTATCAAAGAATACATAAATTATTAACTTAAGGCTGTGGCTTCCAAGTTGCAATCCACATGGGTAGAAAATTGTTTACCGTAGTAAACAATGCAGTTTACGAACTCATCGGTTCAGAAGTGCAGTAATAAAGATATGTTGTAGTTTATGAGAAAAGTTGAAGGTTGGCCATAATCTTTTGGTTTGAAAGGACTGGGACAGATACCAGCTCGTTTCTGGGCTTATTGTAGTATTTTACTGCTTCCCATAGATGGAGCCAAACTCACATCATCCAGCTGCATATGACTCACCAGCAATGAATGCAGCTTCCCCAGAATCACAGAGAACTATAGTAAGAGAGTTTGTCATGTCTCCCCAAGCCCCATTTCCTGCCCATTCCCCTAGGCTGACTCCCTAATACTGTTTCACTGTCTCCCAGGTCTGTTTCCACACTGCAGCAGCAACAGGCAATGACACACAAAAGCGCTAATCCAACACTGACTTTCCCATACAGCTTGAGGGGAAATGTTTCTCAGATGTTACAAATATTACGTTTCTAACTACACGTTATATCACAGCTTTGGCTATTGGTCTATTCTTCTGCATATTGAATGGATAAGGCATTAGAAAGGGTCTTAGGAAACATGTTTTGGATGCTTCTTCCTTCCACTGCCACACTATGATCTTGGGCAAAATTCTGATCTACCAGGTCTTATGACCCTGAACTTCCACTGCAATTGTTTGGGATCTACGGACACAATTCAATGACTTGTAATAGAAAGTAGGAGCTTCGGAAAAGAGAGAGGAGGACTCTACAGTCTCTGCCACCTCTGAAGTGACAGCTAAATTACAGCGATTTGATCAAAAAACCGTGTAAGGAAGACAGACACTACCATCAGCCAAACAAGGACAAGAGCATTACAGGGTAGGGAGCAAGCTCTCCCAGCCTTCAGGAGTAAGAAATCATAGCTACCATCCTGACAGCAACTCAGAGTTCTTTGCTCACTTCAAGAGCCAAGGAAGGCGTCTCAACATCTGTGTTCAGAACAGCACAAAGCCGCTCATGTCCCAGTAAGGGGCAAAAGTAGATATTTCCACACTGATTTTACTTACCTGGCAACAGGTTTCATTACGTTGGACTTGCAAGTGTTGTGGAAACCTCTGAGGCAACTTACTGTATAGACAGAGTGCCCCTTTGCTAGGCTTTTATTTTTAAGCAAGACAGCAAAGCTGATAATTTTCTCAAAAGGCCTTTATGTTTAGCAGGCCAGTCTTGTTATCTTGCTATTCAGTGTTCAGACTGAACCACAAAAGACAAATTGAAACACGGAGACTATGTGTCAGTAATGTCCCAGTGATACAAATGTGTGACTACCTAGAGAAGAGGTCTGCGTCCGTTTTTAAGTCCCTGTGGTTTTATGTTTTTCCATGGTTGCATTGGCAGCGGTTGCTGTAGTTCATCTCTTTCGCAGAGCCACGTGGCATGCAGCAAGAGCTTGTGGCAATCAAAGAGTTGGGGAAGCTGGGAAGGGTTTTCTGGTGCGAGAGCAGTCTTTTGGATGGAGCCTCCTTTTCCAGCAGCTTGCTGTGAAGAAGGAAGAGGTGCTGGATCCTGCTCTGGTTTAGCACATCCTCATCAGGGCTGTATATTTCCCAGCTGCCCTTCTGACTCCAAAGTCTGCTCTTGAAGGAGTTATGTTCTCCAACTTTCTTTCATTGCTAGAGAAGGTGCAGCTGGAGGATTTGGAAAGAGGAGATTTGATCCCCACACAACCCTAGGGCTCTCCAGAGAGGTGAATAATCAGCATGGGGAAAGGAAGTGTGTGACACTCACATCTTTACTTTGTTTAGATGTTTCCCATGGAGCAAGTGAGTACAAGAGGATCTTTGGATTTCTCTTTGCAAAGCCTGGGTCTGATTTCAGCTGCGATGTCATCCCAAAAGAGCTGACTCATACAGCAGGGCTGCAGCTCCAAGGAACACATGCAGAGGCTGGGAAAGTTCAGAGCTATTTTCAGAGCTCGGGGGAGTTGCACCGTGGGGTCCCACTCTCTGGAAGAGGTGCTAGACAGAGAGCGTGCTGTCCAAGAGTGTGCTGTCCAAGAGCATGCGAGAGGCTCGGTAAAAACTGGATGCTGTCATGACCCTGCAAGCTTCAAAGCAAACAGATCACAAAGGCAGAAATTAGTAGAGGAAAATAATCGCCATCCACTGGGAAAGTATTTCTTCAGCGTTTTGATCTTGCCAATCATCTTCATGTAGCTTAGCTGCATTAAATAGTCCCTGGAGCAGGAATTTGGCAGTGCCCAGGCAAAGATGGTCCACAGGGAAATCAGCAGAGCATGCTGATATTCACCAACCTGACTGCAGGCTCCTCTTCTGCCTCAGTTTACCTTTATCTGTTTACCTCAAACCAACTACCATGCCTGGTATTTTGAAAACTCTCCATATTCTGGGTAGGGTTTGTTAACAAACCATTCAGCCTTCCAGCCTTAATAACAAGATTTACAATTGTGATAATAAACATTTTAAAATGTGATTTAAAATATATATTAAAAGCAGTAGATGGGAAAGCTCTGGAGGGAGATTAGAGTAGTCTGATATATGTCTGAGAAAAGAGGGATCAAATGAAAGGAAAAAAAGAATGAGTGCTTAATGCTGTCTGGGGAACGCAGCAGCAGCCTCTCTCAGACAGGCCTGATGTTTCTACAAAATAACCAACCCAGGAATGAGCATCCCAGAAAAAAAAAGAGGCACAAACAAAGGAAATAGGAGTGAAACTCAAGTGGAGCTGCTTTCCACTTTCCCCTTCCCCTGCTGCAGCACAACATTGAAACCGGGCAGATGAATTTGCTTCCAAAGAAAGATATCCTTGTGTGGCAGAGTTGCCCTGCAGTCACCAAAGACTCTTCCAGCTGCTGGCAACATAGCAAGAGTGACGGGCTCCTGGCCAGGGCTCTCCTGATGGAGCCCGTGTAAATCAGAGAAGTGCCTGTGGGCAGTTTGTTAGCACTGGGGGCTGCTCAGCATCTTGGATGCTGACACTCCGCAACTCCTTCTGCTCTCAGGGAGCCATTTGTCAGAGTCAGAGTTAAATGTCTGGTTAAAGGGCCTGATGATAAAGCGCTGTCCACAGAGCTAATTTCTCCAGAAATGTGTGTGGTGCCAGTGTGTAATGTCAGGAGACAGCTTTGCCTGAAATATCCGGGAGATCTCGTTTCAAAAAAACTGGATACTGGAGAAAGGGGGGAGGTTGGGAATTGAAGGGCAGGTATGATTAAGGGGAGGGAGAGACTGCTATCATGAAGCCTGCTGTGATTATTTAGTTTACAGGGAGACATTCAGAAAAGGGAGCATAATGGAAAAACAGAAAATACTGAAAACTGTAAAAGTTCTCACCTGGGTGCTGCTTGCTCCTACACTGAATAAGGACTCAGTGAACCTGAAAGCTGATGCATTTTAAAATGGGTAACAGGAGATGTGTTTATTACAGAATGTTACATGTGTATACACGTAATTGTGCACATGTATATACGTGTGTGTAGAAATGTATTTACTACAGAATAATGTTATTTGTGAGAGTATCACAGACCATCATTGAGAACAAGAGTCAGCTGAAGTCTTTAATATGATTGGGGGGGGAAAGAGGATAATTAGAGGTTGCTACTTTTATTCTCTCCTTCATGTTTGAGGGATAAAAATCCCACTAGCTTCAGGGCATAGAGCAACCTCAGAAAGCACGTGACTAGAAATAACTTCTTGTGCAGGCAAATTATCCTATTCTTCTCTTGAACTTTTCTGGGAGTAATCTTCTGCTGGTTTCTGTCATAGATAGGATAGTAGCCTGCAGGGGTATTTATTTTGGTATGTTTGTTACTGCTGGGGCATGTGAATAAAGGTACAAGCTGGAATTTCAAAGACTGCTTCCAGGCCACTTTCATTGGCAGAAAAACAGTGTGACAGACGTAGATGGAGGTATGCTGACTGACCCGTTTTTTCCACCACTTGATTCTATCCCAAACATAAGGAAAAAAAAATATTAAATCTGTGTTTTGTGACTATGTTTCTTTTTTCACAGCAACTGAATCTTCAGAGCATGTCTTAGGTTAATATTGTCCAACCTTGTATCTTGGGCATCACCTACCTCCTGGACGTTGTCTGCATCTCTGTTGCCATTTCTGCTGTCATGAAAAAATCCAACTTTCTCTGGCACCACCATGTTCCAGACATCTTAGTCTTTCCATAACGGTTCATCTTTGGGATCTGTCAGTGTATCGACAGTGGGGTCTGGCACGTTGGGAGACCCTGAGTTTGCTATGGATGTCAGCAGTTCCCCAGCACCCCTATTCTCACTGCTGTGTCCATAGACTGATATTTAGCCACTGTTCACCAATCTTCTCCCTAAGATGTTGTAAGTCCCCTCTTGCTGACTTGATCATTTGCCTCCGGTGGGCACGTCCTCATCAGCATTACCCTGGTTTGGCTCTGTGGCAGGTTTATCCCAGCCCTGATGGTGCCAGAGGTTCTGGCTCTGGCTGTGCCCTGTAGTGACCGTTCACTCCTCACGTGGTGCTACCTGCATACAGATACTTGGAAAGATTAAGTCCCTTCTGCCCCAGCTGTCCAGCAAAGTGCCCAGCTGAAGATGAAGTGAGCCACACAAATTGCGATTGCTGTATGTCTGGTCTTCTCTATCTGCTGGGCACAGTATCACTTGCTGCCGTAGATACATGCACCCTCTGATCCTCATCTGCTCTTGCACCTGAAACGTGCCTGTCATCCTGGGCTGTGCACTGAGCTGTCTCGTCCCCCCATGTACTTGGTGGGTCTTGAGAGCTGCCACTGGCTCTCTCTGTCAGGTCAGTGGCCCAGGACTGGCAGGGACTGACCGCACTTTTGCCAGGAGCCACATAGCAAGCTGAAGATTAAAAGTATTCAATCTAAAGGGGATATTGAGTGTTGCGTACAGGTGACTTGAGTCCAGAAAGACTTCAAAAGGGTGTTTAATTTTCCCTGGTGAATCCATGCTTTAGAATGTTTAAACAAATCAGATGTATAATTTGGTCGAATGACAACTCTAGAAGGGAATGTGATGATAATTCGTGAAACTTTGGACGATATAAATGTCAAGGAAGGAGGAGTGGTTATAGTGGTACTAGTGTGATAGCCAGGAGGACTCAAGTAAATTTGAGAAAAGGAAAGCTTTGGCTCAGTCCAAGGAACAAAAATATAAACTAAATAAAGCAACCTAAAATAAGTAACAGTACAAAGCCTAAGAAACCAAACAAAACCTTTCCTCCAAGTTGTTATTTTGAAAGAGGAAAAGTACTCAGATACTACATTGAGTTCTCTGCGAGCTTTGCTCTTGTTATGGGTTTTTATATGGGAGCCACTCAAAAAGTTATGGTGATGGTGGCTGCCTAAAATGGAAAGAGCCAACAATAATCTCTGCTTGATTTGAATAATCCCTGAAAGGGAGAGGCTGAAACCCCTCAGAAGCAGTAAATTAAAATTGAACAGAAACCTGGCACATATAGTAAATGACGCATATAGCGAATGGCACAATCTTCTGTTGGGCATTGTGCATAGAGGACAGACACATCATGATTTTCCGTGTCTAAAATAAAAAGCCTATAAAAAGTACTTCTTCCAGTTATGGACAAAAATAAATTTGACAAGAATGATTTGTCTTCTTATTACAGAATTTATCCAATTTTTTTTTCTCTCTTTTTTTTTATTTTTTTTGTTTTGTTTTGTTTCCTCCTTTCCCTGGTAAGCTTTAAGCACAGAGAAGAAAAAAGTGGCTTATCTGGGTAAGAGTCCAGTGCAGATGAGGGGTCTGAAATTGAGAAACTCACTTCTTTTTGCATCAACAGTGCTCTCTCTTCACTGGAGTGTCCCTGGGGTTTAGAGGATGTGATAAAGTATGTTCTGTCCAAGTGGAGGAAATGTTAAAACTTCAGAAAGAACAGAAATAATCTTTAAATTTATGCACTGTATTAGAAAATTGTAGCAGTAGCTAAACCAAATGTTTAAAGACGTGGAAATTCGAAGTGAGGTTAATAGTCAGAAACAGGGCTCAAAGTTGAGCTTCCAAGGTGGACTTTTTCTATTTTCCAATTAAGGTTTTTTAAAATGAAGGCTAGAAATATCTGTATACTGATGGCTGCGCTTTGGTCGATGAGTGTGTAAAACAAGGCTGGTCACTGGATCAGCAGGACAGATGCTGCGACAGAGAGCATCCTCTTCATCTTTATGAGACATTGACCACTGCGTGAGCAGGGAGACAAAGAGCTGCTGCGCCATGTTCACAGTACATTAACCGCTGGTATTTTCAGTACATACCAAACCCCAGATCAAATAACTCTGCTGTTAGATCATGCTGAAGTGCTCTGCTGCTTATTTCTTTCTGACACATAAAAGTATATGGAAGTTTTAAACTATATAAACTTTGGGTCTTAAAACAAACAAACGTGCAATCAATAAGCACCCGTTGTTCCATGTTTATGCTTTGATGAAGGAAGCCCGGGGTTCCTGCTGAAAAGCATGATGACGATTTTAAAAGGGCACGGTGCAGTGCTGGGCAGCACATCTCCACACCGCCTCACTCTGCCTGGCCCCAGCAGGTCCACGCCATGCAGAGCCATCGCTCTGCTCCTTCCCACTCCCCCGGTTGCTGCACCACTGGCTCAGCACTCGCCTCTCTGCGGGGCTTTGGGGTCAGGGCAGGACAGTGGTTGCAGGCAGGGAGAAGGCAGGCGATAGGAACGCGCCGCCACCATGGTACTCTCCATTCCCTCTCTTTGTGTTTTTGAGCTTTCGGGCACTTTGCTTCAAGGGCAGTGCTCTCAGGATGTTTTCATTCACATGTATTTGCAGATGTAACTCTGCCAAGTGATGCGCCTGTTTTTTTATCTGGGAAAATCCTCAGTGTATTTTACGAGATGGATGTATGGGGCCCAGGAGCTACAAGCACACACTAGCATCTGCAATCTTTCTTTGGACACAGCCCATGGGCCCAACACTCACCATCCTGTCCGAGATAGCAGCAATTGTCACTCAAAGTGGTGCCTGGGTGTTGTTTGCAGGAGAGGCTCCCGGACTGGCCTCGGGCCAGAGCCTGCAGCCCCATCCCAGCCCTCAGTGGTGGGGGAGACGTGCCGTGCCGGCAGTGCTCTGCTCTTTCTCTGCTCAGCACAGCAGCCCCGGGGTGACAGCACTGCTGATACGCTGGAGAAGGCTCTGGACTGCTTCAGCCGACGCAGGATGGGGAGATGAACTCCAGTGCCCAGTCAATTGGCACAGCACATGGAGACGGGTTTAACTCCTCTCTCTTGTTTTGCCACTGATTCCTGCACCGTCCTCTCCCTCCCAAGCCCCATCCTTCCCTCTTTTCAGATCCTCTTTATTATCCTCTGCTCCCCAAATTTCTACCATTGTTCTTTTTCCCACACCTCCTGATTTTTGTTCTAACCCCTCTATTTCTTCTACTAACACACACTCAGCTCCTACACTTGAACACAAATACTGGGAGCCCTGAATGTGCTGGAGACAGCCTCTCTCAACATTATTATTATAATATATATAAAATATATATAATATATAAGAATATTATAATAATAACACCATGTAATAATTACAGTAATATATAAAACAGGTAAAATAATGCCAGTAACATAACAGTATCCTACAGCTGGGAAGAACAATTCCCGGGAAAGCTCTCCTCCATCCAAGGATGGCACATGCTTTGAGGACATTTCCTGCATGTGCTGAGGGAGATGAAGGAACCAGGACAGCAGTGCTCTGTGTTTTTATTTAAAGGCTTATAATCTCAACAGGCGTGGAGCAGAAGGTAGTATACAGACTAGCCTCACATCTGAAGTCTCTGCTTCAGGGTGGGGCTGCGGTAGAAAATCTTAATGAAAGAGGATGTGGTTTTCTCTATACACTAACAAAGCTTGTTTCCCTTAGTCAGGTATGAAGAAACGGCTGAGTTGTTTTAGCTGAAATTTTCCTGAGACAACACAGGCCACAGACAGACACCCAACATAGAAACTTTCTGCCCGTACCACTGGTCAATGTTATCAGAGACATTAAACAACACTTGATAAGAGGAAGGGTCAGGTAAACTCAGCTATTAATATTCCTCCCTGTGCCTCTCATAATAAGATCTAGCCTTGTTTGTCTTGCCAGGTCAGCAGTTTTATAGCTAGGTGAGACACTGGAGAGCCACATGTACATTCAGAAAGCTGTAATATTTAGCTATCCTTTTTGTTTTGTGGCAGAGGCAGCAACTGAAAAGGACAGAGGATATCCAGCAGAATGGCTTGTGGAGTGGAGGAAGAACACCTACATCTTCTCTGAGCACCCACCTCTCTTATTGCTGCTAGTGATGGGTCTGTAACACCAGTGAATCAACAATGGGATTTGTGCTTGCCACTGAAAATGTCACCATGGAAGTAGCTGGAAAAAGCCTAGGTCAGAATCAGCAGAAACAAACATGGCTGTATGTCTTCTCTTGCAGTTCGGACATCCATACCCTGAGAAAATTGGGCACTGTCCAAAAGAGGCAAAGTGTTCTTATATTTGCTAGCTCAAGAGCTGTTTCATTAGTGATATCAAGAGGGAAAACACAGACGTCAGCAAGGTCAGGCTGTCTCAGTCTATGCTTATTTGTGTGTTGGATTTGCTGTGAACAGGGCTCCAAGACCCAGCACCATGAGCTCCAGCACCTCGCTCTGCAGGGGAACATACCCAGCAGCAGAGCCACCCGAGGGGGTGTTGGGGAAGCGCTTGGCAACGAGGGTCCTCAGGGGAAAAAGATCCAGCTCTGTGGTTTTATTTCTATTGCCTGTGCAGTAGACCTCTGGACAAAAGTCTGAGACCATCGTCTCCTGATTCAAGGTCCTCACTAGCAGTGCTGGTTCTCATGGAGTCATTGCTTCCCCCTTACATCTCCAACTGTTCCTTCCTTCAGCTGCATCCCAGCACACTGCCACCTCTGCAGCACCAGCACGATGGGTCATAGAGCCAACTGTTGAACCCCGTTCAGGGAACTGATCCGGACTAAAAAACCCAATATGGTCAGGGGAGAAGAGGGCTAGATCTCTTCAAAGAGGTTTTGCCACAAAAAGTCCATCAGGAAAATGCAGCCCCCAGGGTTCAGATGGCCAGCCATGAGCATGACCAGTCCTGCCTAGATGTGTGAGCACGGGGCTCCCCTGGTCCTGCCTGCCCTTCCCCAGCAGAGCAGGTGGGCACCAGGCACCATACAACCTATGGCCATACTGACACTTCCAGGCATGCTGAAGCCCGCTCAGGGCTGGAAACCTCAGGCAAATGCCTACAGGCTATCCAGATGACCATTTGAGGTGGAAAAAATAAATGTGCCAAAGGAAACCCACCTATGTGGTTGCCCCGCTTTGTTCCACCAACCACGTCTGTTCCTGTGTTCAGAGATAATCTTCACATGGAAGAAAAGAAGGTGGGTGCCTTTCTGCCCCCATTTGTTTCACTATTCAATGATAAACAAAAGTGGTTGGGAAAGTGCCCTTCCTCACCTTCAAATTTTCCTCTGTGTCAGAAATTCAGGTCTTAGCAAGCTGCTTCCCTTGAAAGCTTCTGGTGATAAAGAAGGAGCCACCAGCTGCAGCAAATTCAGGGGAAATCTGAGGGAGGGGAAATGAGTTCATCAAGACCACCTGGAGCTATGTGTGCCACTGAGGGGACTGATGAGCAACGGGCAGAAAGAAGCAGTGAAAGGTAAAATTTCCAAGAGCAACAGGGAAACAGTCATTGCACAAGATTTCACTGGTAAATTTGCTTTGCAAATACAAAAATTCCCAGAAGTGGATGGCACCTACAGTGTTATGCCCTAATAAAACCTGCCCCTCAAATCACAGCCATGGACCCCAATTCTACTGGCAGTTCAGCTTCCTCTTACATGGCTTTTGGGCTTCCCACTGCCGCCATAGCTGATGGCTACCCCCGCTTCAGAGCCTCCTGCAGCCTGAGCTCTGCTTTCTCAGTTGGTGAAATAGGTTGTTGCATGTGGTTGTCCTTTTGAACTTCATGACTCGCTTCAACCACAGCCCTGAAAGAGCTGCCCACACGTGGACGTGGGCTGAACCCCAGGCAGATATTGCTGCTAAATAGCCGGTGATAGTCAGAGCTCAGTTAAAAAGCAGGGGGCATAGTAAAAGTATGAGTGTGAGCTTTCATGGTGAAAAGGAACAGTAAATTGAGCCTTAAGCACAACATGTGTCTCTTCCACTTAATTTAACACTCATTCTGACAGCTCCTGGTGATGTAGACCTTTTATCTGCTGGCTGCAGCCTCTCCCACAGCCGTGACTCAGCCGGCCCTTGCCTACATGCCTTGTTTGAGCGGGAATCTCTCCAGGAGGCCCTAATAAAATTCAGTCCCCATAGCACCAGCTGTTTCAGACTTCTCTAGGCATGATTGCATCAAGCGAAACCCAGGAAGAGCTGGTCCCGGTCACTCATTGTTTGGGAAGGGGAGAAGCACTGCTTCAGGCCTAAGCTCATTTGTGGCCAGGAAAACAGCTCTGGGCTATTGACTGTTCTCCCCACCCTGCATCCCCTGTCCTTGCATTTGAGGACCTGCATTTTTTATTACATTAGCACCACTCGAGGAATTGCATTTGCAAGTCTGTTTCTGTTGGATGGGGGCAAGGGAAAACAAAGCTGTGAAGGCTTGACGGTGCTTCCGTCCATCAGTCTGCAGGTAGGAAGTTTGGTCGATGATGAAAATACTAGCGTTTCCTTCATAAACTAGCTTTCCACCCAGTGTTATATTCCCCCAGCCTCTCCATCTTGGCAGGAGAGCTCTGCCACTGAGAGAAGCCACCCTGCTGACCACCCTTGTGCCACACATGGCAACATTGCCGTCTGATCCCATGGTGAACCAGTCTGAGTAGGCAGAATTTAGAAAAATATAAAATAATTAAGCAGAGCTTTAAAAGAACAAACAGAAAAGCTTTTTTTTTTTGTCAGATCTGCTCCCTGCACTGGGTCATTAAAGGCTTCAGCGAGAATTATACCAGGGTGAGGGTGGCTCCACTTGCTCCCATCCTTGCATTGCCTCTGCCCTGGTCCTGCCTGGCTGCTGGCCAGGTGACACAAAGTGTTGGAGCAGGGGATGCTGGATGCAAAATAAACCAGGTGAAATCTGGAAGGCAGGATGTCCTCAGCTGTTTGACCATGCGAATGCTTGGGACAGCTCAAAGCAGGGAATAAATGATCAGGGAAAGGGGGGTGACACTGAGCTCGGCTCCCCAAGACCTGCCAAAGAAGTTCCCTGGGATGTTTGGGGGATTTCTCATGTGCTGCAGGAAAACATTGCTGTCTGCAGCCCCGGATTGGAGATCTGAGAGCTTGTTTGCCCTTTTTTCCTGAAACACTACAAGTTAGTGTTATAAAAGATGCGACTTTCCTCCAACCCCTTGCTGACGTCCTTCTGTGGGCTGAAGCCATTCATCTCAGCACGAAGTTTCTTCGGGGGGGGGAAAAGAATGCAATTGCAATGGCTTGGCTGCCATGTCCTGCCTCCTCCAGCCACCAACGTCCCCTCGTACAGCTAAAAGACTGCCAGCAAGGAGAGCTCCTGTGGATGGTGCAGCTTCCTCACAGCATCACCTGCACTAGCACACAGTGTGTACCGTGACACACACAGCTGGGATGTGTAAGAGCTGGCAGGGCTAAGGCCCCTCCAAAAGGAGCAGACTGAAATTTGGTTGCCTGCAAAGCCAGCAAACATCCTCACTAGCCAAGGCTCTGGCCGCAGCAGCCGGTGCCTTCCCCGGAGCCAGCAAGAGGCTGGAGGGTGTCCGAGGTGCTCGCCCTGCACCATGCTGGGGATGAGGCAAAGCTCATGGTCTGTCAGGGAGAAGAGGAGGCTGTACTGGAAAATTGAGATGCACAAGGGCTCAGAGGGAGAAAAGGACTTCAGAGGGCTGGTTGGAAGTGGTGTTCACAGGGCTGGCCAGCTGCTGGCAGTGGCTGCAGCTATGCAGAACTTTCCGGGTTTAAGGGGTTGAGGAAAAACTGCCAAAAGACGGGGAGAGTAAGAGAAGAGATGGCCACTGACTGTGCAAAGTCCTGTTTGAAGAGCATGGAAAGGTGAATTTAGGAGTGGAGGGAACTGAGGTGATGGTCTGCAGCCACCCTGTGTCCTCCACCCCCCACCTTCACCCCGAGCAGGCGCTTGGAGGCGGTTTTGGTCCTGACTCAGCCACTTTGCTCCCAGCAGGAAACTAAGAAATGTGTTTATTTCTTCCTCAAGAGGAAAATAAAACAAAAACAGAGCAAAAGCCTCCACTTGGGATTACAGGAATGAAAGATGGGCAACGGGAAACACTATTTCCAGTGTTGGGAAATGCAGTTGTCATGTCAACCAGCTGCCGTCGGCAGTCCTGCACGGCATGATAAATGGGATCAGGCTTGGCGGGGAAGCCTGCTGGCCTGTGCCGGCCAAATCCTTATGGGAAGAGAAGAGAGCTTGAGGACAAGTTTGTCCACACCCAAACGTGGGTGGCTCTGGAGAGCATCAGCGGTACCTGGTGACACCGGCCCCAGTGGAGCACCGCGGCTAGCAGCACACTGCGGGGTGGATGCTGTTGAGTGCCAGGTGCCACCAGCACCCCAAACCCACCCACACAGTTTGTCCTTGAGGGTGGCAAGAGATTTCAAGGGAAAAGCGTTCATGGTAACCTTTTGCTTTCACACACTGCAAAGCCAACATCCTGTTCAGCTCAGTCTGAGATACTATCGGGGAGCTAAAAAAGGAAGCAATGAGCTGAATGAGGTGAATGACCCAAAAGCCCTGGGCATGCGCTTGTACCCACTGGGAGTTTCCCTTCACCTGACGCAGATGAAGACAAGCCACCGAGAAACCTCATGGGCCACTTCAACAGCATCCGCATCCCTATGTACCTGCTGGAGCCACTACCTCATGACCTCTGCCAGTGGCTGAGGGCTGAAAACCCCAGTGGGGAACTTTGCTCAAAAATAAACATCGTAAACACATTGGCTGTGACATCTTTGTAGCCCAGAGAATATATAGATGAGGACACCCCTGCTACAGTGCCAGCAGCTCTGCAGGATAATGTGCTGATTTCTGTATCCCTGAGAAGCTGTGGTGCTGATTCCCCTCCTTTGAAGAAGCCAAAATTGCAATTTCTTTTGCAAAAGTAACCTTAAGTAGTAACACCCTTGCAGCAGCTTTGCACGGTGTCCTAGGGGAGACCTTACGTGCTTGTTTTGAAAAATCAGTGTTTTCAGACAGGTGAACAACCACCTTTCCCTTCAGTTTTAAATAGTTTTCCTTAATAAAATAATGAGTTTGTCCCTATTTTGGGGGCTTGTTAGATTGTTTGATCGCTCGCGCATCGGACGCGAAGGACTCTTCGATGCATTGAAAGCAAATATGCCAAGCAGAGTGGCTTGAGAGCAGAAATAACAACTTAGTCCCTTTCTAATGCCTGGTGGCAATATCTAATGCTGTAGTGATGGTGTGCTTTTAAAATACAGAGGACAATTATTGTGTCCTTCTGCCCATATAAAATACAGAGGACTATCCTGTGTGCCCTTCTGCCCACACCTATGTTTGCAAGCCTTGCAACCCAGCCCTTCCCAAGAGGCAGAAGAAGGACAAAGCCCACAGCAGTTGATTTACTTGGCTTCACTGGCATGTATTTTTATCCTCTGCTGTACAGCTTGCATTTTGTTTTCATACTGCTGTAAGAATCAATGCAAATTAATTATGTTTAAAAGGGACAGGAATATTGCTTTCAGATGTACTAGATCTTGGCCCTCCCCACAAACTCTAATTTCCACAGATTAAGTTGTTTAGAAAACTGTGGATGTAGTTAATAACAGCCAAAGGGCATTTTAAACAAGAGTATTTATGCAAAGAACAAAAGGGAAATTCTGTGGGAAATGAGCTTTATTTTTATTGTTAAAAAGATGATTTAAACTAAAGTATTCATCTTCATTGGCGATGTCACGGCTAAAATTACCAATAAATAAAATAAAAAAGCCTGACAAACTCGCTCAGCTATTGTCTAGCTGCTACGAGGAGCTTTTGCTGTCCTGTGGCTGCTGCCCCAGTACAGCAGAAAAGAAGATAAGAAAAGGGAAATTGCTTTTGGCCAGCAGCTCCCTTCTGGTGACCTGGCCCATAGCTGCTGCCAGAGGAGTGGGGCCCTGGCCAAGGGGGCCAGCGGGGATGCTGAGGAGCAGCAGCTTGGCTCCTGGAGCACCTCGGCCACCCCAGCCCTGCATCTGAGCAGGCAGGATTTTGACCCCACATCTCCAGGTTTCGCACCAGCTGCCTCTGTGATGGTTGTACCAGCAGCTCCCAAGCTGTTTGGGTCAGCACCCCTTTTCTATGGTCTCAGGAATGGAGGTACAAAGCCTCATCCCACTCACATGGATGTCCCCTCCCACTGTCTGGGGAATGATGAACAGGGTGATGCGTACAGCTCTCTTGTAAGCTGTGGACAGGAGAGAGAAGGGAGGGAGCTTGTGGGACATGGCTCAGTGCCCACTGTGGTGCCCCTAGGATGCACCTGGTACAGAATTGTCAGAAGGAGAGAAAAACCCAGGGTTTCTGGGAAACTGTCAACCACCCACAGAGGAATCAAGGTGATGGTACTCTCTTCCCATAGGGTCCCCCAAAGCAGGAATGGATCCCAACACGAGAGTAGGCACAGCCGGCACTACAAGGCATGGGACAAGGTCACAGAGTCCCTTCAGCTGCAGCAAAATCCCTGCATCCAAGCCACAGCTCAGTCCCAACCTCCACATCATCACCAGCATGGGACGCAGTCCAGAGCCCCCACACAGCTCCCCATTCCCCAATCCCCTGGCACTGCTGAAGGCCTCTCCTGAACATCTCTCGCTAATTGAATTTGCCTTTGCTGAAGTATCGACAGGTCCCAGCAGCCACCACGGGGCCGGGAGATGACAAGAGCTGTAGGCTGTCACCAAAAAGATGTGTTTTGTGTTGCTGATAAGTGGGTATCATTGGGCAAGTTGATCCGAGAAGAGGGAAAAGGGGAAAACCAACAGGAGAAAAGACCAGTGTGTTTCCCTGCCAGCGCTAGCAGGTCCTGAAAAACTACAGCTTGAGCTCCTGTCAGGAAGAGCTGAATTGGCACAAAATTAACTGCGGGAGAGAAAATGAGAGAGGGAGTGGGAAAATAGAGGCAGGACGAACGGGAAAAGCAGGAGAGCATCAATCCCTGCCACTGGTCCCCAGAGCATCTCCTCCGAAGGGCTTTGTAGGGTCTCTCCCACCTGCCCTCTCACATGTACTCAAAACAAAAATATGTTGTACAAAAACATAACTTAGTTTCCTTCTTTGCTGTCACTAACTCGGTACGGTACCTTCCTCACCAGCAGCTTTGTGCACACAGGGTATCTGACACCTGCTAAAATAGAGTATCTGACACCTGCTAAAATGGAGCCAGCCCTTTCTCTAAGCACATTCCTCTCACTGTTTGCAGGGCTGCTGGCACACCAAGGGGATGAAGCTGCCGATTGCCCAAGAGATGAATATTTTGGCACAAAGCAAAATTAGCGGGAGGGTGGGTTGGGATGGAGGCAGGAGGAAGCAAAGCCATATGGGTGTGAAATGCCAGGAGCACTGAACGATGGCTAGGATGGGTGAAGAAGGGCTTTTATTATTAAGAACAGCTAAAAGTGAGGGGGGGCACCTGTCCCTTAACTTCAGACCCCGGAAGAAGGAGCTCATCCATTTGCACCTGTAACCCGTCTGCACTTGCCGAGGCTGCTGGTGGATGTGCACGTCCGCGGTGTCAGATTCCAAACTTGAAAATAACCAGTGCCCCTCGGGTCAGCTGTCACCTCCGGAAGGGCCAGCAAACTCACCCAGGGCACTGAGGGAGCAGCCAGCCAGCGAGAAACGCCATCGGCGAGGGGCAGAAGGCTGTTGAGCACAGAGGAGAGGGGAATTAGTGGCAACTGAGCAGGCACAAGGTGGGCAGAAAGTCTGTTGGGAGCAACGGCAGGAAGGGAAGGATGCTCATGCAGGATCCTTCCTCACAACAGCTTCCTAACGGCTCCTGGGATCCACCTACACCCGCTCCTCCACAAACAGCACCGGAGTCGTGTAGGCATGGTATGGGGGACACACCGTGGCCTGGCACTGGGTCCTGGCCGCCCTGTATCATGCAGTCAGGATGTCATGGAAGGTGGCAGGAGGAACCTCAGGGAGATGGTGCCCCTGTACCCATACAGCGGGGCTTCTGTTTCAGCCAGGTTTGCCTCGGCATGAGCACACAGGGACATTGTGTGTGGAGGATCAGACAAGCTGGTTTTGGCCTGTGAAGTGTTACGTGGCTTCAGGACAGTTCTCTTTAGGTTTTGCCATGGTACATTGCTGCAGTTTTCAAGCACAGCAGAGCCAGCAACGCTGCAGGTCCCTCCAAGCACAAAGGGATGGCTGCCTTAATGATCTTCATGAGAAATGGCCTTTGGCAGAAACCTCAGAGCCCCTGTTGGTCCCAAATGACTCAAAGATACTGCTTTTCAGGGTGGATCGCAAAACTGCTGTAGGAGTAAGGGATGCTAATGGATCAGGTGCAGGGGAAGGAAAAGCACAGAGGGTTTTTGCCAAGGGTTTTATTGTTTTGCCAGTTGCATTTTACCAGCAAATATTTGCAATACCCTTAGGTGGGCGTCTGGTGTGTGAAAGTCCCTCGAGCCACACATTGTGCAAAGGGAGCGAGTGACGATGATGATGCCAATGCCAGCCTCCACAGGGCCACCGGGGTGAGAGGCAGGAGCCAGCAGGCGACAGCAGCAGCGCATGTAAGGGTACAAGCAGGGGGCAGAAATGGCAGCACGTTTTCACATGGATTAGCTGCCTGCTCACATTACAGGTGACAGGCAGCACCACTTGCCTCTTCTACCCAGCCCTTCTCTGCTGGGAGGTTCCCAGCACAGCTGCGATGAAATACAAGGCTGTGGGTTCAGGCCAGCACCATCCCTACCTGTGTGGGAGTGGTTGTCATTAGAAATCAGTCTCCAGAAAGGCTGCTTGGTTGCCTTTCACTTAGTTTATTTTTCCCACATATTTGCATGTTTCCAGGGAGAAGATTTGGGGTTATTTTTTCATTTTGGGGCTGTTTGGTCTTTTTTTAACACTTGGGTACAGAAAGTATGGGTTGTGAAAAGAAAGGACTTTGAAAAAGCAGAAGTATCACCTCCTTCTGCCAGTGGGAGAGTCCCTGGCTCACCCTGCCATGAGGCCATCAGCCCCTCATGGACACGTCCACCTGTGAAAGCTGACAGGAATTAAAGAATAATGTGGTTTTACCGGAATGGCACATGTGGGCTTGCCTGTTTCTACAATTATGTGGTCAGGAAATTAATTTTGATCAACTGCTCCTGAATACCTTCCCGTGTAAACAAAACCTGGCAGGATTTCGTTCCTCTGCTATCACTGGGGAATTGTAAAGGTGTTGACACTCATCCCTGAGAAGCCCTGAAGTGCTTTATGAAACCACTGCTAGGTGCAGGGACCTTCGTGTAAGGGAGAACTGGATTCCTCGCCCTTCCGGACCGGGAACACCGGGGACTGCTCCACATGGATGTGCTTCGGCTTGCAGGGATGTAGCCACAGCACCTCCCACCCAGCCTGTGCCAGCTCCATCCACCCTGCATTGCGGGGCCAGCGTGCCAGCACATGCCTCAAGCTTCGATCCACTTTGATGAACAACTGATCTACGCAAAAATTAATCTTGTAAATGCTCGAAGAAGTGGTCTAGGTTGCGAAGGGGGGTAGAAATCATATGTCTGTGACTGGCCAGGGAAACGAGAAGAGTAATTTTGTACTTAAAAAATATTTAAATTACCCAGCATGAATTTTGTATCGGTGATCTACACATACTATTTAACATGAGATGCGTGGCTGCTGTCTGATTTCAATCCAGAGACCTGCCTGAGAATTGATCCAGAACAAGAGGTACTTGCTTTGAAAAAATCAACCCTGCTCCCACAATTTTTCCTCAATCAGCATCACAAATTGGAGCTGTATTTTTCACCAAACAGCCCAAATTTCACAAGACCAGCTCTCACTCCAGATGAGAGTCCCAAGCTCTTTTGTGTGTTCCAGAAGAAGCCACAGATTTATTTTCCTTTTGTTTTCTGACGCACGTATGAAATTTTAGAAGTCGACCGCTGACCCCGTGCTAAGAGTTTTCAGACATTTCTGGCTGTAGCCCACCTTTGGGGTAAGGCTCGCCTCACAGTGGTGGAAGAAGGCAGGAGAGGCGATGGTCCCCCACCCTTCAGGACAGGGAACTGCTCAACACTCATCTGCAGGCAAACCGCCCCACTCTATGACAGACCCCCAAGTTGCCTGCCCTGGCTTAGTAGCAAGCCTGGGAGGAAAGGAAAATGGATTCAGTAAGTCAGACACAAAACATCAGTAGCGAGTGCAGGGAGGGGGCAGATGAAAACTGTTCATCAGCTGCTCGCGTGAGTGCACAGAAGCCAGCCTGAACTCATTGGCTGGCTGCATGCAGTGGGGTCTTTCATTTCCTATCCTGGACCGTGTGCTCTTGCCTTAGGCAAAGCAGCAGGGGACACTCGGCTGCTGGGCACTCCTGGCCAAAGTCACTCTTTGATGCATCCTGCTTGGCTTATGAAAGATCCATCTGCAATGCTGTGACTCCCTTGAGTGCTGTGATAGTCCAGATAAGGATGACCACAAGAAAAACATGTAAGTATTTTTAGATCTCATCCTATTTTTTTTGCTGGTTCCACTATGAAAAAGGATGAGGGGAAAGATTACTCATTCTCTGTAAAATTACTAATTCTCTCCTGAGGAGAATTAGTTCAGCCAGTTGACTCCCCCCACCCCAAACTTGCATCCTAAGACTGAAAAGCAGAGAGAAAAATTACACCCCTATTTTGCACAAATAACTCCAGCCATTGAGAAGGAAACTATTTTTCCACTCTGTGTATCTTGTCTCCTTTTCTGTCTAGTGCCAATCCTAGCAAAGTGACACATGGGAAACTAAACCAGGAGCTTCACATTTGCTTTCCATTGGGAAGTGTTTAAAGCTTAAGGTTTCCACCCATTATCATGACAAAATGGTGTTTGTACAGTGAGTGTAGAAAGAGGAAGGGGGCCCTTTCTTTTAAAATGCATCTTTTAAAATGAACAACACTAGAGAGCAGAACTATAAAATAATGGCTTGATAGAGGCTGTCCTCATTCCTGTCAGATCTTTTCTCAGTAAAAGAGCTAGTAAGAATATCTCTGATGTCTTCTGCATAACCAGCAAGACAAACTCACCTTTCTGGGTGAGTTCAAACTGTAGTTGCTTTTCTTGCATTTTTTACCTATATTCCATAGTAGTGATCACTGCAACAATGGATGGAATATACAAAGTCACCGTAAGAGGCAGCATCGCACAAGGGACAATCAGTAGGAGACCAGGAGGGAGGCAGCTTTCATAGTCCCTGTGATTTTTAGCTTCTCTTACCAGACTCCTTGCAAGAGAGGGCAGGAATAAATTATTATGAATTGTAATGGTGCTGGTACAGTGTAGAATCCTGTCCAGAAGGAGTCAATTGCATCAAACAACTCAGCCTGGCTCACCAAAGCAGCCATCACAAGGGGAATTCCTGGGCTTACGACACCTCTGGGCAGAGTTGTTGAGGTTTGGGAGGTCTCCTAAAGGTCCCCCACCAGCTGAGAGGGCTCAGCGCACTCCCCCAGCCACAAGTTGCATTGTGGCCAAGAGAAGAAAGATGTTAAACTGCCACCCTGGGTTATTCAAAGACTCTCCCAGGGGTAAAGCCAGGCTTTTCTAAGCACCTCCACCTATGGTTAGAAAAAACAGGAACTGTGTTGGGTTCACATCTCTGACTACGTGCTCAGTGGACAAGGTGACTTTCTGCAGCTGCGTCTAGATTGGAGCAAAGTATTGTAAGTGAGCATCAAGCTGTAATTCCTGCTCTGTCTTACCAATAGTACCACCAGGGTAGACAGGGTTATAAAAGTGTAAGTGCTTTGTAAGCTGTCAGAGATGGACTTTGTTTGCTGCAACCTGCCCTGAACTTGATGTGGCCACATCTGCAAGCCAATGGTATTCTGTCAGCAGTGATTTCTTCAAAAGTCTGCATTGAACAGGCTTACTTTTCAAGCTTAAAAGCAGGTCACGTTCATGTGGCATTTGCATTGACCCCAAAGCACTGAACAAGGAAATTATTTTTATAAAGTCCTCTCCTCTCAGGGAGCATGGTCAGATGTTATCCCCGTTTTACTAATCATGAGAGAGACAAAAGGACCACATTTTTCTGTAAAATCAAGCATGTGTTCCCTTTTCTACACAGCATAAGACACCTGGGAGAGGTCCACAACACTGCCTGAACCGAACTAAGAGAGTTGGAGGATCACAGAACCCACGCAGTTGAGCTTGGTAGCCCACATACCTTCTTGAGGAGCTACTCAAGGTCTCTTCACATGGACCAAACTGCCCTGTTTTGTATCATACACTAGAGCCAGTTGGACGTTGGGCAATGCGTGCACCACTTACCACATGTCCCAGCTTGCACGCAGACACTGGTCATTTAATAGGACCCATCATCCTCAAACCACAGGCCACAGCTTCACTTCTGGTTATATACTGGCCAAGGGGCTTGGGAGTTCCTCAGCAAAGAGGGCTGCAGGGAAGAAACAGTAGAGAGCAATTCCTCCAGCCTGCGCCTGAGAGATGCCTGGGAAAGAGAGGGGCAGGGAGGAAGCCCCGGGCAGGACACAGCCAGTCCTTTGGACATGGCTGGTGCCTCTGCTCTTGGCTGAGCCTGGTCTGGGGAGGCTGTGCTGTGCACCCCTGCCAAGGGCAGTCAGATGTCTTTCTGTGTGGCATCAGAAAGCTGAGCTTCATGCTCAGACATCATATCATACATCACATTAGCCGCTCAAGCAGCTAGGGAGGGACAGTCAAGATTCATTAATGCGGTTTTAACGTTAATTACATTTGTAGAGCAGCACTGCAAAGAAGCCTTTTGACAAGCACATCTGTCCTTGGCTGATGTGCCCCAGCAGGGTGACGCTACTTCGTTTTTCCTTCCTTTGCCTACCAGAACCACACACCTCTTTCCACCAACAGAAAACGACAGAGCATTAAGATCTGTCAGGACAGAATAAAGGAGTTCACGGTCGTGCTGTCCGCTTAAGTGATTTTGACTTTTCCTCCTCCCCATTTCTTCCAGTGTATACAATACTAGATAACTGCCTTGTGGCAACTAACCTAAATCCCTCTAGCTTCTGGAAAGCAACTGGGCTGAACTGGAGAGGTGGCTGCCTGGGACAGTTCTTGTTGCAGAGTCAGTTTTCTTAACACAAAGCTTCAAAGTCACCATTTGTTGCCTCAAATGAAGGAAGTCCATGACTACAGCCATCCTACGAACTGCATAGGCTTTTACAACTGAAAAACCATATTTCCAGAACTATCAGGCCACATTCGTCCATTCACCTCTGACTTTCTGATGCAACGACAAAGTAAACTCCTCAGGAAAAAAAAAAAGTTTATTTAGGCAGGATGAGAGCTGTGATGGACTTGCAGGTGGGCAGAGGAAGGATGGCTCAGGCTCAGTTCATCAGAAGGGACTCAACTGTACAAACCAGAAAGCAGAGACTGAAATCGTAACTGTTGGTGGCACTGTGAAATTATCCGGTGATATCTTAAGCCAAGGGCTAGTAAGAAACGTGCCCAAAATGCAAACAATCACACATAGCAACAACATCTACTTTTGCCAGCCCAAGTAATTTCACTCCGCCTTGCAAAATCATGCCAAGTCTGTGAAATAAAGATTACACTGGAATGGCCTAGCAGCTTTTGGTGGTGGTAGCAGCAGTATGAAAATATCATCCCACCACATCCCTGGGGTGTCCTGAATTCAGACATAACCTTTTGCCACAATCACTTTGCAAATGCTTCCTTCTTGCAACTTAATTCTTCCGTTCCGTGTAACTTCATGGATTTCACTCTCACCTCCGAAATGTCTTGCACTGAAACACACCACTTGGCTTTTTTCTTCCCTCCAAACTGTCACTTGCTTGAGTCAACATATATTTACCGAACTAGAGCTTTTTTCCCATCAGCATGCAATGCAATAGGCAGCACACTCAATTCATTAACGTCCTGACGTGGCATCAAACAAAAATTTTGCCCATATTAAAACAAAGGCCCTTAAGTTCATCTAGGATTTTAATTCACTATAATGCTATAATGACACCAAGGATAAAATTTAACCCCACCAATTTGTACAAGCAGGGTATGAGGGACACAGCATAGTCCAAAAGCAAGCATCCCCCCCAGCAAGGGGATGCAGCTTTTCTAGGCAGAATGGCATTGACCCTATCCTCATTTTCAGCTCCTGGTGTGCCCTTCCTCCAGGCTAAGGTTCAAAATCTTCAGAGTGTAATTTGATTTCTTTTGGATCATGTAAAAGTCCCTCTGCTTCGGTTCTCGCCCTACCTGGACCCTGGCAGCGAGAGTGGAGTGGGGAAGTGGGGCTTGGCTGCCCCCTGCCGGTGTCCGGCCTCCTCCCTCCACCGGGCACACACCAAAAACCACCGAAAATACAGAAAAAAAATATAAAATACCCAAAATACAAATAATACAGGCACTGCCCCCTGGCTCCCCAGATCAAGCCCCCTCTAACTCAGCAGGAATAAAACAGACTCCTCAAGGAGAAGAGGTGCGTGATCAGGTTGCGGAGCTTAAGGGTGCTGAGCTTCACAAATTAATACAGCTTTAGACTTGGCTCTGAAAGCTCATGGTACGCCACAGGAGCGGTTAACATCTTGCAGACGGGAGCTACAGGGTCTCCAGAGTCAGTTTTCATTTTTAAAAGGTCAAACATACACCCTCTCAAAAGTGAGGCCAACGTGCCGCTCCATTACAAAAAGACTTCCGTGAATGTTTCTCTTTCAGCTTTAGATAAAGCTTATATGTATTTGCTCCAGAGAAAAGCAATGAGGAAATAAGAATTATTACTTTTTCTCCATTTCTTTGTCCTCGTCCCTGCTTACGAGGAAAGGAGAAAATTTTCCCACTTTATCATCCAACACTAAATACAATATTTCAGTTTTCTTGGAACATTCTGTTTTATTCTTGATAAATACTTTAAGCGTTTTGAAAGCAGCATACGAAGCCTCCAACTTGTAACTTTCAAATTGTTATAGAAAGAGTAAAAATGCACCAGAGAGACAAAAGGCTGTCTTCTCTTGTGAAAAAAAAAAAATACAAAAACCTCACACATTGCCTGCTGTAATCTGGGGAATCTCAAAAATATAAAACTGTGGTGTCAAAGTATTTTTTGATTCACGGCCACAGGGCAAGCCTAGGAGAAATAATTTAGAAGAAAGGAAGACATTTATTTTGTATGCAACGGGTGACTCTGAGGCTTAGGACTGCATGGACGTGTGCACAAGGAAAGATGATGAGAAAAATCCATCAAATTAGTTTTCTCACATTAGCATTCACGAAAGGTAGTGCTTCACAAAACCTTCACATCAGCAATTTACCACAGCTCCTCAAGGACAGTAAAAGAATGACAAACTTCCTAAAGACAACAGGACAGGGGAGATTTTTTTTGTTCAAAACAGCAACTCTAGGCCTCTCCGTGTGCCATCACTCAGCTGAGATAACAGGACATTTAGCAGGGCCCCATCACGTCTCTAATCCACCCAGACTTGCTGAAATCTTCTGTCCATCACAGATTAAGATCAGAAAGACCAAGCCAAGAATTGTAAAGCGACAATTTTCATTAAGGAAGCCATAGCAAAGCCGGCCAAAGCCTGGTTGGCATTTGTCTCCAATTCCAAATAAATCCTATCGGGGGAAAAAAAACAAACCCAAAACCCACATCCTCCATATCTGGATGTAAGCGTACAGAAGAGATTAGCTGTTACTAAGAATAAGACCAATGCGTGCTGTGACGAGAGCTGGGTAACAAGCGCTAAGGATCGCAAGTCTCCCTGTGTGAGCTGAGCACTGGATGAAGCCAGAAAAACGTGTTTTCCTATGGATAAACCGGGGCTGATCCGAGGCTGGCAGGGTTTGATCCCAGGCCCCTTCTGCACAGATGCCCCTGAGACCAGCGTACATGTGTCCAGCTGGCGTTCAGCATTAGAGATAAAGCTACAAACACAACATAGTGAAGAGGATTTCCCCGTTGTTAAAATCTGCTCCTCTGAGGTGCTGTTCCCAATGTGATCAGTAACCGTGTGCCTTTTAAGTCATTTCCGACTCAGTTACAACCTAGCATATAGGTGTGGTTGGGGGACCTCCTAAACGCCTTAATGCAATTTGGGCAGCCAAAATCCAAGCAAAAATCCTGGCGATCTGGACACGCCTCTCGCTTCCTTCAGCTGCTTTGAAATATCACAGCAAACACCACTGCAAATTAAAAGCACTAAGTAGTGGGGTATTCTGCAAGAAAAAACCCCTATCGAGACCGTTCCTACTCCAAAAAAATATACATCCAATTTTTCAGCTAGTGATTGCAAAAATGAAGACTCCCAGCACTGATACGGCTGAGGGGTTGATGTGAACTGTGTAGTTCATTACTGCAGCAATAGCACCCCCATGAGCCAGGCCCACTGTGCAAGTGCTATGTCAGGATCTGTTAATGTGCTGATGTACATCTGGGAACTTCTCACAGATAGTTTTTGCCCTTGCTATCTCTTGTACACCTCCATCGCTACTAGCTATGGGGGGCAGACTCTTGGCTGGCTGAGCTTTCTGATCAGAACCACCACCAAAATTACAGCTCTTCCCTCTCCTCCAGTTGCAATGACTGCACTGGTACCTCCCTGACTGCAGAGGATGCAGAAATAAATCTGTCTTTGCACAAACTTCTGCCCCTTACCTTAAAGTGGCTGCCTTGTCCTCCCAGCTGTTTTGACAGATTCACTACGTTGCTACAAACAGCAGAGAAAACTGTTGTTAGCCAAATAGACAGGTGGATACATCTCTCTTAAATTATTATTTTCCAGAAGGTTCTGGAGTCTGTTCCTTTCAAACACAAACCAAAGGAAGAATAGAGAAGTGAAACTTAATTCTGTACCAGGCGACTTCTTGCATGGCATAGTGCCAGTTCAAAACTAGCTCTTTTGCTGCTCTTTATCAAATCCTAAAACTAACCTTACTATTTCATCCAGAGCTATCAAAACCTGTAAGCTATAAATATTAACTAAATTACATCCTGATGTTACACGCTGGTGAGGTTATACCCTGGGTCTACCACGGGTCTGCATGAGTAGCCCCATGCAGACCATGCAGTTGTGTGCAGCTTTACTTGTGCAAGAGGTGGACCTCAGCCCTCTCCGTACCATGAAAATTTGCTTTGATAAGGACTCTGTAGGCTATGCTGCCGGAGCACACCCTAAAAGCAAGAGGTTTCTGCTGCAAGAGACAGCAACTCTCTGCTCTCTCATGGCTCGGTACTCTTCTGCCCCATGCGCATCAGCTGAGAAGTGTTTTTCAAGTGTGATGAAAAAATAATTCCATTGATGGCAATAATTGTTTTTTTCAACAGACCCCAGTGCTGAAATATCCCTGCTTGAGGGTTCACCTGTCTTTATCCGAATGGACTGTGTTTGCCTGCCTTTACTACAAAAGGCCAGCAAGAAGCAGGGTCAGCACTCCCCTTTTCCTTCCTAAGCAGATGAGTAATGACACACGTAATGGAAGGATTAATCTGCTCGAGGAGCTTTGCAGGGCAGCACACTATATTCCTCTTGGACAGACTAAAGGTAAATCTCATTTTTCCTCCCACACAGGGTATTTGCCAGCTTTCAGGTTTTAAGAATTTTCTTTGGTGCAGCCAGCAAAGGCAAACCATCCGATGGAGTGACTCTCTTGCCAGCAAAGCACATCCAGCTCTGCAAGAGATGCTGCTATTTAGCGGCATTCAGCAATTCAACGTTATTTAAGACAAAGATTATATGCTATACGCTATCAGCTCTCAACCTGAGGCTTACTGAATAACATTAAAAGAAGCTAAAATGTGTTAAATACTGTCCTACTATTATTTATACAGGCAAGCAATCTATGTAATGATGATAAGCATGGTCTAGAATACAAACAGGAGCAGAATTCATCCCAAACATCACAAATACCCAAGGAGCCATATGCTTCGCAATCTCTAAGGTGCCTTAGGGGTCTCCTAGTTTCAGTCAGTGTGGGGCAGGCAAGAGGAAGAACAGGACAGGATTAAATTTATATCTCCTAAATTGAGCCAAGGACAGAATTACCCATGATGAAACTTGGCAAAGACAGACAATCCTCTCTGCTGCTGTCCTTCATAATCATCTCTTATTTCTTCCCTCAAAAATAGTATTTAAAAAAAAGAGAGAGTAAGTCTGTTTTTCACTTCAAGATGAAAATAGTTTCTGTCAGGTTCTCTAGAAATGAATTGACACAATTTTTTGGCTGGAACATGCAGTTACATACTGGCCACGCAGCGGAAATGCAGCACACTGGCAAGAGCAATCCCAGAATCGAGGCTTTCATTGTAAATACTTGCACATAGAGCTTCTTGTGTCACAACATCTCATAATCTGTCTTCATGTCCATTTCCAGCTCCAAATACCCAAACCATATTCCTTAAGAGTCACTTTTGCCTAAAAGAGCGCTTGTATGTTTTGTGCTGTTTCTCATGGAAACATGTAACTAGTTCTCCTACAACTGTTTTTTCAGTGAAATGACCTAACTACAACGCCAGATTAGCTGAATCTTCTCTTTATAAGAACACCTGAAAGTATACATTTGCTTGTGAGGGGGACAGCAGAAAATATATTTTAAAATATTGTAAAATTATTCTATTACGATTTTGCTTCCAGACGGTATTTATCTACCATAGGTGACTCCCAACTTTAGTATGAAGATTAGAAATACTGTCTTTCATCATTTGCTTTGATAAATTATGCTTTTTTAATCTCAAAGACACTCACATACGCCTTTGAAGCCTGAAATAATTTTAACAATTCTAATGGAAATGTCATCATCTGTTCAAACTATGCCTGAGAAAACTTAGGCAGAGGTACCACCTGTAACATGAACATTTGCCTGCTGATTGAACAAACGACTGAACAATTAATTCCTCAACCATCTTGAGTTTGGCTCAGTCACGTGAGATTAAGTAGTCTTTCAGTGAATTCAGTCTAATGTCTAAGTCAACACTGCATAATGCAGGAGCAAAAAAAGTTTTAAATACCATAGGTCTATCACTAAAAGGAGGCTGAACATGCTCCTGGCTTCAATCACTTGTTTTCATCCCTTTAATAAACTGTTTGTAACACCTGGTCAGTAGAGCTGAGTAGAGTTTAGTGCAGCAAAATGTCTATTCCAGATTTAACAGTAACACAGACACAACAAAGGCCAGCACTCCTTTCTATATGGTTGTTCTATATTCGGCTTTTTTTTCAGAGATGAGATGCTTTTTTATTCCTTTGAAACCACTGGCTGGTAGGCAAGTATTTTTCAGCTAGATAGCAAGCATTTACTTTCTTTCTCACAGGTAAAGCAACCAGAAAACTCTTTCTGTATTTGCAAAAATTGGTCCTTCATGCCACAGACCAGAAAACTCTGACAGACACTGAACTGAAACTTCTAGCAGCCACGCAGATTTCAGCTAAAGTGGCATTAGAACCACTCTGCACTTACGTAAAGCCAACAGCCTCTCAACTTCCCGCAATGATTCTGACAGCTGGAATTTCCAAGTGAGATAGCTCATTAAAAGCCATACTAACAATTCTGAATTTATTATTAAAAACACCAAAAAGACACCAGACTATCTTTCCACAGGATATCTCAGTTCAGTCAGCAGAATATTTCACTGATTCTCAGAATTGTGATTTTTTTTTTCCACTGGTAAGGTCTACAGAGTCTTTCATTAAATTTCATGTCATCTATCAAAGTATAGAGTTATTGTGCTTTTTCATTCTTTGTCATTGTGTAAATCCCACTTGGACTGAAAAGCATCCAGCACTAAACGAAGAACATTTTTCTTGTACACAGATACTCCCAATACTCTTAAAAGAAGCAGTCAGCATAAAAGTTTTTATTCTTGTTCAAAAGACAACATTATCTGCAGAATTGCCTTCCAATGTCATACTTAGAATTGACTCAACTGAGACCCAAAACAGGGTGCCATTCAGCAATTCAGTAGCATAGTTCCTGCAGCACTTAATTATCCCATATATTCTTGGTGTTAAACTGCCATGGAACTTCTCAATACTTCAAATCTTCAAATATAAAACTATTCTTCAGAACAATCCTACTGCAAACTTAATGATGGACACAGCATGATTTATTTGGATTTTATGGCCTAGGACTATTAAACAAAACTACACAAAAAAACATATACACTTATATTAACTGGACAACAGTTATGACCTTTATGCTTTATGTCCAGAAAAGTGTCTGGGAGGATCAGTGGAAAAATAATTAAAGCACACTTTTGAGAGGGCACACCACTTCTGAAGCAAAGGGTAGTTCTCATACAGACAGGGAGTACATGACATGAATTCACATATTCTCACAAGGAACCGGATTACAGAATGTCATGTACCTCTGTGTAGCAAGCCCATTTTCTTGAGGCAGCTTGAGCTACTCAGCTTCAAAAAGCAAAAAGTTATGTTCCTCCTATCTAGCCAGTATCTGCATTCAAAATTTTCAAAATTCAGAATGGGTGGATTCAAGAAGGCAGTGTGACTACTCACTGGTAATGTACATTCTAGCAGTTCAGAAATCTCACCGCCAGATATTTGGGACAATATCTTATCATTCTGTGTCACAAACATACCTGAGGTTAAAAGAAAACTAGGTCAAATATCTTGTTCTTTATGAATTATTTTAATGAACAAAATATGAAGTGACATAAACACAGGCCAAGGAAAATAACATGAAACCAGCCCCACCAGCTGCTGACAGAAGGTAAAGATAGAAGAATAGTGGAAGGTGACTTGAGGGAAAACAAGAAAGCATAGTGAAAGATACTCATTCTTGGCAAGAATGTCAATCAAATCATATAGTAGTTAACATTTCATGTCAAGTGCTTAAATAAGGTCTCTGCTGTGTTAAACACAGCGAGTCCACAGAAGAATAGGGAATGGGCTATCCCTGAATTAATGGCAACAGGTCCTATGAAGTGTATTCCAAATTCCTCCAAGTAACAGAGATGGAGGTGGCTAAAAAGAAAGATAAAGAGAGGACCCTTTGTTACCCAGCCTGGTCTCAGAAATGGAACGTGTTTTCTAGACCCCATAATCTTTGGCAGAGGTTCCTTTTTCAAGGTCTGCGCGAACGCTTTAATCCCATGACTGTGAAGGTTGCAGCAGTCAATTTCTCATACACTAGAAACATAAGAGCAGCAGTAAGGACTGTCTGCAGGAGCTTTGCTTCAAGGCCTTTGTAGAGTCCCATTAATCCAAAACGCCTAAGAAGAAAAAAAAAAGTGTGAATAGCCTTCTATAAGTAAATCAGTATGCTACAAACAATTAATATGACAAGTAACGTTAATGACAACTGTAAGAATCTTAAATTCGGTCTTGATCTCTTGACTGCCAGCTATGTTTAATGATATTTTAAAGAGAAAATTCTACAGAAAGTTAAGCCTTTTGTGTAAGACACTTGCTTCTTTTCAATAAGGGAGGTGAATGAATTGGTATCCATAGATAACCTTGATACCACTTACTGTACAGATATTTAGGAGAATTTGGTTTTGTGTACTTATTCTGCAATATATTGCAAAAACCAGATTGACTCAAATGGCAAGTTTATGAGGGGCAAAAAGAAACAAAAGTCAGCTCCAGCAACATTTTCAACATATTAGTAATACTCAAGTCTTCAATATCATGTTAGAAAAAAAACACAGAAAGCTCACCTCACTCTCTGTTGAAGAAGGTAAAGAACATTTCTAAGACTGCCTAGTGTTCGGTTCTCTGGGTTCAACCTGTGGCGCCCAAACTGGAAAAAAAAGGAAGAGCATTTTGTTGTACTATTTCCCCATGGTGCTAGGCAGAGAACCCAACACATGTAAAATCTGGACAGCCTATCTTAAGCCTCTTAACATTTTCCAGGTTATACTAGCCATCAGTGAAGAACTGAGGCCAAAGCTCACACTTATTGAACTTGACATACCAAGCATTAAAACGGTATGTGCTACAATAATTTGTTTTTGTTTTAAGATGGATTCTAATAAAGTGTTACACATGGCCATATTTGCTCTTTTTCAGTTGCTCTGGAGGAAACAGTTTTCAAGATCTCAAAAGCATGATTTGCAGAGTCTTAGTAGGGATATGACATTCAAGGCAAGTTCTTTCTGGCTTGCTCAGCTTTCATTTAACAAAGATTCAAAATCTCATAGATCTGCAAACCATTATTACATTGAGATTGCATAGCTGAACCCAAAATTTACCTGCCCAGCAATGGTCTTTGAGCAAAACATTCACATGTGAACTGCTGTGGAAGAATCCAAAATTGTTTGAGACACCTATCTGGCCTAAATAATACTTATCTTCTACTCACTGCATTTGCTTATCCCCAAACTGTTTTTTAGTAGACATGACAGCTCCTGCTGTAATTTTATGTATGGAGTTAAACTAGCAGTTTCAGCAACTCCTTTTCTAGCATTCATTGATATTCTTATCTGATACAGGTCGATAGTACTGTCAGCAAGCCACAACTATGAATTACTAATATACAAGGGTTGCCATACTTGTATTTATAAGAACATAGCCAAATTGCTTTTGAAGTCTGTATTATGCTTCCGTGCCAAGAAAGGTGAACTTGAGCAACTGCCTGTGGATGAGTTCTCCCAGAACTTACTCAGGCAACTGCTACTTCTTATGCATAAGAAATTACCGTTGACAGTAGGTAGCATATGCAAGCAGATTTAGGCAGTTCAGAAATAAGAAAAGACCAGGATGACACAGGTGCCTTTTATGTCTTAAGAACTCAGATGGAAACAGCATCAACAGAGCGCTATTGGAAATCTCCCTTTATTAGGCAAATACGTGCTCACTATCCACAATCTTCTCATTGGCAACTAACTCATTTGATATTGATAAATCAATGTTAAGGATTATTGTCAAAGACTCAGTTCATTTCTCCCTAGGATGTCAATACTTCACTGATTACTGCAGAAGATTTCCCAAAGGGACTAGCATTCTCCACACTAGAAAAAAAGAGGCTTGAGTTTTCAAGAGAATTTTTTTACCCAGGATCACTAAGAAAATTAACAGTATTGCTATTTCTCCAGAGGCAAATTTAATTTATCCACTGTTTACCAACACATAGGCTAAAGAACAGTTTCACTGCATAATAAGTAACACCAGTGCCATGTATTTTTAATGACTGAAAAGGAGACAGACCTACCCAACAGCAAGGCTGGAAGCTGCTACCACTGTCAATTACACAGGGTAACTGTTCATTACATGGAAGCAAAAAGAGCGCTTTCCCAAGAAGTTGAAAGCAAGGGTGTACACAGAACCCTAATAACTTTCAAACAATAGTAAGTTTCTAAAGGTTTAAGGCTGAAAAAAAGAGTCCTGTACTTTTGATTCGATGACAGAACTTAATTATGATGTGTAAGTTTTTATTAATTATATTGAGCTTGTATTAGCTTGTGTTTAAATCTCCTAAAGTTGTTTCAAAAACCCCACAACTATACAAATCATAGTTCATGCGGAATGTTATTTCTGAAAATATTACACCTTTATTCATAATTTTTTTTTACATCACAGTGTGAGTGACAATAACTTCATCAAATATAACAATGCTAGCTTTAGATTAGAAAACACATTACTAAGTACTGCAAGTTTGAACTGGACAGTACAGGTATCACAGATGCATGTTTCTGCTGTTCTTGCCAGAAGCGTTCAGGGTTTCTGGCTGTTACTTCTTTCATAGAGCAAAGGGAAAGAAGTCACCCCTAGTGACTGCAGAACTAGAGACAGGGTCCTTGCATTCCCCATCATCACAGGGAAAGGCTGGACTGGCACGGGGAAGTAGCATACAGGCCACTTTATTTCAGTGGGTCACTGTGAGAAGAATCCCACCATCAGGACACTGCTGGTTAGCTGTGCTCTGGCAGAAAGGCAACTTATCACTGCTCAGGCAAGCCAGCAGTGAACCAGCTGACCTCAGCTGAGGTGAGCAGTAAGCAACAGCTGGTTAGTACATCAAGCTGGCAGCACAACCTACCAGAGCTGCCCTTTTTTTAAAGAATGACACTGTCACCAAGAGACAGAAAAATTTTGTTCAGAAAGCCAAAAGACGACAGATAAAACATGAAGTAATAGTCACAAGATTGTAACCATTTCTATAGCAAACATGGAAAGGAACAAGGGTTGAAGCTGTGACATTGATGTAGCCCCACAAAAACTGCACTGCTGTGCAATGCTAAAGCTAAAATAGAGCACTCCAACTTTCCTTCCAGTTCTCCTTCATACCAGCAGAAAACACATCACAAATTAAAAGCAGACTGATGTTGCAACTTATCCAAACAAAGCTAAATTTACTTAAATGTTTTTCTGCATCTGTCACTTCAGTAACAGGAGTCTGTGTTACTAGTTTAACTCCTGAGATGTGTCCAGGCTGTTAGAACAGTTTAAGACATTGAATGAAGGCACTAGGCTCACATGATCATCAAAAGTTAGAAAAACTTCAGAAAAAATGACTGCTGGCAAAACTACAATATGGCTGACCCATCTACAATGTGGATGCCATTTTGTGCATCATCAGGGTGAAGTAGAAAGCTGCGCAGGCACACAAGTTTTACCTAGCATGTTTCCAGGGTAGCAGCAACCACACAGTAAATATATTCAAGTCCTGTTAGTTTGAAATAGAGCATCCAAACTATCTTTTTACAGGCTTTCAAAATACATTTAGACCACTCTAGAGAGATGAAAAGGTAAAATAATTACAAAATTTGCATGAAAATAACTTTTTCCATATGAACAGCTAACAAGAAAACCCTCTATTAGACAAGTCTGAAAAGTGATACCCTTAGCATGGAAGGCTCACATTCAATAATTCAACTAATTCTCCAAATTTATACAAGTTTTAGAACATATATAATGGCTTTACCATACACGCAAGTTAAGGCTTCTCTGTGCTTAGGAAAAGAGGATTATATTTCATGTGGAAACATTAATATTTAACTGTTAGAAGAATCATCAAGAAACAACTTACAAAAAATAGATTAAAAAGCACAGAAATTAAACTACAATATGCTTGCTTATGTATGGTCAAGTCTCCTCCACCCCCTCAACTCTGTCTTCTTTCAATGTAACAACAATACTGGTACATACTGAAGGCAGCAGCATTATCCAGCATACATACAAACTGCAAGTGAGAATACATGCAAGTGTTTCCATTACCACTACAATTAGCATACAAGCCCGGGCAAGTGGTTAAAGGTATTATTTATGAGGGAGCTCATCTTCTCCTGATGAATCACATTCTGGCTACTCACAAGGTCAGGCCATCATCCGAATAAAACAAAACCTATGAATAGAACTTTTTTTGGATTACCCTAGGTCATCTGGAGACAAACTGGGTTTAGAGGATTTAATTTTAACTTCCCACTTGACACATTTTCTATTTATAGTCAAAGAAGTAAATCTACATTTTTGTAGTGCCTAAAAGCAGTATGGTGCATCAGCTTCTGTGAGACACTGTACTGATGCATTATGTAGTGAATCCTACCAGCTACTTGAAACAAATATGCACCAGTAATACCAAGTTCTCTCAGAATCTGTCAGTACAGGATCAAAGAAGAGCAGCATCCTTATCAGTGACCTGCATTGAGCAAAAGGAGCTCCCAAAATGATGGGTTCATTAACACAAGGGAAAAACAAGCCATATGAACAGGGCTTGCATTATACAGAAGTCGGAGAGAGTTACTCTGAAACGAAACTATTACTTACCCGCAGAATTGACTGTACTGTCTGCAGAGGATAAGTGAGTGTGGTGGCAACTGCTTTGGCTATCGCACCAATGACAAAAGCATCCAAAGATGTGAGCTGTTCAACAGATAAAGGTCATTTTACTTCCACATTGTACCAAAACAGCCAGTTACCCATATGTGTTTAGGGATTCTGTACTGGTGCTACCAGGTTATGCAAGTACCTTTGGCATAAAGATTTCATGAAGTCTCTGGGTCTTCTCATTTTAAAGAGCTCAGTATAATTCAACCAACTTACTTTCCCACAACTAAAGTTTATTTGTGACTTCTACCTGCTCACAAGCTTTTGCATTTCTCACTGTAACTGGGCTACTAAAACAGTGGAGATAAAGCCATACAACTAGACCAATTTAAAGCACTGAGAGTACACAAAAGATAGGGAAGTAGCATTTAAACGTACCATCAACCAATAAGCATTTCAGCTTTTGCAACTTTTAAACTAACAAGTCACCGGCACTTGTGAAAAGGTGACAGCAAAAGACTCCTTGAACATAATCCTCAGAAATAATCACTACACTATCAGGCAGAATTTTAGTCTTGATGACATAGGCTAAAAAAAAACCAACTCATTCCCTATTAGTTAAGAACACCTGCTGGGAGCCCATCCTCACCTCCAAAGCCCACAATGTTCCACGATGCACCAAATACATTGTTATAGCCTAAGCTGATTACAGTGCATGTCAGTCTAACAGTGTGAATTCATTACTGAAAATAAATAGGTGCCCATATCAAAACATGCTCCAAATTTGCAAAATATGTGGATTGCAACCATAAATACGCACACACATGCACATCTTAAAAAAAGACAACCTGATATACTTAAGACAATCAGGAAACGATCAAATAGGAAGAAAAACATCGTCCAAAATAAAAATGACCATTGCTAGGGGGAAAAAAATAAGAGTATTTTCCCGCTCCACTGATCATGGGCAAAACATGCCCTAATTTAAGGTAGAACTAAGTAATTTAAAAGAAACACAAGAAATAAATACAGCAGTTAGCCAACAGGCAAATAATGCAGAGGGAAGCTTAGCTCATCACACAAAAAATGTATTATCCATAATGTAATTGGATAGATCCATCAGGCACAGAGTGCTACAGCTGCAGTATTGACTAAAGATGGTAAAAACCCAAAGCCTCATTTATGATGCAAGATCTCATGTAAAAATAATTTCACTGCGTCTTGAGGAAAAACAAGATGGCTTTGTAGCTTACTGATATGATCTAACATTTTAATACAGCCAAATGCACTGTAAAGTCACAAATTAACAGTACAGCACTGCAGCTTAAACACATTATATGTTATGACATTACCATAAAATGTAACACAAACACTTTTCAGTTTGCTAGAACATAAAAGGAACATGAGTTCAGGCGAGATGCTATATCTGACATAGAGAAGAAAAATAAAAAGGGGACTATAAAGCAGGGACAGAAAAGTGATTCTACCTCTATTTAGAGAATCGGGGAGGTATGGTTGCAATGCTATGTTCAATTCTAGTGTCCATCCTTGGAAAAAAGATACTGAGAAATTGAGGGCTTCAGGAAAGAAAGTGTTATTAAAATGACAGGGTTCAGAACAAATCTGTGATAATTCAAAGGCTCAATATACTTGATTTACTGGAGAAAGGGTCAAGAGATGACTTCAAAACAGTCTGTGCATACATACTTATAAAACAGATATATTGGAATTGAAATCTGTACTTTAAATCAAGACCTGTGAACAAATCTAAATAACTGTGGACAAGAGGTGGAGTTTTATTTTTACAGGAAGAGGAATTTATCACAGGAATATCTTCCCCAGGTGAAAGATTCATGTCTCACTTCACGATGTGGATCTTTTTTAGAAGATACACTAACTCAAAAAAACCCTCAAAAATACAAGAACCAAAACCAAACCTATATTTCTGAATTTGCTCAAGTAACGCGTGTCAAAGAACCTGTCTTATAACAGAGCATGTTCATCACTTGGCCTCAAAAAACATACTCACTTGCAGCTGCTTTTTCAAAAGCTTCCGTTTAAAGCCTTCATAAAACATGAACTGTATGGCAGGATTGAAGACCAGCAGCAAGGAGGGGAAAGTACCATTCCATAAAGCTAAGACTCCTTCATCTCGGATTATCTGATGAAAGGCATCTGAGAAGAAAGGTGGAAAAAAGTCATTAAAATTTTGAGTACAAAATTCTGACTGTAGAAGATAAGAATTACACTTAAAGCCTAATATTAAAAGCATATAAAAATCCACTGCAGTCTTTTATGCGACTTTTTTTATCTTCCATTCTAATCTAGAAGTTAACAGAAAAATAGTGACAAAGGAGGTTCTTGCTCACATCACCATCAACATAAAAAAAGCTTCTCACCTGCATAGACACCCCACTCTTTTTAATACAAGCTCAGCATCAACATTAAGGTCTTCTAAATCTTCTCCAAAACAACAACAACATTTATTTATTTTTAAAAGGAAGACAGCCTGAACATGTTGGTGATTAAGAGATTAAGGTAGTAGAAGTTTCATTTGCAGATTATCTGTCCAAACTCAGACTCCCAGCTACCACCTCACTGGGCTCACTACTACCCCAGGATTTGTATGATACCTGCCTTTGCAAAAGACATTTTAGTTATAGGTGTGCATACTACTAACTCTTAATTACCATCAGAAATGGCCAAGTCCAGTTTCCTGTAAAACTTATGACTGCCAAGTGACAGGGAAGCATAGAGATTCCAGGGTGAAATCAGTTACATGAATAAAAGTCTTTGAACTTCAGAGTCCTTGGTATATTTAATTTAATGAACTTCTCTTTGGTTGAAGACAACAACAGCTGCTTACCTATTATGCCTTTGTAATTGGTTGGTACAATGTCTTCATTTCTAAATTTTGCTCCCTGCAGCTTCAGACGTGTGTTCACTACCCAAAGAGGAGTGGTCAATAGGACATTCACTACACCTAATAAAAAACAGTGCAAAGAAAATCAGCCAGAACTAGAAGATATCAGTGTTTTCTAAGCCCCTTTTACCCCAATTCATAGACTACTGAAATTACTGGTAGGAAGAGGGGGAAAAATTAACACAGCATAACAGCAAAAGTAAACTGGTAATTTGGAATAAGCTACTTCAGCTATCCCCTTCCCAGCTCCACGATGAATTAGTTGTCAGCAGAATCCATGCAGTGGGAAGACATTTCTGCTACTCCTCCCCAAAATTAAAAAAAAAAAAACAAGAACGAAAAACAAAATAAAAAACCACACACAAAAAACCAAACACCAAAACACACCAAATAAGAACACACTGAAGGAATCTTAAATGAACTTGTCACTTTGCTGCATACTACACCACACTGGAGCACAAGATACTCCAGTTTTTCATGCCCTACTTCACTCCATGATGATTTGCTGCCTGCCTACTTTCAGAAAGAAACACAGTGGGATAAGGTTAGGAGGATTATTTTATGAGGAGAGATCAAAACAGATAAATGCATGCAGCTTGATTACCAGAACAGAGCTCCTACACTGCCAAAAGAACGAGAATATCTAGTTTCTAGAGTCACTAAGTACACTTAAGGTAGAAAACATAGGATTCTGCAAATATTTTGTGAGGCTTAGAAATGGCAAGAGATTACACACAATAACAAACCCCAACAGTAAAGTTTGAAAGTCGAATATCAGAAAATAGGATGGAGGAGGAGAAATGGACACACACACATAAGACTGCAACAAAGAGGTATTGCAAAGTACAGTTCTAAAGTAACAGAGAGAAGGATTAAGAGACATTACTCCTGCAATCACCTGGTACAGGTCTTTCCTGTTCAGTAGTGACCGAGGCAGTTACTTCAAAGTAACTATGTAAAAACAAGTCTCTGATATTTCTTATTAATACTTCTGCATCTCAGAAATTAGCAATTGCTTCTACACTGGTTGCTTTGGTAAGAGTCTGAGTGACAGACAAAATTATTCCAATTATATTGAGATGGACACAGTCTAAGACTACCAAGAACAGTAAATCTGAAAAAGGTGAAACTTTACTACCTACATTGTGCCTGCTTGTTCTTTTTCTTTTCCTTTAAGAGGGTTCAGAAAAGCAGAATATAAACATAACTATATTTCAGTATCCTTCATAAGGACTACAATCAGCTCTCAAAAAAGTTTTGAGCAAAATCAAGCAGTAGAAAAGGCAAGCCACATTAACCTCTCTTAACCAAAGTCAATGTGATTACATTATGGAGTAACACGATAGAGCACAATATACTTGTAATTTTTCACCCAGACTCAGTTAAAGGAAAAGTCATAAAACTTTATCTTCCAGACTGGAAAGGTAATTTTTTTTTTTTTAATATATATTTTTCCAATCTGTATTTACTACCAGTAGGAGGAATGAGACACAGGTAAGGAGAATTAGTAAACACCTCAAGTAGGGTTTTTCAATTTACACCAGATATTATTCCATTATAAGGACATAAGCTATGGACATTGAAGAAGTGATTTAACTGACAAGCTATTACTCTAATTCCTGCAGCCTTTGTTCCAGAATGTAATAAGAAAGTTTCTCCTAGCGATAAAGCCAACTTAAGAATTTCTTTCCTTACTTCGCCCAACTATTCAGCCATTCATTTTGCCTACACACTGAAAGTACATGAAACTAGCAAAAAGTAAATACACACCACTATGACCACCCCCACCCCCCCAAAATAATCATATGCCTTTTTTTTGAAGGTTTTTTTAAAATCAGCTTGTTTCAGCATGGCTGCATGAGCAATTGCTCCTGCAGAATAATACAGGCAAACACAGGCACACAGTGGTAATTTTTCACATTGGATTTACCAGAAAAAGCCATTAGTATCATCCCTTCAAAAAAGCCACTGGCATCCACATGACCAGAAGGGATAAAAAATAACATAAAGTTCCCACTGTACTTGCATATATCTAGGAACTTACTTTCACTTTCAGATGATGACCCAAAAAGAAGTTGAAATCCTTACAGTAAAAGCTCGCTCTTATCCTAATCAAAAATATTTCAGAATTGGCTTATATCTTTCTCTCTGGAAAAAATTATCACCTCTCCCCGCCACCTGCCTTCAACATCTAAAATATGACGCTTAGATACCATGGTAAACAACACACCAGACTAATAAAATACTAGACTGCAACAGCACTGTGCTGTGTGCCAGAATTCATAACAGCAACAGTTTATGCACCTATTTATGAGGTAGGGAGGACACTGAAGAGCAGTCAAACAGAGCTGTACAACAAAGCAGGTCTGCATACAGCAGGAGGCATAAGCACTCAGTGTGACCTCCAGTGGACTTAGTGAGGAAAAACGTTAGATAGAATATACTAAAAATACATTTTTGATGAAATTGAGATTTTTTTTTTTTAAATATTACCTGCAACAACCCCAAGAACCAAGTCTTTTCCAGTGGTTGAATGCTGACCTTTGACCCAGAGAGCTTTAAGACTATTAAATGTATAAAAATAAACAAAATTGGAGCAGCAAAGACTGGAGATAACAGGGAACCATCCTCTATATGGTGCCAACCTAATGGAGACAAAAAAGTCATGGTAAAGGATCAGCAAAGTATTCATGTGATCTGGTTGATTTTACATGTTGGTGGAGGGTCCCAGAGATACAATACTGTGTACTACATAAAATACTAACTAGATGTGTCTTTATCATTAATGGTAACAAATCATACCATACTAAACTCCTGACTGTACCATAAAAAACATTAAGCACTTACATTTATAAGTTATAGTAATCAGGAATAATTCCATTGAAAAGGAGCTGTAGAGGTAAAATATATTTACAGTGAGAAGCTTGGGGCTCACTCACTCAAAAAGTGAGTATTACCACTGTATTTGCTCTCTGCCAACAGCCAGTGATGAAGTACAAACATCGAGGGGATGAATATATGTTTGAAGTATGTATGTTAACATACAGTCGGTTCAAACCATATACTAAAACATATCAAGGCATGAGGAGAATTCCCATCTTTGTTGAGAAACGGACTTGTCAGTCCAATACAAAAGATAACACCCCAGTAAAGATATGCTCACATCTCCAAGGAAACAAAGCAATGCTTAACATAGCTGGAAAAAAAACTTAAGACAACTACTCTTTCAATATGAAATAATAATTAAAAAAAACTAGAGTAAGGAAGAAAATATATGTCTGGATTCTCATACAAAATTTAAAGATGGAAGACTAGTTACTGAAATTAATATACCCCACCAAGGAGAGTCTTGCAATGATGCAACCTGGGGCATGAAATATGCACGTGGGAGGAATTTCTAATAAATGCCTTGCAGTAAAGTCTACAGCACATCAGTCAGGTAAGTGAGAAAAACACATTATCTATTTAAATTTAACTAACTCAATCACAGATGAAAAACCAAAGACCCCCTTATGATTCACAGCTATCTTATTTTTCAGCTGTTGGGAATAATTGTCATTGTGTATCATCTAAATCTATCTTGATTTAAGAATGATTTCATAACAGCTGACTAACAAGGCCTCCTTCTCTGACAGGTGTGATGAGCCTGTAAAACAGGGATACCTCAACAACTACCCTACATCCCCACCACGTTCTACAATACATCCAAAAAGGATAACGATATGCACCTTCACTGAAGCTGCACAGGCCAGGTAGAGAACTGGTATGATGTTAAAAGCATAAGAAATCTCCTCAATGACCAGCAGTAACCATGGAGGCTCTTTAGTATTGATTAAAATATTGGGAATATACAGAATATGAGGATCCCCAAGAAGGAGACCATGATGCAAGGCTGGTAAACACAGCATCTGACTGTTCTTATGAGGTAAATGCTAGGTTTTCACCTCAAATGCAACAAGTGCTTCTCCCTCCTATGCAGCTGGGAATACACAGCATTATTAGGACTGTTTCTGAAGTTACAGGCTTAGCTAACCATACAGTTACAATTACAAATTAACTGACTATACAGTTAGTCATGAGTAGAATTAGAACAATTTTTGTGTCTCTTTGCTGCTGCCAAAAAAAGAAAAAGGGAGAAACACCCTCTGGGGACCATGTCCTCTAACTGAGGGTGTTAGTTTGGCTTTGCTTGATTTGTTGAAAATCATCATCAGAAATTTTTAAAGGAAACATTTTACAGTACAAAACATGAAACTGACAAAAAACATCGAGTTTATTTTAATGACTTAAGTTGTCAGTGCTAGCACCCATAATTCACAAATACTCTGCACACAAACAAAACCTAAGTTTGTGTTCCAAACAGCATCCTTGAGAAGAACTCAGTGTACACCAGTGAACACCTTTCATATCACCTACAAAAGGATGAAAGCGCAGAGAAGAAAGCAAAGCTGTTTGATAGAAAGTCCATTAGCTAAACCTATTTGCTTTATGTTACATCTAGGTGAGAAAAGCAGTCTTGCAAAAGTGTAATATGAGACAAGACTACAAACTAATGCAAACAAGATGTTTATGATCTCACATCACAGATTTCAGATTTGTTGCAGGATTTTGTTGGGTTTTTTTATTCCAGACACATCTCTAAAACTAGTATCATTGCTTAGCCAGGCCTTGCCAATACCTTTGGAAGAAACAATGTTTACCTCTTGCCAGAATTACTTATTTTTATGTTTCACAGGAAGAGTTGGATGACCACTTTAGCAGTCTGTCCACTTCAGTTAACCTCTTAATTTTTCTTCTTTACTTTTTTTTTTTTAATTAACATTTACTTGTCAGCCTCATGTAACAAATGTAACGTGGGAACGTGACCAAAAGAGATCACCGACTGCCTGAGAAGTACTCGTGCATACAATTGCCAACTGCTCAAGTTCAAAGGTGGCAAAACATTATTGGCCAAGCTACAGTTTTGTCAACTTTGATGTCCTGGAAGCTCTGGTCTAAGTAAGAGTTCCAGGGAGTCACTTAGGAAAATACTTGTAACAAGGACACGCACGCAACTGCTTTACCCAGCCAGCTCAACCTGTGTGGCAAATAAAGCACAGCACTGCTGAAAGTTAACTGCTTTTAGATAGATCTTCAATCTCATCAGCATAAAGAGTCACTTGTTGTTTACTTCCACATGCTTAGGAGAAAAAAACTTCCAACTGAGAATCATGTCTCAATTCTCCTGTTGAAAGTGGCTCAGCTGCCCAAGAGTTTCATCTTGGTTATGAGAATGGACACACCCAAGAATCCAGGCAGAAGAAGCTGGTTTATCAGGTACATGAAGGCATGTCTGCGTACAAACCTGCATTTCTGAGGAGGCACAGCTACCTCCCTAATGGAGGCACAGTTACACCACTCAACAGCTCGATTGCATAAGGTGCTCAAGAAAGTTAATTCGAATTAGCTAAAGATGAACACAGGAGATTACGTAAATCATATCACACTTATATGAAGACATTTTAATTCAAAGTAAAAAAATCTGTCCATGTGGGCTAACTATTCCACTTCAACAGCAAATTCAAATTAGTTTTAGAGCTTGCCTACATGAAGGCAAGAGGAAAATAAGTATCTACTCACAGGCCTTCTTCTTTGATTATTTCCAGTAGGACTGCTGGTGTTGTCTTAGATTTCCGCTTCTCATCAACTGGAAAACAGAAGAATCAAACTTTTAGATTATTCTGATTTTTAGCACTCATTTTCAACTCTTTATCCTTCCTATTCTGAACATACCCCAGAAAAGTATGTTACATCTTCCTCATAAAGGACAGACGTTCCCTACTTCTGCAGCAGTTCCAGAAAGCATCTCTATTTTCATTTGCTAGGAAAGGCTACCTCTCTTTTTTACTCTTCCCCAGACTAACAGGTTCTGTTGGGTACCAGAGTATCTGCAGTTACCAGTTCCTAACCTCATAGTTGTGACATGAACGGAAGGTAGGTTCACCTTAGGCAAGAGGCTAGAACTGGGCCTGGCTAACTGCTCTCAGAATTGTACCTTGGACTCCAGACTAGCACCAGCAGCAGAGCAATCTCTTACAGTTAATCTGCAAACAGCGAAGCCTTAGCAAAAACACTGTCTCTTCCTGCTCTGAAAGCTGCTCAACAGCAATATGGTGCTAATCTCTCAACCACATATTTCTGACAACCTGGCTAACGATCTCCCTCTAGTTCTTAATAATGCTTTAGTCACAGTGCTAAAATGCTTGGTGATTCTGTGACTTTTGATTGGGAGATAGGGCATTAGAACAAAGTTTATACCCAGATTGCATTTTTGTAAATATTGGACATTCCTACTCCCAGTTCTAACCCAGACTTTTTCCCTTTAAACCATTCTCAGGAGTAACTCGAGTAGTTTTTCATGATACTGCCCCTGTGTTTTCAAGTGCTCTCAGCAGCCAAAAGCAACAACACACAAATGTAATCCTGTGTAATCTCACATGTTTATTTTTCTTTTTGGTCTTAGATAACTATTTAAAATCCCTGTCTGGCTACACATCACACAGCCTTTTCAGCTAATTAAAAGGTTGCCCAATACTTTCAAAAGGGAGAATTACCTTCAGCTGGAAAAATGGTGTTAGTGATTAAATTGTGTTAGGGTTACACAAGTAAGATTCCTGTTCATGCAAGATAGGTCCCCCTACAACCACCCTTACAAGTGCCCAAGCCAAGATGAACAGAAACACCATTGTACAAAGAAACTAGAGTTTGACACTTACCCTGAAGTCTAAGCCTAGCTGTATCCAAAGGAAAAAATACAGTCATTGCAGTCATACTGCCCTGAAAAACAAAATAAACTGGCTATATAGTGTATCAGTTGCTTGTACAGATGCCTGCTGGACTCTTTGTAGCCCTTCACTTCTCACCCAGAAACCAGTGTACTGAGTAAGTTTAAAAAGGGGATAAACTCCATACATAGTAATGTCTTTTTGAAGTGTTTTTTGGTGCCACACTTATAAAACAAATTTTTTCTCTTGCATTAGATCAAGCTAAAATTAAAACCATTAGAAGCTTTTTGCCAAAAGAGAAAGTTTTTGAAGTCTGAGAGCTGATAAAGTGGGTATCAGGAGACAAACATATTGCGCTTTCTCTACCTCCCATTAGCCTCAGTATCCAAATTCTGGTTTAAAAAAAAAAAGAATATGACACAAGCAACCGTTGTGTTACAATAACCTTGTTTTGACTTAAGAAAAAACCCAAAAAACTTCTGTTCATTAAAAAACTGATAGTACAAGTTTTTCAGGACTTAATCTAGCATTTTACTAAATTCCAATTCAGGCAATAAAGAACTGCCTACCAAGACAGCTCCTGTGGCATGAATTACATATGATGAATTAAATCATGACCTAGATGTCAGCAGATTCACTTCTTGTGAATTCAACACAATCTTCACCTCCTGTGCAATCCAGCCATTAAAGCCTCTAAAAGGAAAAGCCAGCAGCCACTCTCCTTTACAACAGGGTTAAATACTGTATTTGCAAATGCTCTCATCAAGCAGGTGCTCCCTCTCCACCACCATTCAGCTTCTTCATTCTTTAGTACTCTAGCATTAATATTGCACAGCTTTTGGAAAAGACATCTAATTTAAAAAGACCCTGGCTTTGTGTAAACCTGTTAACACTCTACAGCAGTACAGAATGCATCAAGTGGCTGCTAAAGCTGTGGCTCTCTTCTGTTAGTATCCATGCAAACCATTTAAATGGTGGGAAGGTCTGGGATACCGCAAGTCACACAAGCGCTGTGTTTAAAGCGCACTACACAGTCTGACTTGAACTTTTCTAGAGCTATGTTATGCCATACATTTAAGTGAGTTTTGACTCTGGAAACACGCCAGCTCCCGAGCACGCTGCTTGGTCCTATCTCTACAACCAGCAACAGAGGATTATTTTTCAGGTGGTGTTTCCTCACTACACAACTCTTGATGGAAGTCTTAACAAGACTTAAGTTTCTACACTTTTCATAACACCAGGTAGCAGATGAAAAGAAAGACGGCCGTAATTACCTGGTTATTTTAACCCATTTAGTTCGGGCTCTAGCCAAAAGGTTTGGTTCTGCTCTCCCACCTAGTTGTCCACTGTCTGCTCATTCTTGGTAGCTACTGTGTACACAGCTGAACAGCAAGTAGGATTAATGAACCCATCTAACTAAAAATCTACAAAAAATAAATTTAAGTTAGAAGGCTAGTACCAGCACAAAAAAAAGTGCCAGAAAGAGTCAAAATATACCTCCTAATGACAGCTGTACTACAGCAACTCTGAAGCCAACCTCAAAACACAGTTACACACATCTATGCACAAAACAGCGACAAGATTACACAGTCACTACAAGTTCCAGCCTTCCCCTGCTCGATTTATCCTGATTTCATCCTCCCAAAGTGAGATTTATCCTGAATCCTACTCTCAACACAATCCACCATACAGCAACACAAACACGTGCACTCAAAATCAGAAAATGGAAATGGGAAAATAGTTGGGGTAGTGGCACATAGGACAAAGGGGTGGTGGACACAAGGTACAGAATAGAATATTTCAGTTGGAAGGGACCTACAACGATCATCTAGTCCAACTGCCTGACCACTTCAGGGCTGACCAAAAGCCAAAGCATGCTATTAAGGGCATCTGACAGGCTTGGGGCATCGACCACCTCTCCAAGAAGCCTGTTCCAGTGTTGGACCACACTCTTGGTGAAGAAACGCTTCCTAACGTGATGTCTGAACCTCTCCTGATGCAGCTTTGAACCATTCCCACATGATGAGCCTACAGGCTTCTTAAAACTGGCTTAAAACATATATGAAGCTACAGCTCAACAGAACACCACGAGATAACTCAGATGATCTAACAGATTACTGCCAATAAAAGGTAATTTGTACCCTTTCCCCTCCTTTTGCTAAATTGAGGGAAATAAACTCAGAAAAACAGAGTTACTTTTCTCCTGGGTTTATAAATGGAACAACTCAACCACATGGCGAGAAGACAGCCAGAAGCATCATAGGGAGGAGACAGGATCTCATGGCTAGAAGTAAGGGAAAGGAGAGGGATGAGCAGGACCAGCCCTTTCCCGAGCAAAAAGAACTCTTGAGATGGGCTCAGATCCCTTACTGAATCACACCCAAGACCAGAAGGGAAAGTAATTCCTATTACTGATTGCAGGTACATACAATAAAGCACATGACCCTGTACTGTTGAAAGGGTGAGGCTTCACTGTCTGCCTTCCCACCACCTCCCTGTCAGTGCTGAAATCTCAGCAGTTTGCCAAATCAAGTCATGTTATCACTGAGTGATCACTAGGACAGGTACAAACTAGCTTAAACAATTCCAGCTCTTGGTCAACTGCATTTGCATCCCTGCCTCTTCCATTCTGGTGGCATAACTTTTTGGGCGCCTACACGATGATGCAGACAAGCAAGCTAATCTGGCTGAAAAATAAATTTTTCCTCTGGGCGGCTACTTCAGTCAGATCAGTTCCCTGATCAGCCGCAGCACCACATCACCACCTGTGTAGTAGCCAAGAGGTGGCAGCAAGTGACCAGAACAAATGGCCTGAGGTGACTGCTACCAAGAGTAGGCATGCAGGACCACAGCCTGAAGTTTGGTTTTCTAAAAAATAACAAACAACAAATTTATAATATTAAAAAAAAACCCATGTTGTCAGCCAATGTTCAGAGTCAAACAAAGCAGCTTGACTACTGCCATAATACTCCTATAAAATTTTCATTCCTACAGCTTTTGTAACAGGAAGGTTACTTCATAGCTATATGCAGAGTTAAAGAATACCTATATAATTCAATTAAGGTTCACAGGAAATCAAGCACTGATTTTTTCTGCTGCTCACAAAACTATTCATTTGTCTCAGGTTTAACTAGGTAGCCTGGATGATGTATGAACTTTCACCATATTAGAACAGAAAGAAAAATTAGCATGTTGTGATCTGACATGTTCTTCTGACTCATTACCTCAGCACAGTTCTGTAGGTTGCTTTTTCTTTTTTTAATTCTTGCATCACATCTGCACATCAGCGTGCTTTATAATAATTTAAATAAATGGTGAGAAAATATCAGAACAGTTAGTACCCATGTCAAAGATCTTGCCGAATTTTATCTATTACAGCAGCAAACAGAAATCTCTAAATCGATGAGTACATCTTTACTATAACAAAAAAAAAATCAAGGTTTCCAGCATAAGGCAGTAAAAAAAAAACCAAACAAGAAAAAAGCCACCTTGTTTTAGGAAAAAATTATTTCTCCAAAGCTTTAAATTATATATGAATATTAGTGACAGCAAGCATGAGTCACAAGGGGACAGAAGTCCAATAGCTCCAAGAAGTTCTATCTTCCTTCACAGCAACATCACAGCAGTGGAGACATAAGCATCTTTAAATACAACAGGGAATCTCTATTAACGAAATTAACACCACCAAGGGACTTAAGGTACCATTTTATCATGTGTTTTAAGTTTATGGCTGGATTTATAAGTGTGGTTCATACCAAACTTCGTTCAGGAGCACAGCCGGATTATAGCTATCTGTGTACAGGAGTGAGAAGCTAACAGTGAGGGCTAGAAAGTATTACCAACTTCTGTCACCAGCAAAAGGAGAGCAAGCAGTATTTCAATAGTGAGATCATTTGAGAGAGTTCCATTTCCTGAAAGAAGAAACAAAATCCCCATTGCCTTTGACACGTAAATAAGCAGACTTAAAACACTTTAAAGAGCTGACAATAATCCCATGTTTATTTAGGATAAAGACAAAACAACCTTTAGAGTCTTTTTCTGCTGTCTCTGGCAGGCCAATTTAGAATCAGCCTTTTTTGTTCAATAACATTTAGTGACTGCCATCCTATACAAGACATTGTGAGTTACTTTAAGGACTCAAATTAGAACAGGAAGTTTTGCCAGAACAGTAGATCAGCAATTGCTAGAATATGTATTTGGGTGTTCTCGCCAGTCTGGAATAATTCAAGAAAAGAGCTGCATCAGCTTGCTTGAAATCCATGAATAACATATGGTCCAACACGCTACATTGTGCTAATATTCTTAATCTGTTGGAAGTACACGACTGATTTGCTATTTACAGAGCTAGCACTCATTCATTCAAGGGCTGGGCGTACTAGGGAACCTAGAGAAACTAAACACTGCTTTTTAATTTCCAAGTGTCATATGAAAAATTTAATTCAATAACCTATACAAACCTCCTCTAGCTGCACTGCTGTTGTTTCATGGTTTGATTAACACCTCACCCTTCACAACTTGTACGTGTTTACAAGACAAATGCAGAACGCAGATGCTTAGCGCAACTCTTACACAGCTGAAGCGTTGTCCCTTTACCTTAACTTCTGGGAGGCTTATATTTTCATAGTTAATTTGATGCCCAACTTCAGGTGCTCACTTTCTGCAGCTCCTACGGGGTTCACAGGAGGCTCCAGCTGCTCAGGAGGACAGCCAGCCTCAAAGGTTAATCAAATCCCCCACCCGAAGACTAGCGAGGAGCAAAACTACGGCTTTGCAAGCTTGTCTTCCTCGCACGGGACGGGTGCCGGGGCTGAGCCTTGGTGCCGGGGAGCCCCTCGCCCCACAGCCTCTTCGTGTGACCGAGGCGGCTTCGGGCAGGGTCACGCCTCCACACCCCGGCCAGGTCACCGCAGCCCCGCAGGGCCTGCCCGGGGCTCCCCGGCTCCGCGCCCCACCGAGGCCGCCCCCTCGGTCAAATAAAGGCTCGGGGGCGACCCGCGACCTCCTCAGCGCCGCCCCCTCAGGCTGTGCACGGCCGCCCCGCCCGCCCGGGCACCCGCCACCGCCAAAGGCCGCCGCTCGCTCACCACAGCCCCGGACACGGCGTGCACCAGGCTCTCGTAGGAGGCGATGGAGGACATGGCGGCGGCTCGCTCGGGCTCGGGCTCCGGCGCCGCCGGCCGACCCGCCCGCACCGCGGCACCGGCCAGATCCAGGCTACCGGCGGCCGCCCCCGCTCCCGCCATGACGCCCGCCCTCCCGTCACGTGGCGCCTCGCCCCGCCCCAGAGGCCCCGCCCTCCGGCGGGCCCGGCGCATGCGCGTTGTCATCCCCCGCTTCGCCCGCCGGGCGGGGCGCGGGGACCGCCCTGAGGGGAGTGAGGCGGGGGATGGCCGCGGCGGGCGGGACGGAGGCCTCCGGGGGGTGGGAGCGGGGTGGGCAGGCAGAACACCCACGGGAAGGGGTGGGGGGAGGGAAATTTTAGTATCGTAGAATCACAGAATTGTTAAGGTTGGAAAAGACCTGTAGGATCATCAAGTCCAACCACCAACCCAACACCCCCAGGCCTCCTAAACCATGTCCCGAAGTGCCACGTCTACGTGTTTTTTGAACACCTCCAGGGATGGTACCTCTCTGGGCAGCCTGTTCCAGTGCCTGACCACTCTTTCAGTAAAGACGTTTTTCCTAATATCCAATCTAAACCTCCCCTGACGCACCTTGAGGCCATCTCCTCTCGTCCTATCGCTAGTGACTTGGGAGAAGAGACCAACACCCACCTCTCTACAACCTCCTTTCAGGTAGTTGTAGAGAGCGATAAGGTCTCCCCTCAGCCTCCTCTTCTCCAGACTAAACACCCCCAGCTCCCTCAGCCGCTCCTCAGAGGACTTGTTCTCTAGACCCTTCACCAGCTTTGTTGCCCTTCTCTGGACACGCTCCAGCACCTCAATGTCCCTCTTGTAGCGAGAGGCCCAAAACTGAACACAGTATTCGAGGTGCGGCCTCACCAGTGCCGCGTACAGGGGCACGATCACTGCCCTGCTCCTGCTGGCCACGCTGTTCTTGATACAAGCCAGGATATTGTTGGCCACCTGGGCACACTGCTGGCACATTTTAGCACCCAGCTGTAAGAGAGCAAGCTGGAGGTGGGAAATGCATTAATGGAAACCTGGGGCACTAGAAAGTAGTTAGGTTGGAAAAACAGATCTGAAGTGCTTTTTATATATCTAGTATTGTACAGCAGGTTTTTTCTCTATACCAAGTAGGCCTTGCCTCACGGAAGCTTCGGATAATTGCTGTGGCTTTAAGAAAAATTCAAAATTAGGGTTGATACTGGGAATACTGAAGAAATCCATTGTTCCTTCCTGTGAAAGTACAATAATACCTTTCCTATCCACCGCCAGCTTCCTTTTCCCAAACATGTAACGTAAGCATTTAATTACAAAGAGGAGACAATATTTAACTTAACATTCTGTTTCTACTTTTTCTAACTTCAGCCCCTTTCCGTACACCTAAAGTCCAGTATCTTTCAAAATAACACTTTTTCAAGCCGATCATTTCTTATTCTCTGTGGACCAAACAAGCTTGTTGCTTTTTTCCAACTATTTTGTTTGCTCCTTTTCCCGGTCCGTAAGCCCTTCCTTACTCCCTCTTTACCTTCACGGCCAAGAGGCTGCCCAGGGCCTGCAGCCAGAGCCCACCATTACAAAAGGAGAATCCCCAGGCTTGTCCCTTGCTTTGCTGGCTGGGGATGGAATAAGAAGTGCTACAAAGATGGAACTAGACACAGGTAGCTGGGCAAAGGACAGGGTAGCCACAGCTCACAGTAGTTAATTAGGGCACACGGTGACAGGACTATTAAATACACAGTTTGGGAAATGTCAAGAATCGTATAGCCTCCTCTTAACCTCTTATGTAGAAGAGGTTCTGCATGGTAGGAAGGAGCTGAGGAAATGAAATGAGGTTGGACATGCCACAATTTATGAAATCACTTGGGACGATATCTGTGTCTGTTCCTATCCTGTTTTTTTTCCCCATTCTCATGTCATATACTGGTTTCCAGATAGCTTCAAGATTTTGCTTGTGTTAACAATGCTTCCCCTCTTCTTAGCTTCACCTATAATTAAAAAAAAAAATTAAAGATAAGAATGAAAATTCTCCTTAGCTTTGTATTGTGTTACTCCTGGGCTCTTTTTTTTTTCTATTGTTACTCCATCTTTCATACTCCCTTTCTGAACAGAAAAAAATAACTTCATAATTTGTTCATCGTGTCTGCAGTTCTTAGTTCTTCATCCACAACTCTCCAGCTGCCTGTTGCTTGAGCTGCAAGAGCTCCTAGTGCTACACCAGTGGTAGGAATCACCATACCATCCATTATCTAAAGGACAGGGCAGTTCGCACATTACACACTTCCCAAGAGTTTCACTACCACACAGCCGGATAAACCATTTTCTTTTGGGAAGACATTTACTTCATCAGGTGGCCTAATAACAGACCACTCGTCTTTATTCACCCTTCTGTGAGGAAAATCCCATGATCTTTTGGGAGGGAGGGCGGCTCTAAAGAATGCAGGCTACTCTGCCTAAGGCAAGCGTTTCAGTTTGAGAAAAACATTCTTCCAGCACAGTGCTCCAACATCCCTGTGCTCCAATGTTAGATGCTGACACCAGCAACCTAAGAGGCCACAACTGTCAACTGTTTTACGGAAGGCTGATACCACTGGTAGTCCAAATAACTGTGACTGAATGAACAGTACTTTCGTTCAGGCATCACTGACAAAGTAGGCCTGACTGAAATCAGCCCTGCTGTGGAAACCTTGAGAATTATGCTAGGCTGTACCTTCTCAGGAACTAAGGAGTTTAAGCCATCTCTTATCAGGTGCTAATGGTAACCAGCCTGAGCTGGGACTAGACAAAACTAAAACTGGTACAGCTGCACAACTGCACATACACCAAAAGGGGGTTTGACTACGAGTCAATCGCTTTACGCTATAAATATCTGTAGCCCTCATGAGCCCATTGAGCTCTCCTCTACAGCAGCGGGCTACTTGGCCATGATCTCCCCCTTGAGCAGGGACACTTCTCAAGGTTACTCCTTGAGGTTAAGAGATCCCTTACCCAGCATCTAATATCTATAACAAGGTAAGCGACATTTTACCTTAGGCCTAAAAGTATATTGTATGCTAGTGGCATTTTTATATATATCCAGCTATGGCTTAATTATTAGAAGTGTAGTAAGTAGTAGAGTGTTTGACCGCCATCTAAACTATTGTTTAAATCATAATTTAAATTATTGTCAAGTCACTGTTTAATTACCATTCAATTATCACTCAATAGTCATTCAGTTACCATTTAATTTTCATTCAAACATTTGACCATTTAATTATTAATAAAACCCTTTTAGTTAACCCCACAAAGGTGCCTTCTCTTAATAATTCACCTGTGTCACCCCCCTACATGCAAAAGACTCAAACCTCTATTTAGAATTAAGATGTACATTCTTCACTGGCTATCTCCTGTCACGAAAGCAGCCAGGAGCAGCCTAGGTTTTACAGAACCAGGAAACAATTAATGCCAAGTGACTTTGCACAATCAGGGACATGTACTTTTGAAAGAAATGCCTCAAGCAGGAGAGAAACTCCCATTACTGCTGTTCTTTGTGATTCTGTCCCTCTTGTGCAGAGGGAAGCTTTCACTAAGAGTCAGTTTGTACTACAGATTGGATTTCCATTGTAAATGTGCACCCAAATAATTCTCTACTATTACTATTCTATTTAGCAACATTTTTAATACAAGACTATACCCTGTATATACTGTAAAACAGAATATTAACAGGTAATGCAACAACTGCGATATTCCAAAACCAACATACTTTGTTGTTGGAACATACAGACCTAGTGAAGCTGTCCAAGAAAAACAATGGAAATGCTACAGATGAAGTTAAACAAGACGTTATCAGTGTGTTCTGCAGGGAAAAAAATGGAACCTTCCTATAAAAAGTTTTGTGAAGACATGGCCTTAGGTCTTCACAGAAATGCTGCAAATTCAACGGGTCTCCAGCAAACACGTCATACCTGCAAGCAGAGCTTAATGAAGGACAGAAGGCCCAAGTTACCTCCTTCTCCTCAAATTTGTCAACTCTACTAGAAAGCCTAGAAGTGAACCATGTTAAGCAACTACAAATACAAACACATTCTCTCTACATGAACTGCATCTCAGTAATTTCTTATTTGCGTAATTTTAATTCTGTAGATTCCTGTACAAGGAGGTAACAGATCTTGAGAAACTTCAACCTTGACATTTTCTTTGGCCGGCCCACAGCTTTGTTTCTGATTCATGACAGAGAATGCAGACACCATTAATGAATCCAGAGGTCAAAATTACTGCTTCTGCACTGTGTCCTACCTTAGCAAATAAAGGATGAACTCTGAACCTAAACCAGTTTTACCCTACTACTCTCCTTGTTCTAACATTAATTTACCAAAAAAAATTTAGAGATGCACATCTCCTTTTTTTGCTTAGAAATTCAATTGATTAGAGAGTGAAAAAATAAGACAGATTTAATTACTACTTTCAAAAGGACTTTCTGAATCTGTCGCAAGACTTATCTTTCAGAAGAGGTTGATAAACTGGATCATACTCCCAGCACATCATGGATTAAAGCAACTAGAGATGAAGAAATGAGACTGCATGTGCTGATAATTTGCATTCATTACATAGCACAATGTTTGATCACACAAGCTTGGCAAGATCCGGCTTAAGTATAAGACCATGGAAAGACCTGCCTATTCCAGAAGCACGCATTGTAATCACAAATGTATTAAAAAGCCCATTTCTTAAGTATGCGTGTGTGTGTGCATTTTGCCTGAACAGATTTTGACTGAGCCTCTGGAATGCTGCTGAGTTTTTGCTACACACTTCACCTAGGCTCAGGGACATCTGAGAAGTTGAAATGCTTTTCAGTTTAAATTACTTGCACTTGCCATTATTAAATTTAATCTCCTATCATGCTACTTATTCAACAGCCTTTCTAGTTCAGACCAAATGTTCCTTAGCCACTTTCAGTTTTACATAGGCTAAGTAACTGTCAAACACAAACTTTGGTGCCCTGATGTTTGTTTTTTTCCCAGGCACTTGATAAATGTCTAACATCTGTCCTACTTGCACATTTTTGTGGTCTTCCTTTTTTTCCAAAAAGGCTAGTAATTAATTCCAGTTTTGATTTTTATTTCTTCTGATTTGAAAAGTTTTCACCCAAGAGACTAAAGAAAAAAACATCACAGATCATAAAATGGCTTCTGAAAATCTATTTTTCTCAAGCACTTTTCATTATTGTGGGGTAACACAAAAAACCTAGAGCAAATCTTCTTTTAGAACAGTTGTGTTCATTTTTCCGTATAAACTGTTGGCAATAAGCCATTTTTTTAGATCAATTTTTTAAAATCTGAAATAAGAAAGCACAAGTGGCACTTGGTGCTTTTATTTTCCAGATGAGAACTAGACACTAGTGGCTGAGCTTCAGCATGAATTTTCTCTAATGAGAGGCACTGCAGTTAGCAGCAGCTCAGCCGCTTCATTCTCAATATAATACCTTGATATTTTTCCATCTAATTCTGATGACTTCCTAATAACTTGTACCTTCAGCCTATTTTAAAAGGTAATTTTATTGAACACTGCACTGGTTGTTAGGCAATTGCTCTGATTTGTGTGCTATGATACTTTTCTTTCTGAAATGCAAGATGCAAACAATCTCATTCCTAGAAACTCTTACCCTCCAAAGTAAGAACATCAGATTTAGAAAACTAAAGGTGTCAGGAATGGAATTCCCTTCACTATGAACTGATTTAGATCTCACTTCCTTGTTATTTACTTTATAGTTCACAAGTAAGTGCCTTTTCTTTCTCAATACCTTTGTTCTGTACAAATTATGCTTACCATCTGACTGCTTCAGCTGCTGTATTTCAGGAAGAAATTCCAAGATAAACTGCTACCCCCAATCCCGTAATCTTTCACATTCAATTTATTTACACCTAGTAGCAACTTGTGTTCCTTGTAGCCACTGAAATGTTTGCTCATTAAAAAAATCCTGGTTTTAGTGAATGTGTGCAACAATGGTGCCAAAGTTTGTTACCCACTTACTTTACAAAAAGAGTCGCAACACATTCTGCAAATACATTTATTTATTGGTAAGATCTCAAGCTTGTCCGAGACCATCCATGTAGAATATACATTTCAAAAGCGTATTTGTACATCAGACAGGTACAGTAATAACACTCTGTTAGCAAGATTACAAGTTAACATCTTGATTTGGTTAGTCATCAAGATTCAGATTTACAGGAAAGTCCTCGGTATTTACATTCAATAGGACCTCCAGTCAGTGGGAGTGAAGGGAGGTTTGTCTCACATAAAGTTCCTGTTTGTGAGGACCACACCAGGAGAATGTGATCTACCTAAGCTCTGATTCACAAGGTGATCAACTATTTGCAGCCCAAAGTCACCTGAATCTTTTCGCTGCTCCATAGCACAGATCCACCAGCCACCACCTAACCTGCTTCATTTCTTTGTCACATTAAAACTGTTCCTGCTCCCCTTGTATTTGCATTTGCTTGTATCATACTACTGACCTCCTATGACTTGTCCTGTAGTACTCAATTTAGTGGTCTCTGCACCCAATTGGAAGTTGCCATTTTTACTCCATTTCAGCTCTTTGGTAATCCAGGATTACTTTTCTACAATGCTGCCCTCACTCCGTCATCTATGAAGTAAGGTTGAGGCCCACCTCTGCAAAGCTCTGATTAAGGTTCATGAGACACTTTTCTCTAGACATCAAGAGAAAATACTGCTACCATTTTCCTAGTGAATCACCTTCCTGCTCGAGGATGCCAGGCCACTTCTGTACCAATACCAGCCACTATCAGACTACCCTCCAGCCAATGAAAGGAAGCAACCCTCTAGCCTCTACCACTATTCCAACAACCCGCTTGCCATACAACCCTGAAAGCCCTGCAGTATCCCTCAGCCTAGATGCCCTGTGGGGTTCCAAAGGGGCTCCAAACACCTCCAGGCAGGAGTATGCCACGATCCACAGGAAGGTACATGCCAAAGCTGACCTGGCTCCAACCCACCCCAGCAAGGTCCACAACCTCCCATCCCTTTGGGTGAAGGATTCTGCTCAGATAGCAGTTGCTAGAAGCTCCCCAACAATATTATTTGCTCTTAGATCTCACAGAAGAGAGCTGTACAGGCATATACAAGAGTGTGGCTTGTACAAGCTTTATGCAAAGGCCCTGAAGGTAACAAGAAAAACAAAGTGGCATTTAAAGATAGATATTTTAAACTACAGATACTACCGCTGGCCACTTGCTGTTTCTATGACATGGTTTTACCTTTACATGGCTTTTTAATACTCATTTATTGACACATTCTACCTCTGGCATATCACTACTCTGTCCGGCCTTGTCCCACCCGCCTTTATCCAACTTTGAGACAGTCTGGCTCCTGCCTATCTGGTCACTGCCTTCCAACAAAGACAAGCCAAGCTACTTTGACAAGTGGCTTCTATTCACAGCCCAACACTGAAGTGAGAGAAAATTCTTTAAAAATTCTGGTAAATTACGAGACAGGCACCAAGCCTTGCATTCTCCACATTATTGTGCAACAGAACTCACTGTGAACTAGTAGAGTCTGGAAGTGGTATCTGACCAGACATTTCCTATTTTTCCTTGGGGCAGCAGTTGAACCACAGAGAGGACAAACAAGTCGCTCAGACTCACACACACAACATAACAGGACTACGACCCTTTACTACCAGTCACCTGCAGGTGTATCATCACGCTCTCTGGCAGAGCAGGTCACCTATCTGTGGCAACAGACTGGCCAAACAGCGCAGTACATGACTTGCTTCAAATGGCAGAAACACACACCTGAACCTGAGTCAGCACCACAGTTGCCACACCGTGCAAGCTGAACCATTCATACACACTGGCAGCTCAAGCGTTTTTAGAGTCAAATTATCAGCTAAGTGCATTACTGCCCCTATACTTCTTAGAACCACCCCTGCTCTGTGCTGCAATGGAAGCAAATAACCTGAAGGAACTGTCAGTAAATACCGGAGCAAGCACTGAACAAAATAATAACTTCCTCGTACAGCTACTTATATCCCACATTCGGAACTTATCGTCTTTGCTCATCTCCTGAGCAGTTAACTTTCTGCAGTTGCACTTCTGTTCAAACCAGTTTAGCTGCTTAGATGTCCACATGCCAACTTTGGGGACTGAGATGAGGTCCAGACATCTCCTCAATTAACTTACCAGATAACATTAAAAACAAAAAACCCACACACCCTAAGGGAGTCATGGGATGTGCACTGCCAAGGGAATCACAAGAATTCAGCTAGATTGCTAATGCTAACACCAAAATTAGAAAGGATGTTTTTTCTTGAGTCAATCAGCTCTGAAAAGGGCAACTGATGTGTAAGCAAGCAGGCAGGACACACATATGACCATTTCTACTAGCTAGCACTAACTTCCTACTTTTGACTACTCATGGGTAGACAGACACAAACAGCTAAGGTGGAGTAACAGGAAACTGTAGGGAATAAATTCAAGATGTTCCAATTCATGCACAGCACATATGCACCAGCCTGAATGAAGAAGTCAAGTTTCAGCCTATACTGAGGGTGACCTACTTCAGGTATTTTCTCTTAGGAAAAGGAGATCAGAAGTATGACCAAAAGCCAGGTACTCACTAGTCATAACTTGAGTTCACCTGGTCATGAAGACAAGCCCTTAAGCATTTAGTTCCAATTTAAATCACAAGTTATATATACAGTTTAGTTGAAGCACTTCCACATTTAATTTAAACAAAATAGGTTTTATCAGAAAGTTACACAAACCAAAAAAGCTTTATTTTTCAAAATCATACTTTATTTTTAAATGCTAAGAGAAGTATTCAGAACTGTATTTCTTAAGCAAAACGATTCACATTTCATTCTGCAGGGTCATTAGCATGAGAAAAAGCATTTGGGGATTTATTTTTTTTGCAACTGTTGTTGAGTTCCTACACAACTCCTTTTATTTAAACATGGTAACATCAGTTATGGCTCAAGATATAGAATTGCAAGAGTAACACAAATGTTGAGACTCGGGTGGTGAACAGGGAACTATGGTCATTTTTCCACAGAAAGATAATATTTTAGCTAAGACAAACAGAAGCAACAACCATCTTTATTGGTAGACAAATCAATGGACCATCATCAGGACAGACGTTGCTTCAAGGATACCCCTGCTGTTAATCCACAAGTGTTAGGAAGAATATTCTGTCTGCTCCAATTACTTCACCTTTTCCTCTGTACCACAAGCCTCAAAAACATGGAAGTATGAAACTGTGACAACAGCTTTTTTTTTTTTTAAAGAAAAGGATACAAGAAAAGATGGAAGACTACAGTATGCGGTGAAGGAAGAGTCATCACCTCTAAAGAGACAGCAGGACTTTGGCCAAGAAATTTTAATGAGTAAGCTTGTAAGAACTCAAACCGACTCAGAACCCAGAGCTGCAATTTTGTTGGATATTCTCCCCTTCACTGATTTATAACTCTGCATTTGCATGTTCTGGATGGCTTGCATTCAGTGGGACAGAGGTAGTGATGGGAACAAGATTCCTTCCCTAAAGTTTCCTTCCCTAAAGTTTCCAAATACATGAAACCTGGTAAGCATGGCCCCAAGGAAGGGCGAGTGCAACCAGCTGAGGACCTGCCAACTGGGAAAGGACAAGAGCACAAGCACAGACAGTAAGCTGCTCTCCCATACCCAGACTGATAAATAAAATGTTACGTAAAGGTGCTGGACAAGAATCGAGCAAGTAACAAAACTTCTGTGGCCACTGCAATATGTACTTCATGCCAGGTGGTGCAAAGGATAGGACTGTACCTTTGCTGCACAGTTGTGGTGATCAAAATATTACATTATTTGCAGAACTGCCAGAAGTTCCAGTGTGTAACTAGCCAGCATGGTTATACTGATGATTTTAATAGCTATATGAAGTCAGTCATCCATTTAAAAAAAACTATAAGGACTTGTATTTGCAGACAATTCCTTTATCCAGTTAATTCTTCAGACTTGTCCCACCTTTTCTATTTGTGACTAGGCCAACTTTTCTGGCCTAAGGGGATTAAGACAGACTTCAACTGTTAAAGTTCCTTCCTCTTTGCTCACTGGGAATAATTAAAAAAAAAAAGAAATCCAGAATAACACAACAGCAGGTTTTTATCTTACACTCCTGGAATATTAAGTTTTCTTACAGGAGCGTTCATTCAAAGGAAACTGTCTGTAATACCTATAATAAAAGGTTGCAACTCTTGGACAAGGAGGGATGGTTTAAACTAGGTCATCTGCATATAATTCGAGTGCTATAAACCAATTATTGAATAAAGTCAACGCTTGGGGCTAGAGAGCAGTTCTCCTCAGAACACCCCGTTTCTCTTCTTAAGAAGATCAGAGGTACAATGGTTTGTTTTATTGCAACACTTGTTAGCCAAATCCAATCCTTCCCATTCAGATATGATTTTTAAGAACCAGGGATTATTATGGTTTACTGCCAAATTTGGCAGACAATTTACTGATAAGATTCATGACCTTGGGATTGTTCTGGTACTTGGATATATTTACTGGGTTCTGGGCAACATCTTGGAACGCAGCCATAACTTCTGCATCCTGCAGGACAAAAAGCAAAAAAATTAGGACATTTATAAAACAAGTCTACAAAAGTTTGTGGTTATGTGATTCCAACACGAATATAGTCTTGCTCAGCTTTTCACGTGACGAGACTAGAATAGAGTTTTGGGCAAGAGGTCTCTAAAGAGAGCCCAGTGATATAGTGCATGCTCTTAACACTGCATCAGTAAACACCAGAGTCATTACTGAACTTGGTACAGTAATAGCACAATGTGTGAGGAAGGGGAATAAGATACAAGTTCTTTTTTCCCAAAACAGGAGCCAAACACAGCCACAACTACTGGTTTATTTCTATTCGGGCATCTTCAAATGCATTTTGAAGGAGGCAGGAGCTCTATGTGCGTAGCATGCATGATAGGATAACCCTCCTCCAAGCAACAGCTGGTACTCATCCCTTTTACCTCTGTTCCTTTTAGCAGCAGAAACTGATCTGCTGGACTGTAAGCAGATGATGTGGCAATGTTTGGCTTTTAAAAATGCATCTAATTCTCAGTCATTCCTCACCTCCTCTAAGAAATCACAACTGGAAGAGAATCTTGTTATCTCTCATCACGCTACTGTTGTGATTAATAAATACAGTCACATATATGTTAAAGTCAGTGGTCAAAAGAATACCAACTTCATCTTCTCTATTTAGTATAAGAAGCATTAATACTTTTTTCTGTACTTCTAGTACACTTTTGGCCTCCATTAAACTAGAATTGTTTTTACTCATTTTACCTGTGCATGTTTTGAACAGTGCCCTTTAATAAATCTGTACAGACCAATTTTACATCTCAGCCTGGAAAAAGGTTTCCATTATAAGCAACTTCTGCAAAGATTTTCAAGTTTTCTTTAGTCCAGCTGAAGTGCAAGAAGTTTATTACATCCAATACAAGTCATCTGCATCAGCTGTATTATCATTTGCTGTTTTTTCTAGCACGTTTAAGTAGTTTCACTGGAAGATACTATCTTCCCTAGACTTCTAGCCCATTGCTACCACAGATGTACCCTTTGGAAATGGTCAAAAACCAACTGGTGTCCTCAGAGCTATCTGTGCTACAGTAACACCACCCTGTAGCTATTCTAGTTAAACAGCTTTCAACATCTGTGTCTGATACAAGTCTGATCCAAAATTGCATTTGGTAGGTGTGGACTCCACCGAGATCACCCACATGGTTTAGTCATGTTTTGTACATGTTGGGAACCAAGAGTCAAGTCTTATCTTTTGTTAGAAGGGTTTACAAGTGTTTTGTCTCCCTTACAAAAGGGAATCTCCAAAGTCTATGAAAAATAGGATGCTGAAATTCAGAAAAAGGACACTAGATATATTTTCTCCACTTTACAGGATTCCAATGCAAAGAAAAAAAAAAAGTAGTCTTTCACAACCTCAAACTTCTTGAATTTCCAATTTCAAAACCGGGCACATGACTGTAAGATTGTGTCCTGTTGTTAAATCTGTGTTTTCACCTGTATATGAATCCAGAACAAAAAGCTGAGTAAACTTAGTCACTGGTTTGTGTCAAAGCACACCTAAATGAATGTTGACTATTCAATTTTATGCTATGTGTTTTATGCTCCTATAAATTCACAGCAAGTAAATTATTCTGTATTTGTGCAACTCCCTGGAAGCCCTTAACCTTAGACTGTGTTTACCACATCCAGGGTTTCACACTGATAAGCAATATTATCAGAATAAAGTTTAAGACTGAAGATATCAACATTTCCATAGGGAAATATTTAGTACATAAGGTAGAATGGGAACCATTGTGTAAACAGCATTAGTGAAACACTCAGTTTTCTAATGCTCTAGTCTTTAGTTGCAGAAGGATGAAAAAACTTCTAAGGGAAAACTTATTACTATTCTTTTCTCCAACTTACACATTTTGGTGTAAGTCTGGGTCTAACATATGACTACATGTCAAATAAGGAATCCATAGGTACATCTTACACACCACTCCTCTTAAAAGGAACTTATATTTGACCCATGACAGCTCTCCAAAACACAAACGTCATGTTGTGTCCAGAGAAAGCAGTTGCACATGCAAGATAGGAAGTACTATCTGTACTCGGCCCTGGTGAAGCCGCATCTCAAATACTGTGTTCAGTTTTGGGCCTCGCGCTACAAGAGGGACATTGAGGTGCTGGAGCGTGTCCAGAGAAGGGCAACAAAGCTGGTGAAGGGTCTGGAGAGCAGGTCTGATGAGGAGCAGCTGAGGGAACTGGAGTTGTTTAGTCTGGAGAAGAGGAGGCTGAGGGGAGACCTTATCGCTCCCTACAACTACCTGAAAGGAGGTTGTAGAGAGGTGGGTGTTGGTCTCTTCTCCCAAGTCACTAGCGATAGGACGAGAGGAGATGGCCTCAAGCTGCGTCAGGGGAGGTTTAGATTGGATATTAGGAAAAACATCTTTACTGAAAGAGTGGTCAGGCACTGGAACAGGCTGCCCAGAGAGGTACCATCCCTGGAGGTGTTCAAAAAACACGTAGACGTGGCACTTCGGGACATGGTTTAGGAGGCCTGGGGGTGTTGGGTTGGTGGTTGGACTTGATGATCCTACAGGTCTTTTCCAACCTTAACAATTCTATGATTCTATACTACAGAACCCTCCAGACAGCCGAAATAGTAAAATAAGAGAAACACACACAAAAATTTCAGCCAATTCTTCTGGAGACTAAAAAGCTTAGTGACAAATGAGCTAAAATAACATGCATTAGAAGTCATTGCAAAAGGTCACAACTACTACCATTAAGAAATGCAACAGAAGTTTTGCCACTTTTGAGTCTTTAATGCTTAAGAGACTAGCATCAGCCACAATTAAAAAAAAAAGGGGAGGGGGCGGGGGGGGGAAGGAAGTATCCTGAAGACAATAAAATCTTCAAGTAATGGAACCAGAAATCTTCATCAAGAAAGAAGTTTTTATACTAGTTTGCAGAGATTCTTATCCTTATGCCAATGACGAGCAATAACTTTATAAACATGTCCATAGGCAGCCATATCTGGTTCTTTGGTTGTTTCTACAGATGACAAGCTGATGTTGACAGCGTAACCAGTTTAATCTAGCTCACGTTTAGGCACACCCAGTTTTAAGGTTTACCGAGATGTTATAAGACTCAGGCATATTACAATGTTAGCTTATAGAGAATAGTCTCAAAATGAGATAATCACTAAGTCTAAAGAGATTGAGAAGGTCTTTACTCTCGGAATACTCCAGTTTCAGCCGTAACTTGTCACTATGACAAGCCTCTACATAGTGTCAATTAAAATAGTACCTTAATGATTTGGGAGAGACTTGCATGATTCTGTATCTTCAGACTTTTTTGTAACGCCTCAGATAACCTACGTAATAGCTGCCAGCTACCATTATCTGTCAACATATTCCATAGCTGCAGTGAGCAGAAGCCAAGCAGTAGAAACTACTGTTTTTTAAGACTAGAGTTTACACTGCCAATTCAGAGAGGACCAGAACGTAGTCAGCTAGACATTTTAGGAGAAGGTGGCAGTGCAGACATAGGTGAAATGCTGAATAAATCATATCTAGATGTGAAGTTTGAACAAAGAGGTCAGCAAGAGACTCAAGGGTTTGCTGACAGGTTCTACATGTTAAAGCCTGCCTGCATTATCAGAAAACACCGTCAACACAAATTCTTACAACAGAGTCCTACAATATGTTGGGGTATATATAATCAGCCTTTAATGGAGTTTTCTTAAAGGCATGTGTCAGGCGCTTAATATTTAGCTGCACCCAAAGCTCTGTTTTCAGCAACTCTAATTTCAAACTCCTGTATTACAGCATAAATCAGCCAGGTAAGGAATACAACTATAAATCCTGGGCTTTTTTGGATCATTTGCATGCAAGTCAACACTGCTGACTCTGGCAGGCCAAGTAAAGGTGTGTTTCCGAACACCAGCAGCCATTAAAGGAACCCATGAACTTTTGCATGGAAGGTGATGTCTTTTTTGTGATTTCAGGACATACCAAATAAGGGTCCCTTGTGATGCTTTTATTTAGATGGGGATCATAGCTGTTCAATGAGCTGAGAACAACATGTAACTCTAGTTTAACCACAAAAAAAGTAACATGAGACTTTTATACTTGATCACATTAGTATGCAAATAGAACTATATAGCTCAGATTTTTCCTAGCCCACCTGCCCCTAAAACTGCTGTTGTCAGATACGTCCTATTTAATCTGCTGGAATACTTTTCTTGTGGAAAAGTAATCATTACATTGAGCAATTAATCGAGCACACTGGGAAAGTAAGCTTTCTGAACACGGATTTAGAAAATGCCAGGTGCCAAACTACTCTGATACTACTTTGCCTCTGGCAAAAACCAAACGCTTAATCCCCTAACAGAAAGGCAATTGCCATCTCAATATTATTACAATATATTGTGTTGCAACAATATTAACAATCATTTTTTGTTTGTGCATAATTGTCTTGCCACAATGTGCGTGCATTCAAAAAAGGAGCAAGTGAATTGGAGTGTGTGGAAAATAATCATTCAAGAGACTCAAAAGAGATTAGGAACTCCATAGAGCATATAGTTTTGCCTATCGTAGGCACATATGGGGCATGGCATCTTTAATTAAGCTCCCATCAGTTTAAAAAATAGCTAACATTGATTCCAGACAGCCTGGTGCCACACACACAAGGACAGAATTTCACAACAGAAAAAAACAAGCATGCTATCCAGAAGGTTACATCTTTGTTCCTTCCCTTAGCTCATAGGTGTTGTTCTTCCCTTGTTCAGAACATTTAGCTTTGATTTTAGCAAATACTCACCTGCATGGCTGCAAGGACTTCTGGATCACTGAGAATCTCATTAAGACCTGGCATACCTCCAGGCATAGCCCCAGGAAATCCACCTGAAAACCCAAGACAAGAATGAAGAAAAACATTTAATTCATCTATACAGGAGGCTCACTGAGAGAGACCAAGACGTACTTCCTTTGCCACACCTCTAAAGCCATGTCTTCCATAAGGCTACAGCTGGTCCACTGAACAGTAAAGCAGGGTCTTTACCTTCTCTTTCTGTGAAGGCCTACATTTTACTTCATCCATGTTTTTAACCCAATTGAATGGGAGGCTTGTAATGAGTGTCAGGTTTTAGCACAGGTTTGTGTACAGATGCAGTTATTTTTCTGGTTAACTTAAATCAGGCAGGTCTCAAGCCCAGGAGCATAAGGAGTTTGAATGCCTGGGGTGAACAGTTCAGGGCAAAAGCAGATCAGTAGTAGTATGTCCCAGGCACGTTCCACATTTGGCGGGAACTTTAGGTTTGAAAAAAAAGTTACCACCAAAAGGAAAAAAAAAAAATCCCTGAAGCAAAATTCTTGAGGTTCTGTTTTCAAATCCTTAATCAGCAGCTACCCCAGCTGTGCTAAGCAGGGTAGGTATGGTCTCATATTTGGTTCCCCTGACAAGCCGACCCTGTTGGAGCATGCACGCAGCCTACCTCAACTACATCTCAATCTTCAAGAGCGTTAGTAAGGCTCTTGTTCCTTCCCAATTTATTGTACCCCAAAATAACATCGAAAGCCCAATTTTCATGGAACTGTTCAAGGACAGCTTTTTCTATAGGGTAAGCTGCACCACCTCCTTTGAGAAACTATCCTGTTCAACAATAGCTTGCAACCAGCACAGATTTTCCTAATACTCAATCCAAATTTTCAACTTTAAAACTACCGTTCTTAAGCTGAATGGGTCCAAGGCACCCTGGGTAATTTAGAAAACATTTTTATACTAGTTTTTCACCACATACTATTAACCAAATACTGCACCTTTGTTTTCTCAGCCCTAAGTCCTTTCATTGTTATCCATCATTACTGATTTCTGTTGTCCCTCTACTTGCTACCCAGTGGCAATCCTCTTAAATTAAGAGAAAAAAATCCCATCCCTCTTCCCACTAGTGCTCAGAGTTATTTGTAGAGAAGTTCTAAGCTTCATAGAATATTTTTCTCTCTGTCTTGAGAACAAAAGCTATAAAAACCATGGTTATAACACTCCACATGGAAACAACAGTCACCTCTACCTCAAGTATTGGTGCTTAAAAATAAAATACCTGGGAAGCCACCTGGGAAACCACCAAACTGAGCTCCTCCTGCCTGTCGTCTTGCTTCTTCCTCCTGCAGATGAAAGTACATCATTCCACACAAAGCAATGGAAATGCAGCCTGTTTTTTAATGCTCAACTGGTTTTAGGAGAAAAAAATAATAGCTGAGACTGTTTCAGGCAGGGAGGTTATCACAACAAAGCAGTTCACTATGTACAAAACCACTGACAAGAAATAGCAATGTCTACTCTTACTTTAGTATGTTTTTGCAGGTAAGTTATGCAGAGTATGTTTTTACTGAATATGAACTGTGTGATTTTTTTTAGCTCCTCAACTTATATTTTTCAACTAACTCCCACCCCAACATATCAAAATGTATCAGTAAAGCATGAAGAAAAAGCAAGCAAACTGTGTCAGAAAGTGAGGAAGAGAAGCAAAGTATTATCCCAAATTTAAAACCTCACATTTCAGGAGACATAAGTACTAAGTGAAAACTATTCTGGTACAGTCATACAATAACTGAATTCTTCAAATACAGGATTAGTAGATATTCCAGAGCCTATTTTCATCATAAGCAATAAAAGCAGATGCAGTACAATGCCCCCTTCTCCAGATTCAATTATTGGTCAAGTAACCAAGACAGAAATCAACTCTCTAAAATTTAATTCTAAGACTTAAAATGAAAGTAATTCTTCTCTGCAATTCATTTTGACCAAAATAACTGACACTCTCCAAATTATTAGGAAATATTAAAGCCTAAGTATTCACCCTTTGTGCTCTTTCATGCTCCTCCCGTGCCTTCTTCACTCTTTCCATTCTTTCCTTGATTTCTTTTTCTTCACGCTTCCGCTCATATTTTCGGCGATGTTCTGCAATTTTCTGAGCCTGTTACAATAGAATACCAAGATTTCATATACGTTTCTAGCATATCACACAACGTATTTCAATACAAATACATGTAAGCATAACCATCTGCTTTTACCAGTTCTCAGAAATAAGATTTGACCTCACATCCTAAAAGCCCTTTTGTTTGAGGAGCCATCTGCTACTTCCTCTCTATGGCAATCAGTTATTCATGTCTACTCGGCCCCAACCGGATTCACCAGAACATGCACTCTAGTATACTTTTTTGCTATAGAGGTCTGGGACTTGCACCATAGTTAGAACTTAAACACGTTATCATTCCACATCCCTTTGTGCTTTTATGCTGAAATATTAATTTCTCCAGGGCTAAAACCAGCAACTGTCCCGGAAAAGGGAATTTTCACTGGCACAACATCAGGAAGTGTAATTCCCCCTGCACACATAACTTTTTAGGTAGTGTTATTGCTGTTCCAGATGCCTTTGCAGCACATACAGCTACATATAAGCAGACCAAATAATTCCTGAACCAAACCAAGAAAGGGCTGGTGGGGAGAAAGTTTGCTTTCCATCATTAGCTTTTTCTCAAGTCTATCAAATCTACAGCCCCAGCAGAAGAGAGTAGTTAGCAACGAACTCCCCAAGGCTCCTCACTCAGGGGTCATTATAACAATAGAACACTAACTACGCACTGCTTTCCTGAAACCAGAATGTATCCTTATATAGCATTGCAAAAAATGGTTCATAATTTCACAAGTTGTGTATGATGGTTACCCTGTAACACTCCTGTAAATAAAAACCATAACCAGCAAAATCAAGCTTCAAGAACAGAGATACTAACACCTACTCCTACAATGGGCACTCTTCTATTCTTTCAGAATACTCTTTAAACAAAGAAATTATTTTATAAGTAGTGAAGTTTTGGTACAACTTATTGTAAAACTAGGAGATTTTCATTCCATACCACATCATTCTTGAAGTACATCTGCCAGAGAAAGCAGACTGCAGGCAGCAGGAATGACTGATATTGAACGCAGTATGTGTTACCATAACCTGATGCTACAACCATTCAATAGTTCATTAAGAGAGAGGTAAGTGGTTGTTGGAGTTGGGTTGTTTTTTTTTTAATGAAACAAAGAGTTTCCAAAGTTTGGATTTCCATTGTTTCTAAGTATTTCTCAAAATGAACTAAGCATCTTTAGAATTCGACTGAGACTTTCAGCTCAAAGTGCTACAAACTAAAGTGCTAGGAAAGCTGGAAGTGAATAAATTAGATGAATATATCATCTTCACTTAAAGATAAAATCACCCATGAAAAGATCATACATTTTTCCTTTAGCTGCATACACAAATTCCCACACGGTTGACAACTACACATCAATGTATCACAGACACACTCTGCTGTTTCCATGCACAGGCAGATTAACTGAGAAATAAAAGGTTCCCACTCAGCCAAGCATTAAGTATACCTCTTATAAAACAGGTTGAGACTTAAGACCTAAGAGATGAGAAATAAAACCAAAACTAAACCCACTTTCCCCCTATTCCTCTTCTTCCCAAAGCTCAACTTCACCCCTTCGTTCCCCACTCTTCCACCTCCTCCCCCCACCCCGAACAGCAGAGGGGGATGGGGGCTGTGGGTCAGTTCATAACACTGCACCTCTGCCACTCCTTCCTCCTCACGCTTTTTTCCTGCTCCAGCATAGGGTCGTCCCCCCCAGAATACACAAACTGCACCAACGTGGGTCATTTCCACACATTGCAGTTCTTTAAGAACTGCTCCAGCGCGTGTCCTCCCCACAGGGTACGGCCCTTAAGCAACAGACTGTTCCAGCATGGGTCCCCCTCGGGCTGCAGCTCCTGCCAGAAAACCAGCTCCTGCATGGGCTCTTCTCCATGGGCCACCGTTTCTGCCAGGAGCCTGCTCCAGTGTGGACTCTCCATGGACTGCAGCTTCCTTCAGGGCACATCCACTTGCTCTGGCATAGGGGTCCTCCATAGGCTGCAGGTGGATATCTGCTCCTCTGTGGAACTCCATGGGCTCAAGGGGGATAGCCTGCCTCACCACAGTCTTCTCCATGGGCTTCAGGGGAATATCTGCTCCCATGCCTGGCACACCTCCTCCCCTTTCTTCTTCACTGACCTGAGTGTCTGCAGGGTTGCAGATTTTTTTCTTTACTCCCCACTCTCACACAGCTGTTGCACTGTGTTTTTTAACCCTTTCTTAAATATGTTATCACAGAAGCGCCACCGGTGTCACTGGCTGGCTCAGCTTTGGCCAGCAGTGGGTCTGTTTTAGAGCCAGCTGGACCTGGCTCTGTCTGACATAGAGCAGCCACATGTCTCTTCTTACAAGAGGCCAGCCCTGCAGTGTCCACCTCCCCCCAACCTTGCCACGTAAACCCAATACAATGCAACAGCTGCAATCTGTGGTCTGTCAACCACTTTAAAGGAATATGCAAAACAGATGAAAAAGAAAGCCTGCTATCGACGGTCTTACATTTTTTAAAGAAAAGTTCTTCCTTAGAAGAATGCTGGGGTCAATCACTTGAGAAAAGCTGAAAACCAGTCTACAGAGATTATGCTGCCCTCATGGGGTAGACTAATGAAAGTACAAATCACAGCAGAGTACTTCCTTTGTTAAAACATGTTTAGGATGAAGCTTTAATCAGTTCAGAAACATCTGGAAAAAACACCACTGTCAGCGTTCTCTTACTCTTCTGAATGTTTTTAGTCTAGATTCTAAAATGCTTGGCAAACTTCAACTGCTTCAGATTCTTCTGTTAAGATTTTAAGAAGTAACATATTATTTCATAGTTCAGTTACATGCCCAGCCCCAGAGACTGAATTTCTCTACACACAGCTGTAAACAGCTATGATTGAAGACAGAAGTATTTATAAACTCAGTTTGAAGTGTCAGATAACACATGAACACACTCCCACAAGATAACGGATATTGGAAGAATCTGAAGGCAGCAATGTCACTCAGACAAATAGAGGAGGTACCTCCATTATGCCTCCCCACTTACTCTCGGTTGCACCTCCTTCAGCATGGCACTAGCATCTTCATCGTAATCCAGTTTACAAGCTAATGCAAGATCATGAGCAGCCTCCTCCCAGTGACCCAGAAGTCTGGAATTCAGAAGACACCAACATTCAGAAGGAAAAAGCAAACTGAACTCGTAGTTCTTCAAAATATTGACAACCATACAGCATTCAGTATTTTTACCTGCAGCTACACGGACTTAGAGGTTTAAAGTTTAATAATCATGGTGTTTTCTGTAACCTGCACACTACGATACCATTAGAGGATACATGCTTGCTTCATACCCTTACAATAACTTTTGCTTGAAGTAACAATGAGGTAAAAAACCCTCAGTCAGCTAGTATCATTATTTGCTATAAACAAGAAGGGTCTAACAGGGAGAAGGTACCCTACCTAAACATGAAGCACACTAATAAAAATCCTCTGCACTGCTAAGCGCATGTTTAGTGTAAAACTACACATTCAGTGTTCTGAACAAGTCTACACCACTACTACCTCAAGCTTAAGTGGACCCTCTTTACTCAGCACTCAAACATCCTAACTAACTGGATGCACCATGTCTTAGCTGAAGAGGTCATACAACCTACCGCATGCAATTCTTAACTATTCATTTGTGCAAACTCTTGATAATAAAAAATTTACATGAATATTAAGTTAATTATACTTAAATTAATTATTAAATTTAATTAAATACCATTTACAAAGGGTAAATGGTCAAAGCTCTTCTGCTTACAAACAGAGGTGTTAATCCAAACCATGCTCCAGTCTTCTCACTCCTAGGCTCCATGCCATTTATTAAAACTGTACACATTAACACACTACTCTCTGAACACTGTTTAAAATGCCCTTTTTTTTTTGTAAGTTCTATTAGCATTTAATCTTTCCACTTTTATATAGATCATAAATAGTGTCACCTTAATTTCTTTTGGCTGATTTATTGTAATTTAAAAAAAGAATTTTAACTACAGTTGGAGGGGGATGCACGCTGGCCTAATGCCATGTTAAATAATTATACTGTTTGCTTAATAACCCTCTTCTGTTTGCTTAATAACACTCTTCAATTGCAACAAATGGTTCCCTTAATAACTAGGCAGTTTAATTTACTATGTAAAAGGGCTCTAGGATCTAATGGAATAGGGGCAGCAGAGAAATGTTTAAGAATTATAAGTTAGTAAATAAAAACTGAACTAAGTGAAAACAAAAGACCTCCAAACAAATAAAACCCACGGTCCTAGAACTCATAATCTTCAGCAAATTAGAAAACAATATTCAGAACAGCAGTAATCCATTAGAAGATATGTTTTAAAAATAAAATAAAATAAAAAAAAAGCCAGTGCCAGAAGGACTACTCGTAAATTGCCATCAATAAATCATCACCATCCTTTCCTTCCTGTAAGCCATACACTCAGCACAATGGTTTCTTGGCTCATGACTACTGTTCTCAGGTACAAGACAGACAGTTTGGAGACACAGAGAAAGAAAGAATGCATAAACAAACTGTTCCCACCAAGTAACTAAGAAAATATCAAGTACAGGTGCAGTTCATTACCTATGCGCTTTTCCCCTCCATTTGTAGGTCTGTGCCGAGTCAGGATTAATCTTGATGGCTCTGTCACAGTCTCTAATGGCAGCATTTGGCTTCTGTAGTTTCACAAAAACACTGTGGGAACAAGAACATTCATTGTACATATTGAAATACCAAGTTACTAAATTAAGCTGGAAATAATTTTGGATGACTAACAGGCAAGCTAGTGAGATAATACATTTGAAGAGCTAAGTTCAAAAAGATTTTGTAGTGATAATGAAGTCACTGAAATTTAGTTCCCCGCCCCACCACTGTAGGTGAATCATTAGCAAGAAGCAAAAGCGTTCATTGTTCAGACTCAAGCCTTACCAGCAGGGATAACTTTAGTGCACAAGGAAAGGATACATAAATGCAAAGGACCGTTCAGATTCCATGGTGTTTGGAGTCTATAGCGAATGGCAATAGGAATTTGAAAAAAACAACAATAATATTATGCGTGCCATATTACATAGCCTTTAAAATGGTAAGACAAAGAAAGCACGAGTTATCATACAGACTACAAGGATCAACAGCTAGAATAATCAGGAACTACAAGAGGAGATAGGAGATGAGTCATCAAAATTAAAAGAGACAGAACAAAACACAAAGCCAGAAAGTAGCCCCAATCCCTTGTCAGTTAAGTAAAATAACTGCAAACTTTACAATACACGAGCATATCAGATTAACTAGTAGGGCAGTACTTCAGGAGGTTCAGGCATTTCAAATTAAAAATCTCTGATGGAAACACTAAAAAACGATCCTGAACTGACAAAAGTATTTGATATTCAAGATACTCCATGTCAGAACTTCTGCCTTTTTACATCTACTTGAAAACAATTTATCAGCAATTAGAGTGCCTGTAAGTAACTTCATCATTAAGGCTTGTTATAAAGCAAGCACAAAGTCACACATTCTCTTCTAAAAACAAATAAGTGGACAATGTGTCAGGAAACTGTCTCAAAGCTACACCTCACCAATGGGAGACGTTCCAATGCTGCTCAATGCACAGAACCCCTAGTCTCACAAACACATAAACCCCCCAGAACCAAAACCCAAGTCCACCAGAGAGAGGTGGATTACTCACAGCACTAAATCAGCACGGCTGTTACACTGCAGGTTTTACAATATCCTAATATACTGCTTGCTTATTTCTACAATACACCAAATTGAGGTAACTTTTAAACTTCTCCTACCGCTCTTATTTTTCATTGCTAATCCCAGTCCTGAGAAAATAAGGCATTATAAGAAGTTTTAAAAATCTACTATAATGGCAACAACAACAGTATCTTAAGGTACACAAGTGGTGTTACATGCAAAAACTTTGATACGGAAAGCAAAAATAAAAAAGCAAGGCAGGTACCAGTTAAGATACGCTAGAATGGAACAGTTAAAGGACACTAATTAATCACGTGAAAGTAATCAAATGTTGAACATTTCTTTGAATTATACCTTGGCATGGAAAAAAATCCACTAAACTATCAAGTCATCCATTGTTAGTGGGTTTTTTTTTGTGTAAAAGGCAAAAAAAAAATCTGTCTGAACTTCTGCAACCCATACTTGCCCAGCCTTCCTCAAGAATTAGGAAGATAAATATGTGTGTGCTTTATGATGTTAGGGCTACCACACATCAAATCTGACAATGCTCCCCATGCATTATCTGCAGCCTGGTAGATGTAATTAGCATTAAGGTGGGTATTGAATGGGTTGAGAAATAGGTGTGTCCTGTTCAAACATAGGACTGTTGAACAGAAACAAGTCAGTGAACAAATTTATTTAGCAGGTACAACTGGGAGAGAATTCACTTGATCCACAATTAACTTTGCATCTGAACAGGACGTAATTTCAATCATCATCTTAATCCCAGAATAAACTTCAGATTTTACAAGTGTTTGTTATCCAGCATTATTCCAACTCAACATACCAAAAGCCATATTACCACAATGCATTTTGGAACACCATTCTGCTACTTACTCTATTATCAAGACCCTTTAGATGGCTGCTTCAGCAAATCTGATTAATCACATATAAGAGAAAATGCATGAAGTGTACTTTTCTCTTTCCCTCATGTCGTGTAAGTTTACACAGATCCTCAAGTTGCCATTATATTTAGGTTCCTTAAGGAAAGTAACAGAACAGGCAGAAACATAAATCACTAGTTTATAACGACTCACCTTGCCCTCTTGGCGTACAAGATGGCCAAACAAGGATTCAGCTTGATAGCATCTGTGAACAAGCTGACAGCCTTCTGAAGTTCACCTAAATATGAGTACCAGTAAAGTTTCAATCATTATGTAATGAAATTGCATCCAAATTGCCAAACACACCTTACAGGGTGCTACGTCTTCTAGGCACTTCTTAAATGGAACATTATCAACAAAGGAAAAATCAGTTTCTCACTCTTCCTACGTTACTGAAGTACAAATTCCAAAATTAATGCTAGAGGGGAGGAGGGACTTTTCCCAGTTAAATTTGTACATTTAACTTTGTATGCAATCAATAGGAAGTCACCTCTTTATTATGCAGCTTTTCACTGCACTAAGACAAAACACTAGAGACACTAATCATAATATGTAGGGCAGTACTATAACAAACAATTTGTAATTAGGATGCTGCAGTACCTCATTCCCCCCTGTCCTGCCCAAAAAATATAGCTACATTGGGAAGACAGTACTTAAAGAAACTTTCATGTTCTAGTTAGTTTTGGGTATGCAACAGGAAGTGAGTTTTCTCTTCCTTGAAAGCATTCAAAATGGTCCAATATATTAACTTCCTTTTTTTAAAAGGAGAACTCAATGTAATGTCCTTGAATAGGCACTAAAAACTAATTTACCACCTTCACTTAGAGCATTTATCGCTTCGATCTTCTTCTCATTAGCTTGATCCATCATTTCTTCAGTTACCTAAGAAAATAAAGAAAATGAACAACACACAAAACCCAAAAGTTGTAAAGTCTAGGCCAGAATTACCATGCTAAGACAGCGCCAAAGAAGGGAACTCCAGTTTTTCTGATTCCAGAACCTTGTTTTTAATTTGCATCAAAACCATAGTTAAAACAAAAAACCCAAAACTTTCTGCTTTCAGCTTGGAGATATCTGCTACCTTTATTTTTAGCTAGAAAACACTCAAAATGTAAGTTGAATAATGGCAGATTTCTATATATCTAGTTTTCATGGGTATTTTGATAAATTTTTTTGGTGTCTTCTGACCTGATTTTCCCCACTGAACTTTTTGATGGACTCTAACCTTGAATAAGAAAAGACTGTGGTTTTAAAGCAGTAAGTTTTCTATTTAGGAGAAAGAGCCAAAGCAACAGCTGGCTACCTAGCTAATATAGTACTCATCCATCCCCCTTCAGCTGCTACTTGACTGAACTCAAAACCTCTCCCTATCTTTCCTGCTGCCACAGACATTGAAAATATTGTGCTTACCTCCACATTTTCATCTCCCATTTCTTGAGGGTCATCATTGTCTGGTTCAATCACTCCCTCATTGTCAATTTCTGGGGGGAAAAACAAAAAGCAAGATTAAGCTCCATCTACAGACAGAGAGAGGATTTCCAGAATCATATTCAAGTTGGTGAAATGTGATAAAGTCATCTGTTCTCCACACCTAAGTCGCTCTCTTCACTTTCTGGTTCAGGTGATTTAACTGGCTCCTCTGGCTGTTCCTCTGCTTTGCCCTGGAAGAGAAATGTATTTGTAAGCATACATTATTTCTGACTGATATTCTACTCCCACTCTAATAAATCACAATGCATCAGAAAATCCAAAATTAATCTTCAAAGCATCAGATTGCTCTACAGCTAAATTGGTTTATTTTTAAGATACAAATCTCCGTTTGTCCTCCTCTCAGATTAAGTCTATCATGCATGCAAATAATTCAGAGCCCAAATTTTGCCACATAAACTTCTATTATTGGTAAAGCCTGTCCTTCAAATTGTGTAGTTCAATAATCAAAACCAAATAATCCATATAATATCCAATTCAGAACCAGTCTTGCAACTAAACAACCCTTCCAATCTTCCTGCCTTCCCTCACACATTCGCTGGATCAAAAATTCTCTCAACCTAGTACTATTAAGCTAAGGTCCTTTAGCAGTGAACAATAAGCTGGTGTCAATGACCAAAATATTGTTTCCATATGCCAAGGTCAGAGATCTTTGCCACTTTTACATACTTAGGATGCTTTTTCAAATGTTTTCCTATCAACTTCTAGCTACACGACTAATTTCCTCTGAATCCCATAACTTAGCACGTCCTGCTTTATCACACACATAAGCTGCTTGTCTTCACATTCAGGGTCACAGACTATACTCACTACCTATACACAATCCCTCCATACAGTTCTACCTAGCCAGTAATTCCACTATCTACTGTCTCATTCAATTAAAAAAAAAAAAACAAACTACTTTTTCCAAAAGAATGTCAAGCTTGGGAGAATCCTGCTATAAATATCTACAAGCTAAATTTATCATCTCCCTTAAAACAAATGAACAAAAACCAACAAAAAACTCTTCCACAATACTGCCTTAAAAAGTTGATAGTTTAACTGTTCACTGCCTATCATGCTCACTAATATTTCTTCTCATGCAAAGATCATAACTTAATCCACTAATGACTACAGAAGAGGTGTATAAACAGACAGCGAGAACATGAAAAAAGAAACCAAGACTTTGTTTGGCATTTGCATTGCACAGAACATCAGGCATTCAAGATTAGGGAAATGGAGCATGATAACACTTGAAACAAACCAGGAAGCCAACTGTAACAAGCCATCTACATCATGCAATGGGCAGGCTTCAGACCGAACTGTCACATTCACTCACTCTAGCACATTCACCCACCCTATTTGAGTGAAAATTGACAGCGATTTTTTCCCTTCTCCTGCTCAGTAATTTTTGCAGAGAGTCCAAATGTTAGTTTTCAATGATAAATTCTTCATATCTCACCTTACTTGTCTCCTCTGCAGGGGCATTGGCTGGAGCAGGCGGTATTGTGCCTCCCATGCTTTTCAGCAAAACAGAGAAGAGAAGAGAAGAGAAGAGGAAAAAAAAACCAATAAGATTATCAAAATAGTGACACGTATGTTACTGATGCAAATCCTGCTGATAATCTCAGCTTTTTGTTGTGACACAAAACACAATGATTCAATTCACTGTAAAACCATCAAATAAAAAGCACACATCCACCAAGCTTTTCTCAGTGTAACGTAATGCACACTCTGTTGGCTCTTTCACCTAGAGCTCCACTGTGACTTGTACTCATGCACATCACACATCACTCACCCACCCCTTCTCACACGGAAAAGCTGCCTCCTTGGCTGAAATGGATTTTCTCCTTAAAGTGTAATTTATGTTTTAAGTCAACTAAATATTATTATTACAGATAAAATAGATGATATAGATATCTATACAATAATATAGATACTAAAATTGGAATTATTTTTGGAACAGAGGTCAAACAAGTTAAGAGAACCCTAATGGCCTAAAACGCTTATGCAATTAAAAAACTGCTGCCTAGAAAACAATTTCATTTCTTTTATGTATTGCAATATTCATGCCTTTCCTTAGCTATAAGTCAAAGAGCATTCTCTGTATAGACAGCATTCTTTCAATATAGAATAAACTTCTATATTATATCAATTTTGGTCAGTATCCAGAAATAAGCATAGGCTAAATTCTCCAGCTGTTTCATATAACATCTAATCATACCTAATGGCAGGCTGCCACAAGCACTACCATTCCCATCCATCCTCTGCCCCACATTCCCACCTACCAACAGTTTACAGTTGCTCTGGCCATACACACTTCAGAGGGAAAAAACCTGTTTCTATCAACCCAACAGGCTTGACCAACTCCTTGGGGTCCCACACAACTGGCTAGATGTGGTGCAGGGGAGAGGAGAAGGAAGTGGGCAAACAGGCAGGAGGAACTGGAAGGGTACAGGATATCTGCTTTCAGGAATTAATGCAAGATAAAACTATACCCCAAGGATGAGATCCTACAACTCCTTAAGTCAGGCTGCTGCAGTCCCATTCTCCCCTCTTTCCTCCCTCCTGTCACCAGCACCATCTCCCAGTCAGGCCCCAAGCTGGCTGAAAACAAACCTGGACGGGGAGGGACAGGATGGGGACAGGGATGAATTAGGGAAAGAGGGGGTAGAAGAGGGAAGAGGCAGAATTGACAGGTCCCGGCACCAGGCCCTGCAGCAAAAGGCAAGCAGACAGCACTACACCACCTCTATTTTAAAAGGATAAACTGTCAAGAAAAAAATACCACAAATTACCAAAAAAGGCATCCCCTGAAGCTATTGCAAAAATCTAGATGTGTCCCTGGAATGTTGACATTACTTAACCTAAGTTATACTGCAAGGACTAAACAACTGCAGTCTGATAAATCTTTACAGAGCTAGGCAAAAAACACACTACATGTAGTAACTGTTCCTCCTAAATTTTTACCTTTGCAGGCTGACAGTAGGGCACATAATCCTCTACCAGTCTGTAAAAATCAGAGTTTTCTCCAGGACTATAGGGACTGTCTAGAGTAGCCTTGGAACTTCAGTTCTGCTAGAAAACTACAAATACTAAAGCATATTAGTAGTGCTAATAGCTAATATCCAGGGTAACACAATGCACACAAGTTAAGATCCATCTAATGCTTGTTAGCAACACTTCCCCCCCCCCCCCCCCCGACTTTTTCAAAGGCTGCAGAAAGACTGAGAACCCTCTAACTCAAAAAAGCCAATAACATTCCCAGCTTCCAATCATGTATTTAAGAACAGCTCAAGCTAAATAAAGACCACAGGAATCAAATCTTGAGCAATTCCAAATTATCGGTCTCAAGATCAGCTGGTTAAGTCTGACACCTTGAATCATCTCAAGGCTGAAACAGTTTGATCAGTCCCCTCTGCCCTCTTCACAGTCCCCTGAAAAATATCCAAGCTTAGAACAATCTATGATATGTCTAACCAATATATACATATACACATTTCAAAATATGCCATTTCATGAACCGCCAAGGCTAAACAGTGTCACTCCTAGTCCTTGAAAATGTTTTTACTATCCAGTTATCCTCCACTGAATCTAGAGTTACAATCCCAGAACAATTCAAAAGCAAGTTACTCTAAAATCATCCCTTAAAACAGTATTTGATTACAATGACTGAATGTACAGCAAGGATATGCGAAGTTTGCAGTGTATTTAACCTCCACGATATACAGGTATGAGACACTCTTGTAGGAAAAGGCAGGTACTGAGCTGTTTAAATAGCACACACACACACAAAAAGATTTTAAAATTAAACCTTTGCGCTAAAACAAAACCGTGCAATTCTAGTAACAACTCTTGGGAGCTGTCAGGACTCCACTGCAACAATGACTCCGTACTTCCACTCATCACAGTGATGAGAAGTGCTGCTTTTATGACTTGTTGGAAGAACTGCAACTGTTATGTCTGCATCCACTTCCGTCACTGACAGCAAAATTATCTTTAGAGAGAAACTCGATTATCAAGAATTCAAAAGGGTCAAAATTTACCTGAACAAAACAACAACAACAACAAAAGGCAGAAAGCTCTGCTCATCAATTAGGGATTCTGTACTTCACTTTTAAGGACTACTATTGTTTCTTTGCTCAGTTGCAGGTTTTAGAAACATGTTCCCTTTAAGGACTCATTTCACAACAATTCAAGTAAAAATATTTGTATTTTTATGCAATTATGAAAAAGCAGGCATGACTAAAAGGGATGTCAAAACACTTTCCAAACATAATCATATGCTACTGTATACTTTCCTATACAGAGAGCATCTATATAGAAATTAAATACAACAGCTAGACAGAACAAAGGTTAGAAGATAGCAGGAAAACAGGTAAGACATAAGGTTTCTGATGCAATATTAACAGCTAGTCAGAAATAAAGCACTCCATTTTAGCTTCACAAGCAGTTCGCATCATTTAAGTTAGAATCATTAGCTTTAAGAAAAACAAACAAACAAACCAATCATCAGAATTTTAGTTGAAAAATTTAATGATGGATTTCGGTATCATTCAGTCACTATTCTGTAATCACTCACAACATTACCTTGGTGACTAAACCTATGTCTTTTAGATTAATACAGCTAAGCCTGACAGAGATATTAGACTCATCGAGTTTATTTCCAGCTGAAGCCAGGCCATGCTAAGTTTCAAGCAGTTTCCAAAGAATGAGAAGACCCTATAAATGCACTTAATAGTCCTACTGCAAACAGCACTACTGTGGAAGAGAAGAGGGGAATCCACCGATCTGACAGACAGCTTGACCTGAAAAGTAGTTTGGCTACCACTCCAAATATCCAAACGTATAACTTACCCAAATATTTAGCTTAAATATGTGAAGAAAACCAGAAAACTTGAGAGCTATAGGAGGTTCTACCCTGAAATATTTTTTAACTTCTGATACAAAGATATCCAGTGAAGACTACGTGGAAAAAAGATTCCGCAGTTCAAAGGCTGTTTCTTATACTTACAATACAAGCACCCTTCTATTAACCAAATACAAACTCTAAAAATTAATCTGTAAGTTAGAGTCGTCCTCATTACCACGGAGAAAGTTAGAAATCAGATGATCACCCTTCCAGTCCCTAATGCTTTCCCTGGCCAAAAGAAGTCAGCGTTCTTCCCCTCCCTCCCGAAATACTCTGTTCACACCTTCAGAATTATGCAACAGAAGAATGGAAGTAACCTAGGGCGAGGCACCGAAGTCTTTTACACAGTAGCAAAGAAACTAAAGTCCTTTAGTAGGATAAAACAGACATGCATCTCCTTCCCAGGCAACACATGCAGCTACTACCAGTACCGCAAAACCAACTGAAGTTAAATAGGAGTGTTTTTACAACCACGCTAATATTCAGGTGCATAAAAAAAGTTTAAACATCTCTGTAAAAAAACCCCAAATAAATAGTTCCTTGTAGCCATTTTCATTATGTGACATACTACAAAGTGCCTGTACTTATATATATGTATATATGCATGCACAGCCCCGCTAATTTTTCAACTAATTACAAGTATTATACAGCAGAAAATACAATTAAAATACTTTCAAATTAGGATTGAAAGCAAATTTTCTAAAACAAATCCCAGTTTGTCACTAGACGGAATCTTTTCAATTCCCCTCTTATCTGCAAGGACTCTCCTCACTTCTCAGAGTCCTTTAGAGGAGCAAGGGTTGCAAGCTATGGAAGCCAAGCAGAGGTACCCTGGCTGAATGGAGGGGTTCGGTGGGTTCTCTGCCAGCAGCAGAGGACCTCAGCCCTCCCAGCTCGGTGTTTCTGGGTGCTTAGGGTGGAACCCAAGGATGTTTTTGTGTCGAGAAGCGTCCGCTCTGACAGGCCGCGCGTGCACAAGACTACGTGCAGCGTCAACAGCACGCGTTTCAACTGCCTCACAGGGGAGCAAGATTTCAACTACTTGATACGCGAAACTTCAAGGAGCAAAACACATTTTTGGCCGGGAACCATTCCACGTGTTAAAGCGCCAGGTATTTTACGCTTTTGGGCAGCAGGATGTAAATCAACGCCACTCGCCTCCCCACAAACTCGGCTCCTTTTAAGACAAGCTAGCCAACTCTGCTGCATAATGCGAGAATTAACTCGCGGAGTATCACTCCGGGGCTTCCCAGCCTGGGAAGCCGAGCTACCGAGATGGCCGGGAGAGCAGGCTTTTTGCAACGGGAACAGACAGAGTTTTAAAAACAACCAAACACAAATAGAACAAGTCGGTTTTTTAACGCTCCGGGTGCGCCCTGCGGCGGGAGGGGAGGGGAGGGCAGGGGAGGGGAGGGGAGGCGGCAGCGCACCGGGGCCCTTCCCCGGCCCAGACCCGCCAAATCGGACCGGGCTGGACCCGGAGCGGCGACGGTCCGCGACGCCCCCCTCCCCCCTTCCCAGCCACGCGGCGGGGCCGCGCGCTGGCACGTGCCCGCCCCCCCCCCCCCCCGCCTCCCCTCACGGCCGCTCTAACGGCGGCGCGGCCCCTCACCGACCTCTCCACCCACTCGCGGAGGAACGCCAGCTCCTCGGTGTGCAGCAGGCCCGGGTTCTGCTTGCAGAGCCTGACGAAGGCCCGCAGCTCGCTCAGCTTGCGGGAGTCCATGGCGGAGCAGCCGGGCGGGGGGGGCGGCGGTAACCGGGTCCCGCTCGCTTCCCTGCCCAACCGCCGCGCGGCGCCGTGGAAGCTTCCAGCCCCCCCCGAGGCCCCGCCCCCGCCCGCCGGGCACCGCCCCCACCGAGGCCTAGCCCCGCCCCGCCGCCGCGGGAACGTTCTGGAAGCGGAGGTGGCCGCCGGGCGAGCGAGTCCCGCCAGGCGCGGCATTTCCCTCCCCCCTTCCCCCGTCCCGTCCCCCCTCCGCGCCCGAGTCCCGCCGCGGCCCGCGTTTCTCCTCGGGTCTCCCCTCACGGGGGCGAGACAGGCGGCCTCCGCGGGCGCCTAACCCGGTGCGGCGCCGCTCATTGGCGGCGGGCAGGGGCGCTCGTCGATGGTGTCACCGCGCAGCGCCGCCGCCGGGGAAGGCCCCGCCATGCGGGGGCCGGGCCGGGGCGGGGGGAGCGGGGCCTGGCGGGCGGCGGGCGGCGCAGCGCAGCCCCGCCGTAGCCCTGCCTCCCTCGGACATGTCCATGTCGCGCCGTCCGGCCCAGAGGCTTGTCGCGGCGGTGAGGGGCTGGCGCGGCTTCTCAGGTCAGAGATTCCTTCTCCTCCCCCCGCCCAACCTTAGCGGCGCGGCCCGGCCCGGCTCGGTGTCGCTGGCCCCTGCCCGGTGGCTGCCGCCGTCCCGGGGCCGCGGTAACTGACTGCCCCAGGGGACGCCAAGCCGCTTAGAGCTCTTCCTCCCCCTGGCCGCCCCCGGGGCCCGGCGGGCCGTGAGGCCGCCACCGCTGAGTCCCCTTCGCTGTGGGTGCGAGGGGCGCGGGACGGCAGCTCTCGCCGGCAGCGGAGCCGTAGCCCCGGTCACGGTCGAATCCGAGGGAAGAACGGCTTATTGTTTGAAAAATAAAGCAACGGCGTGGAAAGCTCCTTGCTGTCTTCAAAATATTGACTTAGTACCTGTTGTGTTCTCTTGCTCGTTATAAGGTATCCTGTTTGTCTTCTGTGTAGGCGGAGAGAAACAGTGAAAACCCTCTCTTTCTAAACTGCACAAAAAGCTGTAATTATATTTCACTGCCTGGGTCTGTTACTCCCATCAATCATCACATAGTGAATGTTTTATGTTATGACCATCAGTTGTCATGCATAAGTAATCTTCAATTAGTGGCTAATCACACTGCCTCCCACAGAAAATCCACGGTCTATATATTCTGCTATAAGTCTCTAAGTCTCAGCTCCCTGAAAGGCTGGCAGCTGTTCTGCTTGTGTTATACTTGCTTATACTAGTGAAGAGTTGATTATCATTTGTTCTAAGAATCCAGTGCCATGGCATGGCAGCATGAATTGATTTTCAAGTAGGCACATGGTAAGTGACATAAAAGAGAACCAGCTTCTAAAACCTCAGCTGATAGATGTTAGGAAACCGATTACCATCCCCTTCCTTGTGCCTGATGGTTTGTAACTAGGCACAAGCCGTTCTTCAGCTGCAAAGGGCTGTGACTGAGAATTCCAAAGTCAGTAAAGTTTGTGACAATGATACTTAATTTTAGCTTTTGTCTTATTGTGCACACCCCCAGCTCCCAAATGCACACATGTAATTCTCTTTAAAACTTGTCTGCTTCAGCTGTGTGTGGATTTGGAAGAGGGGTGTATAACTATGCTTCTGAGGAGCTGTTTTCAGTTTGGCTAATGCTGCTGTCAAGTTTGTTAAATACATGAACAGGGGCTCTTGAGTATCTTTCATACACAAAAAAAATCACATTGCTGTATAAACCTGTGTTATTTGATGGTTTCTTTGTGGCATTATTAGTAAAAAAAAGAACTGGAAAGGCCTTGAAAACTGTATAAGTGTTCCAGATGAGTGCTACTTTTTGAAAACATTGTCAAGAGAAGAAGTTATACAGGTGGTGTGTTTTCAAGCCCTGCAGCATTTGAGGGAAACAAGGGAGGGAGAGTGCCGAGTGCATCATGAACACTAAGCGTAGGATGTGCAAACCAACACAGCTTTCTAGGTTTTCTTGCTGGATTGTCAGGTTTAGTGTATGTTAATTTCCTTCAACCTGTTTTATGAATATTTAATTGTTAGTTGAGTTGTGCGCACATTGTTTCAAAAACTTACGGTACACAACAAATCAAAGAGTTAAGGAGGGATATTTATGTCACATAAGGTGAATGAACACTACTAAGAGTCAGATGACTGGAGTATAACTCTTCAGTTTTCTAACTGGAAAGGTCTTTTACCTTGACTTAGTCCTTTTTTTTTTTTTTTGTCTCTAGTTTGCAAGTCATGTGGTCTCCGAAGATTTTCCATCCAGCCTGCCCAGCAGAAGAAGATTCCAAACCGGTATTTGGGCCAGCCCAGCCCCTTCACACACCCACACCTTCTCAAACCAGGTTAGGTTCAGGCCCTGTATGAGCCAATCATTGGTATTCTTTCTTGCCTCTGTTTTGCTGAGATGTCTAGGACAGAGTATTGATTTGCTGCATCATACAGGTGTCTGTGATTTCAGCTGTTTATTATTACCTTCATTAGGCAGTAATTATATTTAGTAGTTCATTTCCTTGTCTGAGATGATACTGATTCCAAAAATAGGTTTCACATGTTAGCTTTTTACCTTTTTCTCATGGGGTGCTCGGTGTCACTGACTTCAGTATTGCAGACCTTTCCTGGCAACGGCGTCTTAGGAGCTCAGTGTTCTGCAAATACAATACAATTTATATTAAGGAGGAGTCCTTTGTGCAAGCTGAACTGCTAGAATGCTTCGTACCTAATATCTTGTGGGTCACAAAATATAGGTGTCGTTCAGAGAAGGAGATGAGGGAGAGTCTTACTGAGAGATGGGCGCCACTTGTCTAAAAAGCATGCCCCCTTCAGAAGAGTATTCAAGCTGTGAGGAAAAGAAGAAGAAGAGACTTGTAGCTATAAAGTTAGAAGGTAGTGATAAAAGAGAAGCTGAGGTTGTGCAGTTTTATGAGATTAATGAAAATGAGCATGTAGGTGTGAGATGACCGTGATCAAATCTAAAAAAAATTGGAAGTAAAAATATATTCAAGAACATGTCCAGGAAAACATTCTGGTGCTGTGTTCTTTTTCCATTGATAGGTATATAGAAAGAATATGACTATATAACCATGCATTTACGTATTTAACTGCAGAATAATTCAGGCCAGAAGGGACCTCAGGAAGTTACTAGGCCCACCCTCTGCTCAAAGCTGAGCTAACTTCAATATTAGGTCAGGTTGCTCAGGGCACTCATTAACAGCTCACGGTAAATGAGGCTGACACTTTAAAAGTACTCACAGCTGAAACACTGGAGATTAATTCTAGCTGCCCATAGTAATTTTCCATTTAAGAAAGGAGTGGTGTTTTCTTTAAAATCATACAATGTTGGTTTATTGCAATTATTGTTTTAAAAAGCAAATGCCTTTAAGGCAAAGAGAATTTCCAGGCCTTGCAGTGAAAAGACAAATGGGATTCCCATGTTCCACCCTACTGCAGCTTCTAAACTTCCCTGGGCTGTTTGTGACTGGAATGAAGGAGAGCATAGGAAATTTGCAGTATAATATTGCAGAAATGTGGGGTCAGATTGTATTAAAATAGCTTCTGTGTTCTCTGTCTTTTCTAGATCTACAGAGTAAACCAGATTTGGTGGGTTTCTTTTTTCCTTAACAAAAAAAAACCACCACACCCCACAAAAACTTTTACACCAAATAGGTGTTGGGGATGTATGATGTTGAAAGGTGTAAAGTTTAATGCAAATACAACATATGTGATTTTCTTAAACTCTCTTTTGTCAAGAAAATACATTCCAGATAGAACTTCCCCCTCCCACCCCACCCATGCAAGAATCCACTTACAGTACAAGTCAAATTTCAATTTTTGTTCTAGAATTGTCACTGCTTAATACATTAAAGAGGAACAAAAGATTATGAAAGTGGAAAGTTAACAGTATGAAAATGCAATCTATGTTAAAATAGGGTATTAGCCAAAGTACTGATTAAGGCTCACGTATTAATTTAAATCATAGTTAAAGAGTCTCACATTTTTAAAAATACATACTTAAGCAGTTGTTGGTTGTTCTTGCAACTTCAGTCTGGTTTTGATGAGTATCTTGATCACTGTACTTCGTATCCTTCATGACTGGAGCAGTTAAAAACGTCCTTTCATCTAAGAGATCATTTGTTTAGTTAGAGTCACTAGGAATATAGTATTTAACTTTGCAAAAATCTGAATTGTTAATTATTGAGAAAAGCTACATCTGCCCTGGAGAAGATTCCTTCTCTTAATCGGAGTCTGCTGCCAGCCTGCAGTCCGTGGTTTCTTTCTGCCTGGAATCTTGTGACTGGTTAGACTCTGCAACCTCTGTGTTTCTGCCTGATCTCCCAGTATCTGTATCACTCAGTCCGCCCCTTATGGTTTATAGCTAGTTACTTTATGAGTTGACTTAGTGTGTATTTGAATAGACATTCTAGCTTTATCTGAGGAAATTAATGCTCAACCTCGGGAGGTAATCTTCTGTTCAATGTCCAGATGGTATAAAACCCATCAGTTTTCGGCAGTCAAAGTCCAGTTTGCCTTGTTCCTTCCCCTTTTTTTACATGTCTTTCTGAAAACACCCATCTGTTTTGGATGTTTGTCTAAATCTACCAGGTTTGTGATTTCTGCTTTTGCACAGAAATACATAACAGAAAATCCAATTTGTTAAAATAAATTTCTGTCTTTGCATGATGGAGGAGCAGATTGAGTAGGGATGGAAGTACAGTACAGATGTGCTGTAGGGATGGAGGCTGAAGAGGTGCACGAGAGAGCAATGGAAAGGCTAATGAGGGACCACAACGAAGCCATGCATATGGAAAGCATCGGGGAGTAGGCAGGAATCAGGCATGCGACTAGTAAAATATCAAGAGTGCCTTGAATTTCTCGATCTGATTTGTTTTGTATTTGTAGGAGAGGTAACCCCAGGATTGTCACAGGTGGAATATGCTCTTCGCCGACACAAACTGATGGCATTGATCCAGAAAGAAGCCTATGGCTGGGATGGATTGGACCACACAGTGATTCTGCTCTCCAACCCCACGTACTACATGAGCAATGACATCCCCTACGTTTTCCACCAGGACACTAACTTCCTGTACCTCTGTGGGTTCCAGGAGCCTGACAGCATCCTGGTGCTGCAGAGCATTCCTGGCAAAGCGCTGCCCTCCCACAAATCCATACTTTTTGTGCCCCGGAGAGATCCAAGCCGAGAGCTGTGGGACGGGCCCAGATCAGGCACGGATGGGGCGATTGCTCTCACAGGAGTAGATGAAGCTTACACCATCGAGGAGTTCAGGCACTTGGTGGCCAAGCTGAAAGGTAACAAAAACTGGAGGGGGAATGAGATGAGATGGGGATTGCAGGGTCTGAATGGTATGGGTTTGGCAGGTGGTCTGTGACACCAATTCAAGACTGTCATGAACTTGGGGAGGTGCAGGGGGTATGACAGTAAGACAAAGGCAGTTGGAAGTTCTTGTTAGCTTCTTGAGGGCACCGATGGAAATGTGGTTTTGAAAATAATAGTTTTTCCTCCCCTCCAAATTTCTTGTGTACCCATGTGAATGCCAGTGTGCACATCTGTGAAACGTAAGGAACAGGATAAGCAAGAGAGCATCGCAAACCGTGTGACTGTTTCAGTCATATCTTTTTGCTGACAGAGCCAGAACCAAAGGAAGTATAGGAAACTTGAAGGTATTTTATTCACAATAGACTTTGAAAATGATCCACACAGGGAGGTTGTTAGTCCACTCACCTTTTTTAGCTAGATGTTTACTTACTCTTGAAATACGAACATTGCTGTCCTTTAGATGTGTTCTTCTGCATCTAACATCACTATGTAGCCTCAATACTTATAATCCAGGGTGAACTTAAATGCATTATAAAATGAAGCTGAAGGCTTATGACAATATAAAAAGGGCAAGTGCATGGGGGATTACACAAATAAATAGAGTGAACTCTGGAGTCTTAAATACCATCTTGGATTCTAGTTGTTTTGTTTAATGATTAGTTGCTACTTCTCATAATTTACAAACAAAGGGAACACTGCATGAAGTGATCACATGGCAGGTTTTGACACCTTTTAAGGTTTAAGTTGTAGATCATTCATGGAAGGTTTGGAATGTCAAAAGTATAAATGGATTCATAAGTTTTTAGTTCTGTGGGGGAGAGTTCCATGAAAAGCAGTTAATCACTGTTATGAAGATGCAGCCTTGAAATGGAGAAACCAGAAGTGGGGAGGGTGTGCTAAGGGAAATACACTTTGATAAATGCCCAGTTTCTTAAGGACTTTTTGTAAGCACCTGCTAATGGCTACTGTCACCAAAGAAGGAGGGCCCAGGTGGACATTAGCTGTGACTCAGCACGGCTTTTCTACTCATTCCCATTTAAAATGCTCCGGTGGGGAGAACGTGGGTGCTAACTGATGTTCTAAATAAATTTCCACATAGGTAAGTATGTTTGTCCTCAGTAAGTTCAACTCTGAATGGCTGACATAAGCATTTGTTCCCCAAAGATATTCTAAAGCATAGCTGATAATGACCCTGATTCCATACGATGGGTGAAAGGTAAAATTGCCTTACAGCATCAGAGGGTACAGCCTAAATGAGAGAATGATTCAGAACGTGCACCACTGCAGTGCAATGGCTACTTAGCTTACACAAATGCAACTTTGATATGCAAACTCTGAATGGATTTGTGCAAGATACATATATTCAGTGATGGTTGTAAAACCCAATATTTGCGTAGAAGTGGGGATTTGTCAAATCTACATGCTATGAATTGGTAACCTTCCAGATTTTGAAGAGATTGCTAGTATCCTGTGACAGTGAAAGTATCTATATGGTCTGTAAATGCGGATTCAGCGGAAATTAATTTCTCAAATATAGCAACAGTTCTAGTTTAGGGGGAGTGAGTGTGTTCAGTATGGGGAGGACATTTCTACATTTATTTTCATCTGTGTCAGCTTTTGTTTTGTATTCCAGGTGAGTCAAATATTGTTTGGTACGACTTGACGAAACCAGTGCATACAGAGCTGCACTCTGACTACATGCAGGCCCTGGCTGAGATAAAAGCTCGGAACAAAAACCACATCCAGGGCATCCGACATCTAGTGCAAAACCTTCGTCTGATCAAATCTCCTGCAGAGATTGAAAGGATGAAGATAGCTGGAAGGGTGACAGCAGAGGTATGGGGTCGTGTGCTCTCCAAATGAACTGGTGCATTCCTTTGAAGAAGAAAGGGGAGAGGGCTTTTGGTGGGGTGACATGGGTTGGAAGGATAGCTTTGGTCTAATCTGTTACTGAACTGCTGTGCCTCAACCATCAGCTGGGCTCAGCTCCCTCCACATGACAAGGAGAAACAGGAAGACTGGACTACCCACTTCTGTCAGTTAGTGTAACTCCAGCAAAGACAAGCCGGCAGCTGTTAGACTTTGTTTAAAAGCAGTATCTTTTCAGGAACAGTATTCAGGAACAGGGGTAGCCTCTTTACTCTCTTCCCAGCTTCCCTTCTCCTTCCCCACACCATTTTCTTTCCCATTTATCCTGTTGATTTTGAGGAAGCAGGATTTTTGTGAACACATTGCCTGTGTATGTCTCTGTATTCCCCCTTCTCCCTCAAATACCTTTTGAACTCATTGGCCAATTTTAAACAAATCTGACAGATACCTCAAATGCAATTATGTTTTTGTAAATATTGTTAAAATAGATAGCCACATAGAAAAGAGAGGTACAGCTTGTCCTTCTCTGAAGGAAAAGCTGCGTAAGGCACTTCTGTTATATGTGAGGGAATCCATAGGTGCGACAACTTGTAAAATGCCAACCCATGGGATCAGCTTCAACTATCTAATCCTTTTTCAAAAACTGGAGTCAATCAGCCCCTAAGTACAGTTTCACGGGGAACAGAGCTTAATTGTTCTAGTCTTAACAGCTCTCTGCATTTTCAGCTGCCTCTGGTTCCTGTGTTCTGGGCCGGCTGATTTTTAGGCCTTCCTCAAAAGACAGCAGGTAAAAAAAAAATAAAGAACTTCCCTCAAGTTCAGGCTCCTTTGCTAACTGAAAGGCCCTTCTTTTTCATAGGCTTTCACAGAGACAATGTTTGCTAGCAAATCCCCAGTGGATGAAGCCTTTCTGTATGCAAAGGTGAGTACTTCGTGGTTGGAGGTGAGATAGAAGGGATGGATGTCATTTATCCTTCCAGAGAACTAGAAATGTGAGATCTCTCTGTAACATGCCTCCCACTGTAGCACGTTTCTCCTTCACCCAACTCTTGTGGTTCCTAGGACATGCAGAAAAGTCAGTGTGAGGAATTCTTCAGCTGTGCTTCCCGTACCCTTATTGAAGGAACATAGTGGTTGTCTAAGCTTATCTGCTATTGATCTCTTTTTCTACTGTGTTTAAATACAAAACCTGCTAAACAATCAGAGATATAGTTATTATCTTATTCTATAATACAGTTCTATTCTACAGAATTTAAGTAGTTATAATACCTATTTGTAAAGCCTGCTTCTCTTGACTCTAGCCTCTTACTACATCAGATTACCACAGCTATCTTGAAGCAGTGTAGACGCCTCTCAGTTACAAAATAAGCACTAATTGGCCTGCACATTTGGTAAGGAATTTTGTCAGGAATTGCAGTGAGATGCCTGCTTGAGAAACATCAGCAGGATTTGACCCTCTGTTATGACATAGATGGATCTGTGCTGACGCGGCACTAAGCAGCAGTACTGACTTGTAAAGAAAATTATTATAATTAAAGTATATTTTACAGGTCAATTTTTCACTCCAGATCAGAATCGTAAAACCTACTTTACTACATGTAGGCATCCTGGAGTGTTCTGTCCCATGTGGTTTTGGTAATTATAGAAAAGACATGTTATTAATATATTGAGGATATAGAGGGCCTTTATAGATGTAAGTTTATTCATTTCCATGCTTTCATCAGCTTCATCACTCAAGAAAGGTGAACATCTTCAGGCTTACAGTGCTTTATTTTTTTTTGTTTTTCCCTCAGACATCAAGGAAGCGCGTGCTTTCAAACCTGCTTAGTTCAACAGAGTCATGAAAATAGATACTGCTGTAAATATGCTGGTACTTTGTAATTTTACAAGATGACAACAAAACATGACTGTTGTCATGCCGACATTTAGGATCTTAGAAAATTCACAATGTCGTGTGGCAGCTAAGAGCATTACTTTATATAAGAACAAATCCTCACCTGGATTTATGACAATGTAATGAATGTTTGATACAACATTGAACAGCTTGCACCAGAAGGAGCTTCCATGAGACCAGATGCAGGCTTAAAACACTCTCTTGAAAAGTGGATAGTTCTGTATTCTTTTTCTCCAGTGTTCTTGGAAAAACTTCAAGGCTGCTTTTGTTTAGTGAACTCACTTTACGGTTTCACTTTGTGTTGTACAAATTAAGAGAACAGTTGTAGGACATTAATTATAATAGCCCCAGGGCAGTTAGTCACCTGAGTCAGCACTAACAGTCGTCTCCTTTCTGAATTGATATTCCAGTTTGAATTCGAGTGTCGGGCTCGTGGTGCTGACATCTTGGCATACCCCCCTGTTGTTGCTGGTGGCAACAGATCAAACACTTTGCACTATGTGAAGAACAATCAGCTCATCAAGGTAAACCATATGCTGTCCAGTAACTTAAAATGCAGCGCTGTGACACACTGTCCCCATATGTGTCCCCTGGCTGCTCTTTCTTTTGACTGAACAGATCAAAAGACTTAAATATATATTTTCAAGTGAGCAGGGGAAAGGAATCCTGCCCTGGTTAGTTTTACTGTCAGTGACAGATTTCTCTCTCTCTTTCTGGTCTAGTCTTTTTCTCTCCCCTTTGCACTTGCTGCAAGTATTTTCTGAACAGTGGAAGGACTTGCAAACAAGCTTGCAGATAACTTCATTTAGCGAGCATGTCTGCTCCCACACCGTGTGCAACAGTGTGCAGTACTGAGTGGGTTGCTAACCTCAAAAGAGAGGGACCGCTGCAGCAGGCAGAGTGAGGGCACTGTGGGGGGTCTTCTGCTGTCACTTGCATTGCATGGCCTTGCTTGCAACCTAAGGTTCAATAGTGCATTCGTGCATTCCTGCTCTGGTGAAGCTGAAAAGCATTTTGGACTCCATGTAGGCCAGCAAAGCAGGGAAGGGGAACAAGGAGGGAAAGGACCAGCATTAAATGTTGATAGGTGGATTACATGGCTGTAAGTAAATTAATGTGTCTTGTCTTCTTTTGAAGATTTGCATTATTGAATTGAACCCTCTTCAGCTTTCCTGACAATACACCTTTAGATTCAGATAAGTATTTTCAGGAACAGTATTCCCCCACTGCTCTACTCAACGATTCACTTTTCAGAGGAGCATGTTTTTCCTCTCTTAATGCAGGATGAAACTTTCCCACTAGCATTGTCTTTTCTTGAAGCTGGCATGCTAGCAGACCTTGAGATGATCTGCAGAGACAGACAAACAAAAGATATGACAGGCTGCTTTTGGCAGAAAGAAGCCTTCTTTGTTGTACTGTCATCCAAGGTCAGGCATGCTCATGTAACTCCAGTTGCTTCTGTTAAAGTTGTTCAGTTAAATGACTGTCACTTGTTCTTTTCAAGTCTGTTAAGTAGGAGGTTAAACCTGTAAACTTGACTCTTTCTTTTCCTTTGTGTGCTACTTCCTACAGATCTTGTTGCCAAATAGCCTAACAAAGTGTCTGATTTGGAAGGTATCTGAAGGCTGCTTATGGCCTCCTGTAGACTTCATTCAGTCTGCCACTTAGTGGACTCAGCTTTAAAGAAAGAGGACAAGATGCATGACATAAGGCACTTACTGGACAGTCAAACTGGAGGCTGAATTCCTTTAGCCAATAAACTGTTACTTAGCTTGTTCAATGGCTTGGAAGAGGGCAGGTGCTATAATTTCATATTTTACTTAAAGAATTGAACCAGCTATTCTGAAAAAGTTAAAAATACAATTTAAATGGATAGTTAATGGCCTGTCTATTCAGCGGAATAGTGAGATCTGCTCCCTGCTAGTTTATCTACTGTGTAAGTGTTTGTGGCACTTAACTGTACACAATGATAGTAGCTAGCACTGGAGGTTGTGCTAGCAGTGAAATTCTGCTTCTTATTTTTTCCCTTAACGTGCTAGAATTATTCCTTGTCATTCCACATCATGGCTGCTGGCACAGTCACGTATTTGTGGAGTGAATCTCTATAAAAGGCCTTGGATTACATGTAGTGTAAATCCATAGAGAATTTAATCCAAACTTTTTACAGATCTCACTGCCCTATTTGTTGTTAGCCCCCTTAAGGAGGGAAAGCAAGGCAGTGATTTTGTTCCTGGCCCTTTGTCGTCTTTGTGTTGCTTTTTGGAAAATGTACAGTGATTTAATTGACATGGAACAGTTTTGCTGCAGTGAATTGGAGGTTCACATCTCCAAAAGTTTTTTCTTCATCACCAGATAGATTCAGAGGTATATCTTAGAGCAGTCAGGAAAGTCCCAGAAGAGAACAGGGAAGATGGTGCAAGCTATTCAATAGTGCATTTACAGTAGTGATACACTGTCAGGGAAGTGATTTTGCTGGGTCCTCCTATTTTGTGACAAGGCTAAATCTTTAGCTATTAGTTATCTTGTGGGTAACTCAGAAATCTGTTTTTGTTGCAAAACCCTTCTGTCTCAGTCACTAGCAGAGAACTACTAGTGAAAGGAGTCACTGGCGTAATTTGCTGGAGTAAGTGATCCAGGTGTGAATGGGACTGAGACTCAGCACAGAATAGTTCAAGAAAAATGTCTTTTTTCACTCCAAAGTGTTTGAAAATCCGTGTTTTAAGAGTTGAGGCTGTAGATAAGCATAACAGTCAGAGACTACCTTGCAGAGAAACAATCCAACTGGAATAGCCTATTTATAAACAGTAGCACCTGGGGTGTTGTTCTGCAAAAGGAATTCACATCTCTGCAGCTGCTTTGCAAAAATAAATACATGATCTCCTTTCCTGCTCTCAGACAGAAAAATCAATTCTGTTAATAGCCAGACTGACCCACAGGGCATTTTTTCCTGTTATTCTCCAGGATGGTGAACTGGTCTTGCTAGATGGTGGATGTGAGTCTTCCTGCTATGTAAGTGACATCACACGTACCTGGCCTGTCAATGGAAGGTATGCTGCCATAAGGCTGTTTTGAAGAACTTTGAGAAGCCCTTAAATAATTGGTGGATTGAGTGTATGTGTGTTTAATCGCCATTTGAGTAGTTTTAACATGTCCCATTCTGTGGTTCTTCAGAGTAATCAAATTATATAAACTAATCTTTCAGCATGAGAAGCTGTATTCCCCACTGCCTTATTAATTACTGCATGAATATGTGTGATTACTGCTATTTTCAGCTATTGCAGCATGCCTAAAGTGCAGAGAGGGCTTTTGTGCATTCAGCTGTGGCTGACTCTGCTTGTGTGTAAGAAAACAGGAGTTTAGTTGACCTGTACGTGGCTCTGTCAGTTGTGAATTTGCTGGTGTTGTGTCCCTGTGGTTGTGTGTGTGATTCCAGTACATTTTGGCTCAAGTGCATTCTTTTTCCTGCAGTAACTTTGCCTTGCTTTGCTTTGGGGTTAGGTTGTCAGCTGAGAAACCCTGCCTTTACCCGGTGCACTGAAGGGCATGTTGCAGTGTCTTGTCTGGCATTTCATATAAGGAGCAGTTGCTTTCCTTTCTGACTTTTCCTGCTCTGACATTGAACTGAATCTGCCCCCAAAATAAGTTCTAGGTAGAGGTTTAACTGTGAGAAATGTCCTTTGTTCCTTTTCTCAATGGTTTTCAGGTTCACCAAACCCCAAGCAGAACTATACCAGGCTGTCCTGGATATCCAGAAGTCCTGCCTGAGCCTCTGCTCTCCAGGCATGAGTCTAGAAAATATCTATAGCCTCATGCTGAGCCTTATTGGACAGAAGCTGAAAGAGTTGGGGATCCTAACAAGCAGCATCACTGAGAGCCACTTTTTCAAGGTACTTTTACTCCAGCTTCCCCCCACTAGGCCTGAGTGTTTTCTCCTTGGGTTATGATAGTGGCTTTAGTTTGGCTCAGGAAAGTGCTTTTGAGATTAATCTTCTGATTGTCCCCACTCATTATGCTTTAATTCATGTTGTGGACTGGTCTCAGCACAAGACTGGATTTCTCTCAGACAAGGCTAAACCTGAAGATGTGTTTCAACCATTCAGCGCGCAATTTGGTCTGAAGTAACCCCTCAGTCTTATATGCACGTAGTGTGAATATGCGTTCCTCAACACTTGCTATTTCACTCTGCAGATCCATTGCCATTGGTCTGCACTACTTGTTGGTGTAGCTGCAGCTTTACAGTACAGACAGTCTGAAGGGACCTATAGAGACATACACAAAATTCTGTGTATAGAGACTAACACAAAATTCTGGGTCCAGGGCTGGCTGGAGACAATTAGTTCTGTGATCTGTTTAACATAGCATAAATCTGCAGTGCCATCAGAATGTGCAGCCCATTCTTCTCAGTCATTCCACCTGTTGCCTCTTCTGCACCATTTCATGTCAGTATTGAGATTCACAGAGCTGCCTGGTGAACAAGACTGGGAAACTGGTCTGCCTTAGAACTCAACCTGCAGATAAAATAAGATTGGTTTGCAGTTAGAGAAGTTTATTCAGTCCCACTCACTGCAAACCTGCATGATTGCTGATGCCAATACAAGAAAGATGGCAGAACCAGGTGGCAGAACTACGCCTTTGGCAGCAGAACAGATTTCTGCCAGATTTAATTGTCCTACAGTGTCAGTGCAGTAACAGTACAAGTTCTCGCCTGTGAACGGAGGCTATCATGCCCGTTTCTCTCGGCAGGCGGCAGCACAGCCAGATGAGAGCAGCGTCTGTCTGCGGCTCACTCCCCAGTGAATGTGAGGAGCGTGGGGCCGAGGAGGAATTAGCTCCTTGATTCCTCCTGTCAAGCAGCTCCTCTCTAGAGGGAGGGGGATTAGGATGATGCAGGGGGAGGAGGTCTCAGTGCCCTGTAGAGGTGGATTAAAATCCTGCTGCTGTAGCTCCTGAGTGAAATCAGCACCGCATCCACTCTGTTATGCATAGGTGACCTCTTTGCCACATCATGTAGCAGCTGTATCAGCTGCTGCTGGTTGTCAAGGTCTGCTGATAGGAACAATGCAGGGCTTGGATGTTTAAGGGCTGGAAAGGGTTGGGACAGCAAAGCTCAGTGAGCCGAAAACTGAAGTCTTGCCTGGCATGCTGAGGTGCTGATGGGCTTGGGCTGTTCTTTTCAGTGAGGGGGAAAGGCAGTCTGCAATATGCTCATAATAGGCACCTGGTATTGGTGGGTTTTGAGGACCATCCAGTTCTGGTAAATGGAAGACAGCCCCTGGTGACCTAGTCATGGCAGTAAGATTGCTAGTTAAGCATATAACTATTATGTCTCTTCTCCCTAGCTTTTGTATTGGAACAAGAGGTTGAACTGTGTTTAACTGCCTCCGTGACACTTGTTTTGTCTTCTGCTAGGCTGTTCGGAAGTACTGCCCACATCATGTGGGCCATTACTTGGGCATGGATGTTCATGATACCCCAGATATATCCCGATCGCTCCCGCTCCAGCCAGGCATGGTGATAACCATTGAACCAGGTAAAAAGATACGCAGTCGGTGGTGGACAAAAGCATGCAACACTGAGGATAACAGTCTTGCTTTCAGTAGTTACTTGGTCTCTCAGACCAGAGTATTCAGGTCCTTCCTGGTGAAGCTGAAAATTATTACAGTATTGGAAAACTTAAGTTATTTCCCTCCCATAGTCATTACAGTATTAGAAAACCCTATTTCCCTCCCAAACACAGCCAAGGTAACAAATTTGAGAGTAAACTCTCAGACGGTGATTGAGTGTGGTGCAGAGAAGCAGGGTCAATTCACTTGTGCTGTGTTCTGTGTTACTGTGACTACACTACTACAGTAGCTGGTAGTGTAAGCCTCAAGCATTGCAGTCTGCAATTACAGGCATTCACAACTTAGCTTTGCAAATTAGGCATTTCATGATGAATCTTTCTTTTCTGCTTGTCACTGGATTTGGAGCTGTCAGCTGGAAACTGATATTTAATGCTTAGCTCCTCTCTCTCTATTCAGAACATCGTTAAAATCATCATTGTGAACATAGCATTGAGTGCAAGAAGTGCGGAAAGGCCAGCTGTAGTTGTGGAAGTTTTTATTAACATGCTCGTGTCTGTAGGCACTGGGGGACCTTTTTCTTTCTTTGTCCACTGACTGCCATGAGTGAGGGGAAAGAGAGTAGTTTTCCTTATTACAAATTTTCAGGATCAAACTCCTGCTATGTAGCTGAAAATCCAACCCTGCTCTCATAGTGGTGCAGTAAGGGAAAGGTGGTGTTACGGAGAGTGTTGTGTGTTTTAATTCCCTTCCTTCTTTCAGGCATTTATATCCCTGAGGATGACATGAGTGCCCCGGAGAGGTTTCGTGGCATTGGTGTGCGCATTGAGGATGATGTTGTGATAACAGAGGATGTCCCTCTCATCTTGTCTGCTGACTGTCCCAAGGAGATCTACCACATCGAGCAGATCTGTGGCCGCAGCTCATGATGCCCCTTCTCTGCCTCTTTCACCCTCCTCAGGAGACGCAGTCCTCCAGGGATGCAGATCCCTGTAGCTGGCTGTAGTTGTCAAGTGACAGAGGATGTGGACAGTTGATGGCTGTTTCCAAGACTGGGGCTGGGAAGTGGAATGCAAAAAGCTTGGGTACTGAGGGATGAAAAAGCAAAGTGACCTTTTCTGTGTGCATTTTCCTTCTGATTTGATTAGTGCTGATGTTGAGCTGTTGTAGGATATGGGGGTGGATTCATCTCTCTGCTTTGTGGATCCATCTGTTCTGGTGCCCTTGGAAGGGTGAATTTTGTCAGTGTATTTTTGAAGAGTCAGCCTTATGGTGAGTCTCAAGTCTTTATACGGCTTTTATAAGGAATTTAAAGTAATTCTTTTAAAAATTATGAGGGCAAGATCCCAGCTGCCTTTTGGGTTTTGCCAAGTACAGTCAGTAACTAATGCTCTGTGATAGTGTTTTTGAGGCAGCTGCAAATGTGATGAGGGGCTAGGATGGATGAGAAGTAGAGAGAAGAGTTGTCTTCCCTCAACATCAACCTACTACCCAGGCCATTGTATGCAGTAGTAAATACACCCACTAGAGGCAAACATTGCGTCTGTGTATTTTCTGAAAATATTTTGACAATCAGCTATTTAACATGTCTGAAAAATGTCTCTCATCAGTGCATCTCCTTTTGTTTATGCTTGCTGTTGCATCACATCATCTTACTTCCTTTCTGATGGTAGCTTTCAGTATTTTTTGTCTGTTATTCTCAATTTTCTTTCTTTTTCTCTTCTCTTGCTATATTGTCTATTTTTGACCCACTATAATGTCACTGCTTCCTAATCCATTTTTCTTTCTAAGCAATGTCACTGCCTCTTCCCCAGTTTGCCCTAATTCCCCACAGTGAATATAGTCAGAAGCATGTGGGGAAGGTAGTTTGGGTTCCTGAGTTCGACCTCTGGCCCTGTTGCTGTGTAACCTCTAGCAAAATCTGCTTTTTTTTTTTCTCTTTTTTTTTTTTCTTTTCTGTATTTCATTTCACTTAGTGAAGGCCAAATGGACAGTGTCTTGCATCTCTCACTGCTTTTAATAGGAGCTGGGTGCATGCACTGGGGTTTGAATTTGGCACTTGAAAGGCAGCCAAGACATGCCGTATTTTATTTTTTAAACATGATGAAAAGTAAATGCTTCTACAGAGTTCAGTGTATCAAGTTTCACCTAGTTAAGATAATCTGCTAATCTTTGATGGAAGCCTTTGTTAGATGTTCATGCGTTACAGTGATACATACAGTGGAAATTGTTAGAAGGAAGGCTTGTTAAGTGTGGACACAGAACTGGTGAATACTTTTGATGTTCTGATCTGTAACACATTTGTTGTGCCAGTTACACCTGTTTGAGCCATGTCAACTGGGACAAATCTTGGATTTTGGAACTATATAAGCAGCTTAAAATAACATTAACCTGAGAGCTACATGTGTGAGCTGACCTGCACATCTGCCCATGTACCTAACAGAGTTAATAATTGTACGTACTGTAAATAAGCCTTTGAAATACATATAAAAAAGTTATTTTTAAAATAAAAGCATTTGTAGAAAGTCTTTTTTTGGGCCATTGAGTTGCATGGCTGTTGAATAGATATAAGCACCTCCAGAAAGAGCATTATTTTTCAGGGAGATTTATAAATTATCTGTAACCTATCTTGGACTTGAAATAACATTGTCAAATGCAGGCACACACTAATTTGTACTCCTCTCAGGAAAATCCTGCAACTTGCAAACACCAATAGATCTTAGGAATGTTGCAGATGAATGTTTCTGTTAGTAAAGAAGTGTTTGTGACTCTGTTGAGTGGAGAGTGATGGGTCTGCTAGGGCTGCTGTGCTCCACCATGCTAAGTGTGTCTGATTTAGGGTGTGCATTGCTCCGTATTCTGTAATTCGTCCGGAGTGTTCAGCCATTTGTTCAGCATAAACTGCTGCTAATGTTTTGAATCTGTTGTTCCATGTAAAGAAGAGTGCATTTTGCAGAATGTATTAAATTTGAGTCTTACCAACCTAAATTTTTGAAGGCTTTTTCTCACTTGTTGCAGAGGTGGATGATCAGAGTATCATCTGGGACCTACACACATGCTGCAGTGTCCCTTGAATACAACCAAATCCATGAAAATTTTACATGACCTTCGTCAAGAAACTCTAAAGAATCCCTTCTCTGGCTGCACATAGCGGTGGCGTACCTCCCCAGTCGCCAATCACACACTGCCAGATTTACTGTCTGTCTCTGCCACAGAAGAGATTCCTGGCTTCGACCACTTGGGTGCAGGAGCAGCTCTCAGTGGCAGCACAAGTTGCCAGCTGCTTGATGAGGGCGTTGGTGGGATCACTGGAAGTGAAAGAGAAATTGAGGTATATGCAAGGTCACTCGGGGAGAGATTTTATTGCAGCTATGGCACAGGTCTTAAGGGCACCACAGTATGAGAGAAAATGAGAGCCAGCCACCCCTATGGAGAAGCTGCTTTGCTTTCAGAGGAATCCTGGGAGGCTTTTCTTGGCTTTCCCGTTTCACCTTCTACCAGGGGCCTGCTTTGCCTTGCAGAGAACTAGTCAGTAGTAAGGTCCTGTTGTTAAAGTACAGTCTGAATAGAGGTGCTAAATTGCAGATATTCTTCTGTCATCAAAGTGGAAAGAAAATTGGCATTTAACACAATTTGGCATTCTACCTCTGTTAGCTGTGAAAAATAGAATATGTCTTTCCTAAAATTGCATTCATTATTTTGCAAAGGAACCTGATGGTGTAGGAAGAAGCAAACCGAGGAAGCATGTAAAAGAGAATGGAGGTAGAGATTTTGGGGAATGTACAATGCAATAGAGAAGATTCAGAAGAGTGTGCGTTGGAGCTCTGGGGATGCGTACAGGTGGATGTGAGAGCAAGGAGAGAACAACAGGGTATAAAATGGCTATCCAGTATGTTGTCAGAGTGGTGCAATACCTCCAGGAAACTGGTCATGCTAACCAGGAGACCCTGATTGATTTGTTCTACTCAGGAGGGGGGAACAAAGGAGTCAGATTGTATTGATGAACTTGATCTTAACAGTTAGTTTAATTATTTCTTCTAAAAATCAATAGAATTATCATATGAGAAAGTTTTCTGCAGTTTCATGTTATTGAACATGTGTCATATTTTAAATAATGTGAAGGGGAAAAAGTACGTTTCTAGGCAAGATCTTCATTATGATGGAGGGAGCAAGGCTGAGGTTACACGCTCTTACACTACCCAAATTACTGCTGTGGAAATTTAGTAATTACTCCCAGGAGAATTACCATAAAGCAAAAAGAGTTAGGGTTAAACTTAGGAAAAAATCTATACAAGATAAATGACAAACATGCTTTAATTATGATGAGATGCTTAATACTTTGTATAATTGGATAACGAAACTGCACTGCAATAAATCGACATTTTTTGATTTATTTTAAACTGAGTTGTGCAGAAGCCAGTAAAGGCATCTCTTCATTAGTATGCAGATCTAAACTGCGTTTAAGTTTATAATTTTCTGAGATCATTACAGCATCTCTGTTACATGTGCTCCCTACATGCATGCTCAACCTCTACTTGATTAAAAATCATCATTTGGACATTCTCAAAATGCTTGCTCTAGGAGTGGGTCTGCCTTGTAAAATTCGTTATATTTCAGAGGTGTAACAAGTTACATTTTAAAGCAGAATTTGTAATCAAAATGGATCATGAGACAGAGTGGGCTCAACGGCATTCAATTTCCTCAGCTCCTTTCACCTTCTTGGAGTTTGTCTTAACTGGCTGCCAGCTCTGAGCCTTCCTCACTAGCAGCAAGCAGAGCAATGGACTCCTTATCCTCTGGGACAAGTTATGCCTCAGCCCACCTGCTTGTTTCTCTGAAGCACCACCTGATATTTGGCTAACCAAAACCAGACTCTTCAGAAGATGGGCAGAAAGGAACAAGGAAGAATTCCCAGGTCCTCCACACGTTATATTCTCTTGCTGACTCATACCACATATGCCTTTTTAACTACCATGACAGAGTTATCCATTAACAATAGCAAAGAAAAAAAAAATTCCTGTGTGGGTAAGCCTTATGACCAGATCTTTGAGCAAAGAAAAAGTAAATGAGAAAGCTGGTTGTAGACCCAGGAGTGAGAATGGCTACTGTAGGGTTCAAAATGTTCCCTCCACTTGGATGTTGGGGAAATAGCTAGCACTGCAGGAGCAATGCGCAGTCTCAGTTTGGGAGCTTCTTGCGAATGCTGGTCTCAGACGTGCTGTGATGGGCCAGAACTGGCAGCGGTTGAAGCTTTGTGTTGGTTTTCTCCTCTCAAGACCATGAAGAGCCTGTGGCTTTTTAAAGGAATCTCTTTTTTTCATGATTTGTGCAGGAATATCATGGCAGCAGAGATTGGGAACACTCAGCCTGTGGTTCAGTCATCAACTAGAAGTTGGCAGTCCAGCAAAAACTGGTTGAAATGCAGTTCTTCCCAGGGAAATAGGCTCACTGCGTTTTTTGTCAGTAAACTGGGCCAATATTGTGTTAGGGGAGAGAGGCTCAGCTTTTTATTCCTAGGCAGAACAAAGCTTCTGCCTCTATGTCTACTTTTGAGACATTAATGCAAAATGGGATTGGCCACTGATCCAAGTTAAGATTAAGCAGTCTGACTCTTGTACCAGGAAATAATTAGCAGATGTTAGGTAATTTCTCATCATGTGAATCTCTTACTCAGAGTGGTAAGTTTAGGGATAATATACTTTGGTTTTCCAGTCTAACGTGCACACAGAGTGCAACATATAACATCAGTTTTGCCTATGGGAGCTACAAGCAATACCTCTGTAATTAATAGTATTGCATGTCGGTTGTGGACATGTTCGCCAGCATTGTAGTCACTCAAAGTGCAGCTGTTAATGGTACAGAAGGAGTGGGAGTTAAGCTTTCTCAGTGCAGGTCTCTTGCCAGGCTACAAAAACAGGCAACTGATACTGCCTGCAAACACCCTTTCTTACCTCCTTTTGGCAGACTGATCATTTCTGTTCAGTGGCCTGGGTGAAGTTTGTTATTTGTGTTGGCATTTCTGTGCTGTTGTCCTACTGTGCCATCAGGATCCTGTTTTGATCTAGCAACTGCTTAACATTTTTAATGCTGCCCCTTGGATAGACAAGGTTTGATATGGCATCAGGGATTAGGAGATTTCCTGTCATGGGATTGAAACTGCTGTGGAGCTGGTCTAGCTGACTCCTCGCACACCATGCATCCCTCAGCCCAGCGGCACATGTCTTCTCATTCTCAGAGGGGCAGAGAGACATGGCTCTACTGATGGCTCAAGAATCTCCAGTCCTCATATCTCCGTGCAGCTGCCCCTGTCACGAAGGCCTTCTAACTGTTCCCCCTCCAGACTCGTAGAGGTACCAGACTGCAGCTGAAAGAGCTGTAGCCTCCGGTGTGCTCTGACCTGTTACTTGTTGTCAGATTCCATAAGGTACTGCTGAGGTTCCTGTGATGCATTGCAGATGTCTGGTATGTATATTGCTTTTTAATTTATGCTTTACCCTGTTCTTTTTCCAGGAGATGAGCTTTTTAACAGCTACATGGGTGTTACTGTGGTGACTGTAACCAGGCAAAAACATACAGTTCGTATTGAGATAGTTCTACGTTTGTGGACTTGGATATGATTAAGAGATTTTTAAAGGCAAACTGTATTTTTTGCCCTTCCCTGCAGAACAGAGGTTTTCAACGAACTTTCAGTTACACAGTATAAAGTAGAAATGTGTGATTCATCTTCAAAAGCATGTGTGTATTAGTATATATGTACAAACACACACATATTATGCAAAAAAATGTTGTGACTTCTAGCTAGTTATAGATTTAGAAGAGATTTTCTCCAAGCATAGTGAAGATTGTTTAGATATTTGACTCTTCATTTCTTTACACTTTATTTGGATTTCTTGTTAAATTTAATTTTACCTTAGAATTTCCAGGGTTTATAATTCTTGTGGTTTGAATAATTGCATTACCTCTGTAATATATTTTACTGTAAATCACTGCCACATAGCCTTAACATTGCCTCCATCTTCAGGGTTTATTTCAGTTCTGTAATGTAATTTCTGTGCAGTATGAGGCTTTTGAGGAGACAGCATTCTGTGATTCTCACCTGAGGAGTGCCTTTCCAAAAAAGGCGAGAATGTGCTTTCTGAAAGATGTGATTATTACTCTTGAAATTCAAAACTGTAAACTACCTGAGTTTTGAACCCAAATGTATTATTCTAACTTAGTTTCTTAGAGAAATAAAACAGAACAAGTGTAGCAATTAATGAAAAGCAGGATTGTAGTGCAAACCTAAATTCCTAATATACTGATAACTGCAAATTAATCTTAGCAATTAGAGATGAGAGCTATTTTCCTCCAGTGTGCAACTCTTTCTGAAATTTTACTGAAAGTTAATAATAAATTAGAAGACTGATAAGCTGTTTCTCTAAGCTCGTTTAAGACATGAAATGTATCAAATGCTACATTTCTTAAGGACTCAATTTTTTAATAAGTCACAAGCTGAGTGAGGACTGAGTAGAAAATCCTCTAGAATATTGCCTATCTTCGGTTAATAAAGTCACTGAATGAAAGGGTAGGAGGCACCCTTTGATCAAGTAGTTTCAGCGCCTTCCTATTACAGCCATTGCATTTTACCTCCTCAATTTAGTGCCGAGCCTGATAGCTTTTGTGTGACAGCAGCAGATCCCTCAGTAAGGCATCAAGCCTTGATCTGAAGGCTGGGGGAGAGAGAAGGATGAGATGGAAAATTGTTTCTTTCAGTTATTTCCTCCAGCTGTTAACCATTCCTTTTTTTGCCCACCTCCCACCCCTCCCAAGGCATTATAGGGAGGATAAGGAGCAACTTTATATGTTTAATGAAGAGCTTGGATACCTGCTTTGGGTTCAGTTTAGCCTTGACAGTGAAACTGTGACTGTACTTCTATAAAAATGCCCGGAACTCTGAACTTCATGTCCCCCTTCAGTCGCATTTCTGAGCTGCACAATGGGGCAGTTCACAGTTTAGCAAGGAAAGCAAACCCAGAAGGACAGAGAACCAGAGAGGAAAGGAAGAAAATACGCAATGAAGTGACTTACATGTTGCATGGCTCTCCTCTGGCAGAAAAGATCTTGGACACGTACACACACACAAAAGAAAATCAAGTCTTCCAGTAAATAGTGCCATCTCCTTTTTATTCATTTTTTCGCTAGTACTTAACATAATCTTTGTGTGTGCGAAAAATTAAATGTAAAATTGCAAAAGGGGCTGCAAAGTGGCTCCTCTGGACCTGGATCCATACTACATTGGGGCCTGCCCCTCTTTTTGCCACCATGTTTGTTCCAATAAAATAAGCAATTGTGCAGGACACAGGCATAGTCTAGATGTTATCTAAGTCTCCCATTTATTCCCTGAATCACCTGGCTTTGCAGATCTCAGACTACTCATGCCAACGTTAAAAGTGAAAGAAAAAGTCCAAATCCTGAAGAGTGAGTGCAAAGGAGAGAACTGAGTAAGCCTGTGAATCGATGTTGCTTGGTAGGTTACATTCTGGACTCAGGATCCGGTGTTTCAGAAAAGGCCCATCCTTGAAACAGTCTGTGTTCTGTTACATTTGATCACTTTATCCTACTCAACAGCAAAGGTCTTCCCTTGAATTCCACAATGTCTGTTTTGTTGTTCTTGCTTCACATTAAAATCTAACAGGCAAGATACAAATTTCATGTACCTCCAACTTTTTTCCACCCCACTTGGTAAACTTGTATTGATCCAGCTATAATGTATCTAACAGGTAACAAACATATTGTGGCAGGAGATGTTTCCATCCTGTTGCCTGATGTTTTCAGAACAACATTTCCATTGGAAAGCTTGCTCCAGGTTGCATGCTGGAAGATATGAATGCCGCTGAGTGTAGTTAAAAGGAAGGGTGACATTTTACAAAGTCCATAACCTGGATTTGCCCTGAAAAAAGTTTGGAGAAGGTCTGGAGGAGACTGACCCAGGCAGCTGTTCTCAACCCCAATCACTGACCAGGAGGATGTCTCCGTGAGAGCTTTATTCCATGCCTGGAGGAGAAGGGGTGTGAGCACAGTGTGCTTTTCTGCATGCTTCCTTTTCAATTCAAATACGGGGAAGTAGATACACACCTACTTTCCTCTTTTCAGTAAATAATCCAAGGTGCAGCGACTGCAAACTGAGCACACAGTGATGGGCAAGTCTCTATTGCTTAGTTTGAATTCATTATTTCCTCTATCTTTTCAAGTAAGTCATATCATTGTTTTGCTCTCAGTGTGCCTTGCTCCATTTTGAATTTTGCTCTGCTCAGTCTCTTCCATTCAGTCTCTTGTAACCTGCTTGTGCCACAAAGCATTATTTCATTATATCTGGAGGTGGCCGGACTGATGATACTATTTATTCTGTTTCTGGAAGTTTTTAGAGGTCACCAGTGGCAAGGAACAACAATTTGCTTTATCTCCTTTATTATGTGTATTGCTTCTTCAAAAGAATATTATTTAACTGCCACGTGGCAAATAGAAGCGTTCTTGAAATTTATGCTTGTTGCAGATGTCATATCCTCTTCCTCCAGCTTTGAAATTTGTGGTGGGTTGACCCTGGCTGGACACTGGGTGCCCACCAAAGCTGCTCTATCAGTCCCCCTCCTCAGCTGGACAGGGGAGAGAAAAAGTAATGAAAGGCTCGTGGGCCGAGATGAGGACAGGGAGAGATCATTCACCAATTGCCATCACAGGCAAAACAGATTTGACTTGGGGAAAATGAATTTAATTTATTGCCAAGCAAATCAGAGTAGGGTTATGAGAAATAAAACCAAATCTTAAAACACCTTCCTCCCACCTCTCCCTTCTTCCCAGGCTCATCTTCACTCCTCATTTTCTCTACCTCCTTCCCCCACTTCCTCCTCAGGGGCAGGACTCCTCACACTCTTCCCCTGCTCCAGTGTGGGGTCCCTCCCACAGGACACAGCTCTCCACAAACTTCTCCAATGTGAGTCCTTCCCATGGGCTACAGTTCTTCATGAAGTGCTACAGTTCTTCATGAAGTGCTCCAGTGTGGGTCCCCCACGGGGTCACAAGTCCTGCCAGAAGCCTGCTCCAGCGCAGACTTGCCACGGGGTCACAGCCTCCTTTGGGCGTCCACCTGCTCTGGCGTGGGGTCCTCCACAGGCTGCAGGTGGATATCTGCTCCACCATGGACCTCCATGGGCTGCAGGGGGACAGCCTGCCTCACTAGCGTCTTCACCACGGGCTGCAGGGGAATCTCTGCTCCGGGGCCCGGAGCACCTCCTCCCCCTCCTTCTTCACTGACCTGGGTGTCTGTGGAGTTGTTGCCCTCACATATTCTCACACCTCTCTTCTGACTGCTGCTGGGGTTGTGCAGTTTTTCCCCCTTCTTAAGTATGTTATCCCAGAGGTGCTACCACCGCCGCTGATGGGCTCAGCCTTGGCCAGCAGCAGGTCCATCTTGGAGCCAGCTGGCATTGGCTTTATTGGACATAGAGGAAGCTTCTAGCAGCTTCTCACAGAAGCCATCCCTGTAGCCCCCTGCTACCAAAACCTTGCCATGCAAACCCAATACAAAATTGTTACATAAATTAGAAGATTAAAAACATTTTTGGATTATAAAGATCTGGCCAAAATGGAATTTGATTCCTTATTTCTAGCTTTTTTATTTAAGAAACACATTTTTAAAAAGAATAAAATTTGAAGTAGGAGATGAACTGATTTAGAAAAGTTAATAAGAATTGTAATTAATTTTATGACTGTTTAATATATAGAAGTTTTAAAGTATCCTTTTCACTGCTCCCAGGTATAAAAACTCCTAAGTAGGTAGTTGAGATTAGAGCGGTCTTGAAGTTAACTCTCTTGTTCCAGTCTCTGACTGGAAGTATGATTTCTGTACGATCTGCTATTGCATATCATACATTCAGCTGATCTTCATAAAAAGGCCAGCTGAAGTATTGCTGAGCCTATGGAAACAGGAACATGTGTTTGCAGTGTTATCCCAGCAATGTTTTAGTCGTTGGGATAGGACTTCTGCTCTTATGAATTCCAGTCTTGATGGAAGTGACTGATGTTCTCTGTCATACTCTAATGAGTATTTGAAATGTTAAGTATTAATGATGCACTCAAATTATGGAAAAAATTTCTCCCAACTGATCTGGCCACTCCTTTACTTAAAGGACCGTTCTCCATGTGACTGCTGCTGTATTAGTTGGATATAGCGAGACTACAAGCTCTGTATGACCTTCTGCATATGGGGCCAGAAAGAAACTTCCATTCTGTGAGAAAGTAAGTTCTTTTTTGCACATCTGTATGAATGTGCTAGCACTAATGGCAGAAGCCACAATTCCTCTTTTAATTAAAATATTCAGTGCTATAATAAAAAGATTATTTCTTCATGTATTTTGCAATTTTAGAGTCAAAATAAACTAAAGTAATGGTTTTAGCCTAATGTATGCAGTGTTCATGGAGAAATGCTTCATCCACTCATTACTTGGGCAGTTTGTATCTTCTTGGGAAAAAAGACTTGAAAGATTTGACCCTTGACTTCTTTCCAGCAGTTTTCTGTGCACCAGTAGTAAATAAATAAAAAATTGTTGCCTCTTTTTCACACACTTTCCCTGACCATTCAGCAAATGCAATGTCCTCGCTCTAGAGTCAAAGCCAACACACATACGCACACTGCTTTGTGCACCTAATCTTTTTGATGTAATTTCAAAAAATCATGAATATTCAAAATACTGTTACAAGCATCTGTGCAAAAATAATATAAATACTGTTGTGCATAGCCAGTCTAAAGGAGTTCTTCAGACTATCATGAGCAGTCTACTCCATAGCCATAATGTTTAGAGGATGGAAAGGCAATTGTACTACTCGTGTTCAGGTTCCCTGAACTTAGAGTCAGTTTATACCGGGTGAGACAGAGGACTCGCTTTCACCTCAGAGAAACATATCCTTGAAAATTATATGTATACTTTGGTGATATATGCCTGTGAATCAGGAACAGAGAATAAATTTTAACCTTGCAAATTTGTATACATCTGTTATTCCCGGTCCTGGAAATAGTTGGACCTTTTTTTTTTTTTTAATATAGTTTTGGACTTGCAGAGGGATGGTTTCTACAGAGTTCCCTGGTGTTAGTTACATCAGCATTTTATAGGCTGCTCATGTAAACTCTTGAGCTTTCATGACTCTCAGTATTAGCTTTTTAATATAACACAGTTCATATTGGCTTTTATTGCTCTTTAATTTAGGTTGGGTTCTCTCTGTGGCTTCTCAGCTGCAAGGATTGTGGCCTACACTTGTTTGAGATTTTTCTTGTCTGTGTAAACCTGCTATTGATGTCCTTTTTTCTCACATATTGTAACACTCTTTAAGAGCTAAACTTGCCTGTATTTCTCATGCAGATCAATTACTCTACATAGCAAACCCAGATCTCATATTACAGGTGGGAACCCAGAACTTTTAGACGGTAACTGGAAGTCTCTCCTACCTTTGTACCATATTTTGGTTGTTCCACAGATATAGAAATTCATAGCTGAATTGTCTAAATAAATCATTCTTAGCAAATAATGCCTCTTATTCAAAGGACACGTGCAAATAATTCCCCACCAAATGTTAGTTATTGGCTTCTAAGTTCATGTGCTTTTTGAAGTGATCCCAATATCACTCTTCTCTTTTGGGCATCTGAAATTGTTTAAAGCAACATGTGGTTTCTCACCCTTCTATAAGAAAAAGGCAATTTCTAAATAGGGTGAAGAAAAATGTAATTTAAATGAAAGTGTATTTTATTTTGGATATTCAAGTTTATAACAGCAGCTTTCCTCAAGAGAGAGAGAATTTTCTACCTAAAAAGATTTTTCTTAATACTTATTCTAGACAAATTTGTATGGACAATTCAAATAGTTTTAAAAAACTCTGTATAACATACTGAGAGGAGCAAAGCTTATGTTTTCACAAGTCTTATGAAGAAAGGATGTTCTTTATTGTGTATTAATGTGTTTCATCAGAATTCCTGGGAAGTTGTCCAGCTATACATAGTAAATATTTCACATACCAATAAAGTGATTCCTCAGCATTTCAACGACTCAGCACAAATGATATTTAATTTATGGTGAATATCTGCACCTGTTAAACAGTGAAAAAGGCTCCTGACATAAGTGATCCTTTCATGCTGTTATTTATATTAATTTTTAAAAAGGTCCTATATTTCCAGATTATAATCTTTCAAAGATCATAATTTCAAAAACATTCCCAGGCCTGAATTTTGAACTTTCATATTGAAGAGGGAATATGTATGATTTTTAGCTAATATATATCTGTAGGGCTAAGATCAACACCATCAAGGGAAGGCATAAAATGTGCCTGTTACTGAATTAGGCATTTGTTTTGTATATCTAATGATAAAATCAATATGTGGCTCAATTGAGGAGAGATCCATCAGACTCTGTCATGCTAGCATTCGATCAAAAGATTGTATTTGCAAGCTTCGAGGGGGAGAAATGTTTCTCCATCTTTTGACAATCCATATTCCACTAATTCGGACAGCTTCTACACAGAGCTGCACCAGTTTACTCAAGTGTTGCTTTCAATTTCATTTCATTAAATCAATGCAAAAGTTTGTGTTGACCTTTTAAATATATATTTAAATCTGATCAGTGGAGCTTAAATCGATTAGGAACTGATTTTAAGCCAATTCTTAAGGCAAATAAGTGTGTCCACATGGGGTTCCTCAGCTGTTCAACGAATTGATGTGAAATCCAATTTAAATTAAGCTGCTGCAAACAAACCACTGTTGTGTTGTATGCAAGTCCCAAATGTGCCCTCCAAGTTCTCTGAGAACTTTCTTTTTAACTTGAACAGAGAACTCAAGGGAGATACAGTTAATAGAGTGAAATCTGCTCATCCCCATCAGGAAAGGAGGGGTGACTACAAACCGCCGTAAGAAGCTTCCAAACAACCATCCAAGGTTCATCCACAAGTTGCATTTGTAAACCTGTTCACTGTCAAATGACACCCATTTTTTACTCTTCTCTCTTGGCAGCTGTAACTGCACTGAACAGGACGGGTGGCATCAGGAATAGCACCACTCACCAGACTGTGGCAGGAGGAGACCTCCTCCATATCCTACAGGCTAGAAAGATCCAAAGTGAGTTTAAAGGAAATCCCCCCTCGTTCGTGCTTGCTAGGGATTGGGACACCTAAGGTCTCAAACCTTTGCTTGCCTTCACAGCAGCTCTGGTGTCTTCACAGAGCAGATTGTTCCTCTCTCCTGAAACCTCACCGAAGACCTTTGCAGGACTACAGAGAAGCCCTTTTATCTTCACAACCCGTAAGCCTATAGGGGAATTTCAGAGATTTTGCTCTAGAAGCAAAGAAATGGGAGATGCAAAATGAACTGCACTCCATATTGATTTGTAATGCAAATAAGATTGAATGAAATGGGTGTTTGTAGAGGAACAGGTTACCTGATAATTTCTACACATCAACAAACCTGCAACCTGGGTTTTAATGATTGAGTTTAAAAATAGAGTTAAATATGAGCATACAATCATAGAATCATACAATAAAATCATACAATAAAATACACTGTGAGAGAAAGCAGGGATGAAAAGAGTAAATAGAAGGAAATAGAAGGTAAACTGAGGGAAAACTGGTTTAGCATAAGCAACTACCTTAATGATTAATCAGATAATATGAGAATGCAAGTTGCACTCATGTGAGCTTCTGGGGGCTATTGGTCACTCAACTTCCTCACCCCACTCTTACCCAGGTAAGTTGTCATCTGCTCCATTTTCCCGTCCTAGAACTGAAGAAAGAGAAAATGAACAGTTTTCCTTATACTCTCCAAAATGTTTTAATTAACTGACAGTTTTGCTCTATGAAAGAAGAGTTATAAGGGCTCTTCCTCAGCTTCAGGTCCCTTTCTAACCAAAGGCTGTTGTTTGATGGGCATTTGCAGAAGCTGTCTGCCAGTCCAGCCCCCAGCAGGAGAAATGTATCTAAATGCAAAGGTAAGTGCTTTGTCATTCGTTGTATGAACAAAGGAAGGTAAGAGAATGGGGCATTGTTTTTTCTCCTCCGGGGAATGAAAAGCCTCTGGTAACTCCTGATGGTTTGTATGTGTGTGGTATTGCCAGATCTCTGGCCTTTCTTTTTCCAGCTTTCCTGGTTCCTCAAATTTACTTATAATATTTCCATTCAGACCTGTGCAACCAGTTGGCTTGAATGATTGCAGACTTGTGAAAGAGGGTTATGGGATGTGAGTGAACGTGAACATAAGGATCTTCCATGATTAACTCATGAGTATTTCTATATATTGAGGTAGAGGATCTAACACCTTGGTGGTTGTAGTAAACTCTCACCTAGTACAGAACTTTTTATGTGTCTTGCTAAACCCTCCCTGAAGCTGTTGCATCTTGACCTGTTCTTTTTTTTCAAAAGTCTTGCTGATACTACAGGTGGGTGGGAGAGTATTCCTAGTGCTGGATATGGCTCTTTCCCCTTCCTTCTATCATAGACAGGAATCAGTGAATCCTTAAGTTGGGTTGAGAAATATGATTTATGAATGTGGTGAGCAGAGGGAGAAAGAAAAAACAAAAAAACCCCACAGTGACTGGAGGGGGGAGAAGAAGGGACTACATCACTTTGCAGTGGTAAATTACCAAAAGCAAAAATGACCAAAGCATTAGGCCCTGCACCTTACACTTGTTTCTGTGTTCATTCCTATTTTCTGCATTTCCCAAAGCTGTCAGGATTGGGGAGCTTGTGCTTTCTGATCAGTGAAAGCTCACTGCCTCAAATAGCCCTTCTTTCCATTGGGGTTCTAGATATCCAGTTGTGCTGAGCTTTGAAATTAAAGAAAAGGATGTTTGACACAGCAAGATGTGTTCAAGGTATGTGAACCTGCAAACAAGTATCACAGTTTATTAATTTATTTTATTGTTCAGTATAGAACTGGCAGGCAGACCATCTCTTGTGGGATTTGCTGACCTACATGCTGTAGTGAACCTTCCAGTGGAGTCCAAAGTAAGGCTAAACTCAGTATATTGTCTTTATCTAGGCATTCGCAACAGAGAGCAGTTAAATGCCAGAAATACTTGAAATCCTGCCTTCTGAGAACTGAGTTAGGTACCACAATTTTTTGTTCCTGCTTATGCTAGTGTGGGAGGCAGGGGACTGCTGGCTCCCTCACTCTTGGCTTCTTTTGTAACATCCATGGAGTTTTTGCACCAATAATTGCAACGTCTGTGGGCCACCTATTTAGTTTTTCTCATTCCTTTGTGTACTTCCAAGAAGAAGTGGTATAAAATTAGAGGGGTTTTTTTGGCCCTGAAATCACATCTGAACTCCACTTTCAAATTCTGGCCCCCACAAAAACACATACAAAAAAGTTGGATTTTTACAGTTTTCAATTTTTTTTATTTTTACAGTTTTCAATTGCCAAATGGAGCCTTTATATGACTTCTAGGAGCTTCAACAAAATGCTTTTATTGACAGCAGCATCTCTCCTGTTGTGACAAAGAAGGATGGCAAAGGCTAAAGAATTGCATCTTGTCGAGCAGGGCCTGCAGTTAGGAACTTGATTCAGTTAGAAGAGGTCTTTGGAAGAATTTTGGGATACTATATTTTTTGGAAAAAGGACAAAGAATTAATGGGGGAAAACAAATGCAAAGCTGTAGCTTGATGGTTCTCACCTCCTTTCAAACAGCATCAAAACCTTTGACTCAGTGGAGGTAGCTTCCATACCTCCCTTTGCTTATAATTTTTTTTCTGATTTTAGTGCTTATTCCCTCTCTGTGACTCTCTCCCCACATTCAAGACTGTCAGGGAGAAGTTGTAGATAGGAATATCTGTAAACAGTGTTTTAGTGTCTCCCACACAGCAGTCTGGAACTGCCTCTCCTCATGTTACCGAAGGTTCATGGATTTCCCAAATCAGTAGGAGTTCATTGATTTATATGCAGGCAAGCTTGTGTTACTACTTTGGTTACTCTCGTGGTTTTTCCTGGCTACTGTTAATTAGCCTGGCAGATCTTCCAATGTTGCTTACATGCGGTAGTAGATGAATAGAACTACTTGTATTGAGCTACCATAACATTCTCTTTTTTTGCATCCTCCTTAAAAGGACAAAAGGCACTTTGAAAACTCTTGTCTAAGCAATGAAGGAAATCCAGACTGTGACCTGGTACTCAAACGATGTCTTTAGTGTGGTTAGTGGTGGTCGTCTCCTGCACTTGGACTATCCCATAGCCTCTTGACAAGACCTCATACAGTTCTTCCAGGATGTTTGGGTTAAAAAACAATCACTCCCCTGCTACCACTTTCCTGTTACCCTCTGAAAGACTTGCCCTCTCTCTGAATTACAATCTCAGCCTCTGTCTCTGACATCTCTTCAGGATCCCAGCTCACGTTAAAGCAGGACTCTTTCTCTCTCAAGCCCTCACTCTTTCCCATGTGTGTGCATTTTTTGTCTCGGTTGCTGTAGGCAGTCTCACCCTCCCACCTCTTCTTCAGCCCTATGGATAAAAGAGGCGGCCAGGCTGCAGCTGACCTAGAGGTATGGTGACTCTTGTCTCGCTAGGCTACGGGTGCCATGGAGAGCCCTGGCTCCCCTGGGGACTTCTGCGCAGGCTGTGAGCCTGGCTGCAGAACATGCCCTCTCCTCTGAGCAGAAGGTGGGATGCTGGTTTCTCTCGGGAGGTGGCAGCACAGCCAGATGCGATCAGCATCTGCAGCTCTGCACCCAGAACTGCAAAGGGAGTGGCAGGGAGGAGGTGGCTTGGTGTTGGATTCCTTCTGAGGTGGAGCTCCTCAGTAGGGGCGAGGATTAGGATGGGGTGGGGGTGGGATGTTGATAGGAAGGATGGCTTCAAACCCTTTCTTGAAGCAGAGTGGAATCAGCCCAACATCCTCACCGTAATGCGCTGAGGTCCGTCTATCCTGATCATGTTTCTCTGTACCAGCTGCAGCTGATTGTCAGGCATGATGTGGGGCTGGGATGCCCACTGTGGGAACAGTGTTATTTGTTGAGCCTACAGCCATGCTCCCAGCTGCTCTTTTTCATGTGTGGGGAAAGGCTGTCTGCAGGAGATTGGGCACAGTCATTAAGTATCATGGTTTTTGGCAAGTACCTACTTACCTGCAGGCTGCCACGATGGTTGTATGTTATTTTATCTGCAAGTTATCAAGCAGCTTAGGTCAAATGCCATGAGAAAGAAAGAGCAACAATCAGACACCATCCCGTGAATTGGTACAACCTGCTCCTCTCTCAGAATCTCATCTGTTCTTCTTAGCTGGATCACTGGGGGCTGGAGGTTCCATTTCTCTCCTGAGGTTTTAGTAATGGATTGCAAAGCCAGGGTTACTATATGGGGTATAATGTGACCATCATCTGGAAAACATGCACAGTGGCAGGGGGTTTGGGTTTCTGCAGAAACCAAGCACAGTCTAGTCCAAAAATCTATGGGATATATTGCTTAATCTACCCCTCTGGCTCTGTTCTTTGAATTCAGCTTTCCTATGCCAAGCACACTGAATCAGCTGGGGATGTTACAGAGCCTTGGTGGGAGGTTGTTTGCTTATTTTCTGAATTTTGAGAAGTTTTGTGGCAACACAGAAAGACGGTAGATTCAGTTTTGCCCCGACAGTCATTTGTGAATGTTGTCTGTGGGTTTGGGCGTCCAAAAGCAAAGGGTGCTAGAAATCCCAGCTTAGTCAATTCAAATGGTTTTAGTAGCATCAGCAACTGGAGGGCAGCCAGCCAGCCCTACAGTTCTTTAAAGAGTAATAAAATGCACTTGATTTTTACTCCTTGGTTTGCAGCCACTGAATGGGAACTAGTCTCATATACCAGGTAATTCCTGCTTGATGCTGCTTAGGGCACCACTGAAAACACACTTTATGCAGGCAGCACTGAGAGGGTGACGCACAGAAAGGCAGCAGAAAAACTTGAGGTTTGAAAGCACTTAGAGAGGGGCCACCTCCCTTTTTTCCCCGCTCTTTGCTCCTGGCAGTCTGGGAAGGCCCATCCCTACTCTCATGACTGTACAGTAAAGGAAAGGTGTTGCTCTGAAGAGTGTTTGAAAGTATTGCAATTCTCTCCTCTCTTTCAGAACAGTTTCATTCCTGAGAGCGCCTCGAGTGCCCCAGAGAGATCCTGTGGCACTGGTGTGCACGCTGAGGATGAGTCGCTGAGGATGAGTTGTGATATCAGAGGATGCACAGCCCATCTTGTCTGCGGGGCTGGGAAGTGGAATGCAAAAGGCGCAGGCAGTGAGGGCTGAAAAGCAAAGCAACCTTTCCTGTGTGCATTTTCCTTCTGACTCAGTTAGTTCCAGGGGATCCTCTCCATGCCGTGTTGATCCCTCTGTTCTCGTGCCTTGGAGAAACAAGTTTTGTCAGTACCACCGCCAGGCCTTCTGCCTGGTCCCTGCATGGGTGCAGTTGTGGAGAGCCAGGGCTGCAAGCATCTGCCCCTCCACTTGCAGTTCCACAGCAGCCCAGACAGGCACACACTTTCAAAGGGTGCATGCATGGGGAGTGGGGGAGGATCATTTTGGGGGATAAATCCTACGTGAGACAATATTGGCGGCTGTAGAAAAAACCACACCAACAGAAGGGCTGTAAAGGAGAAAGACAATAACCAAAGTGAAAGACACTGGTTTTGGAAGGTAATTGCACTGCCGTCACCAGGTTGTTGATACCTTGCCTTTTGGAACAGTTTTTGACAACTGGGAGAGGGAGTTTGTCTCACTTTAATTGGGACTAACCATATTCAGAGCAGTTGTCATGTGTCACCTAGTCTGCCTGTCCCCCTGCCTTTTCAGCTTGGCAGTCTCCTCTTTTTCCCTTGTGCGTCCCAGTGATTTGAAAAATGACCCATTCTTCACAGTATCCCTGCTAATTTGGACCACAGAGTTATATTTCTTTTGAGGCTGATGCTTTTCAAAGCTGCACCCTTTCTTTCTGCAGCAGCTACTGACACCCCTCTATAACATATAGCCCTAGGAGGGAGAAAACAGGTCTGAGGGGCTGCACTTTTCCTGGGAGGAAAGAAATTAGAGATGGCACTAAAATCAACAGAAAACAGATTATTTCATGTACAGTAAAGAGGGTAGCTCAGACCTTTTTATGCAGTGCAGGACTATTAGGGCATACTATCATTAATTTCACTTTGTGAAGCACACTGGATGCACTTCCCCTTGTTGGTATTATGTATCTGCATACATGAATTAGTAATAAATAAATAAGTAAATAAATAAGCATGCAGATATATGTTCTGTTCTGCACCATGTTTGTTACCTTTTTTCCCAAAACACCACCACCATTTTAGCAAGACTTGACTCAAGATCCGCATCGCTATATTCTTTTTGCTGCCAGATACAGAAAGATAAATCCAGACCATATGATTGCTGGCTGCCTGGCTTTTACCCATTGGCAACCATCTCCCTGTGGTGACATCAGCTGAGGTGGGAAGACTATAATTTTATAATGCGCTAGTCATTTAAAGTGAAAATGAATGTTAACATTTCTCTGGTATGCATATGCCCTACTGTACATGTTTGTTGAATGTCCTGGGTTCCTACTGAGTAATGTCCTACTGGGGACATCATCATACAGATTCAGGGTTAAAATTCATGTTTCTATTAAAAAGAAAATCTTGCAAATTCTGCTTTGAAAAGAGCTATTTTCTTGAAGGTGAAAAATCAATTTTCTCAAGCACCCACCTCGCATTTTCAAAATACACCTTTGCAATGGCCTTCACACTACAGTCCTGAATAAGGAGCAATAGGACAAAAACCTGAATCAATGCAGCTTCATTTTGTTGTTAGCAATAAGAGACACGCCATAACTGAGCAGCACCTGGGGAAAGGGGCAGTTAACTGAAATGAAAACGTTCCATGTAGTTAACTAGAGGTGTTAAAAGGGTGTATAAATGAGAGAGGGCATTTTTCTTCTTCAAACTTACCTTTACTCTGTGTGTGCAACTTTCAGGCTCAACCTGACCCTGCAACCATTTCGGTATGTGCTTAACTCCAGGCACAAGTGTTACATGACTTTCAAATATGAATCCCATTGAAAATGATTCCATCATATCCAATGGCAGCATCATCTTGTCCTTACCGCAGGCCCCTCCTTCAGGCTAAAGTGTCTTTAGAGACTGCCAGACATCCCATCCCAGCAGGCACTGGATCACAGGTAAAAGCTGTATGCATACAGCGAGATGCGTATGATGGAGCCAGACTGGAACTGTGCTTAAGACAGGTACAGTACAAATATTGCTTGCCCGTATATATGCAAGGGAATGCCCTTTCTATGCTTCTACCACCTCCTCCTTCCTGCATCTGTGCAGCAACGTGGTATAAAACTTGACTTGAAAGGGTTGATCCTGCAAGGAGATAGCATGTCTACAAGGACCTGCGAAGCTGGGTAACATTTCAAGACCTGCTATTGTCCTGCTGGGGAGTATTTTCCCCGCAGTTTCCACACTCTGGGGAATACTACCGTCCGCCTCAGAAAAGTACTTTGAGCTGTACTGAGGAGAGAGGGGACGTTCCCAGTACTAGCTCCCGGGCCCTGTTGTCTCCGTCTTTGCAAGTGAATAGGCAGGGCTCGGGCAGGTCTAGCACCACAAGTAAAACCCCTGTTGATCGTAGCCTAATTTGCGTGCTAAACCGAGTAGTCTTGACATCGCCATTTCTTTCCCCGGCGATTCTGACGATTGCATTTGGAAAAAACCGGACCGCTAGCGAACAAAAGGGCTACGGTAGTAACACCAGCGACCCTCCCTCGTTCTGCACTTGCTGGAGATCAACTGGGACGCAAGAAAACGAGGAAAAAAGTTTACGAAGGGCAGAAGCCCGTCATGGCGGGGCAGGGGGACAAATCCCAAGCGCTTTTAGCGAAGCGCTGAACAAGACCCAGAGCCCGCGCGCCCAAAGCAGCTCGCGGGGCCTGGGCGCCCGCCTCGCGGGGCCGGCCGCGCCTGCGCGTCACGGAGCCCAGCCGGGGCAGCCCCCGCCGCGGTGAGGGCGGCGGAGCGGGGCTGCTTCCCGTCACCCGCCGCGCCCGCCCCGCCCCGCCCCAGCGCCGGCTCCCGGGCACGGCTCGCCCCTCGCCCCGGGAAGGCCGGCCACCGGTAGCCCAGCTCTCCCCCGACCACACCGGGTGCGTACCCCTTTAAGCGCACCTCCCCCACCGGCTCCTCGCGCGCGCGCCCCCTCCCCTCGGGTTGTGCAACCGGGGGGGGGGAGGGGGATGAGGTAACGGCGACGGGGGCGCGCGGCCCCGCCCGGACCGGCGCCTTTAAGAGCCCACCTCACGTGACCGCACCCCACCCTCCCCCCGGCGAGGCGCTCGCTACCCTCCCCGCACCTGTTGGCGGCGGAGGAGGGGCGAGCGAGGGGGTGTGGCCCTCGGGGAGCCCCGCCTACCCCCGTCCGCCCCGCCGCCCCTCCCCGCCGCGCATGCGCGCGGAGCGGGACGGACGATTCACGCATCCAAAATGGCGGCCGCGATGGATGTGGACACCCCCAGCGGCACCAACAGCGGCGCCGGCAAGAAGCGTTTCGAAGTGAAGAAAGTGAGGCCCGCCGGCGCGCTCCTCCAGCTGGCCCCAGCGGGACGGGGGGGCCGGGGCCAGCCTGCCGGCGGCGAGCGGGGCGGGGGGGGGGGGAGGGCGACTTGCCGCTCCTCTCACGGAGCCGGGCGCCCGGTTCCGTACCGGTGCGGCGGGAGGGGAGGGGAGGGACGGGGCGGGATTGCGGGGAATCCTGGCGTGCGTCCGGGCCAATGGCTGAGGCGAGCCGCCGCACGTGGAGCGGGGGCTGACCAATCAGCGGGCGCGGCTGGCGTGGGCCGCGCGGGCGGGAGGAGGGAGGCCTGAGGGGGGCTGGCCCTGTCAGGGGGCTCCGCCGCCCGCTCCCCTCGGGCGCTGCCGCCTCGCCGGGCCTCGGCTGCGCTCTGCCCTCCCCGGCTGGGCCGCCTTAGGCCGAGCCTCGGGGCAACTCAGGCCGGGGAGCAGGCGTGGACGGCTGCCTCCTCCTCAGCGCCGGCCGCTCCGGCCCAGTCACCCGAGCTGCCCCGCGTCCTCCGTAAGACGTTTGGCACAAATTTGCGTGGCCGCTTTTTTTTCTTCTCCTTTAAATCAAGGCATAACAGCGTGTGTGTAGTCAGCAAATACTCTCCTGTCACCCTGGCTTTGTTTGCATCCCCAAAACAGCCATGGTACCGTCCAGTGCCACCAGTTTGTCAGCTGTATCCTAGTAATAATCCAAGCCTGTTGCACAAGAGGAAGTAGAGAGGCTGTGTGGGCTCGTACTAAGGTAGAATTTGAGGAAAAATGATCCCTGGCCTGGATATCAACAAACATTTCCAAACAGTGATTCCTGCTCGAAGCATGGTCTCCAGGTGTAGCTTGTCTGAAATGCAGCTGTCATTAGTGATGGAAACCCATATCTCTGTGTAGGGCTGCAGGTCTACGCAGGAGGAGGTGTTTGGGTGACATGACTGCTTGTCCTTTGGAAATAGGGACAGAGATAATAGCACATGAGAGGAGCAGGAAGTGGCACCTTTTATGTGTCAGTGGCATTCCTCCTCCCCAGCAAGGTACCAAGGCGCGTTTGTTGCATTTGTGGCTCAGTACAGATCTGTGGGTTGCAAGAGTAGCTTATGTTGGGATGAGAGATTAAGTACCTGAGAGTGTGGGAGAGATAAGGGTGCTGGGAACTTTTATCCTAGCTGCCTTGAAGTGTGGATGAAGTCCTTGAGAGATGAGTACCTCAGCCAGAAGACTGGCTAGACTTAAAGGTAGAAGATAGGGAGAAAAAATGAAATCACTACTGACACATTTCCTGAGAGATCTAGTAGTATTGTGATGACTTTTTATATCAGTACTAATGAAAAATTGAAGTGCTTATCAAAATGGATACTGCTTATCTATATTTGGCAATCTGCATTCCTTCTTCAGAATCCTGAACTGAGGGGGAAGCAATGAAAACATTGAGACATAAATGGAATAGATTAGAGAAGAATTACTGTAGTACTGTAGTACAGGCAATACAATCATATACTGGAAAAAATGGAAGGAAACAAAATATCTAGATTACTTAAGTAGTAAATGAAGATTATCCTGGCTACCAATATGCTGTTGGATTGCTTTGAATATTGAAGGCAAGCCCACCTATTTCATGAATTTACAAAAGACCTGATTATGTTTTTTGCAGGGAGGAATAAAAAGGTGCTATGCTTTTTTGTATAGCTTGTGTTAAAGTCCTCATTCTGAATCAGTTTTCTAAAATCGTCATGGAAATTTGGACCTAACCCTTCCACTGAAGTAGCATGGGACAGAGATATTAATTTTTTTTTTCTTTTATAAACAAAGTCTTTGAAAGGTTAGTTTGGTAGTACATGCAAATTTTTGTATTCAGCCTTGCTGGTAGGTCATTGCCTAGTAACCTTTTTGCAGAGGAGATTGTTCAGGAGTCAGCAAAGGGTAGCATTAGAGATGATTTTAGTTCTTGGCCCCAGCCGCTGGGGGGGGGGGGGGGTGGGGGGGTGGGGTGTGATTTCTGGAAGAACTACTGTGAATAATGGAAATTCCTCTTAACAAAATGGCATCTGGATTGGCCTTTCTGCAAGGCACTGTCCTTTCCATCAGAATTGAGGATGTGGGATGAGCTGCATCCTTGCCTCTGGATCTTGAATAGAAATGCAGATGTTTGCATTTGTTTCACAAAAAAGGGAACTATGGGAGTTACCTTGTTGTTTCTGAAGCTGGAAGGAGACATTGGGTCTGGGAGGTATGTGAGAGGAACGTACCACTGCTTTTCTAGTAAGCTTCTGAACTCATGATAAAGAATTACTCTGGACTTCTAAGATTTTTTTTTTTAAATATCCCAGCTTTTCCATTTAAAAAACACATGGGATCTTGAGGAATAACGAGAATTTCTGTGTGCTGTAAATTGAGTCAAAACTATGTTTTTCTTTTTCTTTTTTCCCCTCTCTCTAGTGGAATGCAGTAGCTCTGTGGGCATGGGACATTGTGGTTGATAACTGTGCCATTTGCAGAAACCATATTATGGATCTATGTAAGTAAATGGTGGGGAAGACAGTTGACACTTTTGACTTGTACATGATGCACAGCTGGAATTTCCCCTCTTGAGGGTATAATTCAGCAAATGCAGCTTCCAGTTAGGAACTAAGTCTTCACAGTGCAAATGCTGAGCTCTATTTTATGTAATGCTGAAGTCCTATAATCTATTTCTCTGACCTCTGTCACCATACTGCTTTTCCTTCACCCTTTTCTTGTAAAGAGTAGAATCACTTGGTACCACATCTCCAGATGAGATGATGTTGCTGAGTGTATTTGGGATGCAACGAAGAGAAGGAGTAATAATAAAGAGGCAGGAGGAACTGAAATTACTCAGGGTTGACAGGTATTGCTCACAAAGAGAGGTATTAGATTTTAGAGTTGGGGATGTTGCTATAGGTATCAACTTTTTGATGACGCTCATTAGGATGAAATCTTGTAATGCTTTCTGTGTCTGGCCAAGAAAGGCTTGGACCAGTGACTTCATTTGACTCCTCATTCTACAAAAACTACCTTGCGTAAGTTAGTTAATGTTGTAGTATGGGGAATTTTGTAGCCACTTAGAGAATTAATTGTTTGTTTACAAAGGAGAATAATCAAACACTGAAACAAAAAACAAAGTATTGCTAGTATTGGTTTGAGTTTTTGCTCTATAATCTAGATGTTCAGTTAACAAATATGCTTGCTATGTAGGAATAAAAGTAGAATTAATGGAATTAAGTGTGCAAATTTCTGTCATGTAATAGGTATACACGAAGTCACTGGTTTCAGTCCCATAAAGGATTGGTAATGCGTACAAAACCATTCCCCCCCCCCCCCCCCCCCCAAACTGACGAGATATTGTTGGCACCATAACTGTCCATCTTGTTTGAGTCATGAAGGACAGAAGACCTTTTAATATACCACAGACAGAAATTTGCCAGTAATACTAAAATGTGGAACCCCGCAAAACAAAAGCAGGTACAGCTACAGTGTCTGGGAATGGCCTGTCATGATCCCATTGTGATAGTTCTGTTGTACTTTCTTTTTACGCAGTAGCCCTTGGAACTACTGGTAATGGTAACTGACAGTCAATAAGCCTATATGCACATAAAATGTTTCAGAAAAATGAGACCTCGAGTTTATAGTAACAACTAGTGAGATGCACCTGATTTCACATCATGTTTAAACAATAATTACAAAACTACTTTCAGAAGTTGTTCCTATTTTTTTTTTAAATAAAGAGAAAACACACTGTATCACACAGGGCTGAAAATGGGTTAAGCAAGTTCAGTTCTTTGCTTTGGGACAGATACGTTTGTATTTTGAGCCAGCTACTGCCTATCCATGCCTCAGTTTATTCTTGGTTATTAGAAATGCAATGGTAATGCTAAAGAGAAGCAAGTGAGAATAGGGGTTATGAAATATGCTGAGGTCCTTTGACGTAAAGATTTCCTTTTTAAGTACCTCTAACCTGTACCATCTTGAAAAGTAGTTGAGGTGGACACTGGACTGCTACTTAGTCTCTCAGATCTATGATATATTAGAGAGGAAGGCATGTCGCTGACAGGCAAATGGAATTTTAAAGATTTGTTAGAACATAAGTTACATTTACAGAATTTACAAATGTATAGAATAAATAGGTAAAATCCTGTAATTCAAGGTAATTATTCATGGTAAGTGGGATATGTGGTAAGATAATGGATGCTGGTGTGTTTCATTCTATTAACTTGCCTCAAAAATTAATAGTGCCTCCCATGAGAGACCAAATACAGTCTCATATATTTGCTATTTTTTATAAATAACAAATAGGACATATAAGGATGAAGGAGAGATGTGGAGGAGCTGGAAGAAGAATGGACAGATGTTATTTTCCACTAGTGAATTTTGTGTGTCAGTTCTTTTAAAAAAAAAAATAATTCCAACCAAAAAGGGCATGGGGTTGAGAGTGTATAAGTGGATTAGGAAAAACAGTGAAGGAAGAGGGCATAGGTAACTTTTTTTTTCTTTTTTGAGTTGCTCAAGCATAACACGTTATTAGTTTTCATATGAGCAATGTTATAAAAAGTCTGGACTGCAAATGACAGACCAAAATTGACACTATACAGAGTAGAAGGGATATCTAAATGGGTGTTCCGAGATCAGTGTTGACTCTGGATTTACTTACTTCCTTGTTACAGATCATTAATGTTGTTAAACAACACTTCAATTAGATTTTCAAACATAAGATGTGAAGTGATGGGAAATTGAGGAAAAATTAATAGAATGTGCAGGGAAGAACAACAAAAGATTCAGTTTGATAAAATGGAGGATACAGATGCCTCCCTCTCCTAGTGATAAAGAGAAACCTTGAAAGGGAAAACATTAAAAGAGTGATGAGTAACGCCAGCCATGCTAATGGAAGATTGTTAATGTTATTAAGTCAGGCACCCAAAAGCTAGGATATAACAATGTTAAGGTGTCATGCAGTTCTTCTCATGTGTGTACATTATGACTCGGTAATACTATGGTCAAAGGATCCCCCTGCACTCCCAATATGGTTTGTATTCAGTGTACAGAAGGAATCAGTAGATTTTCAGTGTTTTGTTTTCATTCTTCTCTGGAAAGACCCATCCTATTTTGATTTCTTCAAAGGCTTGCTCTCTGGCGCTGTCATTGCAACATGGTAAACTGGGGAGTGTTAAGTAAACACTGTGTTTATTACAGTGGATTACCTTCTGGTCTGAAACATGGAATGTAAATCATAGTAAGGTAACCGATATAGTTTTGAACTGCGTAAAATGTGCCATCAAAATACAATCCCCTTTCTTTGATAGTAAGATGCAAAGTACCTCATTTGATATTCCAGCTTCACAAAGACAGAGATATCAGATAGAATCCAGAGAAGAATATTGGGATGCTTAACAGGTTGAATGATTTTGGATTTATGAGAAGAATAAAAGAACAGAACCAAGTACACATAGTTTGCTAAGTAGGAGTGGAAGATGATAGCTGTGTACATATATTTTGAGAATGTGATACTAACAGGAAGTACTGAGTGTCATACAAGGGGGTTATAGGTAGAAGGAGTCATATGATGATATGATGGGGGGGAACTTAGGGTAATTATTCAGTAAAATCTGCAGATAATTCCTAAGAAACTGGAGAGAATTGCAAGGGGAAGATTCTGAAATTCCTCTGAAGTTTGAAAAACTAAATTGGAGAGCTCATTCTACATTTTGGGGGTATAGAATAGAATAGAATATTTCAGTTGGAAGGGACCTACAACAGTCATCTAGTCCAACTGCCTGACCACTTCAGGTCTGACCAAAAGCTAAAGCATGTTATTAAGGGCATTGTCCAAATACCTCCTAAACACTGACAGGCTTTGGGCATTGACCACCCCTCTAGGAAGCCTGTTCCAGTGTTGGACCACCCTTTCAGTAAAGAAACTCTTCCTAATGTCCAGACTAAACCTCCCCTGGTGCAGCTTTGAACCATTCCCACCCGTCCTGTCCCTGGATCCCAGGGAGAAGAGATGAGCACCTCCCTCTCCACTTCACCTCCTCAGGAAGCTGTAGGGAGCAATGAGGTCACCCCTCAGACTCCTTTTCTCCAAACTAGACAAGCTGAAAGTCCTTAGCTCCTCTGCATAGGGCAGCCACTCCTCATAGGGCAAGTAACAAGTGTACTTCAAGTTCATTAGCCTGGTTATGTGCTTTTTCTGTCTCTGTTTTCTGAGTGAGTATGTGATGTGTTTTGTTAGTCAAGCTATGTGTATTTATTTCTCTTCTTCCCAATAAGTCAATCCCTTTATGACATAAATTCAGAAGGCAACATGTAAAGAGAAAGGGGAACCCATACAATGGTTACCCTTGCTCAAGCGGAAGCCGCTTTGAAGAGCTCTTATCATCAAATTTACCAGTGCACTGCATTGTTACTGCAGCTGTAAACAAAAGACGCGTACTTTACTTCTGTTACCTGCCATTATGGCTATTTAAATCTTGGGTTCCTTTTCTTGTTACGTAAATATACAGAAGATTTCTGCAATAGAAAATGTATAGGAAGAGGGATAGTTCTTAACAGATGCCAAGATTCAGAAGTTACCATTATATAATACGCATTTCTGTAACTCCCTGAGTTGAAATGCTTCCATTGCATTTTTCACAATTATTTACAGGTATTTCAGGTTTTAGATGTATCTTTCTGCCTTCACCTCCAGATACTCTGTCAAAAGCAAGGCAAAAGAAGAGCTGTTCAGTATTCCCCCAGTACCTGTTACTGTCTGACTCTTATCGCTTCTTTTGGGTCAGCAGCCGGTAAACAGCTTGTCTTTCTTTCAAGAGCCAGAATCATCAGCTTTCACTCTCTGACAGAGAATGTTCATTTGTTTAATTTCTTTGTTGATATATTGTCCTTTTTTGAAATGAGGCAAGCAGGAGACTAAAAAGTGCTTCAGCTGTTCGGGGCCATTTTTGGCAGTCAAAGGTAGAAGTACCAGCAGTACTCTCCAGCCTGTTTGATGGGGGAGTTAAATCTCGATGCCTTGGTAGAAGGGCCTTACATCACTACCAGAGAACTCTTCCTCAGCTATTTCTGTAAAAGTTCATCTGTCCTCTTAAGCTTTTGGGACTGTCATGTTTTAGACTGTACTTACTGGTCAGCAAATGTTTGAGTAACACTAAAATGAATTTCAGTGCTGCTTTTCTTCCTTACTTAAACCACCTTTCTTCCCTCTCACTCCCAGTCAAAAGAGTCCTTTAAAGCCTGGGGGGGGTTGGGGGCGGAATTGTATTGTGTTCCAAAGCATACAGCTCGCAGGTTAGGGCCACTTAGAGAGGAGGAAAAAAAAAATCACAAGACAAAATGACATAAAAATGGGCTAGATGGACGTCAGATCTAATATGCCCAATATACTGTTTCCAGCAGGGAAAGAGGCGAAGCAACGAGTATACTGTGTGCTGGAGTATTTTCCTTGCTTTCAGCAGACAGAGATTTCCTGAGTTAAAGTTTGCTTATCAGTTGACTTTTCTTCCTTCAAATCAATTTCCTTTCCTTTTCCTACTACTCACCTTCTCACCATTTTCTGTTATTGTACAGACTTATGCCAAATATTTAAAACTTAATATAATATGCCCCATGATACTCAGCAAGACTGTGAGTCTATACTGCCATAACAGTAAAATTTTTGCAGCCATCTTGGGTGTCAAATTTTTATAGAATCATAGAACGTCCTGAGTTAGAAGGGACCCACAAGGATCATCGAGTCCAACTCCTGTCCCTGCACAGGACAACCCCAAAATTCACACCATGACTCTGAGGGCGTTGTCCAAGTGCTTCTTGAATATTGTCAGGCTTGGCACCGTGACTGCCTCCCTGGAGAGCCTGTTCCAGTGTTCCATCACACTCTGGGTGAAAAACCTTTTCCTAATATCTGACCTAAACCACCCCTGGCACATCTTCCTGCCCTTCCCTCGGGTCCTATCATTGGTCGCCAGAGAGAAGAGATCAGCGCCTGTCCCTCCTCCTCCCCTTCTGAGGAAGCTGTAGACCATGGTGAGGAAACAGTTTTAAACAAATGTCCAAAGTAACTGAAGCTCTTCAGGGTTCTTGAGCATCTTCCATTTTCTTAATCAGATTTTGTTTTAGTGCTGTATATATTGAGGGCTTAAGGAATTAAGACATCAGACGTTTCAAGTGCACTGGATTTTGTTCTCTTCTATAGGCAGGCCAGGGATTGAGCTTTGGACTTCCTGCTGTGGTATATCATATCTTGATGTAAACCATATAATAAATACAGGTTCATTCAAATTTTGCGTAACAGTTGTTGCTACTGAGTTTCTTTAGACCTCAGTCTTTTTTTGAGTAGTTCCTCGTGACCAAGGTTAACTCGTCTCTCTCACATCTCAGGAAAAATGGGCCTTTCTCTTATTTTGTTCGTTTCCACACCTGAGAGTTAAAAATGGAGTCAGGGATGAATAGGACAGAGCAAATAAAGATCACATTTTCCGGCCAAACCTGTGGGGCTTGCAATTTTTTGAATCTTTAATTGGTGAATCAAATTCCTTTTCCTCTGAGCATATTTGGGCACACTAAAAGTGAACAGAGAATTGGAGCTCGTTCAGACATTTTCTTTGCCAGGAAAAAAAGATCTGCAGAACAAGCAAGCAACAAGCCCATGTATTGAGTTCTAAGCTGATCTTCTATCAGCATGTCTTTTTAAACCATTTGGGCTTGACCTTTAAAGAAGGCATCCTTTTGCAGGAAGTAGAAGGTTGGTCTCATAGGTTTGTGCTGCTGGCTGTGGAGGAATTGGAAATATCTTTTTTTTTTTTTTTTTTCTCCTGAAGTTTCTTCTTGAGCTGGAGCAGAAGTGATTTTTTTCAGGCTCTAGAACGGAGAACAAGGTTGCTGGATTTATTTTCTCAGTGCTGTTCTTCCCTCTTTTTTCTCTTTTGTCTCCATCATCCATGCCATCTGACACAAAAAGTAAAACATAACCCAAACCCGTAAATAGTATTTATGGTTTTTTGGGATCATCCTAGGTACTCAGCTCTAAGGTGTAAAAAGTTCAAAAAATACATTTTAAACTGTGTTTTCTATTGTGTATTTTGGGGCTGTGCTTACCTGTCACAAGACTATAGAAGAGAGACCGGCAAACTCCAGCATTACATGAGCAAATTAATTTGTAAATATAACTGATAGTATAGAATGTCTGAAAAGGCAGTGAATTTATATTTAGAGAAACCTAGGTAAGAAATTGAAGTAAACTTTCTTTCACAGCTCTGCTACTGCAACTGATTATCAAAAACATCTATTAAAACACAGGAGAACAAATGAAAAATATTTACCCTTAAAATTTGGAAAGCAGACACATGTTACCGGTAGATGAGCTATGCGCTCTTGCCTTCTGGAAGTTTGGAATACTAAAAATGTAGAGAAAGGAGGAAAGCAGGATGAAGTATGTTTTGATCTGATACTTTTGGGAAAACAGTACACATTAAACCAACAGCTCTTGACACCTCCTGATGTAATAAACGCAACAAAACAAAGAGCTCTTCTCTCCCCTGCCCTTGCTATTATGAAGAAATCTACCAGTTGCTGTTGCATGTACGTCTTCTACTCCTGCATCTATGTGTTTAATCTTTGTTTTCACAGGCATAGAATGTCAAGCAAACCAAGCATCAGCTACCTCTGAAGAGTGCACAGTTGCATGGGGCGTCTGCAATGTAAGAAAAATTGTTTTGTTGTGGAGCTAATGTGTGGTGATGCTGTCCCCTTTTTTTCATGACTCAGGACAAAACAAGTTCTATAAAATGTTTCAGATAATCCACCAGAAAAAAAGAATTTCGAAGAAGAAATAAGAAAGAGTGAAAGTTGGAGAGGTGTGATAGGGAAGACACAGAAGAGAAGGGAGGAAGATAGGCCTTTACCAATATTTTTTGGAAGCATAATAGTTCTTTAATTTTGAGCATGAACTTCCTGATCAAGGTTCTGCCTGATAGCTATGCCTTTTTTTTTTTTTCTTGGTAATAGGATTACTTGGATGTCAGCATGCTTGATTTGTCTTTGTGCAGGCTGATTCAAGGAGTCAATATGGGGTAACTAGGTGATTTGCTTCCCCTTTTGGAGGACAGTCAAATCGGTTCTGGTGTATAATGTCCAGCTCTTCGATTTATTGCCATATGCACTTCTTCATACATGGTCCCCCGAGCATGTGAACTCAAACTTGCATACTTCTTAGCTAGCCTGGGCCTGAAGTTGGAAGATAAAATTTTCCATAATGGAATAACTACCTGTTCCTCAGTCCCATCCTCACTATGGTGTGGGATCAAGTTACAGTGTGATAATGCTGGAACACGATTATAAATATTGCAATTCTGTTTATAGAGGACAAGAGCAACTTTTAACCGTGTCAGAATATTCTAGTGTCAAAATTATGTTTTTGTGTGCGAGAGTTACCACAAGTGGAACCTTGTTTTTAAGTAGCTGTATGGGGTATGGAAAAGGGTGTCCTTATTAAACACGTAATAGAGATTTTTTTTTTTCTTTCTAATTTTGCAAGTTCATTTTTATTCAGGCTTTGGTTTGTCCAGAAGACTGGCAGAAAGGTTCAGCATGCATACATACATCTCATCCATGCTACACTCTCTGTGAAATCCTCTTTCTTGTCTTTCTGATTATACTTCTTATCAGCATCTGCTCTGCCAATTTTAGCAGCTGCTAAACTCTGCGTTCTCTCCTTCATCAGAAGTCAGTTGCTTGCCACTGCCTGCACTGTGGAACAGGCTCTCTGCTGCCGTTTTACTAATGTTCCCTTCCTGTCTGAAAATGTGGATCAATTCCATGGTGTTTACCAGTGAGCTGGCTGCTGCAAACACTTGCTACTCTTTTAGCGCCGTGATGCTTTCAATGGTAGTTTTCACACTGAGGTACATTCGTATGTTCTGAAATGATGTGATCTGAACTTTCTCTTCCAGCATGCTTTCCACTTCCACTGCATCTCTCGCTGGCTCAAAACTCGCCAAGTATGTCCACTGGACAACAGGGAATGGGAGTTCCAAAAGTAGGTATCCTGCACAGGTTTCAAGATGAAAGATCCCATTGTCCTTCTGTTAATAGAAGTGATCAATGTCAGATATGTGGGTACTCTCTCTCATTTGTGGGTCTGAGGGCATAGTTGCTGTTGGGAAAGGTTTTTTCTCCACCTTGCTGTATAGGGACCTTTCTGTAGTCACCTGGTGCTAAATGAGCTCTGAAGGAAGCCCGAAGAGCTGTGGGCTAAGTGGGAGATGCTAAAAAGTAGCTATTTCTGTTGACGTTCTCTCTGAAGAATGGAGAGCAGAAGAGAGATGGAATTCACTGAAAGCGGAGCCTCAGGTGAATACTGTACTGCCACATGAGCAATTTGGGTTTAGAAAATGACCTGAATTTAGCTGCTTGTGTTCCAAAGCATTTCTGCTGAGGTGCCAGATGTCTTATTGGGTCCCTCTGTATCTTGGTGACTTGTTTTACAACTCTAATAGGCTCAGAGATCAGTACGGCTGATTTCCTAGCATCTAGAAATCAAATACCCATGTAGCCATTGCTATAGCCTTGGCCCATTTATTCATAATTTCTGTATTCTTTGTTTTGTTTTGTGTTTTTCAAAGGTCTGTTGCTAGAATAGTAATAGGAGGTCCATAGATGGGGTTTTGAGGGGTAATTGGGTTTTGAGAGGTAATTGTACATTGAGAGTAGTTAGGAAGTTTGCCTGTCACTTGTTTCATTCTGCACCATTTAGCCATTAATCTTTTCTTATCTGTGGATTTTCCCTCTTCCCACCCCCTTTAAAAAAAAAAAGCAAACCCAACATTAATTCTAACCAGAGTCCAGATTAAAACAAAGCAAAACAGATATTATAACTGTTCAGGTTTGTCTCTGGGATCTGGCTCATAATCAGTTGTGCACGTTGTCATTGACAGGACGACTTGAGCACCATAGTTTTGATATTAAGATGTTTTAATGAACACTTAATGAAAACTGAGCCCATGTTGCCTGGCCAGTGACTTACTATTGCATGGGCAGCGTGATGACAAATGGAGACGTGAATGAGTATCTTCTTGCGGGTGCTCAGTAATACGCGTGGGGCTATGACAGGCTTTGGCCTTGTTTTCACGCAGAGTATATTTGAAGCGGGATTCCAGGCAAAAGATGATGATGCTGAGGGTCTCTTGCATATGATATTGTGGATTGCTCAGTCTCTCTTCTAACTAGTACCTGGATAGAGTTTTGGGGGAAGTGAAAGGTGGAGAACTTCCTGAGGTTTCCATACCATAGCATTTCACCTTCATCTGGTTTAAATGTTAATTACATCATGGTAGAATGAGAATAAATCTGCCCAAATCAGCAATAGTATGAAACATAATTTTTTTAAAAAGCATTAACATATTATATATTTGCAGGTATGGACACTAGAGGGATGGAGACCACACTTCTTGTTATGTCAGCAGCCTGTTTGTGCTACTGTGGGTTTGTTTTAACAACTTGAAAAATCAGTAATGTATACGGGCCTTCTTTAATCTTAATTTCTCCGTACTGTGTACCATTGAATAAAATCTTGCTGGAGCTTCCTCTTGAAGTTTTTTGTCTTGTGTTCAGGAGTGGGCAGTCAGTGAATGAGGGAGGAGAATTATCTGGAGACTGGGGACTTAAGCTAGGCAACTCTTAAGCTGGGCAGCTCTTCTTGTTGCTATGCCCGGGTTTTGACTGTGGGTTTGGTCTTACTCCCACGCACTTGAGAACCACACCTCTGGCTCACTGAGGTCGGCGCTAAGCTCCGTCGTGTAGTGCAGTGGGTGCAGGGCTTGGCCTGGCTAAGCGTAATTTATGCAAATAGCATTTCATGTGGACATGCTTTCTTGCAGCTGAGTTGAAATGATGATCTGTACAATTAGGGGTTGTGTCATTACTAGAAACTACTCTCTCTTGCTTCTGCTCTTGCGTTTGATTAGACCAGCTCCCCTACAGAGGAGAATTTCGCTAACTGTTCCCAGTTCCATCTGTTTAGCTTGGGGGACGTTAACTGAATGTTAGTTTTTATCAGTGCTCATAAAGCACTTCTGTGTGTCAGGTAAAGTAAGCTCAGGAAATTCACGTACTAGATTGTCTGGGAAGCTAAAAATAAGCAGTGTATGAACAAACTAATTCTTGGTTGGCTTTCTACTGGTATTTTCCCAGTTCAAGCCAAGCTCCAGTTCTTACTGGCCAAAAATTGTTACTCTGAAAACTACATAATGTTTTGTTTGCTATCTCCTGTGCCAAATGGCCTGGTATCCTCCTCACTGCATCAAATTTTAGCCCCTATGTTGACAGCCTCAGCAGATGCCAGGAACTCAGACAAGGTCAAAGAAATTCTTCCTGCTACAAGAGGCTGTGTTCCTTCGTCTCAGCAGCGGTAGATACAGTAAATTTCTTTCATCGGTTGTTCATGATGCCACCTTTGAGTCAACACTTTTTTGCTATTTATTGCGGATGGGAAATTTGGTAGCTGATGTTCAGCATTAGTGTGCTCTAGTGATAGGGAATAAAGGTGGTCATTGACCGAACCAAAACTTGTAGGTTTTTCAGTAATTGCTGGGGCTTGCTTTAATCTGCAGCAAGCAAATGTCAGGATTATTTTATCAGCTGGTGTCAGTGCTCTGAAGTGATATGGTTTGCTGTTTTCAGCCCTGAAGAAGAAAAAAAGGAACAACTAGAATCTGGAGAGTTTACATCTGGACAGTTTATTGACCAGGTTTAGCTGGTAGAAAGCTCATCTGGAATTTGCAAGGTGGTTTTGGTAGTGGGGGCAGGAATGGAACACAAAGGTGGGGGGGGGAAAGGTGATCGTCTCAACAGTGGTCAAAGCATTCATCCAGGCAGTGGGGTATCCAGGTTAAATGCCATTCTCTGGGATTTGAACTCCCACTTGAATATCCTGTCCAGCTGAGTAAAATGTCAGATGTCCCTGTTTATGATAGTCCATTTTGTGTACAGTGTTTGATTTTTCAGGACCTGGAATCCAGATGCTCACTGATGGGGGAATTTATTTCCTTGAGGACTTTGTTTTGGGTCCAGCTACATCGTTCTGGTTCCTCTCCCTTCGGTCTGTGCCCATTGCCCTGAGCGTATGTGTTTGGCTGGGGACAGACACATCAGTGCAGGCACTTCCATCTCCTTCATGTCTTCGTGTGCATTTGCTTGAGGCTGTGCCTGCACGAAGACAGTTTCTTTTTGTACTTTTTATTGCTTTTTTTTTTTTTAATGGATCCCTCCAAATGGCAGGCTAGAGGCGCTCTCCCCCCACACCCTTTGAACCTCTGTTCTGGTGCAGCACGTAAAGCCATAACTGTTAAATTTGATTTCAGATTTGATTTCAGATGGGAAAATATGGACTGTAAAGCAGCAAATGCTTACAGACCTGGGAAAGAAAATCCTTTTTCAGCTGCTGCCCATTGAAACAGCCCTGCTGCTGTTCCCCTACTGCAAAGGGCCTGAGCTCTGTGACGACCCACGGCAGCTCCAGCACAGGGCTGCTGGCAGCCCTGTTTTTGTAGCGCACATTAAGGGTTGTGTTTGGGGGAAGAAAGGAAAGCTTCGGCAAGCAACCTAAGAGGGAAGCTCCGCAGCAGAGGCAGCATCAAGTGAAGGTACGAGGAATCTATTTTATCCAAAGGCACAGAGCCCCTTTTTCCCCGGGGCATGGTTGCTCGCTCAGGCTGGCATCGCTCTGTCCTGGCTTTTACAGTTTGGCCTCCATCTCCCCTGGACGTGGTGGGAGGGGGAAAGCGCAGTCCTTCCCACCACCTTTTTCTTTTTTCCTGAAGCAAAAATCATTTTTGACTACAGCTTCCCCTTCTTGCAAAATACAGACAGCTCTTTGGAGTGGAAGGAGGAGTTGGACACATTTCTAAGCATTCCAGGGGGAAGGTGGGTGTGTGTGGGAGAAACAATGACCATGTCAGTGCCATTTGCCCGTGCTATAAATGGCGGATGCATCTGAGCTGTGGATCCAAAAATATAATCAGGAGGACATGATGGTTAAAACTGCAGAGAGTAGCGTATCCTGCAGCTGCCCAGCTTAGAGCAAAACAGATGAGTAGACCTGCTGCAGAGCAGAAGGCAATTTTGACATTTCTGATGCTTTCCACAAGTTTGTCAGCCGAGGCAAGCTGCATTGCTGAGCAGGCCCTGGTGGAGACCGTGCCGGGCAGGCCAAAATGACGAGACAGCAGCTTCCTTCTCCTCCTTTTGGAAAGGAGGCAATGAGCTCCACGTGCTGTGTGGCATTGGCTGTGCCTCGTGCGCCAAATCCCTTGCTGCTCTTGCATTAAAATGCCAGAATTGGGACAATGTAGAGCCAAGATGGCACGCTGGGCTGTGTGGAAGTAGGAGGGGACGGACAGCAACCAAACTGAGCTGCAGTTTGAGGGGGAAACTCAGGGTGTTGAGTTTCCCCCTCAAAATCACCTTACGGTCCATTAAAATAACAGCAGGCCGTCAGGAGTCTGCTGGCTGAAAGGTGTCTGTTGTCTGAGAGGAATGGCTGAAGCCTCAACCAGTTTGCCAGGCTTGTAGCAACACACCATGGAGTGAACTTCATGGTTGTGTCCCCCTGCCTTAGTCGGATGGGGAAGGAGTATCTGCGGAGATGCAGATGTTTGGATTGGGATGAGGAAGCTTTGCAACTGCTTTGGGTTGCCCTGTGCCCATACCCCTCATGGGGGAGCCCTGGGAGCTGCTCCCACCACTGTGCAGTCAGGCATGAATGTGAAACCCACTCACACATGTGAAAATACACCTTCAAGAGGGGAGGCAGGAGTAGCCATCTGCATCTGTGTGTGTAGGCATTCCCAGGTAGTCTGGGGCCACAGAATTCTCGGTGAAGATGACCCAAGCAGCACTGGTGGTGTGAGAGCCAGTGCAGGCAGAACCAAGCTTCCAGGAGGGGAGCACCCACGGCAGGGAGATCTGCACTGTTTTGGGAAAACTCCCTCCTCCAAAGGATCAGGGCAGAGGATGGCAACACCACCACTGCCCTGACAGACACCACCATGGGTGTCATTCCTGCAGCTAGAAAGGAGTAGGGGAGAAGACTGGTTGGGAAGATAATGTGAAGAAGAGATGCGCAGAGGCAGAGACCAAGACTAAGTTGCTGCCTGTGCTTGCCCAGGACACTGCTCCCATCAGGAGGCAGGCAAGGAGACATCCCAGTGAGTGTGGGCTACCAGTGCAGGTGTTGGTGGAGAGCACAAGCTCTTTCCCTCAGCAGTGTGGGAATGCTCCCACATTGTTCTTGGGCAGCAGAAACATGGTGCTATCGTGGGACAGCAGAGAGGGGCTTGCAAGGTGCAGAGCTGATGCCCATGAGCGGTGCTTGGCCAGCCCGCTGCCAGTCCTTTCTCTGGCCAGCCGTGAACTCCCGTGCTTCTGCCCTACAGCAGCTGCTTTGCCACCCAGCGAAGGGATGGGCCCTTCGGTGGTGAATGATGAGGCTTTGGGTGGGCTCCACGGGCACTGACGGCCCAGGTTGCTCACCCCAGCCCAGGTGAAAGCCACCGCGGCCCACAGACCCCCAGGCCATGGCTGGAGAGCATAGGGAGGTGGTGACACTGCTGAGGCTATTTTCCTACTGCAGGTTCCCCAGGGGCTGGAGGGGAGGAGGAGGATATGGCTAGAGAAGCATCCCTTGTCTCCCTGCTTTGCTCACCCTGTTCTCCCCACAAAACCTGTGGGAAGAGCAAGCTCTTCTGCCTGCTTTTGCTTTTCCCCACAAGCTCGCTTTGCTGATACTGCTGCCGGCTTTAATCCGCTGTGAGGAAACATGCCATCCCCCACCACACGCACTATATGTTGCTTTGTTTTCTTCCCTAATGCAGCAGGTTTTGCAGCAAGCCTGTTATTGCTCACCACGGGGCGTCTCAGGTGCACGGACGGCTTCCATGGGCCACTCGTCCCCACTGCCACCACCTCCCTGTTCTGCGCTGCTTGCACTGGTCTGCACTCTCTTCTCCTCTTCCAATTCCCCCCTCTCTGCTCCAGTTCCCATGGAGATCCCGAGGCATCAATGAGTGCTGTTCCTCTCTCTGCAGCCTGGGAGGAGTGTTGGTGGGATGATTTTTGGCTCACCTGGGCTGAAGTTGCATCCAATCCCAGAAGTCAATCGACAAGTTGCTGGAAGGTCTGTTTTGTCTCTCTGTCACTTAAGTCCTTTGCAACAGTAGGTCGTTGGCCTGTTGTCTCACTTTTTTTTCAGCTGCTTTCTTGCCTCTCCCCATCGGATGCAGAAGGGAATGCTGCCCAAAGCTCAGCCCCGTGACAGCGCAGCTCACTGGGCTTTCACATTGTGCCATCACCAGCAACGGTCCTGGCTGCAAAAGGAAAAAAAAAAGAAGCATTTGATGTTGCAATTTAAAAATCTGATAAGAATTAGCACCAGCTGATTCTGGAAAGGCTAGATCGAAGCGTGGGGACACACCACTGCCTGCCACCTTGCTGAATTTACCTGCTCCACTGCAGCAGCCTGGAGTTTGCCTGGTTGCTGCCTTTTCCATATGACTACGAACATGGCTCAGTCACCTGATTTCTTGGTCCTTGCATGAAAGGTGAGTCACGGCCTTACTGCTCCAGCACATAAGCCAGGAGGAGGGCACAGCAGTTGCCTCTGGAAAGGCACCAGGGGTACCAGCGTGGTAGGTATCAAAACTCAAGATGGGACTGCAAAGCAGTATGACCCTGACGCATCAGGATTTTCTGTCCATGGGGCATCAAGTAGGTATTTTCAGTTGATCTGCTGTCACAGGCAGATGATCCTACACGGCAGCACACTGGTGGTGCCTCTGAGACCAGGTCCTCTTCTTCTGGTTGTGCTATTCTTCCTTGGTCACTCTCATCTCTTCATCTTGCTGTGCTGGGTGTCAAGTGGGTGCTTATGTGCTGGCAAGGGGATTAAAGGAGGTTTTCTTCTCTGGAGATGCAGCTTGCTTAGTATCCTTTTCATCCCCCTTCCTCTTCCATGTCTTCCTAGAAGACATCGGCTACAATGCAAATCAAAAGGGGCATTCATCTCCCATCCGCTCACTGAGAGAGGTGGCGTGCTGTTGGAGGAGTCCCTTTATCCTGATTGTATCAGATGCATTGAAATGATTCATTTTAACATTTTAGACATTAAACATTATGATTTTTTAATTAAAATCATGAGCTTGGATGTTTTGTGTACTTCCTCCCGCCCCCCAAATATCAGTATTGTGGATTTTTTGAAGGGCATGTGTTTGCCAAAATTCATCCTAGAGCTGCAGCCTTTTCTGTAAAATGTTTGGGCTTGTACAGTTTCAGTGTTTAAGACATTACGCTTGTCACAAAACCCTTTCACTCATGTTCAGTTCTGGGGGTGAGAGCTGGCTCCAGGTGCCAAGGCTCTCACATCCCGCGGCTCCACGCAGAGCAAGTGACTGTCTATCTCCCTGCTCAGCTAAGCAGAGGCTGAGCATTTAAAATACTCATAATCACTGATCTCTGAACCGTTCAGAGATGAAAGTCTATGAAGAAAGGCAACAGCTCTGTGAGGATCGTCCCTGAGCCTCTGGTTGCTCCAGAAACCTTCCAACAAGATGAACCACTCCCTAAACGGATCGGTGTGAGCAACAACCCAGACTTGTCCTCCCAGGCAGATGTTTTGGGTGTCTCTCGGTGCCACTGTGTGCAGGGCAGTGGGATGGCAAAGAGGTGTTGCTCTCAGGCAGGAGGCAGAATGAGATACCCCATCCATTTTCAGGCATTTTAGGACAGATTTCATTTTATCCATGTGGGATCTTCTTGAGAGGGTTGAGGTAAATGTGAATCCCAATGGGTCTACCAGACACCACTTCCAGGAGGGTGAAATTCAGAAAGGCCTGTGCTGCATTTGCTTCAGGAGGTTTCTACCTATTTCCTAGAACTTGTCCCGGACCCCGCTGGTGTCACCCACGAGCATCAGCCTCTTTTCAGACAGTCACCAGCTGTTGATAAACCCGAACAACAGTCTCTTTTTCTTGGTCCAGATGCTACTCACCTTTAAAACCTGAGACTGGCACCCAGAAATGCTCCTTCTGGTGATGGAGAAACGGAACCCATACTTATTCCGTTCCCATATTACATATGACATCTCTCTAAAAAATTGCTTTTACTGTTTCCGCAATCACTGTGCTCATGCAACATTTCTGTCCTTGGTTGTGACTGCCTCCCCCACCTCACCGACATGGCTTGTCCTGCTTACAGCTGGAGACCTTCGAGGGGGAGGATGGCATCCCTGAGAGAGGAACACAGCAAATCCTCAAAAACACAAGCAGCTGCAGCATTTGTGCTGAAAATTGATGTCAGAGCCCCGGCCATTGCTCGTTTTGCAGCTGTTTGCTCAGCCTGATGCTGTAGATTGTGTTGGCAGAACGGAGCTATGGGTGATGACAGTGGCCTCTTTTATACCTGGGGCTGTGGCCACTGTTGATGAACCATCTACTGAAACACCCAAAGCAGCTCCTGGAAGATGAAGCAGCCTCATTTCCTTTCTCCTTTCCCACTTGTCTCTTCTGGGGTCAGTACACCATTTCTGGCTTATTCCCTTGGGCTCTCTGTCAAGCTCTTTGAGTTGTCTATAAATATAGTATCTTCATTAGCATTTAGTTAGCATGATATAGGGTCATCTCTGAGCAGCAGCCCACAAAGTTTCTGTGCTTCAGATGGGAGGCACCTGTGGTCGGTTGTATCTGCTGGGGTGGCACACGGTCTCCAGAGCTTTGCACAGAGAGCAGATGTTTCTGGGGTGAAGATGGTGACCTCAACCCAGCTCCTTTCTGCTGCCCGTAAATCACATCAGAGTATATCAAAGCCCTGAACTGTCAGTGCTACCTAGATGTAAATACTGTAATTATCTTAAGTTAAACGAACAGTTTGTCAGACTTCCTCTGTTGAATCTTTTTATTACAGGCTTTTTTTTCATCACAGATTTCATTTGCCATAGACTTTATGTGACCCTGGATTATAAATCTCTGGCTTTCAAACACTACCTGACATCATGAGCTGCTGCAGCAGCTAATTGGCAGCCACTCAGAGGCTTATTTTGCTGAAGAGGCTTTTCTCCTGTTTGCCCTGAAATTTGCTGGTCCCTTTCAAAAAAGGTGTGCCCATGCAATGAGTGGTGCCGGATCCGTACCAAGGTCCTATGGGATCCAAATGCGGATGCAACCCTACACAGTGAAAGAAACGAGCCCGTGTCAAGGAGCGCATGGGGTGGTGGATGTGGGGAGAGGAAAGGGCTCGAGCCTTCCTCATCCCCAGCAAAGCAGAAGGCGGCAGCATCATGCAGTGAACACAAAGATGATCTCTTCAGCCCACCATCCCCAAGAGCGACTGCCATCATGGATGCCTCCACATTAGGCAAGGCTGCTGACGGTGCCTGCAAAGGTAGGCACTTCAGAGAGGAGCCTGCACAAAGCTGTGCTAGCATCAAAAGTTATTTATAACACAGTCAAAGCTTTCTAATGATCATATCAGGCTGCAGAGTTCGAGTCATGTGAAATAATCTTTTTATTTTTTTTCCCCTATCAGAACAGACGCTGCTGAGCAAAATTACACCAGTAATGGGGAAACCACTCGGCAAAGCCCAGCACTGCGTTTTCCACTGCCCACCTCCCTGCAGCAAAAGCCAGCAGAGAGTCTGTGCAGGCATTTCACCATGAGTTACAAGTCGCAGATTAAAAAAAAAAGGGGCTGTACTTCAAACACACAAAAAAATGAGCCTTTTCCTACACACATCTTTGCACGGCATTAGGAAACAAGCAACGTTATTGCTTTTGTCCCAGTGGAGCCTGGCGCGGCAGGTTCGTCTCAGATGTTTTTCCTGCCTTTGACTCTCAGCCTGTTTGGTGCTTTTCCACCAGCTCCACGCCTCCTGAAGGTGATTCAGAAAATGAAACATGACAAAACAAAACTCATTTTAATAGCTTGTCTTGGCCAAGGCCAACTAGGAATATAGCTGTGTTATTATCATGAGCTGGAACACAAAGCTATTTACTTCATTAGCAGGAATGACAACAAAATAGCAGCCCATGGTGTTGGCAAGGGTAGAGCCAGAACTAAAATATTGCGTACAAAATAGAAAAAGACCTGGAATAAACTCCTTATTATGGATCTAAAATAATTTTTCTTGGACAAAATAGGCTCAGAAAGCTCCAACAGCTTGTGAGAGGCTCCTTGAAAAGCGGGGTTTTATCCAACATCTGACTGTGCAAACCTCTGACATCCTGAGGAGATGCCTTCAGACGAGAGCCAGGGGCTGAACACTGACACTTCACTGACAAGTGAATGCTTAAAGGCTGGAGACTGAAGAAGGGCAGAGCTAAAACTATTAACCAAGGAGGTTTTACATTTTGGACTGACTACAGTTCTGGAACCAGGACTGGCATCGAATTTGTGTTTCCATTCCCAGCCATTGAAAAAGCAGAGCTGAAGGGCTGCAGGTGGAGTAAAGTAAGAGTACGCTGAATTCCTTATCATGGGACTAACATAACAAGGTTGTTGGGTTTTGTGTTTGTTTGTTTGTTTGTTTGTTTGTTTGTTTGTTTGTTTGTTTGTTTGTTTGTTTGTTTGTTTGTTTTATTAAAAGGCTCTCCATACAATTTTGAGAGCCTTTTCACTGATTATGGGTAACTTCTTTCAAGGAGGAGATTTCATTCCCCAGCCGGACCTGGAGCAGCTTCCCACAGCAACATGGACATGGAGGGGTTGCCTTCTCTTGAGAGAACAGTTCATCAGAAGTACAAAACATGAGGATAAAAAGTAGCAAGATCTGCAGTAAAATCTGCTTATCTTTGAAAGAGGAACAGAATGTTTATCTGGTTGTAACAACATCCTTCAGTTTTGTTCCAAATTTTCAGCCTGTCTTGGACTATCTTTTGCATCTTAAGTAGATCAAGCTGTCCCTAAATCCCCCATGAACATACCTGAAAGCAATATGTGCTGTACCTAGAGCATCTGAAATGTCGTCTTCTTCCTCCTCAGTCCACTGGGGAAATCATTTAAAACAGCCTTCCAAGCGAGGAGCATGTCCCTTCATGGGAATTCAATTTTCTCTCCATGTGCTGGACACTCAGTCCATCTGCCCTGCTCCACACCTCCCCATTTCCCTGTCTGTGCCTCAGCTCACTTCCCATGCACTTGCAGGCACTGCTGGAGGAGCCCCTGCGCCCACCTGCCCTGGCAAGCCAGGAGGCGGCTATGGGAGGTGAGCACCAAAGATCTCCAACAGCTTCAGGGACCAGCACAGAGAGCATCCCAACGGGCACCATGGTGTGCCAGGCTGAGCCACCAACCTCCAACACAGCACGCCCCAGAAAATTGTTCACTCTTGGGGCAACAGGCCCACCTGAACCCCTTCAAAACTGCTGTGAGCAAGGAACGTGGCTGCATGTGCTTCCTCCAAGCTGTGTATGTTCATGCCAAATTCAGGAGGAGATATAAAAGCTGGCAGAGCTGCTCTGGCTTCCTTCTTTCCTCAAATTATTTCCATCACCATTTTTCCCCACACCGCTGCTTTAGGTTCAGCTGCAGCATAAGCCATATGGAGGCTTGAAGAAGACAAGGTAATATATGGCTATTGGAAAGGATGAGCTTCGAGATATTTAATCCAAGGGCACGTTTGCATGCAGAATGGTGTTCAAAGGGACAGCAGGAAGAGAAATACAGGCACCAAGTCCTGGCTCTGCCTTTTTGAAAAGGCTGTGTGCAGCAGGGAGAGCTGAAAATCTCAGCGACACCCGCGCTGTTTCGGTCTGACTCTACAACCTTTCCAGGACGTTGGGTTCACCCTCCACCTCGGCTTTCTTGTCAGCGGGCCTGGGAAAGCAATGCGAACATTGGTAGCACGGGGTTAGAAACGATTACTCAGAGTCTATGGCACCCTGGATTGGAAAAGTGCAGTGCAAGCGCTTTTATTATGTAGGTGCTAAACATGTATGGTAATTATTCAGTGCTGATGTGTTTGGGTTGCTTTCTAAGTTTGGTTTAAAAAAACCCAAAACACCATGAATCAGTCGTCAGTGAAGCTGCCTTGAAAAGACGAGCTAAGATAGGGAAGTTTCTGTAGTGAGTCACGGCGAGATCAGAAGTAATCTATTAGTGGCTTCCTGTCCTCAGTAGTCTGTCCTGAGCAGCCACTTCCCATCCTGCTGGATGGCCTCCAGGCAGCCACCTGCTGCCGGTGCCAGCATCCAGCATCCCTGCGCACAGCCCTGGTCCTCACCTGTCTTCTGCCCGTCACAGTACACGGGTCCCTCTGCGTGCCTCTGTACATGTGTCTTTCTTCCTCCCCAAAATGTACTCTTGGGTTTTTTTTTCATGGATTACCCAGAATGTAAGAGAGATTTATGCTGGGGCTAACATGTAAGCTCTTCTTTTAACAAGTTGCACTGTTTGGATACAAGGAAAACCAAAAATCAATTTGCTTCACACTCCATTCCTGTCCCCTCCTTCTGCTCACACACTGTTAGAAACACAGATGAAATTAATTGCAGGAACATCAGGCACCAGAGGGTTAGAGATAAAAAAAATCCAAGGCCTTGTAGTGCAACTGTAACAGCATTTTGTGTTCTCTGACGTTTTCAGTCGCAGTGACTCTGCATCAAGGTTTTAGTCACACAGAATTTAATGCCAATTTTTATTCCACTCATTCTACAACCTTTGCAAAGAAACCACTCTAAGGCCTCGATGCATCAGTGCTCTTTGAGTCTTGAGTAGGAGCAGGGCCCCGACATTATTTCTCTTTTTGGTTTGCTACAAAACGACGAGCTTTTTCTTCCTTTCTTCTCCCCATTGCTGGATTAACAGATAGGCACTATCCATCTGTGCCAAGGTCCCAGCTCCTGGAGTGAGGTGATGAAATCAAAATCTCAGCTCCAGGAGCTGAGATTATTTCTTTTAATAAATTGAACTTCCAGTCTTTCATCATACTGAGAGGAAATTTGAAAACATCACCTAGAAGATGTCGGCTGGAGTCTGTGGAGATGCTGGAGCTGCAGCTCAAACAAGAGATTCGCTGCTCCGTGCATCTCAGCCGGGATTTAATGACAAGGCTTATTTCTACAAGGGCTGCCTGGTTCATGGCTGGAGAAGAGCGTGGCGGGTCCAGCCTTTTGCCAGCCCATAAACCCGGCTGCTGGGGTGGGAGTTTTGGCAGAGGTCTCTCTTACTGCCAGAGGTGTGGGAGCCTCACAGCCTGATGTGGGGTTTGACATCGTACCGAGGATGGTGGACTCCCCACCGCTGAATTGCCAATGGGGGTACTTGGGATCACCTTTGGAGATGATGTGGAGGCTACAGCAAATTGCAGACTGCAGCTGGCTGCCAGCACAGGGGAGCAAGCCTTGCAAACACACTATACTATGCTCAGGGGGCTCATGCTGCAGCCTCTTTCAGGGGGCTGGTTACAGTACAGGAAGTCCTGTATAGAAAGACCTGGCAATTTCAAGAGCACCTCCTTGATGCCTCCCATCAGGAGCACTACAATCACTGCAACCTCTACCTGTTCATTTCTGGGGGTGAATTTTTCAGGGTCAGTGACTGAGATGGTGGTGCAGGCAGCAAAACACTCTGATACAGCTCTCCAGGTGCCTGTGGGCAAAACGCCTAGCTTGGAAAACAAATCCACCAATATTTTAGGCAACCAAAAAACTTAAAACACACTATGCTAAATGTTCTCAGTAGAAGATCTTCTCTATAGGATTATCTTCCTCTTAGAGCATGTTGGAGCCTGGACTTGTCAGTCCTTTGGGCCCTGTGGAGGTTCACTGGGGAAAGGCAGCCCCAGGGCAGTAATTTTCTCAGCTCTGAGTGAGGAACCCTGTCAGATAAAACCACAGCAAGCAGTTAGCAAAGTCTAGTTTACTTGTTTTGCCACCAGTACGTGCGCCTTCTTGCAAAAAAAGATTTTCCTGCCATCACTTGGGCACTTGCAACCCCCATACCATGCCAGCAGATGATTCAGGCTTTTCTATAATAAAGGAACTCATTTTGGATACTGCTGCTTTAAATTATTCACTTCCTCTTATTATCTTCTTTTTTTTTTTTTTCTTGAGCAAGTGAAAGTAATTTGCCTGTTCTTGCAAGATCTGCTTTGCCTACTCCTTCCCCAGGACTGACACACTGCTGCTGGGACCTGGAGATGACTACAGCACAAACACCAAGCAGAGCATGTTGCGAAGTTGCATGTCATATAGCGGGAAATGCTAAATATGACGAAACAAGTTTCAGGGCTTGGCGTTTCAGCAGCCAATGCCAATTACTCCCAGTCTGGGATGAATCACCCTGGAGCTGCTGCAACCTCAGGCAGCTGCAGCAGGGCAGGGAGCGGGCTGCTCTGCCGCTGCCGGAGCCCTCCCACTGCCTTCACCATGGCCTTTCCCATCTTCTGATGATGTTTTAGCCAGCAGCAGCAGCATGGGTCCTGCAGAGCCACAACTGCTCAGCTCTCCTCACAGATCCAGCATGATGCCTGGAGCCTGTCTGGCATGGTGGGACATCATCACGGACTTACTAGATGGCACCATCTCAATAGGAGAGATAATCTCTAACTGGGAGGTCTTAGGAGGGGGTCTCTAGACTAGCTCTGGGTCGCCCTGAGCCTGTGCAATTTTGTGACAGCAGTATCTGCCACCATTGGATACTGCCGTTCTCTAGAGAGGCAGAGGGATTCAATGACTCTAAAAACAATAAACTCCCAACTGGAGTAAAAAGGGCTGTGCAGTCAGCCTCACTCAGGGAAGCACTGAAACACAGATCACAGGGTAGGGGTGAGCTTGAGAAGCAGCTCAAAACCCCGATGAATTCTGGAACCTGTTCATGTGCCGCCCATATCACTGGCTGCCAGCTGGTGCTTGGGTTTAAAATGTCCATGGGGCATTTTGGAGGAGCTGAGTCTAGATATTTGCTCAGGGACCGGACTGCAGCATCCCAACTCATCCCTGCTTTGTCCTGATCCCATAAGTGACCCCAAATCCAAGGCATCTTCAGGCAGTAAGGGGCCAAACACACTCATCATTGAGGTCTCCCACAGGCAGCATTCTAAAAATTATTTCCCTGCTTGGCACATGTGCTGCTAAAGAATGTGGTTGGCAGATGTGTCCTCCTCTGCTCTGCACAGCATCCCCCTGGCTGCCCAGGACAGTTTCGTGCCCTGCTGTGCCATGAAAGCTGGGATTAGTAACAGCCACAGAGCCTGCCACATCCAGAGCCATCGCCATCTACTCCTGGACATCCTGCTGACACCATTCTGGGACCTACTTGTAGCTCCAGAAAACAAACATTTGAGGGGATGCTGCAGGGCAAGCTTGTGTCTCAGCCCAATTAAATGGTGGTTTGCGGTTGGGCCAGTATTAGTTTGAAACTGGGTCCTTCAGCAAAGATGGGTGACCAGAAGATGGTTGCTTTTATAGTTGGAGACAGGCTATTTACAAGAAGAAAGAAAAAAACCCTCAATGAAGTGATAATTCTTTGTTTTGCCCTGAATTCAACTGCTGTTCTTTCAACTCCCTCAGATGAAAATGCAGTAAAGCAGGGATTTTTCAAACTGAGTCCTTTCCTTCATAGTAGAGGATAAGGGCAATGCTGAGCCAATATACTGAGCTCTGCCACAAGACCATGGGTGTGAGGGGTAATTCGAGTATGGGACCCTGGACTGCAACGAGTTCAACACTTCTCATATTTACAGTCCTTCAGATATCCCAGATCTCTGGGAGCTCACAAAACACTGTGTCCACTTATAACTTTCATTATGTATGGAAACGATGCTCTGAGCTCAACTGATGGGGTGCAGGGGCTGGCTTTGGGATGGGATGACACCTAAACCTGTACACAGGCATTTTTCATGTGGAATGCTGCATTTAAGCTTATGTTTTTTTCCCTGTTGTTAGTCCCTAAACAGCCTTCACGCCCTTTGCTTAGGAGCAGGACAGTGCTGAGCAGAAGCCAGCCATGCAGCAACAGCCTGAGAGGGTTTTCTCTTTTTTTTTTTCGTTCCTGGATGCTGAATGAAGCAGCTCTTTTGTGAACAGCAGTTGTTTACATTCTTCCTAACAAAAGTTGGGATTTCCTCTGATGCTAATAATCTTGTCACTAATGCATACAGCCAGCCAGAGCGCTTGGAATAGTTTTTTAATAATGTCTGGGCCAACTTGAGCGTGCTCGTCGCTGGTAGGAACAGCCTCCCAAAAGTCAACACGGTGCCACCAGAACAGGGAGGCGACTTTTCATCACCGCCTTCTTCAGCGAGGGCAAATACCATGCATTGCTCCCTGCTAACCTCAAGCCAAGGGCTGGACTTCATTTGCAGGTTTTCAAAGCACCCACCATTACCCTTCGACTTGCTGATGCACGTTGGGGCCCCCGACGTGCGGAGGATGATCAGCCAAAGCACCTCGGACCAGTCCTAGTTATCCTGGGCATCCAGCCAGCTTTTCCACATTTGTGTTTGTGTTGTCTAGGAACTTAAGGCAATGTTTTCTCTTTGTCTGAGCATTTCTGTGCCATCTCAGTGTTTCGTTTCTTTTCTCTCTGAAGGGCAGCATTTGGCCTTGGTCTCAAACATGCGGCGAGGTAAGAAGACTGACATTTTTCCACGTTCCCATTTGCAGGTGGGGGCCATCCTGAGGAGAGGCACAGCCATTGGGGCAGGCTTCTGCCAGGTATTTGCTGGTGTAAATAGGGAAGAGACTTCCTTCAAGGAGCCGGTCTTGGCAGCCACCACCCTGCAGTTGAGCATCGCCCTACGGGATTGCAGTTGGCACTTGAAGGATAAAGTGGGCTTGGGGCAGGCTACAATTGCCAGCAAGCTCAGCAGCATGGAGCAAAGCTGCCTGCAAAGGGTTGGCTGGGGCTGAAAATGGTGAATGACACAGATCCTTTTTTTTATACCCAGCGTATTCTTCAGAAAAAGCTATTTGGTAGCATGAGCTACTGTGATCCTCTCTCCCATCATAGCTCTGCCCCCCTACCCAGGGAGGACAGGAGCATCCCGGTGAGCTCCCTGGCTCCTGGGGTGCTGGGTGCAAACCTGTCCCTCCATCCCTTGTCCAAGACTTCTTCCCAGCACCACACCAAGGCCTAGAGGAAAAAGAAAAGCCCTTTCCACAGGGACTCCTGCAAAAAGCTTCCCACCATCTTGGTTCTGTCCACAAAACTGAAAGGTTTATCAAAACCTGCTGTTGAAGTACCTAGGAAGCCCTATGCCATTTAAACAGCTTTATTTAAGAATGCAGCTGTTTTAGAAGGCCGAATCCAAGAGCACCATGCCGTGCTCTGTAAGTAAAAATATTAGGAAATCTAAAAAGAAAGTAGTTTATTTTGACTGTCCAGAACAAATGAAGGCTAGTAACCGAACTACATAAAAAAGCAACTAAAACGAGTCCTTATTTTCTTTATTTGAAAGCGTTCTGAGCAGAGTTCAGTTTTTCTCCCCAATAATCTCTTGATTTCATGTCTGTACATTTTTATTACTAGTCACCTGGTAGCTCTTATTAAACTACCTGTTGAGAAATAAGATTTCCTCAGTGATAGTCTCAAACCTACAGAGCAAACGACAAGTTTCCAACTATTCCCATGTCAGCACCTGGATGTGAAAGTTTGAAATGCAACAAAGGTACAGAGAGATATTTCAATACCTTTGAAAACAAACACCTCCCTAAAATATTACTATTAAATGCAGAAGTACTACTATTTGTCAAAGTTGAACAGCTCTTCACCTCCTAAGACGTGCTGAAAAGAAGAAGGATATACCTGGAGGCGTGTTGGGGGACCGCTGTGGCTGGGGAGGGGGTCAGAGCAGCTGGAGGAACACGCAGAAGGCAAGGAATAAAAACTCTCCCTGCCAAACAGAGGCAGAAACCCTGGTGGGGGACAGGCCAAGAAGGATGCAGATGCAAGTCGTGATCCTTCATTAAAATAGTCATCAGATTGGAAGTGCTACAATCTGGCAGGTAAAAGCATTGACTCCTTATCCAGGAGGAGCGACCGCCGGGGTCTGAAGTGTCCCTCCATGATGAACAAGCATCTGCAGGCAAGCAAAGGTGGGTGAAGTTACCACGTGCACACTCTGACGCTTCGCCTTCATTGCTTCTCCTCTCTGTCTGTCCCCTAGTTGAGCTGGGAGCACCAAGAGGGGATCCCTCCAGGCCACCTGCAGGTCCACTCTAGGTCAAAATTGTCTTTAGGCTGCAGACCCTGAAGGGCTCCCAGCCTGTCCAGCCAGGCTCCTGCCAGTCCCCCAGGAATCGGGGCAGGGGAGTGCCTGGGCAGCCCTGCGGCTCCTCTCGCTGCCACAGGCCACCCTGGCTGGGTCATAATGAGTGATTTGGTGGGTTTTGCACCCAAACCAGGAGGCGAAGTAAAGATTTTTCTCTTTCCTTCCAACGTTCTCAGAGCACTGTGACAATGACACAAAATAGATATAAAATTGACAAAAAGTCTCTTTTAATCATTAAAAAAATAAATGAATGCAACAGTGGGCCACAAAGGTTTCTGAAAGTTTTTCCTCACAGTGTGTCATTTCCCTTTTGAATTCAAAACCACCCACTGGAGATTTGAATTAAAATCGCTGAAAATATAAAAGCTCCAGAAGCATTTCCGATTGAAATAGGTGGACAACAAACAGATCATAAAGCTGCACACAGTCGCCATAGCGACAGGGCTTCCAAAAGGATGCAGGGGAGCCTCAGCCTCCGGGAGCATCACCAGCATCCACAGCTCCAGGAGAAGCACAAACATCCCAATGGGGGTGTCAGGGTTGTCCTTTGCAGGGAGCCATCCAGGGGGCAGGCGGGAAGTTGCACAGATAGGGTCCTCCCTGCTGGCCCCCTTGCCAAAGGAGTCATTGGGCAGATGTGAGGATTTTGGATCTTGGGAGGGGACCTTCAGAAACATGGCCTTAGGACAGCCACTGAGTCGTCAGGCTTAACGCAAGCACTGGGGAAGGGAGGTGACCTCAGTGTCTTCACCAGCCTAAATTTCTATTTGAGAGTAAGCCCAGAAGAACCTTACAAAAATATATTAAAAACCTGACAGAGGCCAGAGCGAACCAGCTTGGCTCCACACAATCTTCCCTGTCATGAACCAATAAAAAAAAGAGTGTTGGATGCCCCCGACTCCAGTACAGGGCACAGTTCACAGAGGACTTCACCTCACGCTGAAGTCATCATCTTATTATGAAGATGAGTAAGGAAAAGTGTTGCTCTGCTACTCAATAAATAGCAAATACAATTGATAAATAATGTCAATAAAGTCAAAGTGCCTAATACATTTTTTATTATCGGACTTCAGTGAATATATTGCTGCTGAGCAGGCAGCCAAGAAAGGGAATGAGATGCAAGCCTGGAAGAAAGAAGTGGTGGAAGAAAGAGAGCACCTGGGTGAGGTAAAAGTTTTCAATCCCATTGTGCAGGAGGAATTTCACCCAGCACTGACTGACATTACCTCAGAATGGTGGGTGGTTAATTTGGGGAATTTGTGACAGACACATCAGGGTACCCCAAGATTGGAAAAGGGCAAAGGAGTTCCTTCCTATCAACAGAAAAGGGAAGATGAGAGGAGCCAAGGGAATTGCAGACCAGTCAGCTTAACTTTAACTCTCTGGAACAAATAATCAATTTATTTATAACCATCTAGGAGATGGCAACAAGATGAGAAGCAGCCAACTTGGAATTGTCCAGAGCAAGCCATACCAAACCAACCCACTCTCCTCCTAAAGCAGACTAGCAGCGGGCTCTGGGGCGAAAAGAGAAGCTCCAGATATGCTGCAGCTCGGCTCCAGCCAGGCTTCAGCACGGTCTTATGTGATGCTCTCCTAAAGCAGGCAGAGAAACTTGCTGGATCAAACTGATAGAGGATGGGTGGCTATTTTGGTCTTTAGCAGTGATTCATTTTCAAAATGAAAGGCTGTATGGAGTGAGGGTGAGCCAGAATCCATCCCAGGTATAGGCCCGTACATGGCTTTCATATAAATTATCTGCTTGAAAGAAGAAAGATTAGGTTTGCTAAACCTACAGATGACCCCAAGCTCTGTCAGGCTGCAAGTAACACAGATAACTCTCCCTAAAAATAACATAAAATGGGGCTTTATAAAATAAAATAAGACATTCAAATTTTGGGTATGTTTACTAATAGCATCTTGGAAAGACTGAATATACATATAGATGAGATCAGTCAAAATCCTTCGCTACATATCACCCTAAATCAGGAAATTGCTTTCTACCAGAGCACCGTGCAGAGCTCACCTCCCGATTTGTGCTGTCTCTGCAAAAGGGGAACCAGAACGTCTTTTATTTTACATTTTCATTTTTTATTTTTAAGGCCTCCATTTTGCCTCAGGCACGCTATAATTCACATCAGTGACAAAGAAATGTGAAAAGCCTTCACCGCATTACCAGCAAGCCTGGAGCCTCCATGAATTGGGAATTCAAATGCATTTTGACCCTTGCTTGGACTGGAGGTTGTGGGATGAAAATAGGCCCAAATTAGAGTCGATCCTGAGAAAACTTTAATGGTCAAATACTGATTAATGTAACAGTATTTTGTAGTTTTAGGTCAGAAGCCATGAGAGTAAGTAAAAAATTCACCCAAAGTTAGTTACCAATTCTTTTCCATTAAAAAGTTCACAGTATTTTAACAAGTGCTGACAACACTGGAGGAGGAACTGGCACGAGGAAAATGTTGTCAGGAGAAAGCGTGTTGAGCAGGATATTCTTCCGAAAGCTGATTTCTGCTGACACCACGTTATACTTCCTTTACCTCCACTGTGAGACTGTCATCTGCCTTACTGACAAGGCTTCCTCCCATACATGTCTATATTTTGTACTATATATATGTATAAGGTAAAATGAAGGGTCATTTGCTGATGGGACAACTTGTGAGGGACCTGGATGACAGATATGATCCAGAACACCAGGGTTCACAACTGCTCCACCAGCCATACAGCCCGAACCCGATCTAAACAGAAGTTACGCCTATACAAATGATAATGATGCAGGAAACATGGTTCTTTTTGTATTACCCGCTCCCCAAAACAAAAACACCAACATCCCCTCTCTGCCTTGCACTGGATAACCCATGCAGAGGAAGATGAACTGGAGTCGACCAAAGGCTCTCACTGCACTGGGCAGGCTGCAGCCTGCTCCAGGACCATGTCAGGCTCCAGGCTGTGTGCCCGGAGGAAGCCTTCACCACTGTGCTCGGCATAACAAAGAAACCCAGACCAGAATTAAAAACCTCAAGGCATGATGCAGACAAAATTACATTGTTTATTTTTACCTTTGTTTTAATTAACTGATTCCCTCACTTCTTGTTTTTCCCATTTTCTGTTGGTATGAATGTCAACAGATATGTTGGTGGGAAAAATATGCTTGGACAACTACTAAAATTAAGTTGCAAGTGAATTAGAGTGGCAATCTTTGGAGTTGAAAACAAGATTATTCAGAAGCAGCTGGGTTTGCCCTGACCACTCCCTCTGCTTTAGCAGCGGAGGAAAACTGGGCCACTTGTGAAATGGGGAATATACAGTCAATAAATGTTAATACACTTAAAAATAAGCTTAAGGTTTAAGGAAGATGTGTTAAAGGAAAGTTATCATGGAGATACCTATCATGTTACATCCCCAAACGGAGCTAAGATAAGATTACTGCATGACCTGGGTCATGTAGCTTGGCAAAAAATCCAAATAAGAATGGACAGCTACATCCCCCTTTGAAGTGGGGGAGCTTTATCTTTTGAAGGGGGGATATATATCCTTATATGCTTTGAAGACCTATGTTCTTCACCAGGGAGGTCACTGCATCTGCTGGGAAGCTTGCTGGGGTTTTAGCCTGAAAAGACAGCCTCCTCCTCGAAATCTCCCTAGACAAGATTAAGTCTAAGTAATTCCTTCAGTGGCAACTTCACAAATCATTTTGATAGATGGATATATAATCTGATGACTGATCATTTGAATCTATTGATTTATTGATTTGATCTTAATCATGATCTCTGTGTGATCACTTCATTGGTCTACCTTTAATTAGCTTAGTAAAAATAATGAATTAGTTTAGCGATATCCTTGCTCAGGTGTGCCTTCATCTGCTCATCATTTTTAATCACCTCTGCAGGGAATATCCAAGGTAGGTTTACCCTACTGAACAGTAACTGAGGTCAGAAACCTGAGTGCAGCGGTAAATTTGGGTAAGGCATATGCAGGCAGCTCAGCTCTGCAGCTCTCCAGACAACACCTCACACCCCTGTGAATAAAGTCATCTCCAAGCACACTCCGTCTCCAGCACCTCCCAAAGACACCCTGCAGCACTGCTGAATGAGGGGCGTGGAGGGCTTCGTCTTAGAAGTGGTCAAACTTTTTGAGGACATCTTTCTCCACACTGCACCGCACTGGATGATTTATCCTCTCTCAGCCTTCGCTCGTGAGCATGCTGACCTCTGACTCTTTTGAAGTTTTTGGGGAAAGAGCTGTGACCGAAGTAAACTGAAAGAGAAGGTGAGATTTTGAACTGTAAGATTCTGAATAACACATGGCTGGGATCATAAGCCTCCCATTCTGTTCTTTGTTTTTTGCATTATCATAGTTCTTGTATACCAGGAGAGATCACAACCCCCGTGGGGTAGGTACCACATGAAGAGCAAGTCTTGATGGACTTTTATGTGAGATGGATGGGTGGTGGAAGGAAAGCAGCAGCTGAAATCCCATGAAAAGGCTCTCCATTGGCTATTCGCACTGAGATGGTTAGAAATCTTGAGCAGAAGGGCTGAGACTTCACACTTGGCACAGGATGGGAGTGAATGGAGAGAGAAGGAACCGGGTTGGTGCCCATGGAGTCACCCACCATCAGAGCACACGCTCCTGCTGCTCCCAACGTCCAGGTGACTCTTATTTCAGGGTTGATGCTTTCAAATTCAAGTCAACTGCATAACCACAACTGAATCAACAGCAAAAAAACACCTATTACAGAGGCCAGCACACCATGAGTGAGTATGGGATGTGGCTTTCCTGACCACTCAGCTAGTAAATCTTGTTCTTTACGGATATTGCTATCTGTTAGCTTTGTGAGGAGGTCGGAAGACATCATCTGAACTGGCTTAAAAAAATTATAAACAAGCATTTTTATTTTTTGTTACTGGAGAAGCTGTTAGAGGCCTGGTCTGAAGCCAATTTAAGTCAATGGCAGGATTTAATTGGGCTTTGTTTGCAGGCTTGGCGGCAGCCTCTTTTAAAATCATTCCTCTGCTTGTAATCAAGACTGTCCCTGTCAGATTTTAATCACTTCTTCCTAGGTTAGACACTAGGACGGGTGGATGACAGTCACTGCTGCAGTTGCATACCGCTCATGCGTTCCTGGCATTCGAAGCCAGGCTGCTTCACTGTTTCCACTGCCGACTGTTTGCAAACGCAGGAGAGGAGCTGGGAAAGAACAGAGCGATGCAGAGTCGGGGAGGGAGGGGTTTGGTGGCTGGGCTGGAGTTAGTCACTGCCAACTTCCATTTCCAGATCGTGAGGAAGGACTCAAGCCATTTTAGGCATTTTCTTGGACTTCCTCCCTGGCCTTTAATTGAAATACCCAGGAGGAATGGAGGAATCCATGGGCCCGTTTTGCACCAATGCGGGATACTCGTGCGTGAGCACAGACTTGCTCACCCTTTGTATCATAGTGTCAGGCCACCGTTGTTAGCCCTTGGCTCGGCTCCTTCACACAGGAACTGGGAATCTTCCACACGTGTTTCACCTTCTGGCAGCTGGTGCACTCCTCCGTGAATACAGATGCTCTCACCTCAGTGCAAATAATTTTTAAAGATTTTTCTTGCAGGGGCTAAATATGCCAGGATGGCTTGAATATTCTAAACAAAACACATTTAATTTCTATACCCCCGAGGTATAGAAACATATGTACATATATTTATATATCTGTGACAGTGCCACAGATAGGAAGACATATGAACCCGCAAACTGCAGAATTGCAAGAGGCCTCAGGCACCTCTGTTTCTTTTCAGTAGGAATTCAGATGCCTACATCTAGCAGAGCCACGAGAAAAAACTCTGCGTAGCTACCTAGACAACCGGCACATCCAGCTGCCAGACTTTTCGCTATGCTACTCGCTCTGGTGTTTTAAGTTTTGCATTTCCACATGCCCAGCAGCACTGTCCTTTTTGCTGGAGCGGCTGTTTGAGACATGACCACCAAGATGTCCCCCGGGAGGCAGGCGGCAGGCACACCAGGAGCACGTCCAGCATGGCCAGGCACAGTCCCCTCTGTCCGTTCCCAAACACAGGGCCAATGCTCACCGCACAGGGCAGCAGCAGCGGAAGATGGGGGTTGTTGGTGTCACAAAGATTTGTTGTAGGGTTGATGTTACAACCCTTTTTCCTCCTGCTGAGACAACTAATTTTTCTCTGCCCAGGGGAGCTCAGTGCCCTGGTCACCCAGAGAAACTTCTCCTGGGGCTTGGTGCTTGGCTCTGCAGCACCACACAGAACGGCTGTGGCCAAGCCCCTTTGTACAGGGCTCAAACACCTGCACAAAACATTTACTCATCACATATATGGTGATGAAAGAACCAAACTTTCTGTCATTTTGTGATGCCAGTTGTGCACCTCACGCTTTGTGTTTGGCTTTCTTGAAGCTGGTTCTTAAATAGCAACAAATTGCAGTCATATAAATATTGACAAAAGAGGAGTAACAATGACCTTGAAATTTTTACTTTTCTGGTCACTAGAAAAGCTCTCTACCTTCCCCCAAAAGTTACCTAAATATTTCCTCAGCTCTAATGAAAGATAAATAAGTCCGTGCTGCCAAAATATTGTGCCAACCATGACTTTCACTTCTCATCGGGGCCTGCCAGTGTATGAAAGTTTTTTAATGGCCAGTCCAGCCATCTCAAAAGTTTTCAGCTTTACTCCCAGGTGGTTCCATCCTTATTGCAGTGCTTGTGCTGGACTAGGCAACTGGCCCTCCCCTGACATCCCACCGACAGGCTGTTTGTGTCCACCTCCGTGCATTTCATCCGGGGTACACTGTGGTATCCCTCTCCCATACCTGTCCTGAGATCAAAGGGGAGGCATCTGAGATGGCAAAAGAGGTTGGAGTAAATATCACAAAGCGGCTCATAAACTAGCCCTGCTCTGCAGAAGTGATCTTTCCAGGGCTTCAGGCAAGGTGAGAGCACCAGGAGGAAAAGCGTGCTGCAAGGGGCCGCTACAGCTTCTGCCTTTTTGCTGTTCTCTTGGTGGCTTTTAACAGCATAGCACCATCAGGGGCTGATGCTCCCTTCTCCAGAGCTCACAGGTCTCGTGTACAGGGCGGTCAGAGGATGCAAACAGAAAGTCCAGGGCTGTCTGATGTTGGCGAGCCTTGCTAGAAGAGACCAAGAGAAAAAAACCTCACAGGCGCTGAAACGTGAGGTTTTGCAAGGGAACTTCTGGGAAGAGAAGTGATAAGCCCATATAAATTATGTAGGTAAGGAACTGAGGATTAACCCTATTGTTTTACACAGAGTCATCACCTTAGAATCAATTGGCTTTTGGTGTTTGTGGTTAATTATTGACTTCTATCTGCATGTAGAAGGAAAGCACTCATGAAGGCATTGCCTTTTCTAGCATGCCAAAAAGCCAAGAAAGTACAAGATCTTTTTAGAGAAGAGCAGAAAAAGAAAAAAACCCAACCAGACCTATATTTCCTGTGGAAAATTCTTCTTCCATGGCAACTGTGAAAACAGCTCAGATTGTGTTGATTAACTAAGTGTATTATCCTGTGAACAACAGGGTCCCATTAGCTCTGTCAGAAGGCCAATACCCTCTCTACTTAAAACCTCTCGATTCAGTACATTTCTCTGCCGCAGATTAAATTCCTGCCTGACCCTGTCGAAGGAATCACTTTATATCTTGAAGCACGAAAACTAATAAATCAGAAAAAAATATTACTTCTTCCCTCTTTGCATTTTGGTCGCAGACATCAAACAACACAGTGGAGTTCAGCATATAGAAGAATGTTGTAGCACATAAAAAAATAATCTGAACTAAAGAACACTGCACGAAAAAACAGCAAAGGAAGCAGAGGTACTACAGAAATAATTGTATTTTGTTCTTTATAAGCACACGTGGACAGTGGATTTGTATCTGTGGGACAATTCAGGAAATAAATGAAAAGATAAGTTTTGGGTTTAAGCTCAGCAGATTTCAATGCGCATTTTTTATACCTTCTGCAGTGCAATAAAGCTTATCAAGAACTTTCCCATTGGATACTAGAGTCAAAAGAAGTAAGAATGTGAACAGCATGCTTCCTCTGGGTCATTATAATAAATGTAAATCTTTCAGCACAGATTACCCGTGTTAGCTTGAGCTCCATCGCGCAATGATCATTTCTAGCAGATCACTATAAATATAGTGCTGAGCTGACCGAGTTGTTCAGAAATTTGCCATCCTTTCACCTTCCACAAGCTCAAAGCATGTGGCAAGTTCAAGGGCTCTTAATTAAAAATATTGTACTTTCACTCTAGAACCTCTTGCTTGTGTCCCCATAATACTCTGGGATAAATCAACTGCTGATGTAAATGTATTAATTTCAGTGTAATTTTATTCAGAAGATATAAGAGTATTACATTTTCATTCAATGATTTGCATGTGCTTTCTGTAAGAGGGGGAGTAGCATTAACTCCCTGTTACAGAGGGGAGAGCTGAGCCTGGGAAGTGAAAGGCAGCGATTTGGCCAGCCCTTGGTAGAGCCGGGGGAGCACGCAATCCTCTCACTCCTATTCCCTGATTGCACTTTCAACGTGAACTGGACTATGAAAACAATGTATGAAGATATATACATTTCAGAGCATGAGATTTGGCTCTAGATCACCAGACCTCAAAGCTGCGGTATTTCCTAAGCAGAGTGTACCTCTGCCCCTCTCTTAAACTGAGAGGTCAATTTTTGTCTTTCTATTTTGTTCTTGCAAGGGGAGTCTGTATGCCATGTTAGTTAGGACTATAATGTTGCATTCGCTAATGAAATAAAGTGGGTTTTTTGGAGAACTTCTTTTAAGCAAAACCATGTGTTCCAGGGAGGAAACATTCTTCTGGTAAACAGCTGAGCCCTTAACATTTAGCAACATAACTCTGTGTTTGCAGCTATTGAAAACTGTGTGACTGAGGAAGCCTGTGTTTCTGGGGCCGAGGACTGAAAGCATTTTGCTTGCTGTCAGAAAGCCAGCCCTTTCTTTTATGTATACGCTAGATGCAAGAACCAGCTATTGGATGGTTATTTCTTATGGTTTTAATAAAATTTGTCTCGTATCAAAACGCTGCTGGGTTTTAATGTTGACGCTGCGCTGAGCGATGTTCTCTGCTCCGGCACAGCTGGCTCTTGCTTTCCAGAAATATAGCTGCGCCCTGGCATTACTTGCAAAAACTGCAGCCTTAAATCATTTCATCACCCCTCTGACCTGTGCCAGGAAGGACCCTCCACACGCCGATCTCCCTGGTGGTATGGAGAAGGGGGTCATTCCTCCTTCGCTCCCCGGGAGCGGTGCTGCATGAGCAGAGAGCTGCGGCGGCAGGAGGTAGCTGGGGAAAAGGAGAAATTACCTGCCAGACATGGGCAGCGGCCCTGGAAAGCTCAGGAAAAAAGGATAATACAGGCAGAAACAGGGCTGAGAAGATAGGAGTGCCCCATCCCCTGCACCCCATCCCACGAGCCCCCCTCTTTCAGAGATCTTACATGGCCTCAGTGCTGCGGGGCAAATCCTGCTGAAGGGGAGCGGGGAAGTTTTATCTAGTATAAGTGATTTCCCAAATGGCTTTAGGGAGGGGAGGAGGTTGGTCGGGTGACTTTGAGATCAGACGCCGCTTCTCCGTCCAGCAGCTGGAAGGGGAAGGCCATGGCCCCGGCTCCCTCTGAGCCGAGGGAAATGATTATTCCTCTGCCTGCTCCTCTCACTGACACTGGGATGCTGACCTCTGGGCATCATGTTGACTCCTGCAGTACGAGGGGATCTTATCTTGTTCCTTGTAGCCCTCAAAACAGCTGGGCATGCTTACAAATTTCAGTAACTACCAGCTAAGGCCAAACAAGATCCCATGATAAAAGTTCAAGGCCCTGCATTCCTCTTCTTATTGCTTTCCTGAGCGGATTCTCATTTTAATCGGACTTACAATACTTTCATCCAGTTATCTCAAAGTACATAATGACTGCTGTAATTACTGGCAATAATGAGCTAATTAATTCTTCTGGGTATTATTTTCAAGGGATAAATACTACTATCCTTGCTGTAAGAATGGGGAAACTGAGGCAAGGAGGAATAGTTGCTGGGTAAATAGGTTTGTTTCACTTTTAATAGTACAATCCTTTCCTGGTTTAATTTGTAGAAGTTTATGTATTTGCTTCTTAGTATGTTTTGTGTTCTGTTACTGCTTTCCAGTAATTGTGTATGTTACTGTTTTGGCAGAATGCATTTAGCAACAGTAGGTTGTGTGCATGTAATAAGGTTCATTTATGAAAACTGCAGTGTTCTCAGAAAAATTAACAGAAGCTGCAGGGATTTTTTTTTTTTTGTTGTTGTTTATATATATATTGGGTTAATCTTAACCCTATTTTCCCAGGTTTTCCTTTTTCTTCCTTCTTCTCTTGTTTTAGATGACCTTCTTTTTCAGAAAAAAAACACAAGTAGCATTCTTTTCTATTTATTTTTCATATAATTCAGCTTGCATTTAAGTCTCTCCTGTGGAAAGCTAACTGAAAATGACATTCTAATACCTGAAAAACTAAGATATTCTACTGTTTGTGAAGCTAGTAAGGCAAAGGTATAGTTTTACTAATGTATCAGTTAATTACTTATATTTGTAATTCATATTCAGAAGATATATGCTAGTTTGGTACCATTCACCAAAAGGTATATGTTTCCCACAGTTCAGGTATGCTTCCCTGAACTCATTTGAAGGGTAGATAAACAGGTAGCCAGAGTGGAGGGGAAGCTGCACAAAAAAAAGGACTTTGTTTGTCAGATTTTTCTGGTACTTAACAAAACTAACCGATCCATATAATACTCTCTGGAGTAGCAAATAACTACCCAGTTCTTTAACTTTTATCTCTCAGGCTATGCTCCAGCAAGCACACGTGTGCTTAGTTTCAGTAAGGCGAGTAGTACAGCGCGATTTCAGTGGAACAGTGTGCTATATAAAACTAAGCACACATGCAACTACTGCTAGGATCAAGTCTCTAGATAGGAACTAGTGTCACAAAACTCTTATTTGAAACATCTGCTTTGCTCCAAACTTGTTGTTTAGTTGTCTGACTTTTAAAAGCATTTAGGTGTTTATGTGCACCTTGGTGTCTTTATAAAGCTGGCACTAATTCATTATTGAACTATGGATTAAGGGCCTCTAGAGAGTCTGAAAACCTTATATAGACTTATTTCAGTCAACTTTTAATTCTAAAGAGACTTAAAAAAAAGTTAAAATTAGTCTCAGCTGTGTTAAAAAAAGTTATTCACAAGCAAGGGGAACAGTCAATCTGACAAAATAAATAAATTGAGGTAATACAAGACTTCTATAACTGGAATATTTTGGGGAATTTAGTAGCAATAGGAGGCAAAAAAACCTGTGAGAACCATAACATCATTTCTAGGGTGATGCTTTTAGGTTTGACGCTGTTAACCCCGACAGCTTTAGTTCTGACACTTTCTGCTCTCCAGACTATTTTCCTATCACTTATTTGTCCTTGCAAGGTGCCCTCCACCTCTCTTGTTTTAAAACATATAGATTTGCGCACTGCCTCTGGCTCCAAGACTTTTCTGGGAGGCTACAATCTTTAAGTGCTTCTGGAGCAGTTTGAGTGTAACCCAATTTGTGTTCTCCCTTTTGTGATGGGGGTGACAACAACAATCTTGCTGGAAATAAAGCCTGAACAAGGGAAGCTTAAGTGCGGAAGTATGCGAGGGAGCCGGTGGATAACTGCTACAGGGCTGTGAATCTCTGCTTGTACTTTATCTCATTGCCTGTGGTACTTACTCTGATGTTTAGGCTAGGCTCTTCCCAAATACCTGCTTCGACTCTTACACACATGATTGCAGAGAGCTCAGACCTGAGGGTGGGTGGGAAGAGAAATCCTTACAAATGCCCCACTTGGATCAAATAAAACTGGTTTTTCCACTGAGAACATATGCAGGGCCACGTTTCCCTTCCACTCCTATCGTGTAACAGTGCATGGTCCGAAAGAGCCCAAATGCACCAAAGGGAAAAGCCGGGATGGGGTAATTCCTCGCTAATGATGGCTGACGAGCCCTTAAAAGATTTGAGGAAAACTCTTGGTGGGTCAGCAATCCTAAGCCCTGAGATGGCTCCGGGGCCACAAAGGCTTACAAAGGACAACGTAAATCACCTGCCCCTACCTACAGCCCAAGAGTCAGCCCGGGCCCGGCCTTGGAAGAGCGGGTGCGTTTTCAGGACGCTGCTGTACCACGTAACGCCTCTTTCCCCAGCACACGCAGCATTTTTGGGGCATGAAGTGTGGTTTTTGTGGGTTTATTTAGTCTTTGGTGTAAAGGGGGGGGGGGGGGGCTTGTGGTTCCTTATTTATTTTTTTGCAACGTCGATGGAACCCTGCGGCAGCTCTCCCGTCCCCGGGCGAAGCCGTGCGTCTCTACATCCCGTACGTTCGCTGCCCGCCATCCCCTCTCCTCCCAGGACACGGCGGGGCCGCACCCCCGCCGGGCCGCCCCGGGGCCTGCCGGCCGGCCCGGGCTGCCATGTCTGTGGCGCAGCAAGGGCCGGGATCGGCGGGAGGAGCGCCCCGCCCGCCGGCACCGCGGGGAGCCGACCGGGCACCGATATCCGTGAGGGAGGACGGCGGCGGGAGGAACCCGCTCCGCCCGCCGGCCCCTCAGCCCACCGGGCCGGGTACCAGGGAGGGCGGCGGGGCGGGGCGGCCGCCTCCCTCCCTGCCCTGGGCTGCAGGTTACGGCCGGCCTCCCCGGGCCACCGCCGTGCGCTTTTCGGCCGACAGAAAAGAGCGTGATGGGAGGAGGAGGAAGAAAGAGCCTTTTTTTTTTTTTTTAATTAAAAAAACCCTTTGCCTTTAAGGGGCGGAGCCATGAGAGTTTGCGGAAGAGCCCGGCGAGAGGCGGGCGCTGATTGGGCGGGCGCGGTCTCGTGACGGCGGCCGGGCGGTTCCATTCCCCTATCCCCGCCCCCCCCCCGCGGCACGCCCGCCCCCCGCGTTCCATTGTGTGCGCCAGCGCCGCCGGGCCCCGCCCCCCAGGCCTGGCCCCGCCCCTTTTTTTCTCTTGGCTCATTTCCGGCCGCCGCCGCCGCCGCTCGCTTCCCTCCGAGGACTCGGGAGAGTGAAGAAACAACAGCCGCCATTTTGTTTGTGTGTGAGCGACTGAGGGAGGGAGCGAGAGCGAGAGGCCGAGCCGGCCGGGGCGAGCCAGGGGGAGGGCAGCGCAGCGCAGCGAGACCCAGGGGCCCGGCCAGGGGACGGGGAGAGAAGCGAGGAGCCGAGACGCCCCCCCCCCCCCCCCCCCCCGCGGCACCCTGCCCGTCCCCGCTCTCTCCCCTGTCTTTCTTTCTTCTTTCCTCTCTTCTTCCCCCCGACTTCTTTCTCTCCCCGCCGCCCCCGCTTCTCCCCGCTCCGCCACACACGCCAGAGGAGCGGCCGCCGCCGAGCGCCAGGCAGGGGCAGTAGGGAGCCTGCGCTCGGCCCCCGCGCTGCCTGCGCCGTCCCGCCCCACCCCCCCCTCCCCCCCCCTCGCCGCCGGGGACCCCCTCCCCCTCCCGGCCATTTAACCCACCCCGGGGCGAGTCCCCCGCCTTCCCCCGGCGTGATTTTTCTTCTATTTTATTGTTTTAATTTTACCCCCTTTTCCTCGGGGGGGTCGCTGACCGCCCCCCCCCCCCCCCCACTACCAACCTCTTCGCTTCCTTCCCCACCCTCGCGGAGGCGAAGAGGGAGTCCCCGCCGCGCCCGGCGAGGTTTTTTCCTCCCCCTCTTGCTTTCCGCGCCCCGCATAACCCGTGGGTCCGCGGGAGCGGAGACGGGCAGCCTCCTCCCTGCCCGGCGCCAGCGCTCGCAACCATCCTCGGCCGCCCGGGAGGGGGAAGGTAGGCAGGGAGGGGGGGGGGAGGGGCCGGCTTCTTCCTCCTCCTCCTCCTCCTCCTGCCGCTGCTGTGGGATCGGCCCCTCTGCCTGCGCCGGAGGGGGGGGCAGCCTGCTACTGAGAGCGAGAGAAAGAGGAAGGGGAAAGAAGAGAAGGGGGGGGACAGAGAGGGTGTTGAAACCCGCCCCCCACCTTCCCATCCCGCGATCGGTGCTGCCTCCATCAGGACAACAACCCCTCCTCCTTCCCTGCACAACAAGATGTGAAGCGGAGACTCCTGGGACTTATCCTCACCCTCCTCATCCTTACAGCTCCCCTTTCTGCAGCCATTAGCGACGGGCGAGGAAGAAGCGAGTGGAGCTGGGGACCCCGCGCCCGCCTGGCCTCTCTCCCCGCCGCCTCCCCCCCAGCCCTGTTGCTGGCGGTGGGTATTTTTTTGCAGGGTGGTGTTGGAGGGGGAAGGAGCTGCTGCTAGAGGACGGTGATCTTTTTTTCTTTTTTCCTCCTCCTCTCCCCTCCTTCGCCCGCCTCCTTGTGGCGATGAGGAGGAGGAGGACGGCGCCGAGGAGGAAGAGGCTGATGGCGGCGGTGAGGAGGCAGCAGGAGGAGGAGAAGACCCCCCGAAGGATGAAGATGATGATGGTGGCGGCGACGAGGAAGCACCAGCAGCACAACAGCCGGGATTAATTTCACCGAAAAAAAAAAAAAAAACCCAAACCCCACCAGCCTTTTTTTTAATTTTTTTTTTTTTTTTTTTTTTTTGGCGGGGGCTTTACCTGCTCTTCCCATCTTGGCTCAGCCCTTTCGCCTGGGGGAAGAGGCCTCTTCCCCCCCGCCCCAGCTCCCACCTTCTCCCCGCTGCCGCCCTCCCGGAGCCCGAGGGGCAGAAAAAGGGGAACTTGGCCCCCCTCCTCCGCCGGATCCTCCTCGCTCGCTTTCGGCGTTATTGTTGTTCTTCAGCTGACTCGGGGCCCCAGAAGAAGGTGAAGGTTTTGGGGTTTACCCCCCCACCGTCTCCCTGCTCTGAGTGATTGTCTAAAAAAGAATTAAAAATGGCCGAGAATGTGGTGGAGCCGGGCCCGCCTTCAGCCAAGCGGCCTAAACTCTCCTCACCGGCGCTCTCCGTGTCCGCCAGCGACGGCACAGGTCAGTCTCGGGGGCCCGGGCCCTCCCCACCTCCCGCTACCGCAATTATTGCCCTTTTCTCCCCTCTTCTGCCGAAATCTCCTCCTCCCTTTTGCTGCTGTTAACTCGTGCCTGCCTCCGTCCTTTCTGTCTGTTTCTCCCGTTTTCGTTCCGTTTGAACCTATTGGCGTTGATGGCATAGGGAGGGTGTTCGGATGTTTCTGCCCTTCTGTTTTTTTGGAAGTGATTGAAAGCGAAGCTGTGCAGTTTATTGTGCTTTTGACCAACTGCAGATAAGACTTAACAGTTTGTCATTTTCGTGTCTTTCACAATAGTAGTTATTACTAAGCTCCTTGCTAAGCGTATGCCTTTCATGCCAGTTGCAGAAATATGAAATAGTGCTAAAGATGATGCTTTTGTACACTTTATTGTTGAATTACGTGTGTACGTTTGTACACGCAAATGTGTCTTGTTTCTTATTTTTCGTATATACAAGGTTTTTGTACAGCTCGTTTAGAAACGAGATTTCTGTTATTTTTTTCTTCTTATATGCAGTCTGCTTATTTGATTTACTTTTTACAATCCTTCTTACTCTTCCATGCAGAAGGATATCTTAAAAACTGCTTTTCTGATTCAAATAGACCATCGACTTTAGGAAAAAACAGCTAAAACCAAAATCCAGACCCCAAGCTTGCGGCATACGGTTTATCGAGACTCTTACCTTCTTAAAAATGAAATGCTATTTCACCTTATTTGCATTAAGAATCAATATGGAGTGCAGTTCATCTTGCATCTCCCATTTCTTCGCTGCAAGACCAAAATGTCTGAAATTCCCCTGTAGACTTAAGGGCTGTGAAGATAAAGGGGCTTCTCTGCAGTCCTGGAAGGGTCTTTGGTGATGCTGTGAAGGCAAGCTAGAGGTTGGAAATCTTAGGTGTCCCAATCCCTAGCAAATATGAACTGGTTGTACTGGGAGGGGGGAAGTAGTAACAAAGGGCTGTTCAGCGTTTTAATGCTTCTTGAGCAGCAGATGAGTATTTGGTGTCATTTTGTTATGAGAGCACTTGGTTACCTGTCCCGCAGGAGTTTCTTGAAACTCACTTTAAATCTTCAGTCTATGGGATATGGAGGAGGCCTCCTCCTGCCAGAGCCTAGTGAGCGGTGGCATTTCTGATGCCACCGGTGGTCTTGTTCAGTGCAGTTACTGCTGGCAAGAAAGAGTTGGTGGTTTGTGGTTTTGTTTTTTTGTTTTTTTGTTTTTTAAAAAAGCTCTTCGTTTGACAGTAAACAGAAGGTTTTTAGTAGCTGGTTTTTGGTTGAGCAGTGGATGTGATTCTACTTGGAATCATCTTCAAAATTTTGATTTTTGCCTTCTCTATTCTTGGTGAATGACGTGTTAGTTTTGAAAAGTTTGCGTGTAACTTTTAGAGCATGTTAGACATAGGCCATGTTACGTTGTAACTGGAGGACGTGACTATTGCTGATATCAACAGGTCTCTAGCAAGAGAGTAGAAGGGGGTCGGAGAAGCTGCTCTTTAGCTAGAGCTAGTTGTTGGGGTTTTTGTGCTAGGCTTGGAAAGCAGTACTTAATTCAGTAGCGACCATTTTTAATTTGACTTGACGGTGGTTATCTGGCTCTGTTTAGAGAGGTGAAATAAATGTTTTGTGTGAGAGAAGTCCTGACACTGGAAAAATATGAAAGTTAAAGGCGTATTTTGATTCAGATGAATGCGCGTATCTAAGACATTTGTGATCAAATAATGTTTGGATGATCTGTGAATGTATTTCAGTTTAACAGGTGCAGATTTTCACAGAATACTTAGTTTATTTTAATTGTTAGCTTACTGGGCAGCTTAATGAACTTTTTACAGTTATGGTGAAACACTAGGGATTGTTGGACAGTTGCAGTAGTGCACAAATGGGGTAATTTTTTCTCAAAGTGATTGAGATGGTCATCACCTGATAGCTATGCCGAGGTTTATAGTGGTGGAAACACTATGTATGCTACATAAAAACTATTAAAGGATTCTTACTCTTCTGGATTTTTTTTTGTTGGCAACTATTACCTGGATTTGGGACAGTTCCACTTTCCGTGTTTTTTAACGTGATATCGTGCCTGTTTCTCTAATTAAATCAAACCTCTTAACCAATAAGTGTGTTTTGAGGGTTGTATTTTTTTCATCTGCTGCTTAAGAGACTGCAGGTTTTTTTTGTCCCACTTTTCCTGTTGTGGGAAACTGCTTTGAAGTTTACATTTTGTAACCTTTCTGCTTGTTAAATTTGCTTTGAAATAGTGCAAGCAGCTTTTATGAAGTAAATTCCACTTATAGAATCTGTTGTATTGTACCCACTCCTTAGTTAATTATAGAAGATAAATAACATGGTGCTTATGTACTTACTCAAGCACTCTTTTTAAAACTCTTCGTTTCACAGCATCATTAGAGAGGGGGAAGGAGAAAGGTAAGAAACTTGAACCATTGCTGAAAATTTTTCCAGCACATGTGCATAGTGGATCCTTCAGTGTGTTTCTTTCGCTCTTAACTTTTTGACTTACTTCTTACTCTGAAATACTGTTTTAGCTTGTTAGCTAAAAACAGTGACCGGCTCTGGGTAAATTATTCCCAAACTGGCAGTTTTTAAGTGGTTTATATTGAAGACCAAGTTGAGTCTCTAATTCACTCAAGTTTTCACTCTAGACCTGGATGATACTGATATTCTGGGCTTGGAATGTGTTAAACTCAAATGGTGGTGGTGTTGGTGGTGGTTGGCAAAGATGATCCTAATACGCTTGATTGACTGGCACCAGCAAAATGTAGCTGCATTTCCCACTGTTGTTGCAGTGCTGCATCTCCTTCTGTCTTAAAAGTTTCAAATGGTTCCTGTGTTCCCTGCTCAGAATTTGCTTTGCCATGGAACATACTGTATTACTGTAGTTTTGAGTTGCTTTATTAATGTTAGTTCCTTCGTTAGGAGGTAATAATAGCATAGACTTAGAGGGAAACAAATGTTTGTAGCACATTTCGTAATAAACATTTCAAAGTAATTTAGAAAGTCTTGGTATTGTCAATGTCATGTAGTATATTAGAATTTTTGAATGGTTTCATTTTTTGTTAAATGTTGTGTAGTTCTAGAATAGCTGCAGGAGCAGGACTACATGGATTCCCTTACACTGCCAGAGGCTTTCCTACAACTCTTTTTTCTATTTAAATGTTAAACTTGTTGCAAAGAAGAATGGTAATTGTACGTATACCTTGTCCAGATGTTAAGTTTTCTGAACACCATTACAACTTTACAGCTGGGGTCACCTTTTGTCACAGTATCCTTAGTATGGTATGTGAGCCTGTGACGCTCCACACTAGCACAGCTCCTCTGTACTAGCACGGTTACATTGACATAAGTACTTTGCCAGTGGAGCTCATTTTGCTTACCTTTCCTTCCTGGTAGAAACACCTAGTTGCACCTAGTCTAACGAGACTTTCTTACACATTGTATTAGTAAACTGGTGTACACCAGTATTTTTTCCCCCCACTATAACAATAATTTGAGTGCATCCTGAAGTTATCTCTGTGAGTAAATGAGTGGAAGTCTTTCATAAAGATACATTTTTAGCTAGATGCCTTAAACCAGTGATATTTTTATTTGGCCTTTTTACTTGTGAAGCCCTCAATTTTTCCTGCAGTAATGCAGGTGCACTGAAATTGCCACATACAGATTTTGATGTGGTATATTCAGAAAGGGAGGGTTTAATCATGTTTTACAGCCTCTGCCTTAGAAATAACCTGTATTCTGTGAACTAGGAAAGCTTTTCGGGCTCTGGGTTGAGAACTGCTGTGTTTCATCAAGGAATAAAAATGGAGTATACTCTCTGCTGCAGCGTGGTTGTATGGTATCATGTCTTTGGATAGCTAGATCTGAAAATAGGATTTTAAGTGCTTAGTGTTTCTGGCTTGCTGTTAACATTGCAAGTCAGTTTCCTACAATTAGTTGGTGCATGTGTTTGTTATATCAGAGATCAGTGTACGTGTTTGTGGTATGTGCCTTAACATCCTTCAGTTTACTATATCCAGAAGTCCTGTTTTTCTGATTAATAGCACATCTTCAATCTCCCTTTCAGTACCCATCTTTTGTAAAGTTTGTATGTTCCTCTTTTATCAGGAACTGCTTCTGACCTTTAAAACTTTACTCTCCTTTACATCAAAGGTCTAAGACTTGTAACGAAACTTCTTGCCTGGACTACTGCAGTTTTGACCGATACTCATCTTTCATTTGTTCCAAATGTATCAGGGTGTTTCTTTGCTCGAAATGAATCATATTAATCTTGTTTCACTGCCTTTTCCAGAGGCATATGCACAGTTTTCAAGTCTGTTTTCAGACAGCTATGGTTTTTTTCCTGGTGTTTGTATATACTACTTCTAAAATTAAATACTTTTCAGAAATCTGTTTTCTCACTAGTGTTTAAGAGTAAGTCATTAGCTACATTTAACTTACAGCCATCAGTTAAATGTTTTTATCCGTTCTTGTTGAGAGCCACAATTTTTTGCTGGTTTTTGTAATTATTTGTTGTTATGAGTTGAGAGATGTCTTAAAATATGGTTTGATGGATGGTATATACTGTAAAGCGAGTATTGCAGTGGTAGATGCTTGTGTGGCAAAAATGGGCATTTTTGACTTGTAAGTAGGTTCTTGAAGTAACTGCGTTAGGAATAAATCTAAATTAAGAGAATTTAAGTCTGCAAGATCTTGTTTAAAAAGTAAACCATTCATTCATATGGTGCCTAGAAACTTTTTAAAGTTCTTGCAGACTTTTGAGCCTCGTAGATTTCCAAACTCCTATATGTGCTTTTTTTTTGCCCCTTTCACCAAGTGGATTGTGTGTGTGTCTGACATACGTATGTACTTTTTTCTGAGCAGTGTTAGAAAGGTACCTAATTAAAAAAAAAATCCACTACCACCCGAGGGCCATATGTATGGTGATGTAAAACTGAATCTTGAGCACTTAAAAATAAAAAACCTTTGAGGCTAGAAAACCAGTTCAGAATTACAGATTCACAAGTTTGATATTGCAGGGAAAACTTTTGTTGCTGAACTTGGAATTTTAAATCCTAGATTTAAAAAACCCTAACTTCTGCATCTTGTCCCTCACGGTCCTAGAGCAGGGTTTGGGTTTAGTCTAGAGGGTCCCTGGATCAGGTTACTTGTCATTTCTGTATTTGCAGAAAACCAAAGTTTATCTGGGAAGGGTCTAGCAGACTCTAGGGTTTAGCGTACGTTTTTAGGGGATGTGGGTTTCATAAGGTACTGGGGATAGATGCTGAACTTCTAGTGTAGCAATTCTGGTTTCTTTTGTTGTACTTTTACAACTTGGAGAAAATGACTTTATTATTTAAATTTTGTATGATTTAGTGTGTATTTCTTGCATCTTCTCTGTAAGCTGGTTGATTATCTCCAGTGTGTCACCTCAGTGTCTTGCTTAGCTGCTCTAGCAGGAGCAGCCTTTCAGTGCTTGTTCCAACAATGTAATGATACTACTTTAAGCTTTCTCATCACCCTAACTTGTGCCCCCTCTGAGAGGGCTTGGTCAAAAGTCGTTTAGATTTATTATTTGACAAATGAAGTTATTTTGCTCTGTAGATTTCACTGACAGATAAACGGTGCACACCTGTCTCCAAGGATTTGGCTTTTCCATCTTAAACTGTAGCAGCAGGCTGAAGTAAAAATACATCTGTGCATACGGATGTATGTGCTGACAAAACATCCCTGGTTACAGTGAATTTGTAGAACTTCAGGTCCAACTTGAACTAGGGCAATTCACAGAAATCCTTTCCCTGAGCAGTAAGTGATGTGATCTGACAACATGACTTTGTTCTCTTCCTAAATAGCAAAAAGCTTCCTTAAAATGGGTTGGCATATGAATGTATTTAAAGTTCTCGTAAAAACTTCACGTGCTATATTTTTCGTCAAGCACACATTTCTTGCAAAACTTTTTGAAGAAAATCAGAAGGAGGAGTCTTGAATTCTCATCACCTCAAATCATAGTAACTTGTGGTTTAGTTGACGATGTCAGTTGTGTTTATAGGAACAGCAAGGAGATAAAGTAGTGGTCCAAACTAGGATTTTCACAAAAAAGTGCAAGTTAGGTACAGGACCCTCAAAAAACAGCACAGGTTATTTTCTGTTACTGGTGGTTGTGAGATGGGGCAGAGAAAGATTTTGCTGCTTTTTCCATTTGATGGTGCAAAACACCTCTGTACTGCACCTTTTGTTGCATTTCCATAAGAGGTGTAAGTAGAGTTTTGAACCATATCTCTTTGCTTGCAGAATCATGATTTACTGTTACTTGCTTTGTAGAACTCCCAAATACAAGTGAATAGATAATCACTCCTACAACATACTCTTACTGTGTTAATGAACTAAAATAATCTAAATCTCATTCTTTTCTTTTTTATAATTCTAATTAAAAAAAATCTGGCAAGATGCTGGTGTATGGCTTGCTCAGTACAAATTCTGCTGAATCTAAACTGCCTTTTATGTATTCCTGAATATAATTTGAGGAGCTCTGGGGAATTACTGGTTCGAAATAAAGATGTCTGATCTGTGGTTTTGTTTACTTTTATATTTTTTATACATAAATTTGGCATTACTTTTTGGTTTTATTTGGGAGTAGTGTTGAAAGAACTCAAGTCAGTATTCAGAAAACTGACTTGACTTTTTGGTAATTGTATATGTAGATTGCATAATGTCAAAGTTCTTAACTTGACAATGAAGTGAACTTTACTTGTTTCTTGAAACTGATTTATGATCACTTCTAAAATAAAACCAATTCAGTGTGTTTGCACATATGAGTGTTCCCTTCCTATCTGCACGTACCCATTTTTTGCCCACCAGTACAGCAGACCGGCAAGCCATCTCTAGCTTTTCCAGACTTGTGTGCATGGCACTCCACGATTTATCAGACTCCCAAATGGAAATGCCATTCTTACTACTTGACGGTACCACAGACCAGCAGTAGGTAACTTAAGGTGGTCTCATGGGAATTTCAGTGGCATATGCAGGATAGTCTTGGGAATAAGAATATCAATTTAGAGACCTTTCACTAAAGTTAAAGGTAGCCCAATGAAATTCATGCAAATAGCAACGTGTTCACAAGGAAATTATTAACTGTGTGACTTCAGCATTTTGGAATTAAAATGTCAAAACTTCATCACTTGGGTCGTCAGCGATGGCAGGACTAGTACCTCTGCATTGCATTGGGTAAAAGCGTGAATAGGCAGGTAGACAAACAACAGTGTCTGCGAAATGCTAAAACTTTAAATGTACCCTATCTTGATTCTTGCACCCAGTCTTTTCCATATGATTACACCGCTTGTGTTCCCCTAGAACAGCTACAGTTCCATATTCCAGAATCAAAACCATTGAATTTTCACTATGGCTTTTGGTGGTAAACACCTGCTATCATCTGTGTCTCTAAATATTGTTTTTTGAAGAACTCTGAATATGATTATGAAAATGGAAAGTTTGTTATAAGTACAGTTTTCTTCTGAAGTTGCAAAAAACATGCATCAACCAGAATCTATTGAAATTGTCATTTCTGTTGTTACTAGTTTGGGACAAGTAAGACAAACTTGCAGATTATTGAGACTTTGCAAACTTCAGCCTTTTCTCCTTAAACAAGGGTTGATGTTGTTGACACCAGTGTTTGAATAGGGGTTAGGATAGGTTAAAAAAAATTAAATGAGTGAGGTCCTAAAATAGTCTTTGATAGGTGTTGAGCAGTAAGTTGTTGCTTCTTTAGAATGATTTTTTTTTACACTTGTAAAATGTTCCTACCTGGTTGTTGCAACTAATCATGAAGTCATGTGTGTTCTTGATGGTGAATTGGACTTTTTCACCAACAAACATTTGGTTGTTTCTAAAAAAAAAATCTGTACCCGAAGTTGTGTGTTACCATGATGTGCTGACATGCTTTGTGCCTTTGTGTGGGTTGTCTTCCAGGGGTGTTTGAGTTTGTCCTTTTTAGATGTGTTTTCTGCTTGTATTGTTTGCAGTCTTACTTCAAATTATCAAGTTTCTTGATGTGGTGAGCAAATTCAGGTCTCTTCTGGATTTGCAGGGAAGGAAGGAGGCAGTGCTTCCCTGGTTTCTTGCAGGGAACTGAATTAATATTGAAGTCTAATGCTGAAGACTTTGTTACCCAAATAGTGTAGTACAGATAAGAATTCACAGCTGCTGTTGCATAAGTGATAGTGAAGACCTCTGCATCACACTTCCGCTTTGGGGATGAGTGATGATTAGGGTTAAATAGGGACTGATGTCTTAGGATTTTGGAAGCAGTAGTTGCAATGATGAATCTAGACAGTATTTTAGGCTGATGTTGAACTTTTGCCACTTGGTCTTGCATCAAATTAGTAGATTGATTAGGAAAAACAGTTGGGCAAAGTTTGTGTTACCATTGGGTAATTTTGTGGCTTCACAGAGGATTTACACGAAAAGCCTTCTCCTTAATGGCTTTAATGGTAAGAATAAATCTGATGTCCAAAACGCTGTATAGCAAAACTCTCTCACGCCCAGGTAGGAATCTTAGATTTTTTTGCCTCCTCCTTAGACATGTTTTATTTCCCCTGATAAAACTATCTGAACATGTCTGAATTAGTTTTCTGCCACTGCAGAGGCCTTGGGAATTGATGACTTTATTAGCACTTTGTTTCATGTCTGTGCTTCACCTTTGCTTTTGCATTTTCATGGATACCTGAGAATCATCTTGTGAGCATGTGTCTCCTTATCTTGTTCGGCCCTTTTTATTTTTATGTTTTGAGTTCTGGCTTTTTTTTTTAAGGGCATTTCAGGGAATACGTTTTGGGGTCTGTAATGCTGGTGCTTGACTGCAAGCTTGAATGGCTGGTTTCTCTGGGACATTGGTTGTATCCTCTGGGCTCTCTCTGTTACAGCTAGGCCCTGTTCGATTCCTGGATAGCTTTCATGTCGCCGTGCAGGGAAGATAATGACCTCAGCAGCTTATTGTTATTCTTTGTCTGAAAGCACAGCAAAGGTATCATGTTTTCTGTGTAATCCAACATCATCTGTGGCTCCTGTCAACCCTGTTGCATGCAAGCTTTGTATTCGGTGTCCTGTATTAAGCCTTGTCCACTTGTATCACTGTGAACCTAATGACTGTGATATAATTTGATCCACTGATATTTTTCTGATGCCCAGAAACATTTGTGCAAAAAGGTGACTGTTCAGCAGCTTTCTAATTTGATATGTCTGTGTTCAGAATATAATAAATGTGATGCAGGGACAGGAACCGTCAAGTCCCTTAACTCTGTAAGATCAGCAACGAGGTAAGCACTGGAGTAAATTGTTGTCTTACATGTCTGGCATGCAGGGTTCTTCAGGCGTCACTGTTCACACATGATGCTGTTTCTTCAGATATACCAACTCTCTTTGAGATTGAATGCTTGAATGTCTTGAGTCTGAGGTTACAGGACACATGAGAGTAAAGCTACTACTGTTCTTGCTATTTTATTTTGTAGCACGTGGGCAAGTTCTTAGAAAGCTAGTATTATTCACTGAAGCCTGTTCACTAGAACCAGATAATCTCCATATTGATAGAAATGCCTGTTTTATTCTGAAAGGTGAATAGAAGTCTGTTGTCTTAATCCAGAAATGAGAAGATGACTGAATTGTGACTGTAGGCTAGAAGGCACATGAAAGAAACCAGCATGTGCCACTTGAACCCACATGTGGATTTCTTTGAGTAGTCAGTAAGGATATGTTTTCCTTGCATTGTAAGCATTGTCAGAAATCTCTACCTTGCCTTGCATGCTTTGAGAGCTGTTACATCACTGGTTTGAAAATCGATCACTTGATAATGCACCAGTGTCTTATTGACTTAAGGGTTTTGATTGGACATGCTGAATCTGTACTAGCTTAAAGTCCATTTTGGTGCCAGGTAGGTTTCCAACCCGGGCCGGCAGTTTCCTTGCATCTTGTGGATCAGACACTGTCAAAGGCAGACTTAGAAGTGGGGTCCAAAACTAAGAAAATAATCCATAGTATGCAACACAAGTTAGCACACTGATTTTTGAAGTTGCTTTCTTACAGTTTAGGGTGCAGTTCATATTACTTAATCCAGTCTAACTAGACTGCCATTGAAGGAAGGGGACCTGCTCTGTCTACTGTCTTTTCCGACCCGCTTTCTTGCTACAGATCTAAAGTAGCCAGGGCAAGTCAGGTCAGTTTCTTGACTCTACAAAAAAAGACTTGCTTAAGTGTTCAGTAGTGGTACAGTTCCTAAAAGGAATTATTTTATGCCTTTCCATGTTGAGACTACCTCAGGACAAGACTTTCTGATTACCTACTTGGATGTTTTGTGGAGGCACTTTCCTTCTCTTTCCTTTGAATCTTAGGTGGCAGTAGCAATCTATTCTATATCTTCTTGTTACCTATGGAAAGAAATACACTAATAATACCATAGATAACATAATGTGGAATCACTCTGGGCCCACTCTATTGAAGTAAAGATTTAGCTCTACCACTTACTGCCCGCATATAACTGGATGTTTTTGAGCTCTTAGGCCAGATACTCTCTGTTCTGCTACATCCCAGTTTTCCTGTGTCTGACTATACCCTAGACATCTCTAGGGATTATAAGTCAGGTAGACAAACCTTTGCAGGACTAATCTGCCTCCTTTGCCTTCCCACAAGCTTAATTTTGTTAGAAGTCTTCTGTGTGTATCCTTAATGAAACAGATTGCAAGGCTAGCAGTGGACTCAGTGTACTGGAAAGTCAATCAGTTCTCTGGATGTTTATCACCATTGTCTTAAACTATGCCTTTGGCTCTTGGGTGAGCGTTATGTGCCATTATTTTCATGTAGCCCATGATCTGTCTGGCCCAGCCTGGTCAGTTTTTGGATTGGTCACAGGAAGAACTCTCTACAGTGGGCTTCAGGATATGTATTATATTTTAAAGACTGTGAAATGGATTGCAACTGTTGCTAGATACATGCAAAGCCTTACTGATCTTTATGGTCCTTTGAGACTGTTTGTGTTTCAGTCCTGTATCTGAAAACTTCTACCTCCCGGCAGTTGACTAAAAATATAATTTTCATAGTTGCCCAGACAACTGAAAGTTTTTCAAGTTTTGTTGTTTTATCTCCTGGCTGAAGAAGTCTTTGAAGTTTTGTTTTCGGAAAAGACTTAGAAAAAGAGCAACCTTACACCAAAATATTGCATTATTGGTATTTACTACTTACAGTTTTGGCTTGTAGCTGATAGTGTTCTTTTATGATGATTCTTCTGTTGTGTGTTCTGTAGGGTTAAAAACCTTAACAAGTTAGTCTTAGGGAAAGAACAGTTTCCATTTTTTTGATGTAAAGAACTAATGCAATTGGGATTTATCTCACAACCATCTAGTTTTGCTTTTTTTAATGTAGCTGTTGGCTTGTGTTTTGAGACATTAATAAAAAGAATTAAAAACACTTGGAGTTTTTATGACATTTTTCTTCCTATTCATGGGTGATACAGAATGACCAGGCCAAGGAGCTCAGGTAGCTTGTACCTGGATACTCCAGTTGGATATGAACGAGTAAGTCTTAAAGCTGGAATTACCTTCTCATAAATGAGGAAGGGGAATTTCAAAAAGAATCAGGTCTTCAGAGAAGCAGATTAATATTTTTCTTGTGTAGAAAAATGAGCAAATCTTTGTCTCTTAAAGCAAGAATTGCACTGCCCCTTATATCTGAAATCATCTGAGAAAATATTCTGTGGTGGTTTGAAAAACGAATCAGTTCTTCATATTTAGACATTTACTGATCACTTTTGAGGTGGTTTTGTGAAAGGCTTAATATACAGTGATCTGATCTAAAGAACGGTGAAGTGGGGATTTTTGTTTCGGGACTCAGCCTGTTCTGGAAGCTGTGTCTATTCAAGAGCAGAAGTTTTTTCCCCAACTACAGTCAGTCACAAAACTTGTCTTTGAGCTGTGTGGGCATCTTTTGCCTTAACAGCTGTTCCCAAGTTTGCCGATGGGAGGTTGCTGTGTGCTGCTGTTATGGTTATGTTGTAGGTACAGGGTTTGTGCTGGCTCATGTTCTTCCCAGACACTTAACTTCAGTTTTAAGTTTTGTTTGTTCATTGTTAACGAGAATTTTTTTTCTGGACAGCAGACAACTTGTGAATTACTTGATGTTACTTTTTACTCCTTCCTCACTCATGGGCTGTTAGGTTATTGGCCATAGTGTTTTCTGGATGTAGTGCTTCAACATTTGCCTGTTAAAGGTATCCTGACAGGCATCTTAAGATGCCTGTTGAAGCTATTTTAAACTGTCATGTATTTTTTTTGATTGCTTTCTCCATTTCCTTGATCCCCCTTCTAATTTGAGGGTCTTTTCCACTGTAACTCTTCCCGTGTTCATCAATATTTAATTAAGCTAACCACTGAATATTGTAAGGGGTTTTTTTTGGAGGAGGGTGGGGTGGGGTGTTGAGTTAAGTCTGCTGACACAAAACTCTAAATTCATCATTTTAAATGGAGGAGAACTTGGACAAAGCTTTATTCTTCTGATTCTTTCTTCACTTCTGAATCTTCAAACATACCAGTCATGCTGAAGAATACCAGTGATGCAAATGAAAGATCAGTCATTAGTATGTGTTGCAAAGCATAACTTTTAGCATGAGATTTACATTCATGAAGAATGTGCTATCTGATTTTAATAGTTTAAAACATAGTTCTTTAGTGGAAATTTTCATTCTGTCTCTGGTGTGCTTTGCAGTAATGAAGAATGTATAAATGGAGTTATGAAACCTCCTCTGTTGTGGTATACCTGCATTCTTGCCAACCTCATACCATATTTTCAGAATTCTTAAGTCATGATCTTATCTGTGATAACAGTTGCGAAGTTGTAGAAAGTCTGTTAGTACTGGAGTTTGGTAGTTCAGGCATGGTATCGTGAAACACATAGAACAGATTTCTAGTGCTGATGAGCTTTGACTTATGTGCTGTTTAACTGTAGTCTTTTTCCATTAATATTTGGACCAAGTCATCTTGCCAGCCTCTCTAGAATTCAGTGTAACTGACATTTCCTTTTAAATGCAGTTGCTGAGATAATGAGTAGTATTTTAGGTCATTGTCTAGCTCTGAAGTTTTTTAAAATACTTCCTACAGAGCATCCATGAAATGACCTTTCTGGCAGAAGTGGTGCTGAAATGTTCCAATAGTTAACACTAAAAAACCCCTCCCTTTACTAGGTATCCTCAGATTCCAAAGTTAAGCTTTACAGCATAGTTGCGCCTAGCTACGTCACACAGTGGCTCAGCTTTTAGCCATAAACTTTCTAGTTATTTTTAACTGCCATAAATTAGCTATATAGATCAAGGTGCATGCTGCTTCTGCAAACCTAAGAACTTCTTGTTTTCTTGAGCAAATTGATTCTGGGTACCGTGTAATATTCTTGTATCTGTATATCCCAAATAGCATTTCTTCACTTCGTTACCTTGGGGATTGCTTTACATTGGCTCTTGAGATGTGAATTTGATTGTTTCATCTTAGTGTTTTTTCACAACTTTGTGGCCAGGAGGGTGACTTTAATTGTGTTCTGACAGTGTTTGTTGTGGGAAGGTACTGCTGTCCAGTGAAGTTCAATGGAATTTTGCAGTTCTGTGCTGGCAATAATTGGATGTGGAAGATTTTAAAAAAAAACAAAACAAAAACTCAAAAACCAAATAAACAAAAACCCCACAGCCAAACCTCTGATTATTATTTTATAAATAGTAAACATTTTTTGGAAACTATTATTTACTATAGTATTACTATATTAGTTATGTCTGTTCCAAAAGTGACAGAGTTCAGTGAAAGTTAAAAAACAAAGACAGTGCTTTCCCATCAACCTTTTAATTCTTTGTAATAGTTGTTGTCTAATTGCATTGGCTAACTGTGGGATTTTTTTAATACCTTTTCCTCTTTCCTTCCTTGTCAAATTTCTCAAGTTGAGAGATCATAGTCTTAGATACCCAGTGATCTTTCAACACAGACTGTTGTAGGAGAGTGAAGTAGAATGGTCTTCTCTAGTTTAGACTCTGTAAAGTTTAGAAATTGTTTTTATCACAGCAAGTTGGATAGTTGTCAGTAATGACTGTTATGGGAATTTTGCTGGAACATAAAGTGAAGTTTTGCTAGTTACTTGAAATAAAAAAAAACCCTAATGGACAAGTTTTTCCTTCAAGAAACTACTGATTGCTCTGACCTCCTATAAAATTTGTTTTGTTTTTCAGATTTTGGATCACTCTTTGATCTGGAACATGACTTGCCAGATGAACTGATCAGCTCCACAGAACTGGGACTCACCAATGGTGGTGACATTAATCAGCTGCAGACCAGCCTTGGCCTGGCGCAAGATGCTGCCTCCAAACACAAGCAGCTGTCTGAACTTTTACGGGCTGGTAGCTCCCCAAATCTCAATATGGGGGTTGGTGGCCCTGGCCAGGGCATGGCCAGTCAAACCCAACAAAGTAGTCCTGGAATGGGAATGTTAAACAGCATGGTGAAAAGCCCCATGGCACAGGCTGGGTTGACTTCTCCCAATATGGCGATGGGTGCAAGTGGACCAAACCAGGGTCCTTCAGCCCAGTCCACAGCAGGAATGATGCCAACAGTAAACAGTCCAGTTAATCAGCCTGGCATGGGAATGAACACAGGGATGAATGCTGGCATGAATCCTGGGATGTTGGCAGCAGGCAACGGACAGGGGATGATGCAGGGGCAAGTCATGAACGGTTCAATTGGAGCAGGCAGAGGCCGACCTAATATACCATACCCAAACCCAGGCATGGGTAGTGCTGGTAACTTGTTGGCTGAGACACTGCAGCAAGGCTCTCCACAGATGGGAGGACAGGCTGGACTGAGAGGGCCACAGCCTGGAGCCATGAACAAGGTAAGACAAGCCAAGATTGACTTTATTACCTTCCTTCTCATTAACTTTGTAAGATGTATTCCTCTGCAGTATGGATTCTACAGACTAGGATTTTTTTTTTCTTTTAAGAGTCCTGGATCATGTGGTAAATAGTTTGTATGCTGTTAAAGTGGAATTGGTAGCAATCATGGAAGGTGAAAATTGAGTCTTGGACAACAAGCAAGACTGTTGCTAGATTAAAAAGCCTGTTTTAGAAATTTTGTGGCAGTACAGATTATCAACAACACTGAGAAGTAACTTGATTGTATTTTATTCTGTTTTATGCTTTGTCGTACAACTGTATTTTCCCATCTAACATGATGCTGGTATTGTGAGTGTGATGGAAATCCTTCAGGGCCTTTTAGATGTTGTGGTGCTGTTTTCTGTGTGGCACTTAGTGAGGGTATTCGTTGTCTGAGATCAGTATTTGTTTATGCTGTAGCAGGTGAGAAGAGGCACATGCAGGTTTGAACGGACTGATACATTGTATGTGCTAAGACATATATTGACTGTGTTAAGAAACACGTATCTGAGTTATTGGTGGAGGAAGACTGCTTGCATAAACACCTGAAGACAAGTGTTGGGTTTTTAAAGACTGTTAATCCAACCCAGTTGTAGTTTTAAAATTTAGAAAGGTTTTGTATATAGGAGACTAAACCAGGAAGCTGAAAAAGCTTGTTTTTATACTGGAGGGGGAAATAGATGTGCTTTTGTAATTTAGGAGCTTGGAAGAAAGTTGTCATGGGTCATTCTGAAAAGGTGAGAGAAGACCTAGTGGTTTAAGTTACAAGGAGATGTCTAAAACTTTTGTCATGCACAATTAGCTTTGTTAGAGTAGGGAGCTAGTTGAGTATTTCTTAAGTTTTTAGTGTTTTGGTCAAGAGCCTAGAAAATACTTACATATTTCTATTCACTTTAGGTGGATATTTTGTGTTTCTTGGCTAGTGAGGAGAAAGATTGTCTAAGGTGCTTTGCAATACCTGCTTAGATCCATCTTGGAATGCCTAAAGTCAGTCCACTTGGAGGGCTTGGAATGATAAGTAACATAGTCTATAAAAGTATTTGAAACATAAGTGAAAATTATGCTCTGTATTAATACATTAAAGCATAGCAAAACCATTAAGTAAAATTGTTTTAGTGTCTCCTGAACATTACTAATTATGAAGTTCTTTGATCTTAACTGTTTGCTTAAGCTCAGTATACTGCTAACAATGGTTCTGATATATTTATGTCTAGTAATGAGTTGAGTTTGTGGTCTGGTCATTTCAGATATTTTTGCCTGATAGGAAAGTTGTTGCAAAGCTTGATTGCTACAGTAGAAAACTTGTATACAGTTTGGCAAGAAATATCCAACTACTTACAGAATTCCAATACAAGGATACTTCTAATGTCTCATTCATTATTCCTTGGCTGTTAAAAAAACCCCAGAACTTTGATCTTCAGAAAGCTGTATTCAGAGGTAAAAAATTGACATATTGGGTATTTGGGTGAAATGTAACTTCTTAATCCTTACTTACCAGGGCTAAAGGAGGGTTATGAACTGTAATAAACTCATTCATCTAGGAGAAGTAAAGGAAGGACACAAAATCAAGCTTTTGCCTGATATGGTCCAAAATTAAATTGTCTTCCTCGCTTGTTTAAATTCCAAAATGTGCTGTACATCTAAAGTAAGAACATTTTGTGCTTTTTGGGAATTTTCAGACCAAATAGGTGATAACTTCTGGGTTTTAGTTCATAGTCCCAGACTGGTTAAAAATACTTGGAGTTCTTTTAGTTGCTGATAAAAAAACCTTGAGACTTTTAGTGTAAGTATAGGGGGTATAGCCGTTGTAAAGGGGTTGAAACTGTCGGATGAGAAAGAACAGTCTGAAATGGAGGCTGAAATTCCAGAATGTCTTCAATTGGTTTGGTTTTTGGCAGGGAGCCTGCATTTCACTTCATGCAGTGGAGTTAGCAAAATCTGACAACAGTAATTTCTGACCGTTTTATCTCTTCACCCATCTGCTTTTGTTTTTCCCACCTACAAATCTTCAAAAAGTAGATGAAAACAGAGGACCCTAAGCAGTTGTTTTTAAAAGCCAGTGTTTTTAATTGGTAAATTTAGGGACTGTGTGGCTGTTAATGTGGGAGTTTGTGTAACAACTTCTGTAGGTTTCCTTCATCGCTGCAAAAAATGTGCATTATCCAGGAGCTGTCCTTCAGTAGGAGAAAAAAATAGGCCAGACACTCTGGTTGTGTGGAACTTCATCATGTTAGCTTGCTGAAGTCAGCCCCTTTAGGTGATGGGAAGGAGGGTTGCCTCTGAGTTTTGTCTCAGTAAAACAAGTTGTGTTGTCTGCAGTGGTTTGTACAGGGGAGCAGCTGATGTTTCCTGTGATGTTAACTAATTGGGAGGGAGGATGTTATGCTCTTCTAACAGTGAAGATGAGCTCCAAGTGGTTAGTTATTTTGGAAAGCAAAGTTAGTAATGTTTCTGCTTTGTTATGTTGTCCTGTGGAGTTACTGAAGTGTGTTCCTCCTCTCCTCTCAAAACATTGGCTAGCAATGGAGTGGAATGCTTGCTTTACACATTAGCCATGTACTTCCCAACTTTTCTAGTTGTGCGTGTTACTTTTTAGGACTCAAAATCCCAAATGTCAATGTAAATGATTGATTTGGGGTCACCTGGTATACATAAACTTGTGCTGTCATAATCTGCTGTTTACATCCTGTGGTCTAATGCTGTAGTTTTATGTATGATGTCAGCAGACACTGGCATAGAAAGAAGCAATTCTGTCTGCATGCCATCTCTGTGACAGTTGCATGACAGGCTGTGGTGAGGAACTAATCCAGGCTTGAAATTCACATGGTCACTTTAAACAAAAAAAAAAAGATGAAAAGGTGGGGGGAAGGCTTTAATTTGAATTGTTTTTCTGGTCCAATTTATACTCATCATTTGGAAAGCTAGTGCTGATACTAGAGAGGGGACATATTAAAGGAGTTGATATTGCCTGTCAGAGAAGGGTGTGGACCCTGCTTTGGTGACAGTACCAGCTTAAAAATGCCTGTGAAAGTCTAGCCTGAAAGGAACTGTTAGAAGTTTGGAGGAGAAAGGAATTGTAAAAAGTTTTGCTTTCTTGAATAGCTTTTTGTTTTCTGTGTGCTTGGTTGTGTGCAAGTTACAAGGACAAAAGACATGCCGATTACTCTTTAAAATAGTGTGTTGGAAATTGTTTGTAATGCTTTGATTCTTTCAGTGTTTAAGCATTTTTCGGGCTTTTTGTTTCACTAGATAGTTTTACAGCTTTGATTAATTTAAAAGGAAACAGATAATGTATTATAGAGCTTGAATTCACTAAGAACAAATTAACGTTTCCTGTTTTTGAACCCTTCTTCATTTGGAACGATATCTAGTTAAAACCTTCAGTTTCTTGTTCCACTGGGTTCTGTCAAGGGTGCCCAGTTATGGTCTTATTGTCCAGCCTCTTACTAGGGGAGGAGGGTATTTTGTGTGTAAGTTGATGTATGTATTTCTGTGATAGCAGTGCTCTATCACAAAGTGACTAAGTTGACCTGGCCTTCAGGTCATTTAGATTTCATCTCTCACTGATTCAAGAAATGTTCTGTTAATCAAGAAATGGATGTGAAGGTGGTTCAGATTAGTAAGGGCATTACTACTACGTCTGCTATGTGAGTATTTCACTTGCATGTGAAATCACTTGAAATATTTAGAGTTCCAGGAGAAATTCTTTGCTGGTTGGCTTACTGTTTGCGTGTATACAGGGTTCTCTCCTATTATAATGGACACACTTGGTTTTATCAGTTTAACCTCAGTTAAGAATAATTGATGGCAATATTTTACAAAGACAAATATAGTTCTTCAGAATCTCCATAACTTCCTTTAAGTAAAACAAGAAATGTCAGAATAATAAAGTCCTGTTCAAAGTTGCAGAGTGGTTGAAGATGTCACCCTCAAACTGTAAAATTAAATAAAGAAAATAAAAGCACTGTATGTTCCTTAGTGTTGGCATGTTCAGTGTCACATTTTAGGTGGAAGGTCAGTGTTCTTGATTGCCTTATTATTTTCAATAGCTGTTTGATTCAACAGGTAGATGTATCCATACAGTTTAGACTCTGGTACCAAGCATACCATATGATGAAGTATTAATCCATTAAAAGTGTAGTTGCGTGTTCTGGTCCTTTTCTTTTTCTTCTTTGGTGAACTAGGTGAAAATAATTTCTTACTTTATCCCGGTATAAGGGAAGAATGTGTGTGTTTGAGGGAGAAATGGAGCAGTAAAGGTTTGCCTCGAGTCTAAGCTTCTGGGGTGGATAGGGGACTGTCTTGCGCAGACGGCGGTGAAATAATGCTAGTAGCGTCTTGCACCAGGTACCTTAAAACATAATGCAGTCAAATGCAAAGAATAATGATTGATAATAGTCCTCAGAAAGAATGCAGCAGATACCACTGGCAAAATTTTGTTCTTAAGTTCATTATGTCTGGGTCGGTAATGCTCTACCAGTCAGTAAAATGGCACTAGAAAATGATGTACAATTTATCAATTATAATTTCTTGTTCTTAAAGAGCCAGCTGCAATTTAATAAAATTAGCTTTCCAGTTTCAGGAAACTTAATTAACTTCTACTTGTGAACATCTGAATATGGAAAGATACTCAGTACCATCAGTGTGGTCTTAAACTAGTGCATGCACTGCAGTTACCCTGATAGAGATAGATAGTTGATACTGTAAATGTTGGATTATTTGGAAGAATGTTATTAAAACTTAATTCTATTTCTTTATTTCTCCATGCTTACATTGATCTTTGCAAATCTTAAAACTGGTCATTGGTCAATGCTATTGTTGACATCTAGTTGTCTTTCAAATATTAGACTGTCAGTGAAGCAGTTCTTTTTATAAAGAAACAGTAGAATATGGTAATGTCTATGTGCATAGCTGTAACAGGTATTCCTCCTCAATTTGTACTCTGTGGTATCCACAAGAAAACTAGAAGCAGAGTTAGTTACTTGACCTTCTTCCAAACTGAACATGCATGTGTGTCATGTTGATAGAAAAAAACTGCGGGAAACTTCCCCCACTTTTATAGTTGCTCTTCTCAGATGGCGGAGGGTCTGAACAGCGCACTCTGATGCTGCTCATGCTTGTGCTTGTGAACTAGGATGTTTCCTGAACTCATGTCATCCATGCCCTTTACGTGGAGAGAGGTGCACATCTTCCACCATTCTGGTAATGACAGCCCCTGCTTCCATTGGAGGCAGGAAAGTCAAGTTGTTTGCAACTGTGTATGTAGAAGGTTGTCACGGTTTTAGCTGGGATAGTTGATTTTCTTCACTGTAGCTAGCATAGTGCTGTGTTTTAGACTTGGTGTGCAAATAATGTTGATAACACCCTGGTGTTTTAGTTGTTGCTGGGTAGTGTTTACACTAGTCAAGGACTTTCTAGCTTCCCATGCTCTGCCAGGTGCACAAGAAGCTGGGAGGGGAGGGGATACAACCAGGAGAGCTGATTCGAATTGGCCAAAGGGTATTCCATATCATGTGACATCATGCCCAGTATATTAACTGGGGGGAGTTGGCCGGGGGAGGCAGCGATCGCGGCTCGGGGACTGGCAGCGTGGTGAACGGTTGCAGCAATTGTTGTTTTTTTTCCTTTTTTCCCTCTTCTTCCAGTGTTTCGTCTCTCTCTCGCTCATTATTTTCCTTTTCATTATATTAGTATTATTGCTGTTTTATTTTAATTATTAAACTGTTCTTATCTCAACCCACGAGTTTTCTTACTTTGGCCCTTCCGATTCTCTCCCCCATCCCACAAGGGTGGGGGAGTGAGCGAGCGGCTGTGTGGTGCTTACTTGCTGACCGGGGCTAAACCACAACAAAGGTATAACCATTTGAGATTACCTTTGCTGTCTATTAGCCATACATCATCATCTTTTGCTGTTTTTCTTGTTTTTTCCTCCTCTTTTCCTTTACTGTGATGTGGATTTCTTGTCTGCTCTTCCTTGTGTGCAAGTCCTTGCATATGTGATGAAAGTAAGTTGAGGCTGTGAGGTGAGGAGAGAAAGAAAACAACAGATGGGATGGATAAGAGAAATGGGAAGAACAGTGGAAGGAGGTGGTGGCCGGGAAGGAGTGAGTAGAGGTTGCACTCATTGACTTGTAGCTATGATTTGGCCACGTATGTTTTTGCATGGTATTGCAGATGAAGCCTTGTACTTGTCTCATGCAGTGGTATTAACACCACCTTTCTTTGGCTGGTTGCTGCACTCAGTTGTTTATCTACCACCTCACTCCTGAGAGATCATTAATATGATGATGAACTATGTATCAGTCTTTCTGGTTGTTTCCTACTGATAAAATTTTACAGGATTATTTTTACCTTCCTTCTGTAGTCAGAGGTCACCCATTTCTTCCTGTTTGATGTTCTCTTTTATTCATGTTTCACAACATGTCACAGCAAATGACATGAGCATGCTCCTGCTTCTTGTGTTAGGGTCACAAGGCCACCTTGTGCTAGGTGAAGAATCTCTCAAATGACCCTTCTCTTGACTCAGTCTAGAATTGCATGCAGATTGTTGGTGTCAGGTTAGTGGGTCCGTGACAGCAGGACTGGGGGGCATTGTGGTGAGGTTCAGCTGTGGATCTGGCAGGTGTTGGTCTCACCTGGACCAAGTGATGGCTGCTGATTGTTCCAGGAGATCTTGTGACATTTGTTTTTTAGCATCCTTCTTAGATGTTGCTTGAGTGTGTGGGTTTCGGAGTCAGTTTGGCATACTTGCTCTTCAGCCTGGCCTGTGCTTCTCTGGTCTTTGCCTTTCCTGTAGACTGAGACAGGGAACTGAGGATTACCCTTGTCGGGAGCAGCTGGGCTGAGCTGGGCATGTAGTCTTTTGCTGCCAGGTCCCTGGGTACAGCGGGGTGGAGGAAGTCCCCTTGGTGAGGTGGACGACGGTTCTCAGCCCTAGGGAGAGCGGAGCCCTGCATTTCTGCCATGGACACAGCCTTGTTTGAGGGGCTGGTTTTGCACCCCAGACAGTGCCAATGGCTCATGCCTGAGAAAACATCAGAGATCTTTGTGCTGGGCCAACTTGATTAGTACATTTGAAAAAGCCAGATGCTTCACATAAATTTGTGTCCAGCTGTGTTGCAGATATAAAGGTTGACTGGCATGGTCAAACCTCATCCCTGAGTTTCATCAGAAAGCTTCCATTTTGGGTGACATAGCAAAGGTGCTTTTTGCAGTCTAGCTCTGGGTTTCTCCTCCTGCAGTCATTGGGCCACAGTTATTCTGAATCCTTTGGCATCGATGTGTGAAGTCCCCAGTTGTCTGAGTTGGGCATCTTGATTTCTCCCTGTGATGCCAGGGTGTGAAAATGTGCCCTCAGCCTTGAATTCTGAATTGTTTGGTTAGCTCTTTTTTAAGGCTGATAGCAGCATAAGTTGCAGAAATAATATGGGGGGAGTGTTAGTGATGGCCAGTATAGCCAGTGCTTTAGTGTACTCTCAGGTGTCAGCTAACCTTGCGAGATATAATTGTTGATGAACTTGAAAACTTTGTTCAGAAATTTCTGGTTTTGGGGATGTACCTGTTTTCAAAACCCTTTTTGGAGCCAAAGGGATCAGGCTGTCTTACAGGAAAAACATACCTTGTTTTCTTAAAGAAATAATTCCCACTGTCAGTCCTTCACTAAGTCTTGAACCTGTTGGTCAATTTGAGGCAGCAGTGGCAATGGGGAAGAGTCCTGCAAATGACTCCTCCTGTTTTTCTTTTCCCTTTCCCTACTGCTCAGCTTGCACATAAGATCTTATTAGTCTTCTGAGGGAGAGAGTGAGGAAGGGTTTGAGCCTTACCTGTTCTGTTTTTTGGCAGCAGCTGCTTCATCGGTCACTATATGCGTGTTCATTGTAGTTGATACACGGCAGGGGTGGTGCCAAAGGAGACAGAGGAAAGGAAGTTTTTTTTAGTTCTGCCTGATCATTGCATGGTTTCTTTATCTGCCGTGTGTAGAGATTCTTTTCATTGCTCTCTAGTGAATTACTACTGTGTGATTATGGTTATTGCTGGGATGGGGGGGGAGGCCGCCTTCAAGGGAATTCACTTGGACATATCAGATGTCTGAAGTGGCAGGTTCTTTGGTGAATTTTGTGCTCCTTTTCCTGTAGCTTTGGTTTGATCCTGCTTTATTTTGTAAATGCAAACTGAAGGCCATTATAATGGATTGGCATATGTTATAGCCTGAAAAAGGAGAGTGTTTCACTAATGACCGGTAATCTCTGGCCGTGTGGGTTACTTCTCTGTGCAGGTTGGAGAAGCTTGGTAAGGAGCAGAAACAAGGTGTTACTACTAGGGGAGGATGCTTTGAGAATAAATGTGGGGGAGTGATTGGAAACAAACCTGCTGTAGGAGCTTGTATGCACTTTTTTGGATGAAGATGCCCAAGCTTGAACCGAAAACGATCAAGGAGACTGAACATTGTCTAGTCAAATGCTGAAGTGAGTTGAAACAATACAGCTCTTTAAAGTATCTTTGTGCCTTTATTGTTATGAGTTACGGTTCCTCTAGGATCCTGGCTTGAGTGATAGTGAGAGCTTAGTAATCTTAACAAAGTTCTCCAGTTTCCCTGGTCCTCTATGGCTAGTTGTTTTGGTCTTAGAAGGCTGAATTTCCCATGAAAAAGTAGATGGGAATGCAAGGAATGGGAAAAAAAAGTCAGAGGACAAGCAAGATTAATCCTGACTGTTCTTCAGATTCTGGGACATTCTGAGGCAACAAATGATATATTCTGGTATGCTAAAACTGTTGAATATGCAAATAGGTGATGCATATTGCAGGAAGGAGCATATAGCTTGTATGAAATATGACTCTACCTCCCCTATGGATGAATGGTTCACTAGCTTTGTTTGCAGAGTTCCTTCCTGCCATCTCCTTTGACCTCTAGTACTGCTCACTGCAAATGAGTTCCTGTGCCTATGTGACTGTGTGTGGTGTTACCTATGCCTGTGGTGTATTCTTAAATTGAAAACAGTTGTGTACTGAAAATGCAGACATGCATTGTTACGGCTGTCTGGAGAGGAGCTGTGGGAGGGTTGACAGTTGGGTAGGAGGTTTTTGGGCTAAACCCTGCTGATATGAATGAAGGTGGTATTTGTCTCTATTTGGAGTCTGCACACATGCAGAGAGCAGAAAAATTCTTCCAGACTTGTGAGTTATATAGTCCATGGTACAAATTTGTGATTGGGAAAGCTGAAATGAGAAATCTGTTGAACAAAATCTTTTATAAGGAAATAATCAAGCCAATTCTGACCAGACTGACCTCAAAGGTTGGTAAGTTGGCCTCACTCTGATAGGAACTGTCTGGCTGAGGAGTTAATGTTGTGTGATGGGTAAATACATGCACATAGGGGAGGAGGGGAAGCATGTGGATCAGTATTGTATTGCAGCTGGTTCATGTCTGTGATCACTCTTGCTTCTCTGAAGCATTCATTTGCCTCTTAGGTTGAGAACTTAAGCTATATTACTTGAACATCTTACCATTTTAATTACTAGATGGGAATGATGAGCAATCCCAGCCCTTATGGCCAGCCATATAGTCAGAACACCGGGCAGCAGATTGGAGCCAGTGGACTTGGGCCTCAGATGCAGAATAAAGCTGGACTGCAGAATAGCTTACCACAGTTTCCAATGGACAAGAAGCCAGTTCCTGGGGCAGGAATGCCTAACATGGTAAGTAGAATGAAAGGTGTCTCCAGAAAATGTTGTAGTAGACCAGAGTGGAGCAATATGCTCTGGTGCTGCTATGTTTCAAGTTTTTGCAGCTGTCATACCCAGTATGAATGCATGCTCTGAATCCATGCATAATGCACTTGCTTCAGCTCCTGAAAAAGCTAATATGAAGGAGAGGGCTGAGTTGTGCTTTCTCTGTTGATAAGCTGCACCTCCACTCTTTACCCTTCAAACCCTGTTATCAGAGAAAATTAAATGAAGCTCCTTGACTGAAATGAGTTTTGCCACCTGTTTGGACACCTCTGCTCTCCTCTCCCATCCCTTCTGTTGTGGTTGCTGTATTGGGCCCCTTCTCCTCAGTGTAGCTTTGTCTTGAGGATTGTTTTCCTGCTTTTACTCCCTCATGCTTTTGGGAGAGAGAAGTATCTGTTCTCAAACAGGTATTACCTATGATAGGACTTAGAAGCCCCAGTTGAGTGTTCATTCCTGTTCTGAATTACATGAACATGCACAACAGTCCTGATGCTGGAGGCTCCCTGGCAGTTGTTTTTGTAGTAGGCCTGTTGCCTCCCCCTTCCCCCCACAACTGTTATTGCAGCAGGACTTAGGGGAAATAAGAGCGGTGAGAAAAGTGGATGGCCAAAAAGTGTATGGCCCAAGCTTATAAATGACAGGCCTTAACACTAGGTTCCCTAGCTTGAGCTTAACACTGGTGGCTGAATGTGTTTGCCTCATTATTTTAGAAGCTTAAATTGGTTAGGGGTATGACATGCAACATGTCCTGCCTTTTTCCCCCACTACTTAAATTTTTTAATTTGGGAAACAAATTGACATCTCCGAATATAGCTTGTGTTTCTCCCTGCTTCAAATTCCACTCCCCCCATCCTCCAGGAGGGTCAGTCTCTTGATCTTAGTAACTATTGCTGAAAAACCATTTCCAGGTAACTTTTGTACCTTTGAATTAAAGAGAGCTCAATCCTGTGAGTTTTATTTAATGTTTTTAAGTTGAGCATGAAACATTGGAAGTCCAGCAAACCAGTTGGTTGTATGAACCAATAAAGAAGCAGCCAAAACTTGCTGTTCAGAACCCCACCTGTCAAGCCTTGTGTTAGATGCAGAGTATCTAACTCTTGAAGTTGGACTGCTACCCAGCTGAACCTAGGAAAGAAATGTTGCTGCTATCTCAGTTCAGTTTTTGTTTAGAATGACAGGCTGCAAACAAGGCAGTTATGGCCATATTGGAACATATACAAACCCTGAGGGGAATCGAGTAATTGGAAAAGTCTCTTTGTAAAATGAAAGGTTAATACTAGTATTGAAGAGCTATGGGAGAACTGGGGTTTGGGAATGCATGTAGCTGGAGATCTCTAGAAACACCCTCTAAAATCCTCTGTGAAGAGTCTGTTAGCAACTGAAGTATGTTGAACTGAAGTGATAAAAGCAACACAGAGTCCCTGAGCCTCTTTTCTTTGAGTACTCCTCAAATGTCACCTGGAAGAAATATGAAGAAGTCTGAAGAAATAAACAGAAGTACAGAAGAAGTACTAGATGTTGTCATACTTGACATTAGATCTGTAGCATGTATTATCCTGAAATTGTGCTTCATCTCTAGCAAAGACTAGGAGATGCTTGTTTTGAATGCCTACGTGCAAGTTTCCCAATAGAAAAAGGTTCCCAGAACTTCCCCTTCATTCTCCTTTTCTAGGAACAGTCAAATTAAGGCACCTTGTACTGAAATAAAGGGAAAACTCCATTCACTGTAAAAGGTGCTTTCTTCCATTAATGCAAGAATTGTGGATGCAACTTTCTAGCCTAAAAAGTGAGGAGGACATTTGAGGTCTAAGTGCTATTCATATTTTATGGTTGGTCTAGCACTGCAGATTAACCTGTGAGCATGTGCAAAGTTCTGCTGGTGTTTGATAAGGCAAGAGCTAGGACTAGGAGAGTGATATGGGGAAGAAATTGTGGCCAGCAAGAGAATATTGCCAGTACTGTTGCTAAGGGGCAATATGTAATCTGGTCATCCAGGACTACAAGTAGGTGGGCTATTCCCTTAATCACAGAATGTAGTAATTGTTTCTCTTCTTTGAAGATGATGATGTTGTTGTTTACTTGCTAAATGGATTATTCTCAAAAATAGATTTTTTTCTGGGAATTTCCTTTCCACCTTCTCTAGGGCCAGCAGCAGGCTCCCCAAGTTCAGCAAGCTGGAATGGGGCCAGCAGCTTCTCAAGGAATGGGATCTGGAGCACCGACAGCAGATCCAGAAAAACGCAAACTCATTCAGCAGCAACTAGTTCTCCTCTTACATGCTCACAAGTGTCAGCGGCGAGAACAGGCCAACGGGGAGGTGCGACAGTGCAACCTCCCTCATTGCCGAACCATGAAGAATGTCCTGAACCACATGACACATTGTCAGGCTGGCAAATCATGCCAGGGTAAGTGGAGGAGGGGTTATATAGATATGGTCAACATTTGCAGGACGAGAAGGGCTCCTAGAATGAGATGGAGAACTAGTGGGTGGCTCGGGAAGTAGAATTTTTTTTAACCTATCTGTCCCCTTAAGAATGGGTATCATACATCACTTCTGAGCCTTCAAAGTTTAGGCAAGTTAGAGGGGCAACATAGCATGAAGAGATGAGCAAAGATCTTTTGCTCAACTTTGTAATGCACTGTAAGATCATTTGGATGCTGCCTTCTGATAAGGGTAGACACAAAGCAGGAATCTGCAAGTAGGAGTCTACCTGTCTCCCTTAAATAGAATTATCAAGTCTCGAGCAATAGCTAGCCAGGAATTAAGCTACTGCTGGCGCTGTTGAACTCTTAGTCTATACTAGTAGCCAAGGAAAAGGTATGCTACCTTTTTGGTAGCCTAGGCTCATCTGGGTTGTGCCAATTGCTGGTATCTCAATTGCTTGGTACAGTCTGCCTGATGTATATCCTTCGAGCCAGGGAGACGCAGGCTTGTGTGTATAACATACAGATTTCAAGTAAGCTTTAGTTGAGCCAATAGTACTTGAAGAAATCTAGCTACATTTTCAGGGCTAGTTAGTGCTGAACTACTACAAGTAATACTTTACTGACCTGTGTTGATATAGATGTGTGCCCTGAGAGAAATAGTTGATCCCTACCCAGTTCATGTTGACCACGTGGAGTTACTGACAGTAGTTTGTAAAAGTTTTTCATTTTCCTCCCTTCCTCAGTGGCACATTGCGCGTCTTCCCGACAAATCATCTCGCACTGGAAGAATTGTACAAGACATGACTGTCCTGTGTGTTTGCCTCTCAAAAATGCTGGGGACAAAAGAAATCAACAATGTAAGTCCACTGGGGAATTCTGTGTATGGGATAAACGATAAAATGCATGTTGGGAGTTAAACTTTCTTGCACCCAGGTGATAGTGGTGATGCTGTTGAGCCTGGGAACATGTAATATGATTTTCCTCTTGCTTTAGAGTTGCAGAATATTTTTCTGTCTCTAACTAGTGTTTATGGAAGCTTTCTAACTTTATTGGATTTTCCTAGCGGGAGTGTGGTAAGGGTGAGCAAGTCATAGCTCTCTCAACCAAATGGTTGGCTTTTCACTCTCATCTCTTCCAGCTGGCCAGGTTCTGGAGACATGTGCACACACACAGAAAGTTGTGTCATTTCAGCGCTGATGATATTTGGTTCTGGCTTCATCCTTTGTTTCCATCAGATGTCTCTTCCCTCTTCCCTTTGTGTCCCCTTGGTCTTCCTGCTAAAATCTTTGGCAAGATTTTTGTCATTGTGTTACTTGTTTTGGTGTTTGGGGTTTTTTTCTTCTTTCTTAATGTTACTTTGGGCTCTTCTTATGACTAATGTGAGCCAAGGTATTTCTTGTTTCAAGAAAATAAAAAAAAGGCATTACAGTGGCTGCTGAAGAGCTGTATGTACCCTTCTGCCTTTAGCCTCTGTGACATGGTGTGCCTCTGTTTTCAGTTTGAAGCAAACAGATGTGTCATAAATATTTAAAGTGGGATTTCCTCTCAGCAGCTTAAAGGGAAAACAGCATGTTGTTGGAATGGCTGGTTGGGTCAAAACTTGTCTCCCTGTTTCATGACAGGTTTTCCAGACCTGGCGTCTTCTCTGCATGCTCCTAGAAGGGGGGGATGTTTTAGTTCTGAACAGCCAGTGCACTCTTTATGTTCTTTCCTTGTTTTCGTGGACCCCTTTGGCTACCTCCTGCTGTCCTTATTAACTTGCTATGTCTCTTCCAGCACTGCTGGGCGGAGCTGCAGTAGGACTTGCAAATACTGGCTCTGTGGGCGTGGGGCAGCAGACAACGCCCAGCATAAACACTACCAGTCAGATAGACCCCAGCTCCATCGAGAGAGCCTACGCAGCCCTTGGACTGACCTATCAAGGGAACCAGATGCAGACACAACCGCAGGCTCAAGTGAAGAATCAGCAACAAGGACAGTCACCCCAGGGTCTGCGCCCTATGAATCCTATGAGTAAGTTTATATGTTAGTGTTAAAATACAAACTACAGGCAACTTTCCCATGCTATATCTAATGCAAATTTTCTTAACCTACTGGCTTAATACTACTGGTTAAGTTGCAAAAGGTATGACTTTGCAATATTTTAGACTTGAGATAGCAAGCTGCTAAGTGGAACAGGAACATCGGAGGCCCAGATGCCTTCTCTTGGAAATCAAGTTCTCTGGGAAAAGTAATTTTTTGCAAAAATTATTTGGTTTTTTGAGAACCAATTTCCCAAAGCATTTTATTTAACGTTCTTTTGTAGCTTTATAATTGTACCATAATGCATGTATCGGGCTTTTTAGGAGGTTTTAACTGAAAAGGCATGCATTGGAATGCCTGTATTCAAGTGTATTTCCCTGTCACTCAGACTGCAGCATTTTACAGTTGTATCTCAGATATGGAATGTTTGTTTTAAAAATAAAAAGTAACAGACTCTCTGAATCCTGTTACGTGGACTCACATAACTGTAAATTGTCTGGGTGGCTTATTGCAAAATCACAAAAGACTACGTAAGAATTTTAATTTGAAGTGTAGTTAATTCTAACCTGGCTATCACTGGTGTCAAATGAAGTAACTTTTAACCATCAAATCTAATTTTGATAGTTTGAGATTATATCACAGGAATCTTTCTGACCCCCAGCTCTTGGAGTTGCTTGAGTAGACGTGGGTTTTTTTAATGGAGAAGAGGGAAGATGAGCTGGTAGAGATTTATCACAAGCTTGTATGGGATTGTAGTGATCCTGCCTGTATGTCCCATGACAAGCTCCTGTATGGAATGAGTCCACAGGGATGACATAGGGAAGCACCTGAGAGATTGCAGAGGGAAGTAGCAGTTGGTTGCAGGCTGCAATTGGTGCTGTTTTGCACCAAAGGACATGCTACTCCTGAGTTACTCAGGAAAAGGCTGGGTGGAGTAGTCTTGTTAATGAGATGACTGGTCCTCATAGGTTGCATGCGACTTGTATACTGCTAAAACTTTGCCTTCCAGTGTGTAAAGCATTTTTTTAAAAAAAGGGGGGGAGGGATAAGTCGTGAGAGCTTAGTCTTAAAACAATTACGTTAAAATAATACGGTTTTCTACTGTGCATTAGTGTTTTACACGTAGATGACTTTCTAGAAGCCTCAAAATGTTATAGTGAGGGCATTGAAAGGTTGCAAGGAATGTGTCATCAATTTTTCTGAAGCAAAATTGTTCTGGGTTTTTATTTATTTGGACACAGAGTTTGGTCTGTGCCGCCTTATCGGGCATTCCTTGTAGCACTGGTAAGAAAATCCAATGAGATGGGGTTGAAAAGCTCTTAGAGAATGAAGAACTGAAGCTTAACGTAGAAAGGACAAGCATGGAGAGCGTAGGCTTTTGACTGTTGTTTCACTATTAGGAGCAAGTGGCTAGGGAGGGAATTAAAGTGAGACAGGAATCATTAAGTTGTGGCCTACGTGACAACAGGGCTAGTTTAGGAGAAACAGCAGGATTTGCTGAGGACTGCGATGTGAAGAGATGTGGTCCTAAGTGGATTAAACAAATGTTGGTTTTAGGCAGTTGAAAAGGGAGAATTAAGGCAAAGGTTGACAGTTGTCTTCTACATCAGCTTGCTCTCAGGTGGCAAAGTGAATCTGGGAAAGAGAAAAAAGTGACTAAGGGAGGCTAAGGGACGAAGGGAGGCTGGAGGCAGCTTTATGAAAAGGCTGTTAAACACTTGGTTGTGATAGTAGAGGTATGTATTAGACTTCTTGATATACTTAATTTCAGTGGATTTCTCTTGTATGCAGTGCCTAATTTTGCTTGAAATACAGATTCTGTAGGATTCAGATGTCCTAAATACATGTGAAGCCTGGTAATGGCTTTCATGCTGCTCTCGCAACGTCAAAAAGTGATCTATTCAGAAGTTCCAGACAGAATTATGCTGCATTTTGCTTCGCTATTAGTCTTAACTGTAGTGTGTGAAGGGAATAGGCTTTTTTTAGTGGCTGAGATCTGCTGTGATTCAGAAAAGCAGATTTTGGTACGTAACGGATTACTAGAGGTTTTTCCTGCAAAGGATTGTCAGATTTTCCTTCTTAGTTTGAATATTGGAGTGAGTTGTAGGATCCTTAAATGTAGAGTGGGTGAGAGGGGACCTTGTCAGACGTAGGTGGTACCTGATGTTTTAAGTTTTTGAAGCCTTTGTGAATATATATCCTAAGCCCCTGAATGGAAAAAAAAAAAAAAAAAAACCACCAAAAAAAACCCAGCCAAACCCACAACCCCAAACCGCTTCTAAACAAAGAACCAGAAGTGGTTGGTAATGCTGAATCTTTAGGGAGTCACAGAAAAAGACTCTGGTACATAATGTTTGTACAAAATTGATATTGCTTGTTTGTTGAGAAATTCAGGAAGATGTGCAGAAGAGTAATGTGGTGTGATGCTTCACTTGGAAGTCACCAGTGTTTTGCCTCAGACTTATTTCTAAGTTTGTAAAATGAGAAGGGTAAAGAGAGCAATGGGTCATTAAACTCCCTTCACAAAGTCAAAGTGTGTGAAAGTCCAGACCCTTGTTGCTGAGCAATTACTGATTTTGCAGAGTAAGTGGGCTATTCATTTAATAATACTTACTATTCTGTTTTCTAGGTGCAAATCCAATGGGAGTGAATGGAGGAGTAGGGGTTCAAACCCCTAGTCTGCTGCCTGACTCGATGTTACATTCAACCATGAATTCCCAAAAGTAAGTTGAGTTATTCTTTGCACCCCAGTGATTTTGTTCAGCTGCAAATGCTGAAGATTGTCCGTAACAAATGGGATGGAAGGGGGTGCACATAAGGATGTTGCATGCTTATACTGGGAGGGACTAACTGATGCTTGCTGCTAAAAGACAGTTGGAAAAGAAGCCTTGTAGTTGTGATGTCTTTGTTCTTATCTTTTCTGGAGATCTTGGTGTCCCTTTTAACTTTGTCACTACTTGCAAACTGACTTTTTTAGGCCACAGAGGTTACAGGCATTACAAGCATTATCTGCTTTAGTATCTGGGCAGATCTTAAGCTCCAGTGCGTTTACTGATCAGGGTGGCATACCACAAACCTGCCACTGAGCTGCAGTGGGAGTAAGGGGCAAGTTATTCACTTAAAGTGTAAAAGCAATCCTTGTGCTTAATAATCTCATGGCACTTCTTGCATAAACAGTGAGGTAAATTCCATTGATGGCTGTCTCTCCCTTTGGATTTTGTAGCTTTTGTTACAGTTTTCCAAATCCTTGGGTAGAACAGCATGTACTCTTTCACAGCATTGTTTTGGTGTCTGTGCAGCTATTTTTGCAGAGTTTGTCCATTGATTAGGGAATGGCTGAACTAGCACTTTGTCCTAACATTATTCTAAAAGAAGCTATGACTGTAACATGACTAAGCTTGGGCTAGACTTTTGCCCTCAACTCTTGCTCTGTTTTTGAAGCCCCATGATGAGTGAAAGCGCCAATGTTGCCAGTTTGGGAGCCATGCCAACAGCTCAACCATCCAATACTGGAATTCGAAAGCAGTGGCATGAAGACATTACTCAGGATCTCCGAAACCACCTTGTTCATAAATTGTGAGTAGCTAATATCAAAACAATCTCCTGTTGGGGGAGTTGCTGCCTCTGAGGTGTGTGTGTGGGGCAGGAGGAAGCCCAGCTTCCAAAACCAGCGGGTCAGGGTGTGAGTTTTGTAAGGGTCTGAGAAGGGGAAGCACAAGCATGAAAGGTGCGTTCTTGCTTTCCTGGTCATTAATGGAGCTACATCTGCTGGTTTGGGGCTGTTGTATTGGAAGCGTCCCACTCTGTACTCGAGCGATCTACATGGGGCAATGTCCCCTGGGAGCAGTAACCGTGCCACAGTCTGTCAGAAGATGTGCTTGCTGCTGTGTGTTCGGATCAGTGGGGTTAGTGCTGATGTCGCGGTCTGGGGACATCCTGATCACTTGTGTGCTTTTGTTTTCCTTCCCCCCTCCCCCGCCCCTCAGAGTCCAAGCCATATTTCCTACTCCTGACCCTGCAGCACTGAAGGATCGGCGTATGGAGAATCTGGTGGCATATGCTCGGAAAGTGGAAGGGGATATGTATGAATCGGCAAACAGCAGGGTGAGATGCCGTCCTCTGTCATCCAGTCGTGTGTGTCTCTGCCTTGATCCCGTAGTGGTTGGGGAGGAAGAGGAGTGAAGGCACAGATGAGAGTCCCAGGCTGAGGAGGCGTGTGTTCAGGGGCTGCTGGATGGGGTCTGGGGACCAGCCAGCTGCAGGCTTCTGCCTGGGTGTGCGGGGAGTCAGGGTGGTGCCGGTCGGGGCGTGCTGTGCCTGACACTTCTCGGGGTTCCCTGAAGGCAGCGTGAAGCTCTGCACTGTGATTCTCCCAAAGAAGTGTTAGACACGAGAAGAGAAGTGCCCGGTGTTGGCCTAATGGTTGCCAGCAGCGCCCCAGGCAGTGCCCCTTTTTGCCCTGCTGTCTGTCCGGCAGCCCCTGCAAAGGGAGAGCCACCCGTACCCAAGCCAAGATGTGTGCGTGGAAGGCTGTTTTCCAAGCTTGGATCACTGGGCCCTGCTGTCTTTCCTTAATGTGTGTGTCATCTCTTTTCCCGATGTGTATTCCTCCCCAACAGGCAGAGTACTATCACTTGCTAGCAGAGAAGATCTATAAGATTCAGAAGGAGTTGGAGGAGAAACGAAGAACCAGGCTGCAGAAGCAAAACATGATCCCAACTGCTCCGGGCATGCCTCAGGCTCCCATGAATCAAGGGCCCAGCATGGGACAGCCCCAGCCAGGGATGTCTGCAAGTAAGAACAGTTGCGTTACTGACTACCTGGTGCAGGGGAATCCTGTACTGTCGTTTTGCTAGGCTTGTGACCGTTTTGCCCTTCTTGTTTTACTGGTACCTGGCTTGCTCAAAGTTAAACAGAACTTTCTCCTCTTTGTTCAGAAGTACTTGCAAAATCTTTGCCTTGCCTATGTGTTAGTTAATGATAGAGTATCTAAAAAGCATTTAACCTTCTGATAAATTGCAATATTGAAAGCCTTTACACCTTGAAGGTGGATGGAATGGAGATTAAGTTGCGTTCTTAGTGTTGTGGAACTTCAGTCTCATTAGATTGACTTCTAGAATTAATTGATTTAAAGCTAACTTTGGTTACTGTAAGAGAAATACATTTGCATAATATTTAGTTGTGTGGTGTTCAAAATGATCATGACTATTACTATTGTTGCTAAACAGAGTATGATGATGGGAGTGCTTAGGTATTTATGCCTTTGAAAGTTTAGATAGTGCTGGTTCTATGCCGTGTTCGGGTTTTTTGGACAAGTGGCCTTTCCAGCACACAATGAAAACCAGATTTCACTTTTTTCCCCATGCAGCTGTCTTCTGTTTCACAGTAGTTCTGTTACGTGAATTGACCTTCCTGTGTAATGCTAAACAGATTGTTACTACTATTAGATTCCCTGCTAAGCATGCCATTTGTATATTAGAATAAAATTGACTTTGGAGAGGAGTTAGTGATCAAAACTCATGCTGCTAAAGAGTGTAATGTCTTTTTACAGCATTAGGAAGGGATGAGGTGTTGTAGGCTGTCAGGTATCTGGTATATTTTTATTTGGGTAACAGATAAAAACAGGTAATGCTAGTTGTTTTGGATGATAGTTAGCAAGTGGAAAAAGGCATCTGCTGACATTATAATCTTGTACTTCCAGTTAAGTCCTGTAAATAATTGAAGTACAGGATTTAAAACTGTATATTTCTAAATAAAATTGCATCCCTTACTCTGATTTAACTGTAAAAGAGAACTAATATTTTTTTTAACTATTAGAGCCAAGATCTGCTTTAAGATTATTTTTTGTTCTGTCATTCTGGACTGATGGCTCTGGAGACTGAAATACACTTTCTTAAAACTAAGTTCAACCGTTCTGCAAACATACGTTCTAGAGCACACCCCACCCCACCCCTGTCTCTCTCATGAGACTTTCTTATGAGAAGAAAAGGATTTTCTCCATCATTTATTCAGTCCTGCATGTTCTTGGATACTTTACAGTGAAGGATTGAGTTCTTAAGACACCTCATGAGAACAGATGTATAGCTGTCAATGACACTGGAATAAGTTGTCTAAGAAGATAGGGTCAAAATTTGAATAAGTCAGCTGAGGAGACAAAAAGCTTCCTGTTTTTTTTTTTCCAACACTGCAGAAAGATCCAGTAGCTCCAGGCATATGCTACAAGAAATCTTAATCTGAGTTGTTCTTCTCCTGCTTAAATTTGAATGTATCTTGGTAAATCCAGTTCTGGGTCTTTGTATGCTTAAAGTCAGAACAGGATTTACCGAGATGCATTACCAAGATACAAGAAAGAATCTTAAAGGTTGATGCTGTGACTTAGTTTGCTGTAACTTCTGTAGAAAGCTGATCTTCAACAGTAGACGTGACACTTTTGGTTATTTATCATTGTTGTGGTTTAACTCCAGCTGCCAACCAAGCCCCACGCAGCCACTTGCTCACTCCCCCCTGGTGGGATTGGGGAGAGAATCAGAAGGGTAAAAGTGAGAAAACTGGTGGGTTGAGATAAAGACAGTTTAATAGGTAAAGCAAAAGCTGCGCACACAAGTAAAGCAAAACAAGGAATTCATTCACTGCTTCCCATTGGCAGGCACGTGTTCAGCCATCTCCAGGAAAGCAGGGCTCCATCATGTGTAATGGTTACTTGGGAAGACAAATGCCATCGCTCCAAACATCCCCTCCTTCCTACTTCCCCCAGCTTTATATGCTGAGCATGACGTCATATGATATGGGATATCCCTTTGGTCAGCTGGGGTCAGCTGTCCTGGCTCTGCCCCCTCGCACTACTTAGCAACAACTAAAACATCTCCATATTACTAACACTGTTTTTAGCACAACCCCAAAACATAGCTCCATGCTAGCTACTATGAAGAAAATTAACTCTATCCCAGTGCAGTACTCCAGAGCTTTGATAAACGCTCCCTGTTGAACGATAAAGTTTTCATAGTGTTTTAAATCTAGAGGTGCAGTATCAGCGTAGAGTGGTCGGTAGAAGTTCTTGTGGTCTGGAATGTTCGTGAGCTGCTGAGGTTGTTGTTGTACCTTGATAACATACTTCAAATTTGTCCTCAGTTTCTGAAAGCTGACTCTAAGTCAGAATATTTCTGCCAATAGGACATGCTCATATTTTTAAGGAAGTTTCTGGTCTTGTGTCACACTTTGAGGACTCTTGAAGAGTGTTTAGAGTTACTGTCCTGTGTCTAGGCTTGGGTTATTTTTTTTTCCTTTTACACATGGATGTTAGTGTGTAATTCTCACTAAAATGTTTGGTGGATAAAACCTGGTGGTTTTCTAAGTGCCATAATCTTATTCCAATATCTTTTTTCCAGATGGTCCTCTTCCTGACCCAACCCTGATACGTGCCAGTGTGCCAAACCAGATGATGAATCGTATGCAGGCACAGACAGGTAAATAATTGAAGAAAAATCACTCTTGCGATCTTGAAAGAATCTTGGAATTGGTCTGCTCTTGCTGAGGTGTCATAGCCCTTGTTTCACCTGCAGTTTTCCCATTTGATTAAGAAAATAGCTCTCTCTGTTGTACATCACTTAAATAACTCTATGTATATATAAAAATAAATATATCTAATAGCATTACATGATCTTTTGAATTTGAGCTGCACGTTAGCTGCTTGCTTTGTTAAATAATAACTTGATGCTTTTGGAACTTCTGATTGTGTGAATGTAGGATGGTGGGGTCCATCAAACATGGTGGGCCTAGCCAGCTTAGATGAGGACGTGTTGGTTACAAAGGGAAGATGGTGAGAATTATTGCTTAGAAGGAAGGGGCAGAACCTTTGTTACCTATTCAGGAAGTATTGTAGCCAACATGCAAAGTACTTAAGGTAGTGAGGATACAGTTTGGGATTCAGTAAGTGAATTTCTAATATGTAATTAAGATAGTGCAACTTCCTTAGAAAGTTGATTTTCAGCAGTAGATGTGACACTTGGTGATTTATCATGTACTCAAGTAGTTCTTAGACTTCAGAGCTTTGATAACAGTTAGTGGAAACAAGTCTTGGGGGGGGAACTAGTCTGTATTCTGAAGGAGTATGGTAGCTTGGACATTTGATATTTAAAATCGTTCCATGTAACTGGTTGATAGAAGGAATTATTTCCTTTATAGTATTGCATGCTTGAAAACTGGTTGCTAGAAAATGAAATTAGGAGGAAACTGACAGCATTTCTTCTCCGAATGTTGAATGGTTCCCAAAGGAGAATTCAGGCCTTTGTTTATAAGTGTTTTTTTGGCACAAATGCACAGGAATGAATCAGTTTGGCCAGATGAACATGCAGCTGTCACCGATGGGACCCCGGCAAACCCCTCCTCTTCAGCACCCTGGACAGCTAAGCCAGGCTGGGGCCATGAACCAGGTCAGTGTGTGTTTCGTCCAGGGTGTTGAGCTCACAGGTTTGCTTCTGTTGGCTGTGGTTTCCTTAAAATAAATAAATTTTAAAAAATCAATTCAAAAAAATCAGGCATTATTTCTTCATTCTCTTGACGCATTGGTTCCCCCTTTTGCATTTCCACTGAAAAAATTGTCAGGTCTATGATAAGCCTTTAGATCTTGGTGGTAAAAATTGCCTAAAAATTAAGTGGCTTTTTGTACTGTTGCATCCTTAAAACGAGGAACAAAAATAAATCTGAAGTCACGGTCCCAATCTGAAATCAATATCCTTTTCCTTAGCTTACAAGGGAAATCATCATTATTTCTGTGTTTTGAGAGGAGCTATAAGCAGGTTTTCCATATTGTATCCTACAGATAAGTGGCAAGAGTCAATTTCTGCAACAAGATAAACGTTTTTTTGTAAAATGTTATGGAGGTGTATGCACATTGGGTGAAATGAGTTCCTTTCTTTTCCAACAGATGGGATTTCCTTCACGTATGCAGCAGCCAGGAGTTGGCCAGCCTTCTGGTCAGAATCAATTTCTACAACAGACCCAATTCCCTGCTTCTTCCCCGGGAATGAACACAGCGAGCATGCCTATGACTCAGCCTGGCAGTCAGACACCAGTTTCTCAAGTAAGCTTGTGATTTCTGGAAGTGGTGTCAGTGGGCTCTGTCATATACCAGTTTCACTGTTAGTGGTAATGAAGGAGAACTTGTTTTCTCAAGATGCTTTTGGAATTATAGTCAACTGAATTCATTTATTGAGGTTCTGCATTTTCCTGATGTGGCACTGGGAATGGCAAGGGTGAATCGTTGTTGGCTTGTGCTCAGGCTTAAACTTAAGTGTGACAGAGGAATTTTTTTAAGTTTGGTTTTATGGAGCAAAGAAGAAATTGTTACTCAGCATGCAGTAGTTAAGAATTTCTTGCTTAATAGTAAGGCAGCAGAGCCTGAGAAATTAAGAGATTATGGAAGAATAAGTCATAATAAGGCATGCCTGTCCAGGACCAGTGTGTGTTATTGGCTTTGGGGGATAGGAGGGTTATCACTACTAAAGATCTGAACTTACAGTCTAGCAGTTTCCTTTCTGTCCTTTCCCTCTCCCTTTTCAGCAAGAACCTTTCAGGCCAGGAAGAAGTAGGGAACGTCAGTTTGCTTCTCGTTGATGCTTCTTCCTAGTTTGCAGGCAAGATTATTGTGGAGTGACAGCTTTTTTCCTTGACCAATACAATTTTTCTGTAATCTTGTAATGGTACAGTTACAGCTGTACTTATTTCTGATGATAAATTCAGTTTCTAGTCTTGGGGGTGGGGGCATGGGCACACTAAGTGTATTTGAATGCAATTTTTCACAGTGGTGCGTTGTCACATATTCAGGGTGTACAAATCTGCAGTTTTAGAAGGAAGCGTTTTGCAAAATGGGGAGTGTAGGTGTGCCATTCTTTAGACATATCAAGAAGTATAAGTTATTCTGTTGAAACATCTCTTAGAGCTGAATGAACTGAAACACTTTGTGTGGAGCAAAATAAATTGAATAGACTGTTTCTCTTTTTGAAATAGAGTTTTAAAAAAAAACCAACAGATAATTTGTTGCATTTTTAAAAGTATGCCAATAACTGTGGGAAAGCAGCCATTTGACAGTAATTCCTCTTCTTTTCTATTCCAAGTCATTGCAAATGTGTACTTGTTTTCCCACAGGCACAAATGACCAGTGCTTCATGTCCTGTGAATTCTCCTGCCATGGCTCCAGGTTCTCAGGGGAGCCATATTCACTGCCCACCTCTTCCACAGCCTCCCATGCACAGAAATTCTCCTTCTCCAGTACCTAGTCGAACCCCAACACCTCACCACACACCCCCAGGCTTGGGATCACAGCAACAGCAGGCAGCAGCAGCTGCCACTACTGCCCCCACACCTACTCCTCAGGCAATGCCACCTGGACCACAGTCACAAACTATGCACCCCCCTCAAAGGCAGACTCCAACGCCTCCGCAGGCACAGCTGCCTCCACAAGTCCAGCCTCCAGTTCCAGTTACCCCTTCTGCAGAGCAACAGCAGCAACCCTTGTCGCAGCAGAGCACGACTGCATCTGTTCCCACACCGACAGCACCATTGCAGCCTCAGCACCCCACAACACCTGTAAGGAAATACTTTAATTGTGCTTTCCCTGCAACTGTGTAAGTGTAAGGTTTAGTTTTCAGTTGGTCTTTATTTTTGTGCGAGACTGTGATAATGGAGGTAGCTCCTGGCATGTTTAATATCAAAATAAGTTTTATTGCATTTGGGAAGTAACTTTTGCATCAAGACAAGTCTACAGATCATCTGGTGTTTTCAGAGAGGGAGTATTTTCCAGAATTCTAGTACATGTTTTGAAATCCACTGTGAAACATGGATTAGGTCTTTAGTTATGTCTACATATGTATAGTGGTTGTGTAAAACAGAGAAACAGTATGTAATTGTCTATATGCTAGGCCTTCCAGTGCATCTCTGTTGCATTTCTTCTGTAGTTGTAGCTATGTAGCAGTATGTTCATCAGGTGAAGCAAGTAGGACTAGAGTGCACTTAAACATGGTGGAAACATATAGGTAAAAGATAGATTAGAGAAAGAAAAACATGTTTATTAGAAGCCTGTTTGTAATGTGTTTTGTTCCCTCAGCTTTCACAGCCAGCTGTAAGCATTGACGGGCAGGTATCCAACCCCCCATCCACCAGCAGCACAGAGGTGAACTCTCAGCAGACTGTTCCAGAACAGCAGCAGCCACCCTTGCAGGAAGTGAAAATGGAAATTAAAACAGATGAAGGGGAGCCAGAACAGACAGAGCTGCAAATGGAGGAGAAATCTGAGGTGAGATTGTCAGCCAGTTGTTGGGTAGAGTATCTTTAGTGCTGCTAGATGCTTTCTGTCTCCATGCAACCCATTCCTTCTGGAGTTCAGTGAGAGCTGTAGGTGCTTCCTGGCTGCTGCTTATTTGATTGTTGTCTTGCTTTGCTTCTTCCTAAAGAAGGGTCTCAGTTTTGTAATGAAATGGTGGTAGAAGCCAGTAGCAACAGGAAGGACCATGATAATGTGGTTGCAGCTGTGAGGCTTTTTGGTAAATGCCAGTGTAAGAGGGCACTCAGGTCAGTCCTTCAGGAGTTATTGGCAGCTGTTAAATGTTAGAATAGCGGATATGTACATGATGGGCTGCTTTACTGAGCTCTGACAACTTGTCACTGAGGACAGCTAGGGGCGTGGCTGCCAGCAGTGTCACCCTGGCAGCCCCAGTGTAGGAGAGAATGTCAGACCTGCCTGAAGAGCCAGGTGAGTACCTGTGTGTCTACTTGCAGCTCAAAACTGGTTAGCAATTCATCATTGCTACTACTGCAATGTTTAAACACGTGTTCTAGCACATCTGGTCAAGTTTTAGGCAAGTTTTGACTACAAGGTAGATACCCTTAATCCTAGGGAAGAGAGGTGGGCAGGTGGCAGATAAGTTTAACGGACAGAAATGTGGATGGGTGACTTCACAGGAGACTAAATGAGAGGCTCCAAACTACTTTCCAGGTTAAAGCAGAACCAGTCGTGGAGGAATGTAAACCAGACCCAATGGAACAGGAAGAGAAGAAGTCCGAAGTGAAGACTGAAATACCAGAGGGGGAAGAAAGACCCACTACTCCAGCTACTCAGTCTTCTCCGGCAGCTGGGCAGTCTAAGAAAAAAAGTGAGCAGGAACACTGTTTTGACTGAAATTCACTGCATCTCCCTAGAGAAATCTTTGCGGGGAAAAAAACCTGAGCTTTCTTCACTGGTACTCAGTAGGCTTATATGGATTGTTCTTTGTGGCTTTTGGACAAATATGTCTAATAGCACATGTGCTTATAATTGGCTTTGGGCAAGTTCTTTAAGGCTTTAGTATTAGACACTAAGCCTTAGTAAAATTGTCAATACAATAGAGATTTGAAATACTCCTCAGTTACAGATTTTCTAGACAAATTTTTTTCTTGGGACCTCAGAGAAGGGCCGTATTTGGAATGTAAACCAGCTCTACTAAATTTAGTGGTGTCTTCCTATGATAAAAACAAGATTCTCTTTAATATTTTGGCCGTCTCCATGTGTCCAGGTGATCATTTTAATATCCTCCTCAGAACTCAGTGTTGCAGAGGATAAACAAGCCATGCTGAATAACTCAAACCCATTGTCTGTAGTCTTTTTCCACAGACCTCACATTTTCCAGCACTTTTCTTCCTTACAGCTGTTTCTGCTATCTTTCTAATGCTGATTGTTTTTCAAAAGTTTTCAAGCCAGAAGAGTTGCGGCAGGCGCTTATGCCAACACTGGAGGCACTTTACCGTCAGGATCCAGAGTCTCTTCCGTTTCGACAGCCTGTGGATCCCCAACTACTAGGAATTCCTGTGAGTGCCTTCGCAATATACTTTCCTAGCTTTAATTCAGAACTACTGCATTCTGACATACCTGTTTGAGAACAGCTTAAGTCTGTCTTGTTAACATTTTTATATTGATGCATTTGAAGAGGTTTAGCTTAGGCACTGGAACATAACAATGTCTGACTTAAGGAAGTTTGGGGTTTTTTTTTCAAAAGTTTCTTCTGTTTTCCTTTTGATAAATAAGCAGGTATACTGAACATGGAAGTGACTACTGATAGATCCCCAGTGCTGTGGGGGCTTTTTATGGATGATGCATCTATTGCTGAATTCCATAGGTGTTTCTCATCGTATATAAAACTTGGCTGAATATGTGGGAAGTTAAGCAGATCAAGACCAGTGTAAAAAAACATAAAATCCATCAGTGATTAGTAATCCGTTAAGAGCAAGGAGATTATTCAACTTCTATTTTTTGTTTAGGTTTAATTTTCTGCTTGTTTTGTAATGTCTTCTGAAGACAATTCTTATCCTTCAGGGATCTGTGTGTTAAACTCTCTGGACTGACCACACAAGTTTACTATTTATACACAAATATGTACACATACAAGTCCTGCTTAGGTGTTTTGGGCAACGTTTTTTGCCTGGAAGGTTTTGTTTGGTTTTGGTGTTGGTTTCTTTCAGGCTAGATACTGCAAAAATTCAAGGCCTGCTGTATTATAAGCAGGCATAAATGTTGCTAATAGTCTTTAACAAGCTATCAATTGGCGGTCGTATTCTGAGGACTTTTGTAGGAGAAGTGGTTTTATAGCTGCTGGGGGGGAATTGGAAAAAGGCATTCTTCAGAGGAAACATGATATCTTTTATCATCTAATAAAGTTATTTCTTTTTGTTTAATAGGTTGTCTGGTCTACTAAAAATAGTTGCTCTCTGTTAATGCTCTTGTGTATATCCTCAGGTCACAGTAGCTGCAAAAACATTGCCATTTCCTACTTTTTGTAATACTTGTTTTCTGGCTAAGATTAGAGTGGCTTTATTTCATCAGGACTGGAAGAGCAATAGAGCCTGAGAAATAAAGCAATAATGAGAAGGAAGCGCTGGGGAGTGATACAGTACTGCTTAGATTTCACTGTATGTCACAAGCAGTTTGACAATCAAGTCAGGGAGGAACCTGTTTTTCTTGATGTACTGCAGAAGAATTTATGTGCTGAGAATGCACATGCTGTCGTGTCACAGCATAGTTCTGTAGTAGTGTTTTGATATGCTGCGTATTCTTGCAGGATTATTTTGACATAGTGAAGAACCCCATGGACCTTTCTACTATCAAGAGGAAGCTAGACACAGGGCAGTATCAAGAACCGTGGCAATATGTAGATGACATCTGGCTCATGTTCAATAATGCCTGGCTGTATAACCGCAAAACATCCCGGGTATATAAGTACTGTTCCAAACTGGCAGAGGTGTTTGAGCAAGAAATTGACCCGGTTATGCAGAGCCTTGGTTATTGCTGTGGAAGAAAGGTAAGAAAATAAATATTTTCAATCCATTCTTTGCTTCCTGCTATTGAAGTGGGGAGGAATACAGCAGTTCAGTTGTTAGCAGTTATGGTGTGTCAAAAATTTTGAAAGCGTACCAGTTTTTAGCAATCCTGAGTCATCTGATTTTGAGGTTTTTATGGATCTTCTAATTCTATCTAGTGCTTAAATTGTCTATTTGTATATAAGCCCTTGGGGGGGGAAAGTCAGTAACTGAAGGCTTATTTTGATTAGGGCGAACCCATTTGCTATTGGATATTGAACAGATGTGGTTTTGTTACTGCAGAAGAAGTGCTCTCTATTTTGCTGTGTATTGAGACTGTGTATTTCCACTGCCTTGTTTTGATACGCTTTCCATCTTTGGAGAGGAGCTAACTTGAGAATAACAGACTAAGGAGCATAAATAAAGAACACTTTTTATGACTCTAGTACTTCATACACTTGCTGTATTGTGAGATCTGTGCACAGAATAAGGTGGAAATGACCATTGCCTGGGTCACACTTGCTTCCCATGGAGAGCAAGCAAAAACATGCATGAGTACTAAGACAACTCATTCCTCTTTGCAGTTGGAGTTCTCGCCACAGACTTTGTGTTGCTATGGCAAACAGCTATGCACAATCCCTCGAGATGCCACTTACTACAGTTACCAGAACAGGTAAGGAAAACTCACTTGGTGCGGTTTTTTGCATGCTGCGATCAATCTGTTAAAAGGCATGCATGTATTTATATATACACCCTTTTTATATGTGTACACCTTCGTGTTCTAAGATAAAAATTTGCTGGAATTTCTCTTGAGTAGTTTACCTTGTGTGTTCATGATTTCTTTATGCAAAAGTTTACTGCAGTTTTTGCTCTTCCTCTTTTGTTTGCAGAAACATGATCTTTTACTAAATTTTTATCCTGCAGTTAATTAAATCTTCAGTTATCTAAAAATCATATATACAAGTCTGTCTTTTGCTTCCTACCATGCAGCAGTATTTCTCATGCAGAACACTGAGTAAACTATGCAGCAAGTATATTAATGCTCATAATACATATTATACTTGGCAGGTCTTTTTCTCGTGATGTTAACACTGAAGAACAAACTTATTTTTGTGGTGCACATCTTTATTGGAAGATGTGTGTATTCAGATCTTTAGTAGATTGGTGCTAGCTTTTTCTCCCCAAGTTTCCTTAAGGGAGTTGCCTTGCAGGAGCTGTCAGCAGCTGTGTAAAGTGCTGTCATTTCTACAGCTCTTTTGAATTTTTTTTTACTTGGGGTTTATTAAGGGATTTAAACCTATTTGACTTCTGAAAGGTTTCTTGCTAGGTGTCTCTGCCAACTGGGGAAGTGAGGCAGGAAGAAGCAGGGGAATATATGCTATAACACTCTTACATCCCCTGGCCTGTCACCAGAATGCACCTGTTAGATCAGAGGGCTGGTTACCTCCAAACTATGTCACCTGCATCAATTTAGTTCCTGCTCTCCATTGTCTCCACTGCATTAAACAACAAAACCCCAAAACAACATCATTAAAGCTTTTACCTGAAAGCCAAGATAATTTTGCAAGAATTGTAGTTTTCTTAAGCACCTGGTCAGGTGAAAAAAATCAAAGAGCTATAGGAGTTATATCTTAACAGTCTTAGGCTTCATAAAGGTTTATAGCAGCGAATGGAGGTTTTTAGGAGTGAAGAATAGAAAATAAGCTTATAGTATCCCATAATAACTATTGTAGTTTTAGACTTCTATAGTGTAGAGCTTTTCATATCTTTAGTTAGTATCTTCTGCTTACGTTTATCTGTGGGCAAGTGTTAGATGGACCAAAAGACTATTATTCAAAAATCTGACATGCTTTACATGTTTTCAAACATTAGAAAGGGATGTTTGCACTATAACACATGCATGCGTGTGACTTGTAAACTACGTTATGTATGCACAAGCATATATATCTATAGACTGAAATGTACAATTCCAGAAGTACTATTCTCTGCATCATCTCAGATGAAAATTGTGAGAGAGAGTTAAGAGACCTGGGGGGTTTTTTAGCTTAACAGCTGCTATAGTGTTGGTTTGTGTGGCTTTATTATAAACTTGTTTGAATTTTCTTTTATTTCTTTTTATTTTTAGATGTCTTGTGCACTCAATTAACATGCCTTAGTAATGAAGAGGCCACAGTTTTAGAACATTTTTGAGGGCTGGGGTAGAATCTTGAATTAATTGCTATTTTATTCAAGTGTAAATGAAATCTTTCTCTGTAATGCTTGCTGTATTGATACCCGGACTGTTCTACACTCAAAACTGGGCTATGGCAGAATCGTACCAATGTAGAGCATTATGTGTGTAGTTAGTGTTAGGTATTTAGTTAACATACAGTTTGACAGTTCTATAATATCTGTAAGATTTGGAGGACAGATCTTATTGTTCTTTAAGCTTCTGATGTTTAGCTTTCCCTTTCCACTGGGAGAGAATCCTGTAGCCTTTCAGCATTTATACATTTAAGATGGAAGACTATCCCTCTTCCATTGATCTCCTGCAGATCGTCCTGCCAGCAGAACTGCTGTGCTGATGTACAAGTCAAAGTAGCAGTTCTTCCTTCCTTCTGCTCTTTCCCCTTTCTCATTTTAATTCTTTGCTGTACGTGGCATGGATTATTAAAATGAAGAGGGTATGGATATGCTAAAATGGAATACTCTTGCTTATTTTGCTTTAATCATATGCTGCTTGTGAACCCATTTGAGATTTAATGCTAATCTGTGCTTTGCCTTGGCTTTCTGCTTTGTGTTGTCTTGTCCTGCTTCTATGTTTTTGTTTTTGTCCTGCAAACCCCCATTTCTTTGTTTGTGTGTGTTATTTTTTTTATTTCTCCTTTATGCTTGTCATTGTCTGCACTTGGCTTTGATTGCGCAAAAAAACCCCAAAAAAACCCACAAAACCAAAAAAACCAAACCAACTAAACACAATGTGTGGCCCATAAATCTGCATCATTGAATATCCTTGTCGCCGTTGATGACCTGCTCTCTGCTCCTGTCCCTTCCTTGGCCTGCTGTGATTGGTGGCTCCGTTGCTTGGCTTGGGCTGTGTTGTGTGGACGGAGCAGTTCACCCAAATATGGCCTTCTTGCTGACAGGTATCATTTCTGTGAGAAGTGCTTCAATGAAATCCAAGGGGAGAGCGTTTCTCTGGGAGATGACCCATCACAACCTCAAACGTGAGTTGCTTGTGTTTGCTTGGGCTGTGCGTTCATAAGCTGTATCTTGGTCTATAGTGCTTTCTCAAAAGGGGAAGGAGTTTAGTTTTAGGTAACTGTTGCTGTTCGTAGGCTAGCAGAAGGTGGACCAGATATTCTTTGTAAAAGCCTGGACTTGTGCTCTAGATTTTTTTTTCTTTGAAATCTGGACTGACTGAACTCTAGTGAGAAATAAGCACTTAGTGCTTGAAATTGCAACTGTACCAATAAATGGGAAGGAGAATCACTTTTTTCTGAAAAAATGTGGAAGTATTCTACAGCAGAAAAGTAACCACACCTGCAGGTAGGTAGGTGACAGACAGTTTGAAATAGTCAAGTGTACCCCATTCTGTTTATAGACTGGCTATGCTATTAAACTTGTATTCAACTTCAGATTGTTTTTCATCCAAATCAGAAGCAGGCAACCTCCTTTTGCCATACAAATATTTTACTGTTGGAGTGCCATCTGCTTATGAGAAATACTGTGCAGTTGTTGAGATCACAGTAAAAGGCCGTGCATGGATTTAGTTGCCTTTCCATGCTGGTGGCAAACTGTTGGGGCAGTCTTTCATTCTGCTGTAACCTTCTCACACCTCCTCAAAAAAATCTTGAAACAGAATTTTGGGAGGAAACCCTTGAGGGGCAGGTGAGAGGCAAGCAGTTATTTGAGCTGTTGAAGAAAGCTCTTTGCGGGGAGGGAATTGCAAGAATACTGCAGATAGAAGTAAGTGAGGAACTTAGGAAAGCCTGAAGCCGGGGGAGAGTTGTCAAAGTTGGTAACTGGACAAACTGAGGTAACTTTCACTGGAAGCATAGGTTGTCTTTAGCAGCATGTTACTAAATCCTGGTCGTGCTGATGGATGTATCTAGAACAGTAGTGAAAGAATCCATTGGGGCTCGAGAAGATCTGCCTTTCTGGAAGGAAAAAGGAAGAAATAATGTTCATACGCTGGTCAGTACGATGGGCCGTGTCCCTGTGGATAGTATGGATTACTACTGTACTAGAAGCAAAGGCACAAAGTTTAATCAATATTGTCCAGTTTTGTTAATATGAGATTTGGGATATGAAGTACTTATATATGAGAGAAGCAAGTATCTATACACACGTAAATCTGCGTATAAATAAACATCAGATATATTCATGTTTATATATAAATTTTTGTTTAGCTGCTGAGAAAGCACAATCTTTCTCATACACATAAGTTGGAATGGTTTGCCACAAACCTTTGAGTATGCTGCCTTCTACCCTGAGAGTGCTTTTGATTTTTACGCTAGATATGAAAACACAGGTGCTAGATACAAATTTTTTTTAATAATGAAAATAATCAAAAGGTTTTTGAACACAAGCAATAGTAAGAATGTACTTCCAGCTTCTGGTATTCTTTTTCATAGCTGATATAAATGCTTGGCTGTGTGTAGTGAAAATGGAGGCTATAGGCTGCACATGAGGAGCAAGTACACTTCTGAATGTTCTCTCACCTGCTTACAGGCTTTCTCTTAGGAACTCATTTTACTGGGGCATAGAGATCCTGCTCCCTTCCTCTCTTCCCACAACCTATAGTTAAAATGAACAAAAGCAAAAAAAAAGATAAGTAATATATATGTTAGGTCCTGTTTAGTTCTGCTCATCATAGTATAATAATAGTTTGAGGTAATTGGGAGATTGAACCTTCCTCATTAATCTGCTAAGGAGCTTGAAGTATTGTGCAGGTGGCACTATTCAGAATAAACACTGAAATAAAAGGATAGGAAGGTTAATGCACCTCATGCAAGTTGCATTGGGCGTCTCATTGCTTCTCAGAGAGGCAGGTAATGGTCATCTCACATTTTACTGCACCCTCTTCAAGGTAAATTCTCGGAGATCTGGGTATTCTTATATGATTTTTCTTGATTATTTTGAACCAGACTTGTAAAAGATACTTGGAACCTCATTATCAAAAAGATGGAGTTTCTAGCTTTGCAAATTCTGTAGGGAAGGTAAAGATATTGCAGAGTAATGGCTGGGCTGGGGTTGCAGGGTTTGGAAGCTGAAATTTATCATTTGAAGTTAATCTATAGGAGGAGGGTTAGGGGAATCTGAAATAACATCACCTACCTTTCTCAGTAATCAAAGATAATTGGAATTCTCTGCCCTCAGAATATCAGAGAGGCATATGAAATAGTACTTTCACTATGAAATACTGACAGACTGGTCCAAAACTTGAAAGTTGGCAAGTTTTACCATTTATCCTGTAGGAAAACTGAATAAGGGAGCAATGTGCTTCTCTATAAGCTATTGTCCCATAGAAAAGAATGTTTTCCACAGGCAGAGTCAAGGGTGGCATATACTTTAGTTGTCTGCCACTTTGTGAAATACAACTCCTTTCCTTGTAGTTCCAGTGAGCGTTTAAAAAAATCTGCTTCCAAGTTTTGTATTGGTGTGCAGATGTGTGTGGTATGGCATGAACGTGTGTTGTCTTGTGTTAAAACTGAGTTCTATTGCCTGTTTCTCCATAGCACGATAAACAAAGAACAGTTTTCAAAAAGGAAAAATGATACACTGGACCCTGAACTGTAAGTAATGCTGTCATGCTTTGAATAATTCTCATTTCATTATAACTATTTTGTAAAATACATGTTATTCATTCACCATCAGCTTTGTTTGTCGATGTTTTCCAAATTTTATGTAGCTCCGTTACCTGGCAGGGGCTGCTCAGTAAGCAGCATATCTGGCATTCTGTCCTGAGAACCCAAACCACCACAGCTGTACTTGAGAAATATGTAACGCTGTATGTATGGGCCGAAATTAGTGCATTTTGTTGTCTTGAATGTGGATTCAACAGAAAGATGAATGCAGATAACTCTGCTTTGAAACCCTGTTGTAGCAAATGCTCAAGTCTCAGAACTGATTTGGGTCATTTGGCAGTAGCTCTTTTGGTGCTGTTGGCTTTTCTAGTCATCATATTTTACAGGCAGCCGTAGTAGAAGGGAAAGTTGTTAAATTTGAATCAGCCGGTTCTTCCACACTTCTCTGGAAGCAGAACTGTAGATGTTCAGTAAAGTTAAGATGATGGTGACTCAGCTGCTTTTCTTTATATTTCTGGTGGTTTTTTTGAAGCCACTTTACATGATCTTGCGTTATATACCTATGCTGCTACTCTGCAAACATTACCTTTATTTTCAAATGAATGAGCAAAAAGGATATGTATTCTTCCCACACCATCCTTCTAAGGGCATAAGGGTCAGCCAGTTCTTCTGTTTTACAAGGGCTGTGGGAAGGAGAGAATAGTAACTTGATTCATAACTGTTCTTTCCCTTTGTTATAGTGAAGATGCAGCTTAACGCTAGAATACAAGCCGAACTTAGAGTATGATACCATATGCCCTACGTAAATGACAGCCATTCGTTCAAAGTCTCAGACTCTTGTAGACAGACTTGTTTAAAAGGAGTCGGATTGTCCTGATACCTTAGGTATTTTGGGAAATTATATTCACCAACATCTGTGAAGTAGACCATATCACGTACCTCAGTTGTCCTTAAATCTCTGCTAGTCTTCTGAAAGTGACTTTGACATTGCTTCTGTTTTCTTCCTTCCCACCTTTCTGCAGTATATTTGCAATGTACCCCAGGCTTCAAGCATAGTGGGGCAACTAACAGCCAACTATTTCTCCTGGTTCTTCGCTTCTGAGACCTGTGAATCCATTTTCCTCTCTTCATTATAGCAACAAGCAGTTTACAGATTTTATCCTTAGAAGGGCTTCACTTTAAAAAATGAGTGGAGTGGATGGCAGTAAGGCAAGCAAATGGTAATAATAATGTGTCCCTGCATAGTCTACCTGACTTGAGCTGGCAAATTCTTAACTCTTTCTGGAGGCTGTTCTCAGCATAGATGTGCCCTCTATGTTAAATAGGCTCAAGAGCCTAAATGCTAGAACTCCTCTAATAAAATGTTACAAAATATACAAGCAAGTAATGATATTACTAACCTTGCTTTCCTTCCCCCTTTTTTTCCTTCTACAGATTTGTTGAATGTATAGAATGTGGAAGAAAAATGCACCAGATATGTGTTCTTCATAATGAGATAATCTGGCCTTCTGGGTAAGGAGTTTCTCCTTAAGTAGAGAGTATATGATAGTTTTACTAGAGTCAGTGCATAAATTTCCTTATATTGGTTATACTTACAAGAGTAGCTAATGGAAGAAGTTGCATTTCCACCTGAAATTTTTATGGAATATATAGGATAGCATCAAATTTAGGCATCACACCTTGCTGTATTGTGTGTGGAGTTGTTTCTAATCTTAAATGTTTCTAACATTCTTTTGCTGGGAAGAGGGCCTTTCAGCCTTATGTTTCAGCATTTTATGTTTAAAGATACTAGTCCTTCATGAAAAGATGTTTTAGTTCTGGTAACAGTTTCATACTGGTTTATTTTCTGTACAAATCATATTACTTTGTCATCTTCAAAAAAATTTGTAACTGCTAAAGAATTTAACAGGTGAATTCACTTTTGACCTCAGTGATCAAATTAAATCTGAAAAACAGTCTAGTCTTTAGATACTCCATAGTTCTTGATCAAAATACTGTTGTTTTTTTTTCTGATTGCTTTAAAAACTTCTTAAAGAAGCTGATAAATGATGTGTAGATAAAGCTCGGTAAGAGTTCAAGTGTTCGTTTTCTTGACAAGAAAGCTATGGCTTTTACCATTTTGTTGTCCCACCCACACTGCTGCAAAAGAGGGTGGGCATCCTGTAACAGAGAAAGAATCTGCCCGTTGTTTCATGCTACAGTGTATTTGGGCATTTAGAAAAAAATTAGCCTTTTGCTTTGTATTGCAGTATCTCATTCATCAGAGACAGCAGTTTGAGACTACTTGTTCCAAGAATACTTTAAGCCAATATTGTTAGGCCTGCCAGTGGAGACCCTGTTTCCTGGGCTTGCAGGTGGTGACATGGGTGACTGACAGGAGATGCGCCCCCTGGAGCTTAGATCCTCCTCTGTAGCTCTGAAACAGCTGAGCCATTTTTGCTGGCACTGTTCTTCATGCTGTCTTTTATTTCAAATCTCGGTTACAGTGTTTTCCAGACCAGATAAGATCTGGTGAAAGAGTTTGCTTGTAGTGGTAGGATGCTAAGGAGCTTCACTGTCCAACTTGGGGTGGTTTTTCACTTTCTCCTATTTTTGCTTCAGCTTCGTCTGTGATGGCTGCCTGAAGAAAACAGGACGAACCAGGAAAGAGAACAAATTCTCTGCTAAAAGTAAGATTCTGACACATGCACAAATAATTTTTAAATAATTTGTTACGAATGGGGAAGAGGTGGGGTTTTTGCTCATTTTTCAGTTATTTCATTTTTTTGAGTTAAAGGAGGATACTTTTGGTCAGTTCTGAACATCAATTTTGTGATGTTCAGAATGTTTGCATTCACAGGTGGTGTTGTTGGTTAATAGTCTGTTGTAGAGGGTTAACGTACTGTTTTAGAGCGCTGCTACTGCAAGATACACATCCTTTTATCTCAATTGCAGTATTAATAGCATTGGGAAATAGTTGCTGTGTGACTGCAGTCTAACTTAAATTTATGATAACATGTTCAAGTCACCGTGACTACTGCTGCTCTTAAAAGCTTTGATGGAGATAAAGGTTGCCTCAGGTGGTGACAAAACTCTCTCTAGACATTTCCTCTTGATCAAGGCAGCTGATTTGAAGGCAGTGTAGGAGGAAATTTGTGCAGTCATTGCCCATCTTTTCTATGGACAAAGTAAGTCTTTCAGAAGCTTCTTAGGTTGGTGTACTTCTTACAAATAGTAGTACATTTCTACTAAAAAAAAAAAATAATCCCCAGCCAACTAATAGCATCAGGATTCTAGTAAGTGTTAAGCAGTTACTTTTAAAGGTCCTTCTTTGGGAAAAGAGGAAGGAGGATGTCAAAGACTAAATTGTCTTGAAATTTGGGGGATGGCTTATAGTTCAGTCATAGAAAGTGCTCGCTTCAACTGTTCTTATGAAACGGAAAGCAAACCACTCAGATGTTGAAACCATTCATTGAGTCTTTTTCCAAAATCTCCAAAATCAAAATTTCCTTGATTCACCGAGAATGTAGGAGCAATACAAGGGTTCTTTTACAGTTTTTATCAGCTTTTGTTTCTAGCAACCTGTACGTATTGCATACTTAACATAGTATAGTGATCCTTTACTGAAAGGTTTCAAACTGGAAGAATGAAAAGCTGATCGGCAGATAGGTGACTCTACCAGAAGTAATGGACAGCAATGAGACAGGCCCTGTTACACCAGAAGTCTTAAACTCCCTTTTGGCTTTAGGTTTTGTGTCAGCTAATGTTATGCTTGTACTTCTTTTGTATGAAGATGGTTTGAAAATGAGAAACTTCTAAACTATGTTACTTGAGATACAGTTGTATTTAGTTGTTCTTTCCATTATTGAAATACATTATTTTGGTATGTGGAGAGACTAACTTGGCTAGTGTGGCTTTATAGGCAGAATATACTTTCAAATGCAATGTCTGCTCTTGAAGCTGTGTCCGAGAGCAGTGTTTTGTAATCCAGTTTAAGTAATGAATAGCGTCTATTCAGGAGGAGCCTTATTTGTGATTGACTTTTAAGATGGATAGAAATTGGGTTGAAATACAGATTCTTTCTTTGTCTAAATAACGTATAAACCATAAACGTGCCTGCAGCTGAAAAGCAGCTCACCCCAGCTAGATCTGTTAGTGTTTAAAGATAAACCTTTAATTCATGATAACATACTGCATGCATTGAGTCACTTTTCAGTTAACATCCGAATAGAGAAATTGCATTTGAACGATTTAGTTTTGCATATATTTAGAGCTGTATTTTTCTTCTGCAGGGTTACCAGCTACAAGACTTGGTACCTTCTTGGAGAACAGAGTCAATGATTTCCTAAGACGACAGAATCACCCTGAGGCAGGAGAGGTTACAGTTAGGGTGGTACATGCATCTGACAAAACCGTTGAAGTAAAACCAGGAATGAAAGCAAGGTATGTTCTTTCCATTTCTAATTTTGCTGTCTTCTGGGGGAGGTGGAAGCTATCTGAATTTACTTACATGCTACTATTTCAAAAAAGTACTGTTGTATTCAGAACCTCACCACTGACAGTTCTTGACAAACAGATGTTACAGCAGCATATGAATTAGTTATGAGTGTCATCTTTTTCATAGTTAAAAGTGGATGCCTTGTACTTTGAGTAGTCTGTAAGCATTTAACTTTTTTAAATGGCACTAAAATTACACTTAGAGTAGCCCTCATCATTGTTGCCTTTACCTAGCACCGTGTATTCTCTAACATGTGAATATATTTGGTATTCCTCTTCACCCTCTGTAATCTGCAGGTTTGTAGACAGCGGAGAGATGGCTGAGTCTTTCCCTTATCGAACAAAAGCGCTTTTTGCCTTTGAGGAGATTGATGGAGTGGACTTGTGCTTCTTTGGGATGCATGTACAGGAGTATGGCTCAGACTGTCCTCCACCCAATCAACGGTGAGGAGCTGCGTGAAAGTTTATTTTATTTCAGTACTGTCTCAGTTGGGTGAACCTTCCGAAGCTCTGTATAGAGCTTCGGTGTTGCATATGTGAGGACTCTTAGTACTGTTAGCTTCTAGGAACAAAGCAGCTTCTGTAAGGAATATGTCAGTTAGAGTCGCTTCCTACTGGGCTTGCTGGCTGGCAGTGTTGCTTTAAGGATCCGTTGTCAGTATTCTTAAGGAAGGGATTGGATAGTTTGAGAGACGTGGCTAGGATGTCAGAAGAAAGCTGAGTTTCTAGAGGTAAATCAGGATCAGAGGCTTTGAAGATTAGTATGGTATTGGATACTTCAAATATGTAAAATAATGTGAATAAACTTGTAGAACTACTTTGAAATCTCTGCTTCTCATCGTGCTTTTTTTTTTTTCAGGCGAGTGTATATATCTTACCTTGACAGTGTTCATTTCTTTCGCCCTAAATGCTTGAGGACTGCTGTCTATCACGAAATACTAATTGGATATCTAGAATACGTCAAGAAACTAGGGTAAGTCTTTTTTAATGTTCTCTTCTGTGCAGCAACTGTGCTAGGCAGTTCTTAATGAAGATGAAATTACTACATCCTATTGTGTAGAATATGGTGTCTAAATATCAACTGGTGATAGAATAACTTGGCAGCAACTGCGTGTAGTTGAAAAGGAGAAAAGACAAAAGGGATTGCAGGCTTTTCAGGAGTGGCTTATGCTTCAGATAGTTTTAGGTTTCCAAACTTGTGTAAAACTTCTTAAGCCTAAGTAGAAAATATGAGCCTTTTTTCTGGACCATAACATTTTGCTGGGCTCGTTGATAGTGCAGTCCTTGTGTAATACCACTGCTTTAATCAGGTCATTCCTTTGGACTGGCAAGTAAGTTCTTACCCATGTTTATAAGGAGAAAGGTAAGTGTATTCTGTCTGTCCTAATTAACTCTGTAACAGCTGTGTAAGGCCACTAAGAAATCTCTTCTAGAATGAGTAGTTGAAATTGTGAGAAACTGGAAAGTTAGAGAAAGAGGAGAGTATACTTGGGACAGTGCAAAAGAGAACACAGAACAACTGAAGAAATCAGAGAGATGGAAATAGATTACCATGATTACTGAAATAGAAAAGACAGTGAAGTAAACATCAATCTGTTGTCAACGGTATCTGATGTAGCTTGGCAGAGTTATTCATAAAGAAATCATTAGGGACTATGTTTAGAGTAGTTGCATGAGAAGAATTAGGGGAGTCAGAATGGAGGTGGGTGGTTCTGTCTTTGGTACCTCAGTGAGATGATATATTCCTTAGTACTTCAAAGGCATATGTTAGACTTCTTCATGGTTTTTTTGTTGTGTATTTTATAACCTGTGAGTCTGTAAAATTGCTGCGTAGAGCTCAGGCCTCAGTTCTACTTAACACTGTTTTCTATGCTAATGGGTAACATCAGGTTCTCATTTTGGGAAAACAATATTGGTCACGCAGTATCATCTCTCCCTTCTCGGGCAGAAGGAATGACAACTGGCTGCAGTTCCCAGGGTTTGGGTAGGGTTCTGCAGAGCCGTTTCTCTGCACATCTGCATCTCTTGCCCAGCAAGGATGGTTATTTTTCTCTAACTTGAGATCTCGACTATTCCTCCTACTGGAGTTCTTGTCAAAACTAATAGAGAAGAACTGAGGATGAAGAAGTGATCTTTGTGGTATTATATTCTCTGCAGCTGCTACTACTTGGATGTCATCTGTTTTCATAGTACTTAGATTGTACACCCAATAGCATAGGTTGACAGTGCTGTTTATTCCTAGATATAATTGTGAAACCTTTTAAAACTGATCCTCAAAGTTAAAAACCAGAGGATTTGCAGTAGGAAAGTGAATTGTGTGTTTAAGTAAATCTGTTTTTAAAATGTTGCTAGATAATTACTGACTGCACTGTCTCAAGGAAAAAGAATTCTGGCTTTTACTACTGAAATACCTAGTCTTCACCTTTCTCTTATTACTGAATTGGTAGGTGGCAATTGCAGGTCTATGTCGGGCTTTGATTTTTATCTATACTGGAAAACGTGCACACTTAATATAAACTACTCCAAATACAGCGCTGAATTTTAAAAAAAATAGTGAAAAGATGGTAATGCTGTCACATGATGAAGCTGGAATGAACACTAGAATCTCAGAGAGCTATAACTATTATCCATCTGTTAACACCAGCCAACTTTGTGGTGGCTCCATCTCGTGGCAGAGAGGAGAGCAAGCTCTAGTGTTAATCGTCAGAGCCTAAATGGACTGTTTTTGTCTAATGATGCTAGGTATACTACTGGACATATCTGGGCATGCCCACCTAGTGAAGGAGATGACTACATCTTCCATTGCCATCCTCCTGACCAGAAGATACCCAAACCCAAACGACTACAAGAGTGGTACAAAAAGATGCTGGATAAATCTGTGTCGGAGCGCATTGTCCATGATTACAAGGTTTGTGAAGTGTATGTTTGGGTGATGGGGAGGATGGGATGTTGGCCAGTCTTGTCTTGGTTTATTCCTTGCCTTATGCCTTGTACCTGATTCCTGGAGTTTACTGTATTAGTTTTAAGTGAATTCAGCACTAGAAGCTTAGAGTTGTAGCTTCTGAAATCATTCTAGCAAGAGATGCGAAATGATTCCTTAGAACAAACTAAATTCTTGAGGAATACTGTAAAAGAGAGCAAATCTCATTTCATTAATACAAAGAAATATATGGAAACTTTAATCTTCCTCTGTTAAATAAAATTGCAGGGTTAGGCTGTGACGCAGTTAGAAATATGTAAAATCTTTGGAATTATCAGGACTTCAGCTAGTGTCGACAATATAGCGATTGTATTGTCCCATTTGGTAAGTATGCATATTGAAGTCTAGCATATGTGTTTCTTCAGAGTGGGAATATTTGACATGTATTTGACAAACTGTCTGTAACTGATGCAGTGTTAAATCTGCACTTAGAATGTGCCCTCATAAAATGAATTGAAATATTGAAGTAAGCTCTCCTTTCTTTGATCTGCTGGTATGCTTTTTATCACTTAAGTAAAGGCAACCTTTTCAATATGTGACTTGTAATAGTGGTAACCAAGTGGTTTGCTCTTTTTCAGGATATATTTAAACAGGCAACAGAAGATCGTCTGACAAGTGCAAAAGAGCTACCTTACTTTGAAGGGGATTTCTGGCCTAACGTTCTAGAGGAGAGCATTAAGGAACTAGAGCAAGAGGAAGAAGAACGGAAGAGAGAAGAAAACACTAGTAATGAAAGCACAGATGTAAGAATGCTTCTGCTATTTCATGATGTAATGTAAAAGTTGTGATTATGTATGGCTAATTAAAAAAAGGGGGGGGGGCCTAGGCACTTCGGTTAACTGACTTTTTCACTTTTCTAGCTTCACTCTAATATAGATTTAAATTTTAGATTTTATAAATTAGAGCTGTTTAAAATACCACTAAGCTACATTTGTATGAGCAGTGACTGTTCATCTGGCTATAAACCTAACTAATTACCAAAGTCAATTAGATTGAAACAGCTGCTAGTTAAGTATTTTGCTGCTGAAATCCAATTATTATCATCAATGTTCCTGCTGACTTGGAAGTTTTTTCCTTAAGCTTCAGATTTTGGACAGTGGCTAACTCCTTTTCTTTCCAACTTAGATGTTATAATACCAATCCTAGCAGAACATTCTGAGAAAGTAACAGTGTGATTTAGTAATTCACTCGGTATAGATTTTTTTAGTAGAAAGCTTTAAGGCATTGAGGATCTTAAGCACAAAATACTGCTGAACTGTTTTTGGGCTACTTGAACTAGAGAACTTTCTTGCTAGCACCTTGTGCAATTTTTTTTTGGAGAACATGCAACAACTGTGCTTTCACATTCCACGAAGAACAAAAAAGTATGCCTCTTAATTCAACAATAAATTTGAAAATGAATGGATGCGCCCATCCTTGGATCTTCTGAGCTTTTATGGAAGAGTTGGTGAATCTAGGATAAAGTTAGTAGTTTTGCTCACACAGTAGTACTTGTTAGTTAACTCTGTTTAAACACTGCTCCTTTGTCACCTTATTAGATATTAGATTTTTGTTGGGGTTTAGAATTAATCTTTTCCCTAAAAGACCTTTGGATCAAAAAAGTTGGGTTTAACAATACAACTAGAATTTGTAGTTCTCCTGTGCTGCTCTTTGCAATACCTCCTTTCAAGGATTTTGAATAAACTAAGTAGTGCAAGAGTAACCTGGGAATTAGGCAACTTGATATCCAATTTGCATTAACTAACATCTTAGGAAGGTTTTATTTAAAGGTTTGTTTTCCACTTGGCATGGCTGCAAGTGCCCATCTCTCTAATATACCAGAAACCAGTTGTGAGGAATCTGACCGAGCTCTGTGTGTGAGGTTGGTCAACGCTTAGTTGATCCTCCCCAACAGGTTGGCCCCAAAATCCTGCGGTGGGGGAAGCTTGCAGCATATTACTATTTAACCTTTATTATTAAAAATAATTTCAACTTTTTATCAACCCCACGTTTTACCTCTTGAAAATGAGGCGACAAGAAGCTGTACTTTTAAATGAAGTGATAGTTATTCGTGTTCACTGGAAACTTCCATCCTGACAAAGTTATTTTAAGCTTAGGAAAAATGCTTATGTGAATAAGAATTGCTTTGATCCTTGATCATCAGATGCTGTAGTGTTTTGAGGGGCCCTCTGAGAAGCACTGTTCATGGCTAATTGATTATAATTGAAATTAAGCTGACCCGTTTTGTTTGACTGTTGTAGCATATGACAGGAGGAAGGTACATACTAGAAATTGCACCACTAATGCCTTTTGGACTCAGAAGAACAGCCTTTTATCAAAATCAGTATAATGTAGTCTATTAAAAACCAAAAAGTTAGTCTGTCAGAGCTGTAACAAACACAATCTAAGTGAATTAAGTCTCACCTCTGGTTAGTGCAATATCAGTTGTAGCTTTCAGTTATTCTTAGTTTTGAATTGCATTGAGAAGCCATCTGCTGAACCCTTTTGTAGTTATCCAAGAGGTTCTTCAGTGTTCAACTGTAGCAGACAAACAGGTTTCAGTAAAAAAGTTTCCCTTGTACCTCCTGAGCATTTATGCTTTTAATATTTTTAGAACTATGTATTGCTGATCTTTATCTTCTGGAGTGATTCTAATGGAATTAAGTTAATGTTTCAGGGGACCCTGGTAAGTGTCTTCAGAGCAAATTATTGTGAAGTGTGTTTTGTCCTGCAGTTACAGAAGATGTGAAAGTAATAAAATACTGATGTGGTGTGACTTGGATAACCGACATAAAATGCCTTTAAAATTAATAGGTGAGCAAGGGAGACAGCAAAAATGCCAAAAAGAAGAATAATAAGAAGACAAGTAAGAACAAGAGCAGCTTGAGTCGTGGCAATAAGAAAAAACCTGGCATGCCCAACGTGTCCAATGACCTCTCCCAAAAGCTGTATGCCACTATGGAGAAGCACAAGGAGGTAAGAGTCGATAGCATGAGAAATACGTATTTTACTTAAGTAGAGAGGTGTACAAAGCTTTGATACTTCAGAACTGTCCCCTGTAAATTATGCAGGTTTGGCTGGAGAATTGAGTGGCACACAAGACAAGTACCAGTAAGTCTTTGCTGCGAGGGCAACAGGGATAAATACAGCTGTGCTCGTACAGAACTTCCTAACAGTCTAGACTGTCACAGCAGTTTTGCTGTTACTGTTCAGTCCAGTGTTCCTTAGCTAACGCTTCTGAGGAAGGTGAACCTGCAGGGCACCCAGGGTTTGAAATTTCTCAGTCCTTAGAAGTACACCACCCTGACGGCACATCATTCAAGTGTTAGTCGGTCCTGGAATTGCACACTCTGTGTAGTGAAGTTTGGCGACCAAAATGCCTTTAATGCCCATCTTGATAAGTGCTGGCATTAAGTCTTTTTGCTTTTCAGGTCTTCTTTGTCATCCGCCTCATTGCTGGCCCTGCAGCCAACTCCCTGCCCCCCATCGTTGAGCCTGACCCCCTCATTCCATGTGACCTGATGGATGGGCGTGATGCTTTCCTAACCCTTGCTAGAGACAAGCACCTGGAGTTCTCCTCACTACGAAGGGCTCAGTGGTCAACCATGTGCATGCTGGTGGAACTGCATACCCAGAGCCAGGACCGCTTTGTTTACACCTGCAACGAGTGCAAGCATCATGTTGAGACCAGATGGCACTGCACTGTTTGTGAGGTATGCTTGGTGAAGTTTTCCCTACCTGCATTCCCGTATCTCAGTGCCCAGAGTGCTCTTTACCTAAACTAATTTCTCAGTATTAACTGATGGTAAAAGACCTGTACAGCTCATCCTCTGGCAGTTCAGAAAGAAAGGAGAGGAAATGTTTTCCGTAACAAGCGATTCTACTAATCCGCTACTTGGTGTGACTTTTGTCTCCTACTTTGAAGCTGTGGAGAACCTGAAGTAGAATTGTATTTCCTGTAGTTCATTTAAGGTGCTGCTGCTTAAGCAGCTGGGAACTGTAGCAATTACTTGAGCTGTAATGGTAGGATCAGCTGATTTTTCTGAAGAGCAACGCATCCTTTCTTCTTCCAGAGTCAGAAGTGTTGTGCTGCAGTGTATCTGTAAATAGGGCTCTCTGGTGGTTTACTGGTGTAGAGGTTTTGCGGTACTGGAAGTGAGATTCCTGTGCTTGGGTGACTCTTCCACTACCCTGTTGCCTCTCTGTAGAATGCTGCAAACAGCATTTTTGTCTTCAGAAGTGTTTGCAATACCAGTGTGTTCGAAGATCAAGTCCAGTGGTCTGGGTCAATGCTGAGCCCTCCAGAAGCTGGACTAACCTTGAATCTGGCTTGGAACTTAATTTTTTAACCTGCTGGAAGTAAGACTGTCTCAGATTGAGTTCTGAAAAGCGCTGATTCAAATGTGATGCTCCCATTTCCCTGTTTATACCAGAAAATAAATTCTGAGTTTCCTATGGATTAATGAATCCTGAGGACTTGGATCAATTATTGAGCCCACGCTCTTGTGCTGTTGCTTTCACAGAATGTAGACGCTGTTCTGTTCTTCTGCCTGGTACACTCTGCTGTTTAACTCACCTGAAAACTGAAAATGCATCTCATTCTCTTTTCTTTTTTGAAAATTGGTACTTCTCCTGCCACTCTTGCCCTCTTCTTTTGAAGCAGCAGCAGATGGGCAGATTTGTTCTTTGCCTTTTTCTTCTCCTTTCCTATCGAGAAAGAAAGGGATTTTTCTGGCCCAGCTGAATAACGTGTAACTTAGTAGCTCAGAGCAAACTTGTTTTTCAAGATGTATTTGTGTAGATTTCAGACACCCTTGCGCCCACACACTTTCCCTGGCTATAATTTGGATTTATTCCTTCAACATAGTGTGAAAGATTGGATTTTTCCCTAGAGCAACAATTTGCCTGGAACAGACTAGGAGTAATCTGTTGAGGTGGCATGACATCATTTATTTACTGTACGGAGTTTCAGGACTGCTGATAACTTTTCCTTTGTTGTCTCTCCAGGATTATGACCTGTGCATCACCTGCTATAACACTAAAAACCATGACCACAAGATGGAAAAATTAGGCCTTGGTCTAGATGATGAGAGCAACAACCAGCAGACTGCAACCACCCAGAGCCCTGGTGATTCCCGCCGCCTGAGCATCCAGCGCTGTATCCAGTCTCTGGTCCACGCCTGCCAGTGTCGTAATGCCAACTGCTCACTGCCATCCTGTCAGAAGATGAAACGGGTTGTCCAACACACCAAAGGCTGCAAACGCAAAACCAACGGAGGGTGCCCCATCTGCAAGCAACTCATTGCTCTCTGCTGCTACCATGCAAAGCACTGCCAGGAGAACAAGTGCCCGGTGCCCTTCTGCCTCAACATTAAACACAAGCTCCGTCAACAGCAACTTCAGCACCGCCTGCAACAGGCACAGATGCTCCGAAGGAGGATGGCGAGTATGCAGCGGACCGGTGTGGTAGGCCAGCAGCAAGGGTTACCCTCGCCAACGCCAGCCACCCCAACAACTCCAACAGGCCAGCAGCCCCCAACACCGCAAACCCCACAACCCCAGCCTCCACCCCAGCCTGCCTCGCAGCCTCAACCTGCACCTCCCAACAGTATGCCACCCTACACCATGGCAAGAACTCAGCCCCCCAGCGCTGTGTCCCAGGGCAAGGCAGGTGGCCAGGTGACTCCTCCAACTCCACCCCAGCCACCTCAACCACCAGTGCAGGGTCCTCCTCCAGCAGCAGTGGAAATGGCCATGCAAATCCAGCGGGCAGCGGAGACCCAGCGTCAGATGGCACAGGTTCAGATCTTCCAAAGGCCCATTCAGCACCAGATGCCCCAGATCCCACCTATGGGAATGAACCCTCCACAGTTAGGCAGAGGTCCCGGTGGTCATATAGATCAAGGAATGGGGCCGGCAGGAATCCAGCAGCAGCCACCGTGGGTGCAGGGGGGCTTACCCCAAGCTCAGCTGCAGCCAGGAATGCAGAGGCCATCCATGATGTCAGTAGCCCAGCCAGGCCAGCCAATGAACATGGCACCTCAGCCAGGGATGGGTCAGGTACCTGGTGCCGCTCAGCCCAAACAACCACCTGTGCCCCAGGCGGCCTTACAAAACCTACTGCGGACTCTCAGGTCTCCCAGCTCACCCATGCAGCAGCAGCAGGTGCTTAACATCCTTCACTCCAACCCTCAGCTGCTGGCCGCTTTCATCAAGCAGCGGGCTGCCAAGTATGCGGGGTCCCAGAACCCACAGGGTATGGCAGGTCAGCCTGGCATCCCCCAGGGTCAGCCGGGTCTCCAGCCGCAGCAGGCCATGCAAGGGCAGCAAGGAGGGGTGCACCCCAACCCGGCCATGCAGAACATGAACCCCATGCAAGCGGGAGTGCAGAGGCCCAGCATGCCCCAGCAGCAGCCGCAGCAGCAGCCGCAGCAAACCATGGCTGGGATGAATCCTCAGGCACAGCAGATGAATATGAATCACTCGGGGATTGCTCCCCAGTTCCGAGACCTCCTGATAAGACGGCACCAGATGATCGAGCAGCAGCGCCACCAGCAGCAACAGCAGCAGCAGGGAGCGGGACCAGCACTGGGGCCGGGGATGGCCAACCACAACCAGTTTCAGCAGCCCCAGGGCGTCGGGTATCCCCAACAGCAGCAGCAGCAGCAACAGCAGCAGCGAATGCAGCATCACATGCAGCAGATGCAGCAAGGAAACATGGGACAAATAAGCCAGCTTCCACAGGCGATGAGTGCAGAGACAGGAGCCAGTTTGCAGCAGGCTTTCCAGCAGAGGCTACTTCAGCAGCAGATGGGGTCCCCAGCTCAGCCCAATCCTATGAGCCCCCAACAGCACATGCTCCCCAATCAGGCCCAGTCCCCGCACCTACAGGGCCAGCAGCTCCCTTCATCGCTCACCAATCAAGTGCGTTCTCCGCAGCCCGTACCCTCACCGCGGCCCCAGTCCCAGCCCCCCCATTCCAGCCCGTCCCCCCGGATGCAACCTCAGCCTTCTCCACACCACGTTTCCCCGCAGACCAGCTCCCCGCATCCAGGACTGGTAGCTGCCCAGGCTAACCCCATGGATCAAGGGCACTTTGCCGGCCCGGACCAGAGTGCAATGCTTTCCCAGCTTGCTAGCAATCCCGGCATGGCAGGCCTCCATGGTACAAGCGCCACGGAACTGGGGCTCAGCTCTGAGAACTCAGACTTGAATTCAAACCTTTCACAGAGTACACTAGACATACACTAGACACATTGTAGCATTTTGGGAGCAAAAAAAAAAAAAAATTAAAAAAAAAAGAAAGGAAAAAAACTTATTTTCTCAAGACTTTTTGTACTGAAGACAAATTTTTTTGAATCTTTCTTAGCTAAAACAACATTTTTCCCTGGAACACATCTGAACTCTGCAGCAGTAGTTTGTGGTTTTAAAAACAAACCAACAATGAACCTGAGGGACAGTAGAGTACAAAGAATATATTTTTGTTATGGCTGGACTCATAACCAGTCCTTTTTCTTGGTTTTTTTTTTCCTCGTGTGCGTTGGGGAGGTTGGGGGAAGCGGGTGGTCTTTTGGCTGTTTACCAAAGGATGCCCTACTCATGCCTCCAATAGGTTTTATTTTTTTTTAAATTAATGAAAATATGTAATATTGATAGTTATTATTTACTGAGGCAGATGGTAAACATTTTCCCTATTCTGGTTTTTCTTCATGTCACTGAAAAAAAAAAACCACAACAAAAACAAAACAAACCCACAGGAGAACCTTTTCCTAAAACCGGAGGACAAAAGGGGTTAATGTTGCTTTAAAAATACATTACATATATAAATATATATATATTAAAATAAATACCGGTCTTTTCCTCTTCGGTTGGAAATATGTCAATTCTTTGAAAAATGTAAAAATATTAAATAACTCATTCCCCTCCTGAAGTCTACTTTTGTCCTCCAAGAATTTTCTATACAAGAGTCGGAGCTTAAAAAAAAAAACTTCAAGTATTAAAATAATTTGTACATGTAGAGAGAAGACAACATTTTTTGCAAATACACAGGGGCAGCTGCCAAATGGATGTAGTATATATATTGTGGTTTCTGTTTTCTTGAAAGAATTTTTTTCGTTATTTTTACATCTAACAAAGGAAAAAAAAAATAAAAAAGAGGGTAAGAAACAATTCCAAAGGGATGATTTTAACTTGAGAAAAAGTCCCTGGGGTTTCTTCTTTATGCTTGCTTTCTCTCTCCCGTGCCCCTTTCCCCACCCTCTTCCACTTTCTGTAAAACTTGAAAATAGAAAGCAAAAAAACCCTCAAATGTTGTAAATCATGCAATTTAAGTTGATTACCTATAAATATGAACTTTCGATCACTGTATAGACTGTTAAAAATTGATTTCTTATTACCTATTGTTAAATAAACTGTGTGAGACAGACAGCCTGTTTTTAATGTTTCCCTTCTCACCCACATGTGTTGCTTGTTCTTGAATTGGGGGTAGCGGAATATATGCTCCTTCCTTCCAGCGTTCACTGTTCAGACGTCGGAGAGCTACTTACCGTGTATGACTGTTTTAAAATGCAAATCTCTAATAAGGGACGTGGAGTAATAATTAGTCTTCTAAATGGACACTTTTGGTACACCTCTGCATTCGCGTTTGTTCCCGGCATGTATCTTACCAAAGAAATGAGGTCTGACCTCAGCAGTTGTGCCAGCCAGCTGTACCCCACCCTGCTCGCGCAGCTGGGGAGCAGCTGATCTTCAAAGGACCTATTTTGCATTTTGAAATGAGAACTATTGTTTTGGATATGTGATATTAAAAGATCCTCTTTCACTTGGAATACATTGTACACCTTTCGGCACCGAAGCGTGAGCATGAGGTAAGCTTGTGTGGTCGTCCCATAGGCGCTGCACCGAGATGGTGCGTGGGTACCCTGTCACCCCGTGTTGCATCTGGTTATCTGCCACATGTAGGGCGTGTGTGGTCGGTTTCTGTATATTATATGTATTTTGGGGACTTCCTGAACAGAGATTCTTCAACTGTGCAGTAAACCCAGTAGTGTGCTGCCTGTAGCTGCCTGCACATGGAGTTAATCAATCCCATCATGTAAGAACACGTTGCATGCCGTGGGCTGGCTGGGCACCACGTATGCGGCTGGTCTCTTGAGGGCTTCCCAAAATACAGCCTCACTTGGTGCGTGTACCTACAGTGCTGGCTGCCCAGGGAATAACTTGTACCAGGGCATTACACACCTGGAAGACCCAGATGTGACCAGAGCATAACATCTGTGTAATACCAGCTGTGTTGTGAGCATCAGCATGTCCACAAATCCCGGGCAAATAACGTGAGCAAGCTGCCCTCAGGAAACTGCTGGTGGAAGGTGATGGAAGGGGGAACCTGGGCAGATGGGAGCCTCAGCCAAGTGCCAAACAGAAGTAATGGTATATTGAGATGTGGATGGATGTTCAAGGCTGTTAGAATAGGAGTAAAATGATTGATAATTGGGTATGAATGCAAGCAGGACAATGAATCTTGTATAAAAAAAAAAAAAGCTGTATTTGGTAGCAAGATGGTGCAAAGTCTCTGGGAGGCTTAAGGAAAGCAGGCCTGTGCTTTGGCATTCTCCCTTCGGTAATCCTCATACCGATCGCCTCTGCGTGGTGCAGACCAGCTCTGCAGCAAGCCCGCAATTACTTGTCTGCTTTTGGTGGGACCTGCTCTAAAGGAGAGCAGAAAACAACGAGCCACATGTTGAGTGCTGGGGCAGCAGGCTGGGATGGTTTAGAACTGTGCTCTCCATGCCGATCATGGCAAGCTTTCCTTCACCCTGCCCAAGAAAGCCTAGTTTTACTTTCAGCCTTAGGGCTTCTCAGGCTGGAGTATAAATAAAATTCCTTCTGACCACACACACTAGCTAGTGAAGTGTAAAGTGTACCCAGCTTTCTGACTTGTATGCTTTTCGTGCATCCCAACTTAGAGGCACGAATGAAAGCCGTTTGCTACGTTAGCACAAAAAAATCTGTTTTGAATTTGTCCTGGCCTGCGTGGGACCATCTGGTCCATGCTGAAGTGGGGAAGCTTTGAGACCTTGCAGAACAGCTTTGATTCAAAGAGCTACAGATCTTCCAACTTAGAATGCCAGCATAGTGACTTGCTTAAAAGATGCCACGAGGCATTTTGTGTGACAGCGCAGCTGCTGTGTCCCTCTTTGTAGATGCTGTCTCTTGAGCCGAGTTTATTGAAGTGGTGTGGATGATCAAGGGTCTTGAATTTGCGTGGGGTTTCTTTTCCTTACATCCCTCTGTCTCTGCTTTCCCTGATTCTACTGGAGAACCGGAACCCACCAGTTGGGGAAATACTATGGCTGACTGGGAAAGTAGTAGGACTTCAGGATGGCAACGAAATCAGGATGTCATCTGTATCACTGTAGCGTGCTCTTGCCAATCAGTTTTTTCCAGGTTAGAGTAGATTGTTTCACTTCTTGGACCCGCAAAGAGAACTCACACCCAGTGTTTTAGTAGTCCAGTCAAAGATATATTGTCTGCTTATGCTAATACAGCCGAATAATACGTAGTTCAGTGATGTAAACTTTCTAACGTCTAGCCCTTCCAGTGCCTCTCTGCATCCTAGGGTCAATGGCTGAAGTTGCAGGTGGGGAGTGCTTACAGTCAGATGGAGGAGTATAATTGTGGTTTCTCCCTCAGTCTTGGGGTCATCTGTTTGTGAAAAATACGCTTCGCTCTTCCCTGGTTCACTGTTCCACACTACATACAAAATTACTGTTCATGGATTGTTTGACATATGTTGCGTACTTGTGCTTTGGTACCCCTAAAACTGGTTTTACCCAGCTCCTGGTTATTCAGATGACTTGGCCACCAGTGAATTGCTTCTAGCCCTGGGCCTGCACTATAACCCTGTGACTGTGTGTGTCTGCACTGCTAGTTTTTTTTCCCAAATTCTAACATCATAGATACCCTATTCTACACAGAGCCCCTTGTTATTACAGAGTAACAGAATGGCTGAGGTGGGCAGGCTCCGCCGGAGATTGTCTAGTCCACCTCCCTGCCCAAAGCAGGGTCACCTAAAGCAGGTTGCACATAGCTGTGTCCAGATGAGTATCTCTGGGATACACTCAGCCTCTCTGTGTACTCCCCCCACCAGGTATCTATACGCATGGGTAAGATCCCCCTGAGCATTCTCCAGGCTGAACAGGCCTAGCTCTCTCAGCCTCTCCTCGTATGACAGATGCTTCAGTCCCCTCGTCACCTTCCTGGCCCTTTGCTAGACTCACTCCATCTCTCTCTTGTACTGGGGAGCCCAGACCTGGACACAGCACTCCAGATGTGTCTCACCAGCGCTGAGGGGATCACCTTCCTCCACCTGCTGGCAGTGCTCTTCCTAATGCAGCTGAGGAGGCTGTCGGCTGCCTTTGCCACAAAGGCACATCGTTGGCATATTCAGCTTGCCACCAGGACTCCCGGGGCCCTTTTCTGCCAAGCTGCCTTCCAACATGTGCTGGTGCATGGGGTTGTTCCTCCCCGGGTGCAAGACTTTAAATTTCCCTTTGTTGAACTTCACAAAGTTCCTGTCAGCCCATTCCTTCAGATTGTTGAGGTCCCTCTGGATGGCAGCACAACCCTCTGGTGTGTCTGCCACTCCTCCCGGTTTTGTACCATCTGTGACCTTCCTGAGGGTGTACTCTGCCCCATCATTCAGGTCACTAATGAAGACGATGTTAAACAGTATTGGCCCCAGTACCAACCCCTGAGGTATGTCACTAGTGACTTGCCTCCACTGGACCTTTTGCCACTGATCCCAACCCTTCAATCCACCTTGCTATGTATTTATCTAGCCCATACTTCCTCAGCTTGTGAGGAAGTTGTCAGAGATGGTGTCAAAAGCCTTAAGTAAATTCAAGATAAACTATGTTCACTGCCCTTCTCTCATTCACCAAGACAGTCATAGAATCACAGAAGGCTGTAAGGTTGCTTAAGGATGATTTCCCCTTCATAATCCATGGTGACTACTCCTGTTCACCTTCTTGCCCTTAGTGTGTTTGGAAATGGTTTCTGGGAAGATTTGCTCTGTCACCTTCCCAGGAATTGACTGGCCTGTAGTTCCCGAGATTCTCCTCCTTTGAGACAGGAGTCTCATTCGTCCACTCTTCAGGAACTTTCCCCAGCCACCTTTCAAAGATAATAGAGAGTGGCCTTGTAATGACATCAGGCAGCTCCCTCAGCACTTGGGTGTGCAACCATCAAGTCCCATGGACTTGAGCATGTCTAGTTTGTTTAACTGTTCTCTAACCTGATTCTACTTCACTGAGAGTGCCTTCCTTGCTCCAGGCATTCCCACTGGTCTCAGGGAGCTGGAATTGCTGAAAGCAGGGAACTTCAGAGCGGCACCCAGATGTGCTGTTTTCCCAGAAAAGTTATGAGAGCTTTACCAGGGAAGCTGTCCTCCCAGCACGTCCTTGTTTTCGTGCATGCACGTGGGCTGGGCCCCTGTTTGCCATGTATCAAGATCTCTCCTGTCCACATCACACTGCAACCTTTGCTTGCCAAGCTAGTCCATCACTTCCTCGTTTGATCATCAGTTCTCCTGTCCTTCACCTGTTGTCCCTAGTTTAAAGCTCTTCTCCACAGGTTGGGCAGCCTTTGTCTGCTTAGCAAAAATGTCTTTGCCCCCTTGGTCAGTTGGATCCCATCTCTTCATAGCAGTCCTTGATCCCTGAAGAGGGTCCCATGGTTATAAAAGCTGAATCTCCATTGACAGCAGCTGCACAACCAGTTGTTGACCTGCAGGCTGCATCTGTTCCTCCTCAAGTACTTTCCCCTCACCAGCAGAAGACCGCTTAGCCCCCATACTATGCCCATTGCATCCATGAAGTCACACTTCATATCCTCCGGGTCTCCCCTGGCAGTATCGTCGATGCCCACATGGAAGAGCAGCAGTGGGGTGGGTAACAGTGTAAGGGCTAGACAAGCCTTGGCAGCCTCTCCGTAACACCCCAGATCTGAGGCCCCAGCAAGCAGCACATCTCCGTCGGCAGGCTGGTACACGGGGACCTCCATCCCCCGCAGCAGGGAGTCTCTCACTGCTAGCACCCGCCACTTCCGCGTGGTGCTGCTGCATGGCTCAGGCCCAGGCTCAGGCAGTTCAGACGTTTCACTGGACACAGCTCCCAGCCTCGCATCTGCTGTGAGGGCACTGAACCGATTCAGTTGTTGTCCTGTACATGTGCAGGTGGAGCAGGAGACGTCCTCCCGGTGCCAGAAGTCACAAGCTTCCAGCCTTCATCATCATGGGAGTCACTGATTCCCAACCCAATGAGCACAGACTCTGCCTTTAGCATCAGCAAAGCCGTATCCTCCCCCAGGAGAGCTCAGCCTGGTGGAGGCTCTGACACTACAGGCAGAGCTGTTCCAGTGGCTGCTGGAGACCATGCCACGTGGCACATCACTACCATTGCTAAGCATGGGGACCCCCTCTGCGCACCCCGCCATGCAAGCCCCTGTGTCTGTTAGCTGCTCTCCAGGAGCTGTACTCTAGGCCCAGCAGTTCCATAGGCTTCTCCCTAGTACCTGCTCTCTATTAGTTACAATAATATATACACAGTAAGAGTCACACCAGATAGTTGTACAAAACCTAAAGTAATGTTGGTAACAGTCACCTGGTCATTAGACAATTGTTGTAACAGCGAAATGAGCTACAACACAGCTCCTGGCAGGCCAAGACAAGCCCAGACAGAGCCTGACAGGGCCCAAGTTATTCACACAGCTTGTGGTCTCTTACAAGCGGTGGCAGCACCACGAAAAGGCTGAGGTACACGACGTGACAGTGACAGCCACTGCAGCTTCTGCTTCCTTTTCCTGTGCTTCTTCCGGTGTTTGATACGCACTTAGTTCCTCTGTAAGAAACACCACCTCCTGTTTCCAAGATGGTCTTTTTATACACACCATGCCCTTGATTGTGCTGCTCCCAGTTCCAACCAAACTCAAGGACTCTGGCCCAGCCTCTTCGGAGAGTCTGGAGCTGGTCCTGTATTGAAAGACAGCAGCGGTCAGCAGTGTCTGCTCTTAATGACTGGTTCTGCCTAAGTGTGTGAAGAGGCCTCCTACCCTTAAAATGAGCCTTTCTTTGAAGAACAGCCATAAGTTGCCCTGGCTGGGGAATGTTTGTTTTTACAAACCCTCTTAGCAGCTGCCTTCATGCAACACAACCCTTGGGTAACTGTCAGTTTGCACAAGGAGCCATGTCCTCCCTCTGCTTGTCAAAACAGACCATATGCTATAGAACCCGGCCTGAGATAGAGCCTAGCCCAGCTCCTAAAAGTGTGAGAGCACAACAGGCTCCGTCTGCAGTGGTTTCAGCAGATCTATGCCTGCATCGCGGTTCAAAAGCCACTGAGCTGTTCCGTCAGCCTTGACAGGCATGTTGTGTGCGTTGGAATCTGCCTGCTTGACTTCAATCTGGCACTTCGTTTAGAAAAATGGGGGTTTGATGGTTTGCTTGAGTTGCCTTAGTTGCACTCCCTTAGAACAGGGTCTCGGCTGTAACTCCCCGGCAGGGATCCTGTGCACGGTAGTTGTTTGAAAGGGAAACCTGTTCTGTAACCGGTGCTGTGGGTAGCCGATGGGCAATCAGCCATGGCTCCAGTCTACACTCCCTGTTGTAGGGAGTGAGGTGGATTTAGGGCAGGTGGAGGAGTTACTATTGGCACCACCTCCCATAGCCATCTTTGAAGCCCTTCATAGCTCCTGGTGAAGCTGGCGTGGCTGAGACTGTTGTTTTCCCCAGGTGTGCTGGGTGGTGGCAGGCTCTGGCGTACCTTGGGAGCTCAGAGCTATGTGAGATGTAACCACGAGCTCTGGCAGTGGGTGTTTTGCTTCTCCCCGTGTCCCCGGAGTCCCCGGGGCAATAGCAGGAATGGGAAGGCAGTGACAGTGGCATTACAAGAACACTCTTTGCCAGCTCTGCTCCCTGGCTGGAAGGGGATAGCTTCTGCTGCCCAGAAAAGCATGGAGTCCTTCACCTAGGTTTGTTTCCTTCTTCACTTTTGCTTTTTGCAAAGTCTTTGTTGGCCCACACCATTGCTGTAGCCTTTCTCAGATGGGGAAAGAATGCAGGTACAGCTGTCTACCCTGTGGAGGAAGAGTCGCAGCAGCATGGGGCTCTGGGGCGGGTGAAGCAGGGGCTCAGATGCAGGGGCATCCTGGGGCTGATACAGAAAGGATCTCCAAGGGCTGGAAGGCAGGACTTGGGTGTTAAATTTTGATTGGGAAATGAGGCCTGGTAAGCTAGGGTGCAGCCCTCCACACTACTGCCAGGGGTAGTGGCTTCGGGGGTAGGGGCTGTGGGGCAGAAGTGGGGACTGCAACGCAGCACTGGAAGCCTGGGCCCCATTTTCTGCTTGTAGCAACCCCAGCTCTCTAAGCTGAAGGTCCTTCAGGCATTCACTTTTCCTGTGCTTTCTTGTGATAGCAATGAGAGCAACAGCAGCAGTCAGGGAATCCCGTGCTCTTCCTGTGCAAATGTGGTCTGCTGTTGTGGCAGCAGGTCAGTAACTTCAAGTTTCTGTAAAGAAAACCCTTGGGGCTGGCATCCTGGACACCATTTTTTCCAGCCCACCTACTGTAACCCATGTCTTTCCTCCCCTGGATTGTGGACCGTGTGCTGTGTCTTGCCTGAAAAGGTATTACAGGGTATTATAGGAGCACGTGGGAGGACGTGGGAGAGGAAAAGGATGCCCATCCCTACACAACTCATGCGGCCTGCTTGGTTCATGGAGCAGCACATTTTCTTTTCTGTTGTAAGAAGAAGATCTGAAAGGTTCCTCTGGGGGAAGGAGAGCTGACAACAGGTCATAGGAGAGGCACTAGCTACCTGCTGTGGTGCTAGATCAGTACTGTGCTGAAGCAAAGAATTTAATTCGCTTTGATGACAGCTGCAGTGGAGATTACATCTCTGCCCAGCCAAAGATCGGGACTTGCTTTTTAAGTTGGTATCCCAAACAGCTTCCAGTCTGTGGTCTACACTGAGTCATACAAACCCAGGGGCTAGACAAGTCTCTGTCCTTCCTTAGTGTTGCCACTGAAACCCACAGCACACACTGCTCAGCCCAGCCAGCGTTCTGCAGCCTGCGAAATGAGATGAGCTGACTCACTTGTGCTTATCTGGAGTCACTAGGAGCCACCCTGCAGCTTCAACTGCCCCATACAAGGTGGAAGACAGCTTTAACTGCAGCAGATGAGGCTGGTATGAATGTCCTGCGGGATTGTGCTTGGGCAGCAGGACTTCATCACTGCCTGTCTGGCAGTGGTCTGCAGATGGTGATGTTGGCGTAGGAGACAGGGGCCCCAAAGCAGCCAGACCAGAGATGCCGCTTCTCAAAATGACCAGGGAGGGGGAGAAGTGAAGCTGAATGTAAATGCCACGCACCACACCCACCCACCCAACTCAAAGCAGGTACCCATGGTACCCTCGTTCTCTTGTGTCTGTTTTGAAGGGGAATTCAGGAATCTGGTCTCTACATCCACCCTGTGATGATCAGCTGTGCAATAAAACAAGTGCCTTGTTTCAAAGCCAGATTCTTCCTTGGATCATGCATTGCTGTGCTGTGACGGAGCCTTCCAGGCTGCTCTCTGGTACTTGTGATACTTCTTGTCTACTTTATGAAAGCAGTGGCTTCTCTCCCCCTTTTATCTCCATCCTCATCTGGGATTGTCTATGTATGTCCTGGGCCAATGGAGATGCACGGCTTCCATTAAAAAGAGCCACATTTTTTAGCAAGACCCAACTTCTTACAAAGGTCTTGTTTATCTTGCCTTGCAACGTTTCATTTTCTCATGACGTGTCTTTGTGCTGCAGGTTGCACTGAGTTGCAGCTCAGTGCTCCCAAACATGTGTAAATATCTGAAATAAATTTAAAAGATCAGGTACATGCTGGGAAGACCCTAATTCTCTTGCTGTGAGCCACCTGTGTGTGAGATGTGTGTGAGTCACCTGAGAAAATGGCTCCCTCCTGCTTGTTCCATGGCCTCTACTCGGCTTCAGCAGATCCTCTTGCCTTCGTTTACAACTACGCCGGGGTACATCAGGCCCTGTGGAGTTGTCCATCATCAGGCAGGCACCTATACAGCCTTATGGAGGCTTTTAATGTGTTTGTACTGCTGGGGCATGGGCAGGTGGGGCTGGCAAGGGAGTGAGACCAATACATTTCCCTTTCCTGTTAGACTCAGCCAGTTTCTTATTACAAAAGCTTATAGCTGTTTCTCCCGCAATTCAGTTGGCTCTGAGGAATCAAGGAGAGAACAAGATTTATTACTCCAAAGCAAACCTTTGTCCAGCACCGGGATAGAGTGCAGAGTTCCAGTCAGAAGGCTTCTTTCCACGATGATTTTGTGGGGTTTTCCCCTCCTCCTTTTTCCATCAATAAGATGTGAAGATTGGAGTGTGGCACTGAAACAAGCTCCCAGTACAATGTCTTCCTGGCGAGTGGAGGTTTGGTGTATCTCACTAGGCCTGAAAGCTAGGACAGCCTGAGGTGTGACCTGGGTCTAACAGCACCCGTGCTGCCGTGGCTTGTAACTGCATTCACTGGATGGGTTAGAGCCACCAGAAGTTAGAACCCCAAAATCATGAGTTTAAAAATAAAGATCTCAGGTGCTCTTCTGTTTGCTCCCTTTTTTCTCAGTCTGAGTTTGTACTGAAGGATTTCAAGCCTTTTTTCTGTCACCTGGGCCCAACTCCCTGGTGTCTCCACAAAAACTGAGAGAGGGCCCTTAACTGCGACTTGGGAAAGCATATGTTAAGGGGTTTCCATCTTGGTAAACTGCACATAAGGCACCAGCCCATATGGGTGTTGCAACATCTCATCTTCTGCTATTAGCTGGACTTACTGGTCCTCCTGGCTGCCCCTTCTGCTGGGGGAGGTGACCTGGCAGGGCATGGCAGTGCCCCACATCTTCCCAGGCTTGAGGCAGCACAGCTCAGCAGTCAAAAGCCAGATTTCTTGGGGAACTGGTACTTAAAACTGAGAGGTTTATCTCCCAGACAGTTAACTCTTCTCACCCCTTTTCAGGACAGCCTTGGAACTGGCCTTTTGTTTTCGTTTTTAAATCTGTACACATTTTTTCTTTCTTCTTTTTTTTCCTATTCTTTGTACTTGGAACTGTGCTGACATATCCTGGCAGAGCTAGCATGGTAGTAAACTAGCAAGAAAGGACAGGCTAACTTAGTATCTGTGCCCTCAGCTGGGATGCTTGCTGGGTCTGGGGTTGGATTATTTGTTCACCACACAAACTGTTTAATCACTGTGTCTATTGCACAGTGTGATTTAATGACAAGTTGCTTGGAAATACATAAGAACACCAATGTGACATTAAGGATGATCTGACAAGGGTTTTCTGTAAGTTCTGCAGCCCATGAGAGAGAACTAGGAAATGGCAACAGCTTAAATCTCCTACCTCTGAGTAGGCTGTCACCACTTCTGTCACAGCGCAAGATGTGCCTTAGCTTGAGGAAACACAACCAGCGCGCTGGCTGCCTTGCACTTGTGACGTAAGATTCTGCCTGAGGATCCCGAATCAATACAGGGGGGATTTAAAATAAAAATAATAACATTAAGAATGGTGTGGGACCCCGCCCGCCTCAGGGGCAGTGTTGGCTGTTGGGTGGCACCGGGCGCCCTCCTCGGCCATTTCCACACCAGGAAATGCCCCCGACCTTAAGAGGTTTTTTTCGATATTTTTCCGTTGGGAGTTGTAGATTCGGTGCTTCCCTCGGTAAACTGCATCAGTGTAGGTCACCATGAACCCCGAGATACTCGGCCTAGGATCAGGAGGTTCCGTCTTGTCAGGGGGCTGACAGAAGCAGTGGCAGGGAGAAGTCACTCGGGATCTCTGAAACCACCTTGTTCATAAATTGTGAGTAGCTAATATCAGAACAATCTCCTGTTGGGTGAGTTGCTGCCTCTGAGTTGGGGGAGGGGGGGAAGGAGGAAGCCTGGCTTCCAAAACCAGGGGGTCAGGGAGTGAGTTTTGTCAGGGTCTGTGAGAAGCGAAAGCACAAGCACGAAAGACAGAGCTGCATCTGCTGGTTTGGGGCTGTTGTATTGGAAGCGTCCCACTCTGTACTCGAGCGATCTACATGGGGCAATGTCCCCTGGGAGCAGTAACCGTGCCACAGTCTGTCAGAAGATGTGCTTGCTGCTGTGTGTTCGGATCAGTGGGGTTAGTGCTGATGTCGCGGTCTGGGGACATCCTGATCACTTGTGTGCTTTTGTTTTCCTTCCCCCCTCCCCCGCCCCTCAGAGTCCAAGCCATATTTCCTACTCCTGACCCTGCAGCACTGAAGGATCGGCGTATGGAGAATCTGGTGGCATATGCTCGGAAAGTGGAAGGGGATATGTATGAATCGGCAAACAGCAGGGTGAGATGCCGTCCTCTGTCATCCAGTCGTGTGTGTCTCTGCCTTGATCCCGTAGTGGTTGGGGAGGAAGAGGAGTGAAGGCACAGATGAGAGTCCCAGGCTGAGGAGGCGTGTGTTCAGGGGCTGCTGGATGGGGTCTGGGGACCAGCCAGCTGCAGGCTTCTGCCTGGGTGTGCGGGGAGTCAGGGTGGTGCCGGTCGGGGCGTGCTGTGCCTGACACTTCTCGGGGTTCCCTGAAGGCAGCGTGAAGCTCTGCACTGTGATTCTCCCAAAGAAGTGTTAGACACGAGAAGAGAAGTGCCCGGTGTTGGCCTAATGGTTGCCAGCAGCGCCCCAGGCAGTGCCCCTTTTTGCCCTGCTGTCTGTCCAGCAGCCCCTGCAAAGGGAGAGCCACCCGTACCCAAGCCAAGATGTGTGCGTGGAAGGCTGTTTTCCAAGCTTGGATCACTGGGCCCTGCTGTCTTTCCTTAATGTGTGTGTCATCTCTTTTCCCGATGTGTATTCCTCCCCAACAGGCAGAGTACTATCACTTGCTAGCAGAGAAGATCTATAAGATTCAGAAGGAGTTGGAGGAGAAACGAAGAACCAGGCTGCAGAAGCAAAACATGATCCCAACTGCTCCGGGCATGCCTCAGGCTCCCATGAATCAAGGGCCCAGCATGGGACAGCCCCAGCCAGGGATGTCTGCAAGTAAGAACAGTTGGGTTACTGACTACCTGGTGCAGGGGAATCCTGTACTGTCATGGTCATCATGGTGGTGACCATTTCCCTCTTTTCATTTCACAGTTACCTTTGTAAAATTAGTCTGCCAAAAGTCAAGCAGCACACATGGATTTTTTAATTTATTCTGTTTGCTTGTTGTTTTGCTGAGCTGTTCCATCTTTCATTTTTCAAAGGACACCAGCATAAACATATGACCAAAGGTTACAAGTCTATAAACATTTTTTCTTCAAAATGGCTGCCTTCCCCAGTGGTGAATGAAATTAAATGAAACCCTGCAATGTTTTTTGTTTTCTTACTGTGTCAGCATAGGAAGCAAGAGGAAAAGCATTACTAAAGCCGTGTTCCGTGTTCCACTTCCCAGTGCACTCAAGAATTTGGAAGCTGGTCCTGCAACCAGAATAGCTGCCACTTGGTGCTGGAGGTGAAACTAAGCTCATGGACTGTCAGGATGCTCATGAGCTCTTTGAAATGACAGAGAGTAGAAAGCTAAACAAGGAGGCTCCGTAGGAGCAGCAGATGAATTTATGGATCCTGGGGACCTGGAGCATGAGCTCCCCGCCTCAGAGCGTGGGTCAGGGGACAGTGCCAGCAGACAAGCACAAAAAGGCAGTGTGCCAGCCTCCTAAAGGAAGTTGTGGCAATGAGGGACAGAGCTGGTGCTGAAGTACAAAAAGCTTCCCCAGCAGCACAATTTTGAGCTGAGCGCCTGTGTCCAGCTCTGGGAAAGCAGCCTGGCCTCTGCCCTGCAGGAATAATCCCTCCCATTGCATCCTGGACTCCCTCTGTGCTTTCACTTGACAGCAGCCTTATTAGAACAATCTTTCTAAAATTTTTATTTCAGATGACATCAAAACAGAGACCAGGCCAAGAGCAGCAGTAGGGAAGGAGATGGAAAAGTGAAGTCTATTCTAAGTTTTGGGGTTTGGTTTCTTGGGATTGTCACTGCTGTTATATCCCTAAAGAAAGGAGCTGGCTTTACAAAGATATTACGATTAATGTTACATAACAAAGACTTTTTTATTAAAGAGAAGATAAGTATTCCTTAATCAATTTGAATTTGATTCAAATTAAAATGAACTTATTTACATACTATTATTTATTGAAAAGGTTTATTTAGAGCCGCAATGACAAATGAACAGCCATGGGATGAGGACTGCCATTAAGCCTGTTCTGTGTCAAGGCAGAACCCATTTTTGCTTAAGCTCTCAAGAAGTCTTGAGCCAGCCTGTCTGTGACCTGAAGGAGCTTGTTCAGCTCTGGGAAGGAAGCATGGGATTCACAACAGCAAGAGCTCATAAGGTGTTCCATGAAAGATTATTGCAGTAGAAAGATTTAATGAACCTTTAATTTTGTATCTGTGTCTTTTCTGGAAGCAGCTTTGTTTTCTGTCATGCAGTGCACTGTCTAGCGGTATTTGCAAGGGAATAACAGCCTTTATAATTTATTTCATTATCAGCTACATTATTTAAACACTTTAAAAGCAATTTTCTGTTTCTTAACAGAGCTGGAGGATTGTATGGAAAACCTGAACCTGGAGGACCCCTGACGCTACAGAAATCTGCTGATCAAGTTGCACACAGTAGGCTTTGCAAGCTCCCCGCCACCATCCCTCTGTAATTAGGCTGTGACCCCAGTCGCTACCCAGGATTCTCAGCGTGGTTGACACTGTTAGTGATGCTCCTTTGTGTTCAGAGTGACAGGCTGTAGCCTGGTGTTAGAGCCTTTGGATTGTCTGGAAGAGCAATCCATGTGTACCTGTAACATAGGTAAGCCTTTGGAGTGAACATTTTCCATGCTGCCTTACTTTAGGCTGCAGCTAAGGCACAGATGCAATATGCACCAGAGAGGAACTGTGCATGTGCTTCACATGTTGTTTGTTTAGCTGCTCACTACAAAGTCTGTACAGAGTCGGAACGTTCAGTACGGGGCGGGGGTTGTTGTTTCTTTTTTCTTTTTACAATGCCAACACAACGAAGGTGATAACAGATTAGAAGGAGTAGAATGGGAAATAGTTCACTAACGCCAGGAGACTTACCTTTTGTGTAAAAGAGAATCAAATGCCAGAGACGTATGGAGAGATAACTTGCTTCTTGGCTGTTCTTGACAGCGAGCTGGGATGAAGGATGTTGTTACCAGTATGACTAAGACCACACTACTTTTCCGTGGGGAAAAAAGAGGCCAGTAGGGAGAGAAGGATTTGTACTATGAAGAAGCTATGCTATAAATATGTAAAAATTTTAAAACCAATTGCACAGCAAAGTAAGCACTTCAAGGCCTCTTTTGCATAGGTAATACTTTATTTGCTAAATAAAATATCTATTTACGCATGAAAACTCTGAGGCTGATCCTCTGGGGACATGGAGAGCAGAGGCATTAGCTCCTGTGGGTTACTTCCCATGTGATTCTTGGACACGGCATGGCAGGGTGGAAGTGAACGAGTGAGTTCTCTGTCCTCTGCACCCCGCTTGGCTGGCAGCACTTACCAGCATCCGCCAACGGTTCCCCAGCCTGGTGACACACTGGTTATGTCAGCGGTGTGGGACAGGGACAAAGGCCTTGCTAGCGTGACATCAGGTACCTGCCACGCTGAAGGCATTGCTCTCGCCTAAAACCAAATCCTTACCCACTTAACAAGGTTTTTAGGAAGCCGTGTGCGGCCTCGGTTACGTTTCAGACGCACAACTCCAGCTGTCCATCTCCGTGGGGCTCACGTTGTTCCCGTGCCCACACGCTGATGGTTACAGGACGTCAGATCTGTCCGTTGGGCTGAAGTTTGGGGGGGGGTTGTTGGGTTTTGGTTTTTTTTTTTCCGTTTGTTTTGTTTTGTTGTTTATGCAAGCTTCTCGGACTGAGAGACCTAATCCAGAACTAGGAGAAGGGGGGGGGGGGGGTGTGGACCCGCCAGCTCTCCCGGGCCCGGCCCCTCCGCCGCCCCGGGGTGGGACCGCCGTGAGGCGCGATGGCCGCTCCTCACCGCCGCGGCGGCGGGAAGAGAACTACAGCTCCCGTCGTGCCCCGCCGGGGAGAGAACAAGCTCTTCGCTGATTGGCTTTCTTTTCCCGGCTCCCGCCAATCAGACGCGCCGTTGAAGGGGGGAACGTGCTCCCCGCGCGTGAGGCGGGCTAGCGGCGTCCTGGGAGCCATGGAGCAGGAGCGGGGGGAGGTGAGCGGCGGCGGGCCGGGGGCTCCTCCGGGGCCGGAGGGCAGGCTGTCCGCTCCCGCAGCCGCGGAGCTGCCCGCGGGGTGCCGGGGAAAGCCCTGGGGCACCGGGCCGGGCCGCCCGGGGCCCTGAGGGAGGGCGCGAGGCCCAGGCCGTGTTAGCGCGGTAACGGCTGCGGTCGGGGGGTAACGGCTGCCCGCGGCTGGGAGGGGGCGAGGAGCGCCGGGCCGCCTCCTCCGGGCCGTCGCGCTGTTGTTGTTGCCGGCGTGGCCGCCCGCCCCGCCTCCGGGCTGCCGGGGGTGGTGCTGGAGTGGATGGAGGGTCTGACCCGGGCGGGATGGGCCTCTGCGTCCCGTCGCCTCTCGGAGCAGGTTGCGGGTGGTGCTGTCCCCGCTCGTCAGCCCTGGGAACTTGTAACGTGTCCGCAAGTTTCATTCGCGCCTGATGGAAGAGTAACGACCCAAACATGCTCACTTCCTATGAGCTGAGGGAAGATGCACCCCCAGAAAGAAGCGAGAAAGAGATGAATATGCTTTTTTTTTTTTTTTTTTCTGAGGAGTTCAGGTCTTTCAGATGTCAGGAATGCTGTCTGAGGATGTGGATCTGCAGGAGAGCAAGTCTGTCTTCGGGGTACCTTGGGTCTGTTTTGTGTGAAAGCCAGGGAGGATGTGGGGAGACAGCAGTGAGTGAAGCCTGATCTTCCTGTTCATGTGTCTATAATAATACCCAGAGCCAGGGATCTGAGGGAATTTAGCACTGGAAGGCGATGGACTTGCTGCTGATCTTCTGCTGTTGCCCACTTGGATGAACAATGGTATCGTGGTGCCTCATGTGGCTGTTCTAATCTACCTTTCTGTTCCGTCACTCCCTGTGCTGATGCTGACTTCTTGCTGCTCTTTCATGAGTTGCTAACACCTTTTCCTAGCTTCTTTTGTGCTTATTTGGAGCCCAGTTCAAGATTCTTCTGGTCTGAGAAATAGTCACTGGATATCTGTGCTCTTTCTTCAGTCACTGCCTCTCTGCTCTCTTGCTTTAACAGCAATTACAAAGAGCTAGTAAAGATGTTTAGTTTTGGAGACATCTGGTTGTACAGAAAAACTCTTAACAAACATTCTGTCATCCTGCTGATGCAGCTTCTGATCTGAGGTCAGCTGTGGACTATGCAGTTTCCAAAGAACATGAACATTCCCCAGAGTCAAGTTTGTCCGGCTGACATCCAGGCTGTACTGGTCTTTTGAACTATGGTGGCCAGAGTGTGCAGCTTTGTGCTCTGCACTCAAGTTTGCAGTGACTTTAATGTTGATGGTGTCTGCACTACTGTGCGTTTGTTGGGAGAGAGAGTGCCTGGACGGACACAGTCTTCTCTGTCTTTGTCAGCATAGCAGTGTAGTTCCCTGGATTCTCTCCATGTTCCTCAAACTTCTTTTCTATGTAGCTGCAGCTCTGTGGCCGTTTGTTTGCTCTTGGGAAGCAGAATGCAGCCTGTGAAGTACCTGTAAAGGGACCTATTGTGGGGGTAGTAACTTCCCTGCTAGGGGTTCAGACTCCTGCCTTTGGGGTTGTTATGTGGACTCATTACTCACCTTGAGGCCTCCCCCCCGGTCTAAGAGTCGTGTCCCCCCGTCTCCAGCAATGAAAGCGGTTTTTTGCAGGATGTGGTGTAAAATGTCTATTTTAAAGCAGACTGGCTCTTTTTTCAGTCGGTGTCTACCTTCTGCCACAAGACTTCATCTTTGGAGCGGATGGAGGAGGAGGGTGATGACGATGAGGAGGATGATGAATTGGACATCTTTGGGGGTTATGACAGCTTCCGGAGCTACAACAGTAGCGTGGGCAGTGACAGCAGCTCCTGTCTGGATGAGTCTAGTGATGATGAGGTGGCAGACCGGGAAGCTGGAGAGCTTCCGACTTCTCCTGTGCACCAGCCATCCACAGGCCGGCTCACAGAGGACAGCGGCTCCGAGCCAGGTACTGCACTGCCTGCCTGTTCTACCTAAAGCATGTGCATGATGGAAAGAGCAAGGGCTGGTAGTGGAGCCAAAGAGTATATGACTGCACCTTGAGCATGCTTTGGGAGCTGCACTGGATTGAGACAGCAGCTCCGCCACGTAGCCCAGAAAATGCAATGTGTAATGAGGGTTACCTGGGCTCAGCTCTGTCCTTGTAGTGTATTGACCCTACCAACTGCTCACATTTTTGTGCCTTCCTTCTCTCAGCTGTGTGTGAGATGTGTGGGATTGTGGGCACCAGGGAGGCTTTCTTCTCCAAGACCAAACGTTTCTGCAGCGTCTCTTGCTCCAGAAGCTACTCCTCAAACTCCAAGAAGGCCAGCATCCTGGCCAGGCTGCAGGTGAGTCAAACCCCTCCCTTATTACCTGGGGATGGAGCAGGATGTGCCTGTGTGCAGGGGTAGGCGGTTGCTCTCCAATTAACCATCAGACTGCCATTACCAGTGGCTTGTTCTTCCTACCTGACGTCCACAGAGAATGCATGCCAGCTGAAAGGTGATGCTCCCTAGAAGCTGAGGAAGCACACATTGATATTTTACTTGCTGTTTCTTCTTGTTCCTGTGAGCATTAGTAAAAATTGTAGCAACCTGAAAATAGTCCCAAGGAAGAGATGCATGCCCTGCTGGCCAGTTGCAGGGACTGGCTTCCTCTCCTGTGCCACTGATGTTCCTAATGTTCCTTCTTTTGTAGGGGAAGCCACCAACGAAGAAAGCTAAAGTCCTGCACAAGGCAGCCTGGTCGGCCAAGATTGGAGCCTTCCTCCATTCACAGGGCACGGGGCAGCTGGCAGATGGGACGCTGACAGGCCAGGATGGTGAGTGTAGGAGGCGTGAGGAGATGCAGCTACTGGAGTCACAAAAATGGGGACACCTGGAGGGCTGTAAGCTCTGTGTCTACTCTTCCTCCCCTATGGTACATTGCCTTGTACTGAAACAATGTGTGTGGATTGCTGGTCCCCGTGCACTCGTAGGACTGAGTTTTCCACCAGGGAAAATGTGCTGGAACGCAGAGTCCCTGTGTGCTGGGCCACAATATGGCTGCAAGCTGTAGTCCAGAGGTAATTGAGCACTCTGTGCCTTTTCTATAATCTCACCCAATTTTCTTCTCTTATGTCTGTTTATAGCACTCGTCCTGGGCTTTGACTGGGGAAAGTACCTGCAGGAGCACGGCTTCAAGGCAGCTCCTGTCAGCTGCTTCAAACATGTGAGTTCTTCTTTGCTGTGCCTCGCAGTGCACATGGGACGTGTCATATGCATGGGGCTCTCCTGTACTCCTGTGACAAGTGCTGGGGAGAGACCTGGGGAGCTGGTTATTAAGCCCCAGCTGATGCAAGGAAGGAAGTTGGGGCTTCTCACAGCTAAGAACGGGAGTCCCACAGAGGCACCAGGAATTTTGGGGGAGGAAGCAGACAGGGACTTGGTAGAAGCACTGCTGATGGTGATGGCCCAGTGCTGGCTGGGGACAGAATTAGTTCTGACTTGGGGGGATAGCGGAAAGCTCCCAGTTGCCTTTGCGGTTCTTGTGGGTGAACACAGTCCAGGGTGATGTGCAAGGAAGAATTCGGCTTATGTGGGCCAGGCAGTAGCTGCCCCTTCAGCATGTCTGGTTCCTATCATACTGATTTGCAATCCTTGTGGGCCAAGTAGATGAGGCAGATACATGGAAGAATGGCAGTTCTTAGGTATTATGGCAGCCCCAGCCTCTCTCTGTGTATTAAGACTCACTTGTTTTGTTCCTTTTGAGTTGTGATCTGTGATAATACTAACATTTTATTTTTCTTGAGGATAGGTAAGGAAGACACGGCAGTTTGATGGTTAGGGATTTTGGTGCCATAGAGGAATGGCAGCAGCTACTTTGGGATAATAGGACAGCTGGCAGTGAAATAGTTAAGAGTTGCTATACAATATTCTGCCTTTTGGGATCCTCTGTGAACACCCCAGTGAGATGTTGGGACAGTTCGGTTGCACTTCAAGCTGTTGGCACATATAGGAAGGGTAAGGCATGCAAACCTGGGCCTAAAGTGAAAGGGTAGCTGCCTAAAACATATCTCTGAAAGCTAGAACGAGGGCCTGAGCCCTACTCTAACTGTCAACATCCTTCTCCCAACGTGGCTGCCTCAATCCTTCAGGTGCCGCTCTTTGATCAGTGGGATGATGTGGTGAAAGGTATGAAAGTGGAAGTGCTGAACAGTGATGCCGTGCTCCCCAGCCGCGTGTACTGGATTGCGTCCGTCATCCAGACTGTAGGTATGTCTCCAGTGTAATTTCTGACAGCTGGGGAAGGCTAACCTCTGAGGGAAGATGCTTTAGAGAGCTGAGTATAGCTGGTCAAGCGAAACATCAGCTCTTTGGAGCTCTGCATCTGCTGAGAGATTTTTGAAACAGGAAATACCACGGTGCTGGGGTGGGAGGAAACCAGCATCTGGTTCCTGTTCTCATTGCTGGGCTCTTTGTGAGGGCGGTTCTGCCTCCAGAATGGCTGGAGAAACTCTGGTAACCTATGCAGATCTCTGAAGGCCATGCTGCAGGGACTAAACCTGTGGTGCCCAACAGGGAGACGAGAAGAAATTCTTGCCCTTTAATGCCTTTCTCTGGTTGTCTGCTCTGTCCTGGCAGGGTACAGGGCCCTTCTGCGGTATGAGGGCTTTGAGAATGATGATGGCCATGACTTCTGGTGCAATTTGGGCACAGTGGATATTCACCCCATTGGCTGGTGTGCGATCAACAGCAAAATCCTGGTACCACCACAAAGTGAGTGTGGGGCAAGAGGGGTCAGCACATGCCTGGGCATGGAGGCACATTGGTTTATGCCTAGCACAGTGGGACGGGTGCTCGCACTGTATGTGGGACCACGGCTCCATTTGTGCTCTGCATTATAAGGAACAGTTAGTTCTTTGGGAAGCTGGAGACTGTTTGGACTGCTCCCTCTGCATGTCCCTGTGGTTGACCCTGGGGCTGCTGGATGCAAAGCTGGTGTCAGACCTATGGATAGATGCTAATGCAGGTGGCTCTTCCTCCTTCTGACCTACACAGTGGCTTTGGGGGAACTTTTTGGTCCTACATCCTAGACAGTGTCTCTGGGGAGCACACTGGATCCAGTCACTGCTCAGCTAGCAGTTAGGAAAGGGATGCCAGTTTAGTTGAATTCTGGCACGCTGAGGTTTGCTTGGTATGATGCGCGTGTTTTTGCTCTAATACCACTTGCACCTCCAGATCAGTGGAACTGGGTGTCTACTTGGCCCAGACTGTTCTGTAATGGTGATCTCTTGCAGCCAGTTGTGGGGGCAAGCTTGCAGAACAGGGTCTGCCTGAGAGCAGGTAGAGGATCTGAATGTGAAGAAGGCCTTTTAATGCAGGTGGACTCTCAGAGAGGAAGAAAAGTGTAGGGTGGTGCTGTAATTCCTTCAGTCATAAAGATGTGCTTTTTCCCTGTGTGTATGTAGCTATCCATGCCAAGTACACTGACTGGAGAAGTTACCTCATGAAAAAACTGGTGGGAGCTAGGACCATCCCAGTGGATTTCCACATCAAGGTAAATGTGGGAAGCTGTCATTTTATGTGTGGAAATGAAGCTGAAGCCAAGAGATGTGTGCGCAACACATCTGTTCTGGTTCTGATCTGTGCAACTCGTCTATGTGTCCCTTGAAACCTGGGCAGGACAGGGGCAGTGAGACACCTGTCATGACGCTGTAGGTAATGGCGCAGCCCCTATGCCCTGTCAGCACAACTGTTTCTCCTTTGGGCCATAGATGGGCTTTAAAAGCTGTTGTCATGTCAACCTCTGCTGGAAAATACTAGGGATGAGTTTGCTTTTTTGCTGAAGGGAGAGGCCAATGCAGCTCCAACCTGGCCTTTCCCTGCCCTGTTTCAGTGCTGCAGAATGACTCTGCGAGTCAAAAACTCCTGCCTTCAGTGGTGGTAGCGCGGCAGCCTGCGGGGAGCGAGAAGGGTGCAGGCTTACCTGGAGTGCATGGAAGCAGCTGTGCCATGGCCTTGCCAGCTTTATAGCTCTTGTGGTTGTTTGTGTAGCCTGCGCTGAGATTAGACCTTGTCGGGGACGAGAGACTTTCTTGTTGCTGGCAACTTTGTAAACCACAGATAAAGAAGATGGTCCCAGAGACAGCAGGCAGGAAGGCAGGTGATGGGTTTTCCTGTGTGTGAGGTAATTGGTGACCCAGAGCTGGAGACCTTTACGTAGTTGGTGTTTCCCTTGTCGCTTCTCAGAAAGTTGAGAGGATCTTTGTAGCTGCTTGTTCCTGTGCCACAGCTTGTAGCTGAGAGCTCACCATGGAAGGGAAGTGGTAAAGGGGGAGAGATGCTGTCAGTATCTTTCTACCCACAGCATCTCCGCTCGCACCTAATGAACAGGAGGTGGAAGGGGAAGATTGTCCCTTAAAAGTTCTTCTGGATTCAGGTGTAGGCTAGTTTGGATGTCTGAGTCTGTTTTGAGCTGTGGCTCTTAGTTGCTGCACAGCATTCTGGGATCTCCAGTGCCAAAATGTCAGGTGTTCTATAAACACCTTTGGGTATTTGTGGATGAGTAGGGCTAGGCCATATCAGCAAACTGATGGTTTTAAAAAGAAAAAAAAATCGGAAGGCAGCCAGTGGCTCTTTTCATGTGCCTGTGCCTTTGGGTCAGTCTGCAGAGTAACTCTGGCATTGGAGGTGGCGTTGGCAGATAGATCATCATGTTGCTCAACCTCTGATCAGAGGAAAAAGGGCCTGACCTCTTTTAAAGTCAACTGAAAATCCTGTTGTTTCCAGCCTGGAAACATTTATGGTCTCTTTCATGGCTGAAAAAGGCACGCAGTTCCTCACTCAGTTCCTGCTGAACAGAAGTGACATCTGTTTCTCACACTCCAAACATTCGCACAAGGTGCTGGCTGAGCACAGCTGCTGAGCAGGGGTGGGGGTAGCTGTTACGGGGCCACAGGACAGGGGAGACTTAGGGTGCATGTGCCCAACCACGCTGTCATGTGTGGGGCTGGCAGCTCCCTGTCCCCGTGATGTTCCCTGTCCCATGCATCCCTTCCCAGAGGTGTCTCCCAGTCAGCTTTGGGCAGCGTAGGGAGTTGGCCAGCATGTCTGTGGGGAAGGCTGTTCTCTGAAGTGTTTGGATAAGGAAAACACCAAGTGTAATTGATCTCACCTCCTCTGTTGGTTGTTGCCAGATGGCAGAGAGCATGAAGTACCCGTTCCGGCAGGGCATGCGGGTGGAGGTGGTGGATAAGAACCACGTGTCCCGGACACGCATGGCAGTGGTGGACACGGTGATTGGGGGCAGGCTGAGACTCCTCTATGAGGACGGCGACAGCGATGATGACTTCTGGTGCCACATGTGGAGTCCTCTCATCCATCCTGTGGGCTGGTCACGGAGAGTGGGCCACAGCATGAAGAAGACAGGTAGGGATCAGGCCACCACAAGCATCTTCTGATTTGCTATGAGATGCCTGGGCCCTGCTGTTGACACCAGTCTTGACATGCTGGGAGCCAGGCAGCTGCCTCAGGACCTGACAGATAAGGTCTACGCAGTTGTGTGTCTGCTGCTTTTCCCCCTCATAGATAAAAGCCCAGCGATCTGCTACCACAGGTCGGGACAGGGGGACTGTAGGGTTTCTTACCTGAAGCAGGTAGTCTATCCCCATGGTGTGAGAATGCAGGGTCTGCAACATCACAGGTGTTTCTAGTCTTTTTGAGGAAATTCATGTTGTCTTCTGTAAGACTGGATGCTGTCAGGTTGTGTTTTTTCTGGACTTTACAGAGAAGAATTGATCAGCTTAGACTGGCAGAAAAAACAAGACTCGAGCCTTGCTGATCCTTTTGATTGTGTCTGCCTTCCTTGCTGCCTCTCCCTGGTGATTACAGCTGCATGTAGAGGTGTTATCACTAGCACTCAGAAGAATCATCCATCTGCTTTTGAGCAAGCGCTGCATCACAGCCCATGTTATGGGAAGGTGTAGAGGGACTGACCTGGTTTTTTTATTACGCTTCTCATGGTGTCTGATCTAGCTCTTTTATAGCTGCTGAGCTCTCACCAGATAATTAATAGCCAGTATGTTTTCTTATTGTAGTTGCTGCAGGTTTCTTACCTCTCTTTGTTTCTTCCGTTCCTCACAGAAGAAAAACGCAGTGACATGGCAAACCATCCCACCTTCCGGAAGATTTACTGTGATGCTGTCCCCTATCTGTTTAAGAAGGTAGGATAAGTCTGCCCTTCTGTGTTGGCCACAGCAAAGGAAGCAATGATACCACTTCCTTCCTCGGGTATATAGGCTGCTGCGTGGGTTGGTGAGGATGGCTCGTTTGTCTCTCTTACAGCTATAGGGCAGGAAAGTGTTTGGAGTGTCAAGGCTGTGGTTGGGCAGGGACAGGTCAAAATAGAAAAATGGAAGAACTAAAATACAATGACAGATTAAGGTACTCAATTGAAGGGTGAGCAGTTGCTTGGAACTTTGAGTTGGAGAGGGAAGGTGATTGCATGGGAGAGACCAGTTCAGACAAGGGGCTGGATCATACTGGTAAGGACTGAGATGAGAAGGAGGCATGCTTTGCTGTTGAGCAGTGGCTTAGTGCTGGGCCTGGCTCTCTGACTGACCACAGCCTTGGCAGGAGATTGCTGACACAAATACAGCATTGGTTTGGCTGCCTCTTTGTATTTCTTGTAATTTTTCTTCTTTCCCCTCCCAACTTGGGTTGAGCCAAGTAAAGATGCTCTAATTCTGTTTGCACTTGGTGTGGATGGTGTTGGGATGGGGCTGTCCTGTACCCCTGCCAGCACATGGTATACCAGAGTTTCCCTTAGGTACGAGCTGTCTATGCTGAAGGTGGATGGTTTGAGGAAGGTATGAAACTGGAGGCCATTGACCCCCTGAATCTGGGCAACATTTGTGTGGCCACTGTGTGCAAGGTAAGTTCAATGGGCAGGAGGGGGTCTGCTCTGTTTACTTGAGATAAACCAGCCTCTCCTTGGGTCTTTGCAAATTAATAAGACTGGGTAGGATTTTGCATGAGGGAGAGGAGAGGCCTGTCAAGAGAGGTAGGCAGCTGGTGTGTGGAGGGAATTGGGGCATTACCTCAGAAGTCTGAGAAGCCGATGAGACCAGCAGTTGTCCACGCATGCCTAAGTGGACAGCATGACGATGAGTGTGCTTGGTCTGCAAGCTAACTGTCCAGTGTGTGTGACTGGCAGCCACCCTTCCTTCACTCTGGGGCATGTAGTAGGGAAGATTTGTTCTCCAGTTCTTGGAGTACATAAAGACAGGCCTCTGTAGTGCTGCCTTGAGGGGAGAAAGAAGGGAAGAGTTGTGGGGTGACCTCTGTGTGGGGAATGGGGTGTATCTGTATGGGCAGCATTCACTGGTGTAGGAAGCTGAGGAGGGATGTGGCTCCTGCAGTCTCTCTTGATGAGGTGGTAGTGAGCTCTACTCCTGTGCTAGTGTTGGGAACTGAATTGCTTGGTCGGGTTTCCTCAGTGAGGTGTGTTGCATGTCCTAAAGCATAGCATCGACTTGGGCTTTTCTTGCTCCCTCAAGAAGCTGTTTGCCCTCATAGAACCCAAGCAGAGGAGTTTGACACTGGGGGTTTGGCAGGGGGATGCTACAAAAGCTCTTTGTGTCTGAAAAATATTCCCTTCAGCCATTGCTTAGAAGTGTGAAGAGGTTGGGGCAGATGTGCCTACCACATTTGGTAGGCACCAATTACCAGTGGGTGACAGGATGGGACAAGTCTTGTTGCTGTTCAGGAAGTGTCAAGTCTGAAGATGGCGCCCTTCCCTTCTGCCCAGTAACAAATTCATGACATGGCTGGTGTAGAGGGTCTCTGGGCTGCCAATAAAGTGTGTTTCTGAGGGAGAATGTTGCTCCTGACCATTTATGGCTGAGTCCTTTTCACAAGGCTATTAGTGTTGGTCCCGGTCCTGCAGAAATTGCTGCTTTAGGGATTAGCTTGTGTTGACTAACGTATCAGGAGAAGTTACTGCATGCGCTGGAGCATATAACATCGCATTTTACTACCTAGTGGCAGTTGTAATCCATCTGTGGGGACTCCTGGGAGGATCCTTTGAGAGGAGAGGCTTTAGAGCAAGCGAAGCTCTACACTCACGCCCTTCACTCCCATCTCAGGTCCTCTTGGACGGGTATCTCATGATCAGCATTGATGGATCCACATCTGCTGATGGCTCTGACTGGTTCTGCTATCATGCCTCCTCGCACGCCATCTTCCCCGTCAACTTCTGTCAGAAGAACAACATTGATCTGACCCCTCCAAAAGGTGAGGTTTGGACTCTGCCCTGTGGTACAAACCTGCATGCAGAATCTGCTGGGCTGTGCTTTTCTGAGAGGTGTCAGGTTCAGATGAATCATAACCAGAAGGTCTCAGTCTGCCTGTTTTTCAGGGAGGTAGGACTGGTTCAGAGAGCCAGTCCATTTGAGCTCTGCCCATATACTAAGTCTTGGTACTTCATGGAAGGAAGTAACATCTCCAGAGGGCATTAATGGCGTGGTGGTTAGCTCCTGGTGGATCAGTGGGAGAGGTGTACAATCCCCAAACTGAACAGAATCAAAGGTTTAAAGGACTAGGAGGGTGGGAAGGGATAAGCAGAGCTACTGCTGCATGGCTCAGTACTTAAGTGGCAGGAGTCACCTCTATTCTTGTATTAATAAAACTGAGACCAATATTTCTGCAAAATTCTGAGAGGCAATCACCCTAGGAGTGCTTTTACTGCATCATCTGGCCATACCCAAAAAGGCCTGCTCTGAATTCCTGTGTTGCAGCACTTTTGTGCAGTGCTGTTCTGTCTTCTCTTGCTGTTCGTGCTGGTGGGAGAAAGATTGGTCTTAGTGGTGTGTTTTGAACATACTTCTGCCTGCCTGCTGCTTCTCCTCACCTTTCTCTGTGCTCTGAATATGTGACTGACACAGGTGTTCAGAATTGCAGCTTGCACTTTTCTGTATTTGCCCAATGCTGGACTGCCGTGGGATCTGTCCAAGATCAGGCTGCGTGTGCTAGTTAAAGAAACTGCTTTGCAACCAGTTGCTATGCCTCCTTCCTGCCTGTTCTGCCTCTTTTTCCAGCTGGTCTGCCCAGTGACTGCCTTTATCCCGCTGACCATTTCTTCCTGCTGCAGGGCAAGATGGACAGACCTTCAACTGGGAAAGTTACCTGGAAAAGACTAAATCAAGACCTGTTCCAGCACGGCTCTTCAACACAGTGAGTGCTGCCAGGAAGAAGAGATGTGTAGGGGTGCTTGCAGTCAGCAGGGAGAAGCACAAGATCTCTGGCTGTCACAGAATGGTTAAGTGGAAGGGGCCCCTGGATGTCATCTTGTCCAACACCCCTGCTCAGGCAGGATCACCTAGAGCTGGTTGCCCAGGACCATGTCTAGATGGCTTTTGAATATCTCCATGGATGAAGATTCCACCACCTCACTGGGCAACCTGTGCCAGTGCTCAGTCACCCTCACAGTAAAAAAGTGTTTCCTGATGTTCAGAGGGAACCTCCTGTGTTTCAGTTTGTGCCCATTGCCTCTGGTCCTGTCCCTGGGCACCACTGAGAAGAGCCTGGCTCCATCTTTGTACCCTCCCTTCAGATATTCACATACATTGATAAGATCCCCCTGTGCCTTCTCTGCTCCAGGCTGAACAGTTCCAGCTCTCTCAGCCTCTCCTCGTATAAAAGAAGCTCTAGTCCCCTCATCATCTTTGTGACCCTTTGCTGGACTCTCTTATACTGGGGGGTCCAGACCTAGACACAGCACTCCAGATGTGGCCTTTCCAGTGCTGAGTAGAGAGGAAGGATCAACTCCCATGATCTGCTGGCAACATTTCTCTTAATGCAGCTGAGGATACCATTAGCCACCTTTGTCCCAAGGGCACAGTGCTGGCTCACATTCAACTTGGTGTCCACCAGGACCTCCAGGTCCTTTTCTGCCGAGCTGCTTTCCATCCACTCTGCCCCAGCATGTGCTGGTGCCTGGGGGAGGACCTGCGTGCAGGACTTCCTTTTGTTGAACTGCATGAGGTCACACCATTTCTTCAGCTTGCCAAGGTCCCTCTGGATGGCAGCACAACCCTCTAGTATATCAGTCTCTCCTCCCAGTTTTGTATCTAGCAAACTTGCTGAGTTTGACATGGCACTCTGTCATGTCATCCAGATAATTAATGAAGACATTGAACAGGATTGGACACGGTATTGACCCCAGGGGTACACTGCTGATTACTGGCCTCCAACTAGACTTCATGCCACTAATCACCACCCTCTGGGCCCACCCAGCCACTCAGCCAGTTTTCAGTCTACCTCACTGTCTCCTCACCCAGGCCATACTTCCATTGGCTTCTCTATGAGGATCTTATGGGAGATAGTGTCAAAAGCCTAAGTCAGAGTTGACAATATCCAGTGTCTCTACTGGGCTGCTCTTTGCTGCCAGTCAACACTTCTAAGGAGAGCCCAAGGCACGGAAGTGTGCTCTCCAAGTAAAGCCCCTGTTTGGCTGGTCAGGACCAGCAGTGTCATGCCTTTGTGGATGTAATGATATCTTGGTCCCTCTGAGTGTGACCTGTGATTCTCTAGTGTTTCCAGGAGCTCCAGGCTCCTGGCGGGTTCTGCACTGCTTATTGCCTGTGGGCATGTGGCTGGTGCTTGGGTGGTGGGTGTCTGCTTTGCATCAGCAAAACTGCTGCAGCACCTGGGCCTGTCCTGATCTTTCCGATTTCCAAGGGCTATCTCGGGCTAATGGGCTTGATCAGGTGTCCCTTAACTGCTGCCTGCTGCTCCCCCAAGGTCAGGATCTTGTTTCTAAAGGCTGGGCTGAGATTCAGTAAGGACACAGCTGGCCTTGGATCTATTCACATGTGCCCCCTTCTGTTACGTGACCGGTTGGTTCTGTTGCATGACTATGGGCTTGTTCTCTCTGCTTGCTTTAAGCTGGAGGCAAGCCTGTAGCTGTTGCAGGCTGCATGGCTGGCTGTGGGTTTGGACTGGGTGCAATGGTCTTGGGTTTTCTTTTTTCATTTTTTTTCTGCTCCCAGGACTGCCCAAACCACGGCTTCAAGGCAGGCATGAAGGTGGAAGCAGTGGACCTGATGGAGCCCCGGCTCATCTGCGTGGCCACAGTGAAGCGTGTGGTCCACCGTCTCCTTAGCATCCATTTTGATGGCTGGGACAACGAGTATGACCAGTGGGTGGACTGCGAGTCTCCAGACATTTATCCTGTGGGGTGGTGCGAGCTGACAGGCTACCAGCTTCAACCACCTGTTGTTCCAGGTGAGTGAAGATTTGACTCTGGTTTCTAATGCTAGAGGCAAAGGTTTCCTTCCTCCTGCTCTGTGAGTGGCTCCTCCTTTTGGGGCCTTGTAGGGAGGAGAAAATTGCCTCCTTGATTTGCGCTGGCTACCATAAGTCTTCCTCTGCTGCCACACATTCTAGCAGCTGGCAAAGGGAAGAGTCTGTGGTGGGGAGAAAACAGCCTGAGATTTGAGGTTGGCTCTGTTTTCCCCTCTGTTCCCCCACCTGCACACCAACAGAGAATTGCTCCTGATGAAGTCGGGTAGAGTTCCAGGTGGTCCTATCCCTGCACAGCTCCCTTTTACTAAGCGTACCTACAACCTCAGCCAGGTAGCAGGGGGAGCTCCGCCCCTGCTCCCTTTTTCTCATCAATTCTCTGACTCTGTCTGTAAAAGGCAAGAGCATCCCTCTCAAGAGTTTATTCCTTCCCTTGTCGCAGGGAGGCCACTGCCTCACCTTTGCAGATGTTTCCTTCTCGTCCCAAGCTACAAATCTTGTTTCTTTACTGCCCCTGCCAAATCTCTACTGAGCCTCTCTCCCCTATGCTGCCCCAGCCTGCCACCCTGGACCCTCGCCTGGAAGCACAGACAGCAACTGCGCTAGAGCCTTGCTTTCCCCTCGGCTGGTTGTCTTGGGAAGAGGGCGTTGGCTCGGGGGGACGGGTATATCTTGTTTCTCGCTTATGTCACTTCATCCCAGTTACCTACTGGTTATGGGACTTGGCTTTCGTTTCCCTCTCGTCTCCATGACAGAGCCCACAACTCCAGTGAAGGCCAAGGAGGTGCCCAAGAAGAAGAAGAAACCCTATGGAAAGAAGAGTGAGTGATGTTTGATTAGTGCCCTCCCGCTCGCTCGCAGGCTGGGCCCAGTTAGAGGAACCCTGTCCATGTCCCATCAGAGCAGGAGAGAGAGGCCTTGTCTTGCTGTGGATGCCCTCAGTCAGCTGTGGGTTGAACAACACAGCTTCATCCTTCTTAACTGCCCCCATTGCCTAAGAAAGCAGAGAGCTGTGTGTGTGGGAAGGATCTGTTCTGCAGTCTGTTTTCTGTTGGCCGAGGTATAGATGGTGCTTGCTTCCAGGCGTGAGGTTGTGCTGCTTTCCCCACTGTGTCCGTGGTCGGAGGGAGATTGTCTGCTGCAGCTGGAGGGTAGCTGGAGAGCAACTCTGCCTGCTTTGTGCTGAGAGAAAGAAGGCCTTAAGATGGCTGAAGAGGCCAGTAGTGGGGCTAGACTATGTTATTGTTTCATCTTGTCGTTGTTGTCGTCATTGTTGCAGTAGCTGTGGCAAATCATGTGTAGAAAGGCAAGAAATTCCTTCCTTGGGGGGTGGAGAGGAAAGGACCTCTAAAGAATATAAAGGTGTTCAACCTAAATAAGAACGTCAGCTAAAAATGAAAACATTAATGCTACAGTGTCTATGCCTTGGAGCCACCATGCCCATTGCCTAGGACTAGACCCAGACAGGTAAGCAAAGCTGACTCTAGCCTGATTCCAACAGGACCCGCTCCTCGGAAGTTAAGCACACGCTGAAGTGCCTTGCCTTTAATGAAGGAGAACACGGAGGAGCATATTTTGAGATGATGACTGTAGAGTTTTTCTCCAGTAGGCCATTTCTGTCGAGTAACCAGTTGGCAGCTAATGACTGTGTAGCTTGCTGGTCAGTTGTGCTGGTCCCTGGCCTGTGGTTTCTCAGTGGAGCAGGGTTGCTGATTTTCCAGGGGAAAAGAAACATGCTTTTCCCCATGCTCTGTTATCTCTTTGTTAAGGAAAAAAGTTACCTGCCAAAACCCGCAACATCAAGCAGACTGTCAAGAAGCCTTCCACCCCGAAGACAAAACGAGAAGCAAAAGCTGCCAGCAAGGCTTTGCCAGAGCTGCCACCTGATGAGAGTAAGGGAGTGAGTTACTCTACCCAGCAGCCACACGCAACTCTCTCGTGTACGCCCTGCATGCCACTGGCTCTCACAAGACCGGTGCTGCCTCTTGGCCGCTAAGTCATGGGTGCCCCCAGGCAGGGAAAGGCTGTACATGACAAATGTCCTTCCCCACTCCTCCAGAGACAGAGTGTGGAAGAAAGCCTTTGCTGGCTTTCCCTGGGAAGTTTTGCGTCCTGAGGAGGTTTGGTGACAGCAGTATAGCTGGATATATTGATACTGCTGATACCTGCTGAGGGCCTGGCTGCCCTGCTGAGCAGTCCGGTTGCGTGAGGTCAGTTAGGGAGGATGGTCAAGACAGACATGTCAAAAGTATGCTGTCGCATCCCAGTCCCCGTAAGGGCTGTCGCAGCATGTGAACACAGTCCATCGTGCTGAGCACCAAGAGATGTGGTGACCAGAATTGCATCTGGGTCACCTGCCAGCCCTAGTGGGTGTTGGGGAAGAGGGTGAGCGAGGCGCTTTGTGCACACGGGGATGGAGCCTCATGAAGGTCCCCGTTGCTCACAAAGGTTTAATTTCCCCTGTGCGGACCCAGGCGGGTAGAGAATAGACCACACTGCCTTTTCCTCCCTCAGCCCTAGAATTTGTTCTTGGGAGCAGGCAGCTGAATGCTGCCAGGGTTTAGTCCCGTTGTGACTGCTGCTGTGACCATGGATGGATTTGTGCCAGCAAGACAGGGCTGCCTGTGGTCAGGGACCCTCAAGAAGTGGGCTGGAAACCTGGGACATTTTGAGTATCTGCATAAACAGAGCTGTGTCTGGAGTGCTGCAGGTAGAGCAAGGGTTGATTTTACTTATTTATTTTTCCCTCTCTCTTTCTGTCTCTTGCTAGTCATTGCTGTGCAGGTAAAGGAAGAAACCATCGACCCCTCGGTAGTAGACTTTGGAGCCACAGAGCTTCCTGTTCCTGTCAGCAGCATAAAGCAGGAGGTCACAGACTGATCCTGGAGTATCCCCCAGCTGCCCACAGCAGCCTGCACTTCACCTTTCGGCTCTTTGGCGAAGGTTCTGGCAAAGGGAAGCAAAAGACTTTTGAGCCTTCCCTTTTTGAGGCAGGCTACCCTGCAACATCACAACTCTGCTTTCCTGGTGTGCAAGAAAATTTCCCCCAGACTTGTAATTTTAAGCCCTGGGAAACAGACTCCAGAAAGGCCGCAGGCGTGCTGAGGAGCATGACCGGGGTGGTTGCTGGGGTTGTGTGTGCCTGGCTTTGAGGGCACCTTTCCAAGCAGGAGCTACCAATGGGGAAGGAGGCTGCCAGAGCACGAAGGGGCAGTTTGGGTTCTCAGCCGTGGCTGCAGGTGGCGAGCTGCAGTCTGAGATGATGTGTGCAGGTCACATGCCTCAGGAAATCGGCTGCCCTCGGAGGACATCTGGTGCTGTGTGCTCCCTGCTCAAGGCTCTGCAACCCCTGAGAAAGTCAGGACAGGAAGAGTGGAAAGGGTGGGGGGGAAGGGGGAAGGGATGATGATGCCTCTTGAGGGAGCCAGAGACCTTTTTGAGTGTCATCATTTCTTGCTTTTGAACCCAGAACTGCAGACGACATGGTGCACAGTTCAATTTTTTAATTTTTTTAGCAGTCCTACTGTAAATTTGCTCTACGATCTGTACCCTAATGCCCTGTGAATTAAACTTGAGGAAAAGGCCAAAGGCTTGTGTATTGTTTTCCGGGTCACCAAAACATGAGGGTTAGGCAAGATGGGGAGGAGAAAAGGGCTGTAAGTGGGTGGGTGTAAGTAAACAGTGTTTTGTTCTGTTTGGGGATTTTTTATTTTTGAGGTGTGCAACAGGCTTTTCCTGTGCACTTGTCCCTGTCTGTTTGCCAGTTCTGCTGAATATCACAAGGATGCAATAGATAACTTAAGGCAGAGAATACTATTTTCCATTTTAGAGCAAACCTGTAACATTCCTCTCTTTCCCCAGACTGGCCATCAAAATTCAGGACAGAAATCAGAAAGGTCAGTCAGTGTGGCAACAGTGATGAAAAACAGTTTTAAAACTCCTGTAGCAAGTTCCTGTGAACTTTTCTGCAGGTGAGAAAGTGCCTTGCCTGTCAGTGCCACGGCAGGGCCTGGCTGGCTTTAGGGCAAGTGCCTTTTCAAACCCTAGAGGGACATGGTGGCTGCCCAGGACACTGCCTTGGCCACAAAATGGCTGCCTTGGCCACAAAATGGCTGCCTTGGCCATGCTTCCCTCAAGTTTCCAGGCGAGAGCTTGTGATGCCAAAATAGTTCCTGCTTTGCACAGCAGTTCATGACAAAAAAAAAAAAAAAAAGTTGGCAAGCTAACTGTCTAGAAAACCCAGGGTAGAGACAGGGAGTAATTAACACAGTCTTCCTCTTTTCCCTTCTAAAGAAGCAAGTGGAACCCTTAACTGGAGAGGGAAGAAAAGGCTGTGGGGAAGCAATGAAACACAAGTGGAAAAAGTGTGGAGGGTCTGTGTCAAACCGGGCACGAGAGCTATCCCACCTCAGCCCATCCCTAACTGACCCCCTGGGGGGGCCCTGGGCTCCTGGGGAAACCATGAAGGTGTGAGCATGGCGGGGGGGTGGATTTTTAATTGAAGGCATGTAATGGGGCTTCCCTGGCCCTGCCTGCTTGCCTGATCTGGCAACTCTGCCTAGCACCCACTTGCAATAGATGCTTTAATGTGGGAGGATCTCATTGCAGGGCAAAGCCATTGCGTTTTTTTCTTCTCCCTCTTGCGCCGCCATCTTCCCCCAGCCTTGTCAAACAGCCGGGCTTGTAGGGCCACCTCTTTTTATAGGATGGTGATTTCCAAAGGCCTTTGGCTTTCTTCCTCTTGTTTTTTGCTCTAACAGTTCCATGCCCACATAGTTGTTTAACAGCTAGAAGTGTTTACCTTTTAAAGCCTTTCCAATTTGAACAAATTTCTAACTTTAAAAAGAAGAATCACCCTGTGTTCCCCCTGGGGTTGGGGGGGGTCCCAACCTCGGCTGCCATGGGGAAAAGGTATGTCACTTACGAATGGGATGTGGGAACCACCGATCAAATTTTGCAGGAAATAGAAAGCTTTGGATCTGCTTATGTTTTAATTCTGAGGAGCTGCTGGGAATTCAGGCAATGTTTTCACTGATGGTAATTTTTAAGTTTTCTGCTCTAAGATTTGAGTCAGTGCAGGATCTTGCATTAGTGCTGTTTGCAGTCCTGCTCAGGGCTCTTTAATTGTTTCCGAAGCTGTGAAAGCACAGCGCTCTTAAAAACAAAAACAAACTTGTGGATTCCAGCTTTTCTGCTTGGCTGAAGGGAACCTTGGGAAGCAAAAGCAAGTATTTGGCTTTGTTGTTCAAGTCATCAAAGTGCATTGCAAACACTACGGAAGCTTTTTGCACTAGTTCTTTCCAGGGTAATGTGCTTCAGTATCCTGCAAAAACAAACCCCGCATCTTTGGCAAATTGGCATCGCTCCAGTGGCACCAGGCTCTCTCATTTGTGCAATATCCATCTTGCTGCAGTGGGGACAAATCCAGCAAAACTGCTCTCACCAGACTGTAGGTACAGCCTGGTTGCATCCTGCGCATGTTTCCTAAGCTCTGCTCTTCTTGAAGCCTCTGACCGGTGATTTTCCCGATCTCTTTTTCTTGCTGGGCTTGCTTGCAGCCTTGGTCTTGTCAGGACTGGCTCCCCCTGCCTTGCCTCGGCCCCAGCCACGGCAGGTTTGGAAAGTGGTGGAAAGCTTCACCTTCAGCCCCCGGACTTCTGCAGGGGACGCACAGGTGGCCCCTACGCGGAGGTTGAGTTTGTCGATCCACCTGGAAACGTGACAGGAGATCAGGGAAAGGAATGGGATGGGGCGAAGGGAGAGGTGAAATTCCATGCCCATGGATGGGCGTGGGTTGCTTCAGAGCCAGGCCAGGTTGCTCAGGGCCTCGCCTGGGGGAAGCTGTGAATATCTGAGTATCTGCCCACCCCAGCTTGTGGCTGCTTTCCCTACACCAGGAAAGCCCAGGCTACCTCCATCCTTGCACATAGGCATGTGCTCCATCTCGCCACCATGGGAGAAGACACGAAATGAAGACTGTGCCTCTGTGTCATGGTTTTAGCTGGGATAGTTGATTTTTCTTCACTGTAGCTAGCATAGTGCTGTGTTTTAGACTTGGTATGTAAATAATGTTGATAACACCCTGGTGTTTTAGTTGTTGCTGGGTAGTGTTTACACTAGTCAAGGACTTTCTAGCTTCCCATGCTCTGCCAGGTGCACAAGAAGCCGGGAGGGGAGGGGATACAACCAGGAGAGCTGATTCGAATTGGCCAAAGGGTATTCCATATCATGTGACGTCATGCCCAGTATATTAACTGGGGGAAATTGGCTGGGGGAGGCAGCGATCGCGGCTCGGGGACCGGCAGCGTCGGTCGGCGGGTGGTGAGCGGTTGCAGCACTTGTTGTTCAGTTTTGGTTTTGTTTTTTTTTTCTTTCCCTCTCCTTCTAGTGTTTCCTCTCTCTCTCGCTCATTATTTTCCTTTTCATTATATTAGTATTATTGCTGTTTTATTCTAATTATTAAACTGTTCTTATCTCAACCCACGAGTTTTCTTACTTTGGCCCTTCCGATTCTCTCCCCCATCCCACAAGGGTGGGGGAGTGAGCGAGCGGCTGTGTGGTGCTTAGTTGCTGACCGGGGCTAAACCACAACACTCTGGCACAGCAGGATCCGGCTGCCCCTGGCTTGTCCCTCAGGGCTGTGCCCCCCCACGTCGTGGCACTCACCTGCGCAGGGGAAGGAGCTGGCAGTCGCAGTGGAAAGGCACATCCCTCAGGTTGAGGATCTCCAGCCCTGTGAAGTTGCTCATGTCAGGGATGTTGCTCATTTTGTTGCTCTCTAGGTAGAGACTTCTGATCTTGGGACCAAGGCCAGCAAAGGCACCGGGGGAAATCTGCAATAGAGCAAGGGTGAGTCAACAGGGTCCTGAGGGAAGCAGGGGAGCAAATCCCTGCCCCTGCACTGCTAATCAGCCTGAGGGGCTGAGAGAGCCTGTCCTGAACCTGTCAGCCCTGTTTTAAACAGCAGCACATGTGCTCAGGGACTGTTAATTAACTCAACCAGTTTCAGTCACTTTTTGGGACTCACTAGACCCTGCTCAGTCTTTCTGGAAAGAAGGTGACACACAGGAGGTCTTAGAGCGATCCCTGGGTGCTGTTAAAGGTCGATGGTCCTTATGAGAGTGGCACTAACACTACTTTCTTTAGGGGATGGAGAAACTCAGGGTAATAGTGGTGAAAAGTCCCACAGGACAGCTTGTAGTAAGAGCAGGAGAAATAGAGCCAGAACTGGGGAAATGGGGTGGTTTGGGGAATGGTCTAGACCCCACTGAAACTGGGTGTCTTTAAGGACTGGGGGAGCGAGCCTGTCCTGGGGGAGCTGGGGGGATACACTGGAGTGAGACAACACTCCAGCCAAGCTCAAGGAAGCCTCTCCTCCTGGCAAGGCTATGGAGCATCTCCTGAAGCCTTGGGACTTCAGGGATATCCGTTCAGATGCCCCTGTTGGGGCCACCAGCCCTGGGCACTGGAATAAGATGGGACCTATGGCTGTGCCCTATGGTGCCCCTGCCCCTCAGGGGTCCCCACCTACGCGCACCTGCTTCAGGCCCATGTTGTCCAGGTAGAGGTGCTGCAGGCTGGAGGCCACCGGCAGGAAGGCGCTGTCCCCCATGCGCTTGATGGGGTTTCGGGACAGCTTCAGCTCGCTCAGGGCAGGCAGACCCCACAGGGCTGCCGTGGGCACGTCCACCAGGCGGTTTCCCTCCAGGTGCAGCTTCTCCAGCATCTTGGCAGGAGCCAGGGCGGCGGGGGCGATGTGCTCGATGGCGTTCCCGGCGAGGTAGAGCCAGCGCAGCCCCCCAGCCCCGGCCAGGTCGCCCTCTGCCAGCTCCCTGATGGCGTTGTGCTGCAGGTGGAGGGAAATGAGGTTGGGCAGGAACTGGAAGGCACCCGCAGGCAGGTGAGTGAAGGCATTGCGGTCCAGGTCAAGGTAGGCCAGCCGTGGGGCCCCCTTGAAGGCAGTGGCCACCAAGGTGGAGAGGTGGTTGTCGGTGAGGTAGAGGTAGACCAGGCTCTCCAGCCCCCGCAGTGCCCCAGGGTGCAGCGCCTCAATGCTGCAGCTCTGCAGGTGGAGGGACACCAGCTCCTTCAGGCCGGGGAAGGCATACGGCGGCACCGTCCCAAAGGCATTTCGGCGCAAGTCGAGGAGGCGGGTGTCCCCGGGGAAGCCCCGGGGGATCTCCCGCAGGGCCCTGTTCTCGCAGGACCCATGCCGGAAATCGGGGGAGCAGGTGCACCCCTGGGGGCACTGCCCGCTGCTGGCCACCCTCGGCTGCTCTGGTGGTGTGGCAGGGCTGGGAGGCAGCTGGGGGTGGCCACATCTCATCTCGGGGGGCCTCAGGGAGTCAAGAGGCCGGCCACGGAGGGCGGGGGGCATGGCGCAGGCCCCCTCCACCTGTACCCGTGCCCTCACCAGCCAGTCATGGAAGGGGCGCAGGAGGCAGGAGCAGAGCAAGGGGTTCCCAGCCAGGCTGACTGTCACCAGCCTCCTGGCCCCGGCCAGGGGCAGCAGCCCCTGCAGCTGGTTTTTGCTGAGGTCCAGCGTGCGCAGCTGGGGGCTGTGGGTGAACGCATTGGGCGCCACATCCTGGAGGGCAGCGTGGTCCAGGAAGAGGTGCTTCAGGGAAGCCATGGCCAGGGCTTCCTCAGCCACGTAGGTGATGGGGTTGTGGCCCAGGTCCAGCCAGGTGGCCCTGTCCAGCCTGGCCAGGGCCTCACTGGGCAGCGCCTGCAGCTCATTGTGGTCCAGGCTCAGCCTGCGCAGGGTGGGCAGGGCAGCAAAGGCCTCGCTGCCCAGCACATGGAGGGCATTGTGGGACAGCCGGAGCCACCTGAGGACCTGCAGACCCTGGAAAACCATGTCTGGGAGGTAGACCAAGGCATTCGCCCTCAGGTCGAGGACAGTGAGGGACCCCAGATGGCCAAAAGCACCTGGCTGGATCTCCTCAATGCGGTTCCCCTCCAGGATAAGCTGCTGGAGGGAGGACAACCCGTCCAGGGACTCCTGGTAGAGGAGGGCTATGCCGTTGGAGGCCAGGTTGAGGTAGACAAGCCTCCCAAGCCCCCGGAAAGCCCCTTCCTCCAGCTTTTCCACCTTGCAGCGCTGCAGATCCAAGTGTGTGAGGTACGGCATGGTGAGGAAGGCTCCCACTGGGATGACCGTGAAGCTGTTGCCTTGAAGGTCCAGTTTTTTGGTGAGCTGTCAGTCACACAAATAAATGCTGAGTTACCCCAGGGCTGCCATCCCCACCTCCTCTTCCCCCTGCCACCTGCCCGTCCCTTCACCCACCTGCGGGATAGTGCTGGGGACGGCCGTCAGGTTCCCATTGAGGCAGAGGACGTGGGCACGGAGGTTGTCGCAGACACAGGGCAGGGGACAGCGGGCAGCAGCCATCCCACACAGTGCCAGGGCCACCACAAGCAGGAGGAGCACGCAGCACAGCCTCATGGTGGAGAGCACCTGTGGCCAGGGAGAGATGGCAGTGAGGCCAGGAGGGGGGCCAGGCACCCATGCATCCCCAACCAGCTACGCCTACCAGCACTGGGTGCCATGGGGGCCGTTGCTGTGACCTAGTGGGGCAGGTCTCACCATCTCTTGCTCTCGCAATGTGATTTTACAGGTTATAAATAAGGAAGAGAGTGGAAGAAAGAGAAAAGAAATAGGTAAAATGAAAAGTGAAGGTCACAGATAGCAGGTCACCACTTGGAAAGAGCTTTTACCCTGGTTATCTAAACTCCCTGTGGGAGGTTTGGGAAGACCTGCAAGAGGCTTGAGGGCCTTGGCAGGAGCACAGGATCACACATATGCGGAACTGGCTTGGAGCAGCTAACACCCTCTTTTTCTTCTTATATCACTAGCATAAAATTGTCTTGATCTATACAGAGACTCAATATTCCTCCTACAACCGAGGCCTGTTTTTCTGTAAGATAGCAGGTATAGCTATCCAGGGGATGTGATCATGCTGGCTTTCTGAGCTGCCACATTTCTTTTAATTGCAAATGTCCCATCTCTGCCACCCTGGTCATCTCCCAGCTCTGTGCTTCCCACCCTGCATTCTGCTTCAGAAGTGACAGGTACTGAAGCACAGCTCCTCCTGGCACCTCGACTGCCAGTGCTGGGCTGGATGTTCAAAGGGAGGGTCCCCTCTACACATCATGTGAGTGATGCTACATGGAGTAAATGGGTCACACTGATCACCCAACGGGCTTGAATAGGAAACCCCAGTCGCCCAGGAATCTTGGAAGTGATCATGGACTGGCCAGAAGGCAAAGATTGTGGAATATCGCCGGAGGAGGAGGTGACACGTGCTGAAGAGGCCCCACTGTATAATAAACTACCAGAAAATGAGAAGCAATATGCCCTGTTCACTGATGGGTCCTGTTGTCTTGTGAGAAGGCATCGGAGATGGGAGGCTGTTGTATGGAGTCCTATGCGACAAGTCACAGCAACTGCTGAAGGAGAAGGTGAATCGAGTCAGTTTGCAGAAGTAAAGGCCATCCAGCTGGCTTTAGACGTTGCTGAATGAGAAAAAAATGGCCAGTGCTCTATCTTTATGCTGACTCATGGATGGTGGCAAATGCCCTGTGGGGGTGGTTACAACAGTGGAAGCAGAACAACTGGCAGCGCAGAGGCAAACCCATCTGGGCTGCTGCATTGTGGCAAGATATTGCTGCCCGGGTAGAGAACCTGGTTGTGAAGGTACGTCATGTGGATGCTCATGTCCCCAAGGGTCGGGCCACTGAAGAACATCAGAACAACCAACAGGTGGATCAGGCTGCTAAGATTGAAGTGGCTCAAGTAGATCTAGACTGGCAACATAAGGGTGAACTATTTATAGGTCGGTGGGCCCACAACACCTCGGGCCATCAAGGAAGAGATGGAACATACAGATGGGCTCATGATCAAGGGGTGGACTTGACCATGAACACTATTGCACAGGTCATCCATGAATGTGAAACATGCGCTGCAATCAAGCAAGCCAAGCAGTTAAAGCCTCTGTGGTATGGAGGATGATGGCTGAAATATAAATACGGGGAGGCCTGGCAGATTGATTATATCACAGTCCCACAAACCCGCCAAGGCAAGCACCATGTGCTTACAATGGTGGAAGCAACCACCGGATGGCTGGAAACATATCCCGTGCCTCATGCCACCGCCCAGAACACTATTCTGGGCCTGGAAAAACAAGTCTTATGGCAACATGGCACTCCAGAAAGAATTGAGTCAGACAATGGGACTCATTTCTGAAACAACCTCATAGACACCTGGGCCAAAGAGCATGGCATTGAGTGGGTGTATCACATCCCCTATCATGCACCAGCCTCTGGGAAAACTGAATGCTACAATGGACTGTTAAAGACTACACTGAGAGCAATGCGGGGGTGGGACATTCAGACACTGGGATACACATTTAGCAAAAGTCACCTGGTTAGTCAACACTAGGGGATCTGCCAATCAAGCTGGCCCTGCCCAGTCAGAACTCTTACATACTGAGGAAGGGGATAAAGTCCCCGTAGTGCACGTAAAAAATATGCTGGGGAAAACAGTCTGGCTTATTCCTATCTCAGGCGAAGGCAAACCCATTCGTGGGATTGCTTTTGCTCGAGGACCCGGGTGCACTTGGTGGGTGATGCGGGAGGATGGAGGAGTTCGATGTGTGCCTCAAGGGGATTTGATTTTGGGTGAAAACAGCCAATGAACTGACTAGTATGATGTTAATTGCTATATAATATTGTATGCCATCACTGCTATGGCTGCCATATGCCATATCAATGGTATCATAGTAGGAATCTCCCAAATTAATGAAGCATGAACTCTGATTAAACCAAGAAAAGTGCAGCGGTGATGGAACAAAGACTGACTTCAGCATGCAACAATCCAACACTACACACACCCCCCCACACACACCCCCACCCCCACCCACCCACCATCTTTCCTGCCGTGAAAGACAGTTATGATAGATGGAACCCAAAGTCATGGACTAAATGACCTCAATGGACATTTTGTGGATATTTTACAGACATTTTACAGGGGTGGTAAGGGAATGATAAATGATATCTGTATATTCTATCAAAGGACAGGAAGGGGCTTGATGGTTATTGAAGTTGTATTGGGTAGTATGGGACCTGAGCATGATGTAAATGGTATGGAATAAGGGGTGGATACTGTCATGGTTTTAGCTGGGATAGAGTTAATTTTCTTCACTGTAGCTGGTATAGTGCTGTGGTTTGGATTTACTATGAAAATAATGTTGATAACACACTGATGTTTTAGTTGTTGCTAAGTAGTGCTTACACTAGTCAAGGACTTTTCCAGCTTCCCATGCTCTGCCGGGTGCACAAGAAGCCAGGAGGGGGGACAGTCAAGACAGCTGATCCAAACTGGCCAAAGGGATATTCCATATCATATGATGTCATGCCCAGTATATTAACTGGGAGGAGCTGGACAGGTGAGCAGTGATCGCGGCTCAGGGATGGGCAGCGTCCGTTGGCGGGCGGTGAGCAGCTGCTTCCCTTGGTTTTTGGGTTTTTTTTCCCCCCTGGGTTTCATTTATCTCTCTTTGTTTTTTTTCTTTTTCATTATATTCTCATTATCATTATTATTATCATTATCATTATTACTATTTTATTTTAATTATTAAACTCTTCTTATCTCAACCCACAAGTTTTTTTGCTTTTGCTCTTCCGATTCTCTCCCCCTTCCCACTGGGGTGGGGGGAGTGAGCAAGAGGCCGCATAGTGCTTAGCTGCTGACTGGGGCTAAACCACGACACCCATCTCTGCCACCTCCCAGCTCTGTGCCTCCCACCCTGCATGCTCCCCGCTTCTCCTTCCCAAGCTATTCATAGCAGTTTTTGGAATAGATCTCCACTGTTTAGCTGCAGGAAGGACATGTTGGTTTTGGCTGGGCAGGAGTGAGCCCCTGGGGTGGAGGTGCTGGAGAGGGGCCAGGGCTGGGGAGAGCACAGAGGGGGCAGCGGGGCTGCAGGTATGGCCGATACACACCCTCTAAGCTCTGTGGAGCAGCAGCAGTGGGGTCTGCAAGGCTTAAACCCGTGGAGCCACCATGGTGCCCATCCCCTTGCCCAGAGTGGCTCATCGTCCCCCATGGTCCCATGCCCCAACTCTGCCCTCCTGCCACCACCACGGCCAGTCCTGCCTCAGCCCCCACACACATACTGGGGTCACCCCCCCGCACCGCACAGCCACCAGCGAGTGCCAACGTGATGCCCCCAGCTCAGCACCCCCCATCCTGCACCCGGCAGGCACCATCCTGCCACCCCCTCCCACACACCTGGGGAGGAGCATGCACCCGGGGGCTGGGGTACCTGCTCCTCAAGAGGTGGCAAAAAAAGAAGGGAAGCGTCCCCCCACCGTCCAGCAGCTGCCAAGCTCCTGCGCCCGTGTTTGCTCTCCTTGCAGAAGCGAGAGTTGAATGAGCCCCGTTGTGTTACTTCCCAGCAGTGCTCGCCGGACTGAGGCAGAGGCGCGGGAGGAGGAGAAGGGCGGGGGGGGGCGGGGAGGAAGGGTAGACTACCCCTGGAGAGAGGGCAGTGACTCAGACATCACCTCCCCTTCGCTTCGCAGGGGCCTGGGAGCACCGTCACTTGCACTGGGCAGCCAAAGCCTGGCATGTCACAGCGCCAGCCCAGCCAGAGCCCGGGTGGGTTTTGACTCACTCTTTCCTGGGGGTCTCCTTTCACTTTCCTGGCTGCGGAAGCCACAGAGGCTATGGAGGTGCAGGGCAGAAAGGCACCAGCCAGCCCAAATTGCAATGGCAGTGGTAAGCCTCAGCAAAAGAAAAGAGGCAGCTGGCAAGTCGGGCTGTGGGGCCATGCCACATTTACAGCCCCCAGTTCTCCTCATTTTTCTGCGCCACTTGTTTCAAAGAGGCCAGGGGTGTCAGTGCCTGTGTGAAACATCATGTGCTTGCAAAAGGCCATGGTTGCTTTTGTTTTCCTCTAGTGAAATGCAGCCTGACAAAAATCTGGAAGATTTGATACTAAAGGCTCTCTCCTCTTCAAGCCATTCCCCTACTCAGCAATCTCAGCTTCCAGAACCAGTATGTCCCATCCCAGTGCCACCTGTCAGCAATGGACACGTTGGCTGGGGTCTGCGAGCATCCCCATAGCTGGATGGCCAAAGCCTCCTTGGCCACCACCTCCTCTGTCCCTGCAAGCTCCCGGGGTGCTCAGTGCTCCTGCAATATGGGTGAGCACCCAACTGCACTGATGCAGCAGGGCAGCTCGGAGGCACCAGCTCTGATGCTCATCTCTGCTCTGCTGTGCAGGCAGAACTGTCGGGGATGTAGATCTAGAGGGGATGATCCCGGGGAGCTTGCTGCCTGCACCAACACCCATTTTGGGTTTGTGCCTGGCTGACCCTCCCCACGTCTGGTGCCGAGTTTGGGGTGAGCTGAGGAGTAGCTCCCAAAAATGAAGCAGCTGGGCATTACGTGTTTGCATTCGCTCCCAGCCTGGGGTCTACACTGCTGCTCTCCACTTTCTCCTGGTCCCCTGCAGCCTTCCTCCCTGCACACAACAGGAGGAAGCCCTGGCTCAGGCTCGGCTCCCTGGTGGGCTGCACTGCAGCTGGGAGGAGGAAAGCACCTGCAGATCCTCGCTGAGCTGGCCAAAGGCACATTCGGGGAGGGGTGGTGATGCTCCCATTGGGATGCTTCATGCCGGGGTGGGGGGGCTGAGGGTGACATAGTTGCATCAGGATGTGGCAAGGCAGTCCAAAGGGGCACCCACAGGTGCTGAGTCAGGGCTTCCTGAGTATCCCTGCTCCCAGCACAGGGCCAGCAGCCTTAATGTGGGTGATGTTTGCTCCTCAGCGCAGCTCCATCCCCTCTGCCTGGGCCCCGAGCATTGCCGTGGTCCCTGAGGGGAGGTGAGCTGATGCCGGGCTGGGGGGAGCCAGCAGCTCCCAGCAGCATGCCCCAACACCAGCCTGTCCTCACTGCCAACTGGCATCGCCCTGTGCCACCACAGAGCTGGCCCTGCAGCACCACCTCTTTCTTGTACTGGGGGTGGCTTCTTCCCGGGTCTGCCTGCCATCACTGCCCTCCACCTGGGAAGCAGCAGGGTGGAAGAGCTCCGGCCGGGGACTTTCAGGAGCCTGGGGGGACCTTGAACACCTTCACCTGAACTACAACCTCCACCACCCCGCTGCTGGCTACCCTGCACTTCAGCAGCAACCCCATCCGCCAGCTGACGTGGAACCACCTGCCATAGCCACCATCATCCCCACCACAGCTCTGGTCACTGTCCAGCCCACCCTGCTCCCCATTGCCTGGCCCACCGCTACCTCCCCAACCCCTGCCTGGCTGACTGCGTGGGCAGCAACAGCTCCCTCACGTTGGCCTGGCCTCTGATGGGGGACCACAGGGAGGTTGGGGTGTGGTTCCAGGTGCCCGGGCCCCGAGGAACACATCTGCCCTTTCCTCAGCCTCCCCACAGGCTTTTAGTTTGTTCATTTACCTAGCAACGCTCTCACCATCTTTAGCAGCTACTGAGGCTACAGGGAGGCAGCCAGACTTCGCTCTCTCTGCTGGGGCACAGCCTGTGAGGGCAGCACACTTGAACTTCCACTTGGTGGGGTTTAACCCACCTCTGCCAGGCCAGGCACTTTTCCTTGCCATTTAAGAAAATATTTCACCTTTGCCTGCAAGGAGCCCAATCCCATTACTACCACTACAGGGATTCACTGCTCACACGTGCCCCCAACACTGCCCCACGTGGAGAGAGCTCCTCACCCCCACTGCTTTGCTTTAGCTGAAGAAGTTCAAATCAAAAATACTTCCAACAACTGTGGTGCTTTTGGGGTGAGAGGGTTGCACAGGACAGGCTGAAGCAGCACTGGAATTACCCCATGTTCCTCCAGGGCGCTGCTGGGAAATGGTCGTCCTCTGGGAGCAACTTCTAACAGAAACAATGAGCAATTCCCATCCTTTTTATTTTTTTTTTCCCCTAATCCTGAGGCAGAAGCCAATTTTAAGGGACTTCTGACTCCATGTCCTACCTAGAAGCAAATCTGTCTTCTGCAGAGACTGCCACTTCAACCTTCACACCCCCATTTTTTCTACGGACACCTAATCTTGACACCGAACACCAGGACCAGGAAAATCCTGTTTCTAAATACTGGTTGCTTTCAAAAGAAATGTAGGGATCAATGTCTCACACTTGTTCTGCTACTATGGCTTGGCTACTCAAAGCTTCCCACCCAGGTTCTCCCCACGACCTGGCACTTTGCGCAAGCAGCAGCATCCCTCTGACCTTCACAGGCTCTGTCGACAGCCTTGCGCACATGACATGCTTCATGGGACCCATTGCAGATGTCCTCTAGAGCTTAACCCCTTGGCTTAGTTTCTACATCTCTGTTCTGCCTCACATTCCTTTTCTCCACAACCCTCCTCCAGGGCAGAGGGGCCTGAAGGGCAGCAAGAGGCCAGGGAGCTCCAAGGAAAGCTGTGCTAGTTCAAGACTTACATAAAATACAGTTTCTTTTATGTCTCGGTGTTGCCCTCGAGCTCATGGCAAAACTTAGCAGATTTGTTTTTGCAACAGACAGCTGAAGGAAGGGGATGGGATGAGGTAGAGGAGGCAGGGCTCAGCCTGCATGATTGAAGCTCCTTCTGTATGTGCAGGTACCTTCACTTAATTTTTACCAGTTCGGACACAGAGGAGTCCCAGCTTCAGTCACAGAAACTGGGGAAAAAAAATACATTTTGCTCTTAACCTTAGGGCAGCCTTTTTTTAAGGAGGGGACACTGCTCTTACAAAAAGCCCAGCACCTCCCCTGCCAGAGTGACGAGAGACGCTGCTTTCCTGACCCTGCTAGATCATAGCCACACAAAACCTCCCACAGCCACCCCAGTTTCACCAGTGGTTGCCTTGAAGAGGCCCACAACCTGGAGGAATTTAAGCAAAGAGTGCATGCAAGCAGGTCTTGCACATACCACATACTTTATTTCAATCCAGTGCCCCAAGCCCTTTTTTCTGTCCACGCTACCTGCAGACAGACCGTGAAGTGTGAGAGTTAACACCAGCTTTGCCTACATTTCGGCCCTGCCAGCTGTGGTACACATTACCTTTCACAACGAAGGGACAGCTAACTCCATGCCCTTGACTTCTTCCTGGCACTGGCCCTATTTATACTGCATGTCGATCGTAAGGTCAGGTAAGGGAGGATGAATCACCTCCTCCAACTGAAACCAGAGAAGGCAGGAACAACTCTTTGCTATCTAAAGAGAAAGAGATGTGTTGATTCTCAGAGGCTTGAAAGAAGAGGGAGCAGGACGAGCCTGTGGGCTCAGGAGTGGTACAGCTAGGTGCCACAAACCCGTGTAGGCACATAGACAATCCTCCATACGGAGATTTAGGGGCATCTGCTGCTACTCCTTCAGCACAAGGAAAGGAAGCACAGCCCTACCTGAGAATGACCAGCACAGCCCTAATTCTTCATACTCTTACACATGCTCAGCTTTCAAACATGTGAACAGTGCACACAGTCACAATGTTTTGTCACAGGGAGAAAGGGAACACGTATTGCACAGGGATTTCATGGATTGTATTCATTTCCAAACCAAGCCTATTTAATTAGGGAGAAGGGAAAGGGACAGGGAAAGGGCAGGGAGAGGGAACAACCCAGACAACAGCAAAAAAATTTACAATAAAAATATGCTTGCTCTCTTAAGCAATGGCCACCAGGGTCAGCCACACTACACGAATATTTCAAGCCACAGCAGCAGGGGAGTAGTATATTAAAATACAAATCAGCCACACACTGCCTTTGACAAATGGACTTGAAAGGAGAAACAGATGGGAGCACGCCTTGCCCCTCAGCAGCAGAAGGGGCTCAAGTGCTCCCCTGGCCTGGAGAAGCAGGGGCGGCGGCAGCAGCCTAGCCTCCCGCCTGCACAGTGCCGAACGCTATCAGGCAGGAGTCACAGTCCAATAAAATTAAACAAAATGCACAACTGGGTTGATCCTGATGAGAGGGCTTCTGGGCCCTGTGTTAGTCTTGGCACAGCCTTATCAATGCGACCGAAGTGGAGGACTCTTCTTTTTAATTCATGCAGAGCTCAGAGCAGCACTGACTTATTCTAGCATAAGCACTTGCCCTGCAGACCAGGGAGTCACCTTCATGAGGAGTAGAAAAAAAATTCAGCAGGATTTGTCCAAGTTTATGAAAGCAGAAGGAAGGACAGACCTCCTACAGAAGAAAAAAAAACCTAAAAAGAAAGAAAAGGACAGCACGTCTGTATGGGCTCTGGGATCCTCTCCCACCATGCGGCTCTGAGTTCTCTGCTGACCACAGTCCTATGGGCAGGGAAGGGAACAGCAGCACATCTCTTGTCTCTTACAGCTGGTGGAGGGTTTGTAAGAGCATGTGGCGAGCAAATGAACAGGAGTCAAGAGCACGGTTTGGTCTGTGGAAAGAGGAAAGAGATTTAAAATACTAAATTTAAGAACTGCTTTGTATAGGGCTTTGAATGAGCAAATAAACACTATTTCAAACACACTGGCCTTGCACGCCCAAAAGTCTATGTCTCTTCCCCTTGGTCATCTCTTCTGAAACCCTTCCCGGACCTCTGCATAGGTCACTGCTTCCCGTCCAAAGCTTGCTGTTGAAAATTCTCTCTCCTGTTGCTGAGTGAGTCAGAACATTTATTCCTACATGTAAAAAACATCATCATCAGCGGATTGTTGCTCTCTAGGCCGGTGTCTCCGTTTGGGTAACAGAAAGTAAATGGGAGCAGAAGCTTATTTCTCTCCCAGCAATGGAATTTTCCATATAGATTCATTGTTCAGGGCCCCAAACCAGAGAAGATAAGCCTGCTCGTACTCAAATCTTTTATCACTCAGTCATCTATCTTTGACCCGATGGTGACTTTGATCTCAGGGCTTAAGTCTTCAAAAGAGGCCCTTCCCACCGCTGAGGTCAAGTAACACCTGACTGGCTTTGCTGGGCCACCTTTCGGGGGGCCTTACAAATAGCCCCCAGAACCTGCAGACCATTGGCTGAAAGCATCTCGCACAGGGATTGCAGTAGTGAGATCTACCTCACGCAGAATAACCTGCTCCTTGCAATTAGACGATGGAACTATGGTCACATCAGGGCTAACGTGGGGCTAAATTCTCCCTAACCTTCCCATCAGCTCCCATTAATGTATATTTCTGCTTCCACAGGCTAGCTGTTCTCTAAGCATCGCTGAAGCTTCTAACAGCCTGTATCTATCCATTAGGGAACTTTCTCCCAAGAATTTTAATCCAACATTTTCCACTGTTCTGAGAATGGAAATCATTCATTTTACCTTTCTCCTACTCCAACACAGCAAAATACCCTTAATAGCAGTGAGGTCACCTCCATTTGGGAAGGAAGGGGGAGCTGAAATAAAGATGGGAGTATCTAGGTAGGAGCAAAAAATGAATCTCTGGGTTTATAGTACACAGGTAATAGCCGCAGAGGTTGTTTGCTATAGGGCTCCATGTATGCTATGGTTTAACAGAACCACATCCTGGAGAAGAGTTAACACCTTTTATCCCCCGCAAAAACCATTCAGTGCCCCACACTGAACAGACAGGACACAATTACAACTTGCAGTTTATCTTCAGAGTGGTTGGGTGAGGTATTTCAGCCATCACCTTTGCAAGACCCAGCCCTGTTTGCAGTGAGCAGGCTGACTTTTTCTAGGCAACTCCCCATTTTTGGAAACAGAGAAACTGAACTGCTGATGTTGATCACAGCCAACCTCCCTCACAGCCTCCACTCCTAACACCAAGCCTCCTCTAACACTAAGAGCCTCCTTACTTGCTGTGGAGTTAAACTGCCTGCCACTCTGTGCTGCAGACTGTTGAAAGTGGCCAGTGATATGGTCCAATCCTGCAGCAAAGAGTAGCAAAAAAACCCCAAACAAAAAACCCCACCACCACCTCCAGCAAGTTACAAGCGGGCAGGCAGGCATCCACATACTTTCACTCCTTCCACCGAAAGAATTATGGAAAAGCCTATGTGGATTCACAGCACCCTCTTGTGTCCAAAAATAAAATAAGGACCGATAGCAGCAGAGCAAGATGGATGCTGCTTAGAGTCCATATCCGTAATTTTATTATTTTTGAATGAAGAACACTAGCTACAACATCACAAATTGTTACAAAAGAAAGGAGGAAAACGACTACTCCAGAAGTAAGCCCCTTCCAGCAAAAGGCAGCAGAGCTCTAGCCTAGGCAGCTACAAGAACTTCACAGCTCTAGAAGCACAAAGGAGCTAACTGCAATCCTAAAGGAAAAACCTAGACAATATCACAAAAACGTACACCAGTTTGCTACAGACAAAGGACTCATGGGTTTGACAGAGTGGAATCAGATTTGTTGCAGAAACAGAGCCCAAATGAGCCCTGCAGATTACTAGGTTAACCAGTTAGAGGTCTGATTTAAGGTTAAACCATGATTTGATTTTGTTCTGACTGAATTCCAAAAGACAAGGGATATAAGTTAATCGAGAAGCTGTTTTAGCTGGACTTTGTGGTTCTTGAACTGCTCTTGTTCTCTCCAGGCAACTGTAAAAGATTTAATAGCTAGTCTCCTTGTTCCCTTAGGGAAAGCATTTCAAGAAATAAATATCTTCATAAAACACAAAGGTATATTGCTTGTATATGGTGTTGACTTCATTATGCTGCACAGGACATAAGTTTCCCTATGATAATATCACACTTTGCAACAGAGGGGTTTGCAAATCAGAGAAAGCTTCAGCTTCAAGAATTTCACAGCACCAGGGACACTCTGCAGGCTTGGTGTTAGCACCCTTACATACCAAAGGCAGGTAGACAGATCTGCCTTCTACTGTGAGAGGCTCTTGGCCTCTGAACAATCCCACACTTTCAGGAAGATCAACTTTCCCCTCTTGCAATTGTACTGAAATGCTGGCTATGGATTCAATGGAATTTTTGTTGACAGATTCATTAAGACCAGAATTTTACTCTTATTTTGTCATGTACAGCATTATCTACAGATGAAACACATTTATTGGTATTTTGCAGGGCTGGAGCCTGGGATAGGCCTACATACACACATACAGGGAGAGGGGGACAGTGTCTTCTGTGAGCAAATTTTTTTGGAAGGACACGTCACGTTGAGTTATGAGGCTACACTAGGCACTAGAACCTGACATAAGCAATTAGAAGGGTGAAATGCACTGAACCAAAGTCCCCTTTCCTGTATTCCCAACTTCAAGTGATTTAAATCCTCTGTTTGGAAGGCTGGGGCTGATAGACACTAAGTGGTACATGTTTTGATCAAGCCCGATCTCTGCATAACTAGTGCCTGATGAAGTAGGCCATCATTTTCTTTCCCCTTTTATTTTAGGGCTGGTATTGGATCCTTATGACGTACATATCTACTTGATCAATAAGCAAGATCATAGGCACAGGCAACAGCATCAGAAACAGCAGAAATCCAGTGATCTGTGTGGACAACTTCACATGGCAAGTCCTGATACTTCTTGCTTAAACCTATAATGTCTGAGTTGGAGGCATATTTGTTCAGTTGATAAAGTATATGGTCATTGGCTTGTAAATGCCTAATTCTTAGCCTGATCAAGCTGAAGAGAAGAGACAGCAGGCAAACTTCCACCAGAAGGGACTCTAGGGTAGCATTTGCACATGCGCAAACAAGCTAGTTACATAGTTTTATTTTCCAAAACGGACCTTAGCATGGCTCGTTGCTGGACACACGCTGCTGCTACACCTCAGTTTTGACAGCTTCAGCCACACCAACGCTTGGAAAAATTCTTCTCCCCTATCACAACTGGACTGCTTCCAATTCCAGTAGAACTAAGAAAAGACTGACTACCAATATTTGACTGCATCCCTATCACCCACGTTTTGTACTGACCACAAGTATTTGATGCTTCTGCCTTCCATCAGCAAGAGATCCTAAGCATCTGCATATCACCCTTACCATGAAAATCAGGAAGGCTTAAGCCTCATTGTGGAACCTGTTAAAAAGCTGCTCTCACCCTACCAGGCACGTGGTCCAAGCTGAGCCAAATAGCCACCAAGCTCCAAATGGATTTCAGACCTCTGCTGGTGTTCCCTAAAGGAACACATTTTGGACTGTGTTTCCTCTTGACTGCTGAACACTAGTATTTATCCTTCCTCTCTTGAGGGAAAGTCTACGTGGTTTGTTTTTTCTAAGTCTTATCAATGCTGATTTAATCCAGAAGAGACACAGCTTCCACAGCTATTGCATTTACTATGCTTTAAGACAAAGAAACTAAAGCTGGTGGAGGCAGGGGTTCACTCGACACCTATACTAGAAGTAACAACATTAAAGGCAGGCAGTAGAAGCAGCTTTTTCAACACTTACGCTCCCAATTTAGTCTCAGAAAAACCACTAACCTTGCTGCTATCACAGTAGGAAGTTTCATTTAGAAACAAATTTGGTCTGTGTGTTTTGCAGTGTTTTGATCTGCTGGTGTTCAGTGTTACACAGCACGACAATTCAGGTAGAGTTCTGCTGACCCTCATACTCAGAAGGATGATTTGGAGGGTGCAGTTAGATCCAGTGTACTCATAGTTCACTTAAGCAGTGGCTAGAAACCCAGCAAGTTTCCTTAAGCTCAAAACACCTCTTCTGTGACTGGCATTAGTCTCTGCTTCAGAGCCAGTTAGTTGCAAAGCCAGCTTTCCACTTCTTATTTAGGATCAAGACTTTTTCACTCTAACCTTGCATACTGGAGTAAGCAAGACAAAAGTAGAGGCCCATTAAACTATTAAACCTTAATTTCAGAACAGATATTAAGTGAACTTTAACAGAACAGCTTGCATGTAGCTATTAACCCTCAAACAGTTTCACTAGCTCCCACAGAGAAGACCGCATGGCAAGTACAATACTCACTTTGTGACAAAAGCTGAGAGAACTGGGGCCAGGGATTTAGGGAAGTAATCCTGCTGGACCATATGGTTCAAGGTCATAAGAATACCATAGAGGCTTGGGACAGCTTTGATTTTCTCTTCACTCTGAAAAAAGGACAAGATGATGAAATCAGACATCAGACAATCACTATTTTATCTAATCCACTGTAGTTCAGAGGGTCAATGAATTCTCTGTTGAATGAAGTGTTCCCATACACTGTAGGAGAGAAAGCTGGTCACTAGATGAAGTGTAATGTTCCTCAAGACAAAAGCAGCCAATTCCATAGCCGCACAGCACCAGCATCTGAAACAAAGCAGCATCAAGAGCATTCTAGTACTTATCATCAAGTGACAGCAGTAGTAATGGGGAAAGGGAAGTAATGAACTTGCAAGAAACAGCCAAATCTTCTCAGAGGCCCTGTGTTAGTGTTCTCCTAAGGAATTCTACCAGACTTCAAGTCACAAAAAACTCAGTTGCCTTAATGATATAATTTTTCCTTGTATTATTCTGTAGCTCATTTTTATACCATCTCCAGTTCTTCGGCAGGCTTCCTCCAGAACTTGATACAGTGTTCCCAGAACTGGTCTCACAATCACATACAAGATAAAGCTAATAGCCATCCCCCTGCTTATGTGATGCCTAAGTTATTCTTGCTCCTAATGTGATGCTAACCTCCATGTCCCAACTCTTACATTGTTTTATTTCTCCACTGCCATTTCAGTTAAAGCCCTTCATTCTGTAGACAGGATCCAGACCTCTGTTCCTACATGTATGATCTTGGAGTTCATGGTGCTAAGAATATCTGTTGCTCATGTGCTTTCAGCTACGTGGGACAGAAAAATGACAGAAGCTGCTCCCTCTCCACATATGCCTAATTCATCAACGGTCCTCTGTATCATAGATGACAATCAGCTGGCTGATCCTCAAGGGCTTTATTATCAATGCCACTTCCTGGCCTGAAAGAGTTCTTCTGGAGCACAAGTCTGTGCCTTCTGCCTTGTGCATATTTGCTATTTTCTGTATGGGTAAGAGGCATGTGGTAGTCACCAAAATAAGCATTCTATAGAACAAAAAGCCATCTCGGGTTCTGTTGACCTATCTGAGAAGTGGGAAGCTCGGCATTGGTCCAATGTCCAAGGAACACAGGGAAAGGCTAAACAGATTTTTAGAAAATTAAGATTTATCCAAGCAAGTCAACAGCTGTCTGTACCCCAAGCTGGGTATTAGCAGAAGGAAATCCATAAACCTAATTAAGAGCAGGCTGCTATAATATAGATTATGGCTATTCTGTGGTTCAGAATTGTCTTGGTCCAAAGTTTCCATTCTCAGCTTCTAGGTCTTGAGGCAGTGAGAAACTAACCCTTGTAGCACAAGTAGGCAAAGGTGCTTAAGTTTGCAGACAGAACCTCTCCCCAGTCACCTCACTGAAAGTAAAGCTACAGGTTTCCCTACTGACCCTCCATCTTTTCTCGTAAGAAAGTTTATTCCCTCTACCTGCATATTTAATACTAGTATTTGGCAAAGATACTCCAAAGCACGAAGTTGAACGCTACTGATCTAGCATGAGTAGTTGGATACATGTTTTTGAGCCAGGCTGCTAAGAGATGCCCTAAAGGACACATTAACTAATGATTTTGTAGCTTAGACTCCTGGACATTGCTTTTTATAGATGCCATTGTCCAGCAGCAGCACTATTTCCTTGCCTGACTCTCCCTACCTTTAGGGGATGACTGAGAATGCAGAGCACATTAAGCAGAAGAGGTACAAAGAGCTGACTCCTCCTTCATCCTAATATGCAACCTTGCAATTTGCAATTTCTGCTGGACCTGCAGACTTCCATTGTCCCTGGGCATCAGGCATGCACAGGCACCCAGCTGCTTCCATGGCAACATAATTACCCAAAACCCAGCCAGTCCAAACAGAACATAACTTAACTCTTTCCTGCTTCCTCACCTTAAGTAGTCCCATGTGAATCAAGAGGCTTGTGATGAATGCATCTGAATTAAATGTGGCAGAAGTGAAGGCTTTTCTCATCAAGGCATCTAAAAAGAAATAAATACATCATACTAAACAATACAGAAAGGGATACTGTTATAGATTTTAAGATCAAGATTGATCATACAGGACCTCAGGGAATATCAGCTATTAAAGGAGTTTTAGGAAGTAATATCTGCTAAGATTCCAGTTATCTCTGCAGGGACTAGGGATAACCTCTGAAACACCAAGACAAATAAAACCCAGTTCTTAAGTATAAGGCCTGATACAAAGGAAAAGAAAAAAATTCAAACAACCAACAAAAAAAAAAAAGCAAAAACCCCCCAAAATTCACACACTGCCAAGCTTCACATGTAGTTTGACCTCAGCCCTATGCATCACAAAATGCTCTACTCAGTGCATTTGAACATGCATGCTATGTGCATAATCTGATCATATTTATATGCACATAAGTAGAGCAGCAAGGGTTAGAGCTTTAAAATTTTGAAGGCCAGAAAGAATTCACCTTTCATCTGAAACCAAAAGGAATGAGAACACAATGAGAAAACTTGTTCAACTGTTTTCTGGGCTCCCTCAGGACCAATATTCTGGAAGCACAAGATACGCTAAGTTCAGAATGAATCTCTACTTTCTCTCCATACAACAGCATGGCACAGCTTAGTACTTTGTTATCTGTGGTTTCCTGCTGCCAGGGACAAAACAGTCCAACGGCCTGGCCCACAGGGGCCTTCATCGCACTGGTGTCCTTGACACTGAAGCAGGTCACACCATGAAGTGAAGAAAGGCCCAGACACCTGTTGTTTCATGCACTGCTGTTTTCACTGGGGCTTCATCTTTGAAGACCGAGGATATCCTTAGGAGAGTTGTAACTACTTTTTCTACATCAGATGTATCTGTCTGAAAGACAAGGGAAAAAAAAGATCAGGGGCCATTCAGGTCACTGCTCACCAGCTACAGAAGATGGGTCTCTGCTAGGAGACAAGAATTACAGCCTCCAGCTGACTGACATCAGTTTTGCCTTGGCCATATCATAAGGCATAAGCAACACTGTGAAATACAATTACTTTATGTAGAAGCTCAGGTGCCAGTATAAGCATTAACTGCACCATCTGCTTCCATAAGGTTCCTTGGGATCACTGGGGAGAAGATGCAAACCTAGGTCTCAAGAGAGAGTTATCACCCCTGGGGATTAAATGATTCCGAGAGAAAATCAAGTACAGAAGACCAGCGGCTTCCTTTACCTGCTGAGCTATCAGCACAGAGCACTTTGGTCCTAGTCGCAGCAGCTTCTCTGGTGATGGGAAAGCAAGGAACGTGGCAACATCCACAGGAGGAGATGGCACTGGGGTTGAATCCTGAAACAGGCAGAATCCATCTCAAGTTTAATCTTGGAAGTAAATAAATCAGTTCAGCAGCAAAGCCACATAGGACAGGTCAGGACACAGGTACATGAGGCAAGGATTTGTTCTGTTTGAAAACTATTTGAGGCTGGAATGAGCCCAGAGTTGGAACAGCCAGAATACACTAGCACAACTGCATGGCATTGCACATACAAGGTTCCCACCAATCTTCTGGACATGGGAAGACTTTTTCTACCTGTGTTTGTTACAGCTATTCAGCCTTTCCTTCCATGCACACGTGCACATGCACACTTTAACAAAACATGTTTCCAAGTCCTCCATTTTATTTCCTGCATGTTACCTCCCTGACTGTTACTACAGTGCCTGCCCACACAGGAATGTGAACACCTGCCAACACTCCAAGTTCAGACTCACTCCAGATCTTGTTTCCTTCTTTACTCTCCTTCATCCGAGGAAACAGGGATGCATCTGGAAGTAAGCTTACCTGTGAATCAATTATCTTCTTAGGAGTCAGTGACTCCTGTTCTCCCTGTCCTCTCTCCTTCAGCTGTTGCTGTTCTTCCTCCTCCTCTTCCTCCTCCTCTTCATCTTCATCCTCCTCCTCTTCATCATCCTCCTCCTCCCCTTCATCATCACTAAGGTTTGAGTTACATGTTACATTAATTACACATTTGCAATTCCTGTACACTGGAACTCAAAACATTTTTTCAAGAACAAAAAAGCAGCCTCCCCTCAATTCTTACTGCAAGAAGTACATCTCCACCTACACAGATTAAGAGGACACTCAGGCTTCAGTCACCCAGCTGGCAATGGCAAGCAAAGAGCAGGGAATGCAATCAATAACTAAGACCAAGATAAGTCCAGCGATGAAAACGAGACACAAGGCTTATCCTCCTTACGGAATCCCCCAGTGATGCTCCACACTGCCCACTGAAACCAACATCCATCTGCAGTGTTACAGTTCTTATTTTAAAATAATAGATAGGTGAATAAAAGTGGTGATGAAAATTTTCGGAAAACTTCTGATTTAAACTCTGGCACCCTGCCTACCTCAAAGATCCTAGCACAGCTGCCATATTGAAGCCTTCAAGGATCTCCTGGAGTTGCTCACATCCCTCTTCTCCCAGACAGTTACCTAGGTTGATAGGGCAAAGAGATTAGACTTAACAGATGCACACAAGTTTGTTCTTGAGGATTTCACTGTAGATTCTTGTCTATCTCTTATTTTGCAAATTGAACAGTTACCAGTCATTTCTACACAACACCTTCAAGGCGGCAATGCAGCCTTCAGTTATCAAACAGTTGTTAAACAAATTTCAGCAGCATTACACAACAGTTGGAGACAAACCCCCTAATTTTTCAGGGTCTTTCAGAGACTTCCTGCTAGTTCTATAAACAGCTCTTGCTCTCAGCGATTCTAAAACAAGGACACACAGCACAATACCACTGAAATACAGTGACCCAAGGTATGAACAGCAAAAGCCAACACTGGTCAAAGTTCTCCCACTCTTCTGCAGAGAGGTGCACAGAGGTTTTTGCTTGCAAGTATGAAATATCTGAGATCACAAAGCACAATTAAAAAAAGTTTTCAGTAAAACAGGTATAGGTACCAGTTTAATCTTTTCACCCTATGAGATATGCTAAAACTGCTTAACTTTAACGATTAGCGGAGTTCATGGCTTAAGAAAACTTTCAGGATATAACTGCTTCCTGTCCCAAGGTCATCCAAGTTCAGCTACTCTCACAGAGTACCATTTTTTAAATGCTAACAATTGCAAGACTAGAATATGTGATACTATCAACATTCTTCCTAGTGGTTTCTAGCTGGATCAGACTAGACATACTTTGATCTAGCAAACTTACATACCATTGAGATCCAACTTCTCCAACTCTGCCTTATCTTCAATAGCTTCAGCAACAGTCAGAGCTGCATCTCGTTTGATCTCGCAGAAGGATAAATTCAGTTCCTAAGAAGCAGAATATAATTTGTTTGCAGAATTCCTGTTAATATCTATCATCTCCATAAGCGTCATGTGCTCAGAAGTGTTCTGGAAAGAATCTCATTTGAAGAGGCTCTTAGCAAAAAAAGTATTTTTAATTAGAAATAAAACCTGACACAATCTCCTACTTCATATACCTAAAAGGGGCATTTTTGAAACATACTATTGTTAAGAGCAGCACTACTGAGGGTAACCACTTTACTGGAATAGCCACAGAGACCAGACCATTCTGACTGCTCATCTAAAAGGTAGCAAACATTTTAGTCCTTAGCAATCAGCTGACTGGAGATCTTCACTTATTCAAGGGTCACAGAGCATTCCAGAATTCACATACCAGTAAGTCTTCCCAAAGAAGGGCAGCTACTATACTAAGTAGACTGCACATTTGCTTTTGAACACTTACATTGCAAATTAAGGCCTTCAAAAGACAAACTATGAGTGGTACTACTTCTGATAAACACAGCCAGCAGAGAAACAGTGTGGACAGACTAGTAAGAGTAAAGTTATTCAACACCAGGCACCATCCCCCACCATTCCACATTGTGTTCAATCAATCCTTTCCTCATAAGATTTAATATTAACAGCAAAAGGGAAGCAGTCCTTGAACAGAATGAATCAGCTACGATTACTTCTTGCTACCCTCCCTTAAATCCTTTTTTCTAGGACAGAAGCAGTTAACTTCTGGCTGTTCATCTCAATACCCTCATTAGAATCCTTACTTAAGTTTTCCTAGGAGATTCAGACATAAGTTCCAGTAGAACCAGCAGAAGCCTGAGCAAGGGATCTCACACCACAAAGCACCTACTACTTTCTGTAGCAGGTTCTTAAATAAAAATTCTGCTGAGGGCTAATATTTATCTTTGACTGTAAGCTTGCAAGATTCAGAATTATGTGTTCAGTATCTGTCCTGGTGCAGTTGTGACCCATGGCAGGTGTTTCTAGAGATGTCAGTTTACTTACACTACTGACTGGACTTAGGCCTGTCTAGAATGTTGCCAGATGCAAGTCCTGTGCAAATACTGATGCAGGAGGCTGTGGTATTGCCAAAAACCTAAAAATATTTGGACCTTTGATACATGCCCTAACAAAGAAAAAAATATTAACTGTATGAACTCTGAAATGCTGAAGAGATTACAAGCTGTTCATAAAGAGGAATGTCTCAGTCCCTGCTCACGACCCTCTGAGAGGTTCTAAAAGCACATGCTTCCGTTATCAGATTTCTTGAATAGCACTTGCTGATTTGAACCAACAGCTTCAAAAACATCAAGCAGAGTCTAAACAGAGCACTGGTACACCTTCATGTAGAATAGCCTTAGCTGGATGTGGCGATGCCACTGATCTACAACACAGCTTATTGCTTTTGAGTTGTGAGCACTGAGCCTGCGCTGAAGTGAATCCCACTTTAAAATAATCAGTAGTGGTAGGTAGGAGAATGGACAGAAAAACAGGAAATGGGAAGCTAGGCATTTTCAGAAGAGGTTCAAAGCTGAACAGCAAGATGACAATACCTTTAATTTATGAAGCCCTTCTTTAACAGCATCAGCAATAGCAACAGCGCCCTTCGAACGCACCAGGCAGTCTCCAAAGTTGATCACTTCAATCTGCCGAAGTGCCTTCAGAGTCTGCAAGACAGCACAAATTTGAAAGTACAGACATGCAAGTAAATGAACATCCTATCACTCCTGGAGGGTCATCTTTCCCAGCGCAGCATGGCATGTGGCTCCAAGAACCCAGAGGTGCTAATGATAACTGTATTTGAGGACACTGGGAGGCAGAAGACAAACCCAAAGCTACTGCTTAGAATTACTCACCTCTGCCATGGCCACAGCTCCTTTCTCTGTGAAGGTGTTGTCATTCAAGTTTATAACCTTCAGCAGCGGGTTGATAGCAAAGGCCTGGGCCAGTGCCGTGATGCCAGGATGGTTAATTCCATTCTGCGGCATATGGACCTCTTCTAGAGTCCCAATGATCTGGGAAAGGATGCAGATATAAAAAACACTGGTAGGAGACATACTTCAACTCAAGAGTATAGTGCTCCACTCTTTCAGATTTGCTTAGTATTGTTTTCCTCCAACTATAAACTCCATTAGTTCTTCTACATAGAATTATTTACCAACAATTATGTCACAAATCTAAGTGAAACTGCAAGCTTATTGCAAGTGTCAGATTAACACAAAGCCCTGATTCTAAGAGTCACAAGTAGCATCCTCCTAGCATGCCTGCTCTAGACACCTTAAAACAAGAGTTCTTCACCTGTGGTTCAACAACACTGAAACAGACCAAGCAACATCACTGGATATGGTATTTTTCTAATTAAGATCTACATTTTGCCCTGACTGCAGAAGCAAACCTGTAAGAAAATTAGTATGGACACTGTTTATCAACTAAACAGCATGTCACAAAACACAGTAATGAATCCCATTTTGGCAGTGCCATTCAGTCTGAATTCCTCGTGAATCACTTTGTTATGTGCTTCTCAAGTATTTAAGAAGTCTTATTTTTGCCATGATTACTGATTAGTCAAAATCACATCCAGACAGCTCTTTACAAAAAGAGCAACCTATAACCTGCAATATCATTGTTAATATACCTGACAATACGCATTATAATTCAGAAGTCACTTTTAGCAGCAATGGAGGAAAGAAAAGGGAATTAGGTGGCCCCAACCACAATGAATTCTCTTCCTCCAAAAGAGCAAGTTGGCCAGTGACAGCTAGAGAAAGCTAGGCAGCATTTAGAGCCCTCACAGGATGATCCTAGCAAAAACACTAGGTTGCTTTTGCCAGATAATTGAACAACTAAGTAAAGAAGCATTCAAGAGTTCAGCTGGTACACCTACCCCAGTGCCAGATAACCTCCATTAGCGCAAAGGGAGGAGAAGGAATAGGACTACTATTAAATTACTCATGAGATACCTATTTCTCCCTCAAGTAACTAACTTACACAGCCACTAGTTATGTGTTTGGAAATTTAGGTCACAGAAACATTCAGTCATCAATTCTAATTGCACTTGTTGAAGACTCCAGTTTCCGCAGCAAACAACATTGCTACTTCAGTGAACCAACAACCAGCCACTGCCTCCAAGCTGAGGCAAGCTCTGTGTGCATTATCTTTAAGAGCAACACTTAAGCACACCTTGCTCCAATTTGCTGTCAAGAAGTTCTGGTCTGGTACTTACCCCAAAGGCTTCAGCCAGGGCAGTGGCACCATCATTCTCCAGACGGTTTCTGCCAGCCACAAATATTTTCAAAGCAAGAGGCTTGCCCTGGGCACTTGATTTCCTGTGACATTCTTTCAGAGCAGCTGCCAATATCTAAAGATAAAACGAGCAGTTTATATTACCTCAGCATCTCACATTCTGAAGGAATCTAAATGTGTTTTGAATATCCAGCTCTCAAGAAATACTTCAGTCACCACTGAAATGTACCTGCTTCTACAGTAAGGTATACAATAAAACTATCTGTAACTACAACACTTGCACTTGTCTTAGGCAAGAAGCTGTAATTTTGCAACACTAGAACACATTGACCCCATTAGGAACAGTTGATTCTTAAACAGGCAAACATATAGGGTCTTAATGATAATGACAGTTAGTCCTGGTTTTCTGCTTCATCCAACAGGCATCCCTTCAGTGCTACGCTTGGTAATACTGTTCTCAAATCCAAGGCTACTAGCTCTTTTGACATGGAATCTAATGGTTAGAATAGAACTGTTTTCCTGTCCTGGAAAAACAGATGAGCTTTTCATACTTCAGAAATTTATCCATGAAAACATGTAGAGGGAAGGGATCTTGAAAGTGGAGAAGTGGTACAACAAGAACCTCACTAAGTTTAAAGGGAAATGTGAAGTCCTGCAAATGGGGAGGAATAACCCCATGTACCAGCATAAGCTGGGGATCAACTGAAGGCCAAGTAGCTTGGCAGAAAAGAACCTGGGGATCCTAGTGCATGAGAAGTTGGACTATGAGCTAGCAATATGTGCTTCCAGAAAAGAAAGTCTACTGGGCTGCCTTGGGAAAAGCACCGTCAGCAGGTCAAGGGAAGCGATCCTTCTCTACTCAGCCCTGTGACATGCATCTGAATCCTGTGTTCAGTTCCAGGCTCCTACGTGGACATACTGGGATGAGTTCAGCAAAGGGTCCCAAGGGTGATTAAGGAATTGGAGAATTTTACACATTGCTTAGAGCTGGCATTATTAAGGCTGGAGAAGAGAAGGCTCTGGGAGAGATCTTATCCATGTGTAAGAACAGCCAGAATAACAGGATGGGGGGGAAAGGCAGAGCAAGACACAAATGTACACAAAATGATGCAGAGAAAATTCCATTTAAACGCAAAAAAACCTTTTTTTACTGTGAGGGTTGTTAAACACTGGGTTAGACTGTCCAGAGAGCCTGTGAAGTCTCCATCCTTTGAGATATTCAAAACCTGACTGGACACAGCCCTGAGCAACCTGGTCTAGTTGCCCTGAGCTGGAGAGTTGAACTAGAATATCACCAAAGATCCCTTCCGACCTCAACCATTCTGTGATTCTGTGTAGGGCAGTCTGAAGCCAAGTCCTGGCTCTGACCTCATTCCCAAAAAAGAGGCAACCCTTACCTTGCCACCGCCAATGCCCATGCCACAGTTATTGAGCTTGAGTTCCTGCAGGGTGTAGCATGCGGGGCTCTTCAGCAGTGCCTCAAAGCCACGCACGCCGTCTGGCCCAAAGGCATTGTCGCTCAGGTCCAGCTCCACCAGCTGGGCTCCAGCAGTGATGAGTGCATCCCCCAAAGAGATCTGTAACGAAACAGATGGCAGTGGGTGGGAGGGAGGGAGTGGGTTGACTTTTAGTGACAGCATCACTGCAGTGGCTAGGTATGACAGTGATGCTGCAAAAAATTTCCACTTTGAAGACATTCGGCAAAGCTGTATGGGGAAATAAAACTCTACGGCTAAAGCCAGAGAAGGAGTTGTGCAAATTAAGCTAAAGATAACCATAAGGTAGTTACCAAGAAGTTATCCCATCCCTTTAGGTCAAATACACATTTTCCAAAGTGAGTTTCCCCTTCTACACTACTAAAAGAAATATTGTTTTCATTCTGTTGAGTTTATCATGTTCTTGCTTCACAGGACTCAAGGAGGCTGGAGGGAGCACTGCCATGCTCTTGGAAGAGATGGCCATATGCTTTTATTTAGAAAGCTTAGTTCCCATTCTATCTATTGGATCACGAGGATGTTTTCCCCAGTGACAAGCTTCTTCACTAGTATGGACTTGCATTTGGCTTTATCAGCTCTTCTCCACCTCATACAGAAGGAGCAAAAAAGAATCACTCACCTATTCTGAGACACTTAGTGTTAACAGCATAGAGAAAGATCAGCTGTGCTAAAACATACTCCCACAAAAAGCATGACAGGTGAGAAAAGTTATATTAGTCAGAAGTCTCAGATCTAGTTTTTACTTACCAAAGCAGGAGGGATCTCAGACCTTAGTCTCCCTGTGAACATGTCACTCCAATGACACCTCTAAAATAAGAAACATGCCGATAGAAACCATTAAAAATATTTAGGACAACACAGTTGCACAGAGGTTTACACATATGAGCTGCATTACATCACTGGGGACAGCTTAATACTGTCTGCTTGTCATTTGATTGTACTAAAGAGCTACAAGAACTAATGTTACAATTACTTCACTTGCAAGGACATAAAGCTACTGAAATGCACATTGTCAATAACACTATACAAGAATTCTTGCTTTTATTCAAGCTGGGATTCTTTTCTGCTGAGAAAATCACCACAGGAAAAAGCAGCAGGAAACTGAAAGATACATTAGGAATGCAGATTTTACTAAGGTATGGCGCTCAACAATCTGAACTTGCTTGAAAAGCCACACTTCGGTGATTAACATGAATCAATGTTTCATACTCCTCTCCTGCAAGGGACATGCCTCTAGCAGCACAGCATCCTCCTAACATTAAAACAGCAGTAGGGAAACACAGTTGGACATGGAAAAACCTCCTGGTGCATTTCCTCCATTATTTCTTCCCTATTCAGGCATTCTCTGAAGACTCATTCTTCAGAAGATATGACCCAGCTTTTCCATTAGAACTCAAGGGGTTTTTGCCACAGTTCTTTGTTTACAGATGCTGCCTCTGCAGAGAAGCTCTTCCTTGCACAGCTTCCCAGCTTAAAGATTGGAAGCCTTCTTAACAGGAACAGTTAGGGATGCAGAAAGTGTTCCCATTATCCCAAAGTCCCCAAGATCTGTCATATTTTCATATGGTTGTTCTCCCTACTGGAAGAACCACCAAGCAAGCTTTGGAGCTAACTCAAGGCGGGCTACTGCAGGAAGAGCATAGATAGGCTTCAGTATTTCTACATTACTTCGTCCCCTTCACCACCACCTGCTTGAGGATCTCACCTTGAGCTCAGATTTCTTCTCCAAGGCTTTGGCAATGACCTTTGCTGCCTCCACACCCACTGTGTTGCCTTCCAGGCGCAATGCTTCCAGGCCATCAAATTCCTCAATTTGCTTGATCACTTCTTCAGCTGCAAAAAGCAGATAGTCTAGTTGGCCTTTTAACTATCATCTTCGGTACCACAGTAATGCTCTGATGCAGCAATACTTGCTCAACTCTACCCTTAGCAAAAACAGCTGAACAACATTATCTGAAAGAATCCTGAAACAGCAATGGGAACAGAGCTGAAGTATCAAGTCACTAGAGAGAATGTTCTCTGTTCCCACCCTGCCTTTTCATAATTTATTTCTAGTTCTGTTCTCTCATAGCCACTCTCCTATTTGCAAAAGTAAGTTTCCTTACTTCCTAAGTAAGATTCCTCTGCCATTCAGCACATGGTTTAGGAGCTAGAGTGCATGTGCCTACAAAGATGCAAGGACTAAGCCAAAAGTTGACGGGAATTGGTGCCACATCAACAGGAAAAAGTTCCCACTGACTGGCAAAAGTAGGTGCCTGTTTAGCAAACATGTCAGGGTGGAACAATTTAACTCTAGAGTAATCCTACACAAGACACATGAGCAGGCTGCAGACACTCTCCTGTCAATGAGCACTTGTTATCATTCCCAAGCTCCAAGGCCTTTCCCCGTGGTTCAGTGGCTTTGTACTACTAAAACGGCATATAAAAAAGCATCACCTCTGGAATCAGTAAAAAGGCACACGCTATAGCAAATAACCTCTCTGAAGAACATGCTGTTCCTTGATGTGGCAGAAATGTTGATCTAAGAATATATACATACTCTCCAGTTAATTACTACATTAGCAGCCACTGCAAGACATTTTTAATTGGGAAACACACATACACCAGCAAGAGAGAGATTACAGAAAAAACCACAAGAGTCTAATAAACCGGTCAGACTTTGGGAAGAAACTGGACTATTGCTACAGACTAACATATCGGACCATTCCTCTGTGCAAGTCTTTGAAGCATCTGCTTGTTCCCAGAGCTGTCATCCACTTGCTTACTGTTTTTAAAAGGAGCACTGACTTCTAATGCACAGTGACTGTCAAAAGCACTTGGAGAGAACACCAAGGAAACAAGAATTACACACCAGGGAGCCAAACCCCAATTCTGCCAGCTGTAGTGCTGCCGGGGCACCAGGTCAAAGCTGGGTGCCAGAAGGGAAGGAAATGTTTCTATCAGAAGCAGCTGTAGCTGAATGACCCTTGCAACACAGCTAATATTAGGACAACTTGTCCATGCAGGACTAGCAGGAGGTTTACCACAAGACTTTAGAATTTCAGGGAGACACTTCCCAACCACAAGGGTGTTTTCTCTTACCATCTTCAGCTGTATTGAGTTTAAGGCTCTGGCCTTTGAAGCTCAGCTGTCCGCCACCCACTTTGGTCTTGGCAAGCGACTCCGCAAGCTTAGTGATGTCTTCTGATGCCATTTTTCTGCTTTTCCAAATGTTAAGAGCTGTCAATTAGAAGAAATTGTCAACATAAAAAAGCAAACTACAATACATAATCTGTATGAATAATCATATTTATTTGAACGCTAATGTGGTTTTTGTTCCTGAGATACCCAAGTTTTCAGTTCATTAGAGTTTTCCCCATAGCTCACTTATGACAGCTAGGCTAGATTAATAGTCCAAAGCCAACCAGTCAGATGGTGTTGATTCTTCCAATACTGACGAGACTTGGGTTTTGCAGAGTTATTATACTTCATAAATAACTAGTAGCTAAAACTACGGATTAAGGCCACGTTAAGACATTACTCTTTGCACAACACTTTTACAATTAAAACGTAGCATTCCTGTCTCCCCAACCCCCATTCTTTAATTATACATGCTGCACATTTCTCCTGTTCTCCAAAACAAGCTAGACTGAACACAACTGGTTTTCCTTTTCAGTGATATTACCAGAAGTGGCCTCGTCAGCACAGTTCTAGAGCCACTGAGTTGCTGAAAACATCATGTGCATTGTATACAAAGCTCTCTCTCAGGTTTGTGGGTTCTCTTTCCTTTCGGATGTCCCACACAGATTTATCTCACACATTAAACAGGACAATCTTACACTGATGATGGATTAGCGAACATTTTGCCTCGAGGCACAAGTTTGAAGCTAGCCATGCCTAGTAGCATCTGCATACCTTTATTTAATGAATATCAATCACTGCGTGAAGTAACTGGCCTCCATTCATTCAGCAGGATAAACAGAGCACGTTTCTTATCCCAGCACCTCTGCTGGTATAAGAGACTACACACAACTACTGCTTAGAAGCAACATACTTTAAAAAAGATTTCTGCTGTCAGAGGGGATGAAGGTTCATTCCTGCAACAGAAAACTGGTTCCCTTCCATTCTTGTCCAACATAGAAGCAGCCCCACAATCTTGCAGCTCTTTGAGCTCAACAGCACTGGTTTTAAAACATCCCCTAAAAGAAAGTTGTACATACATCCTTTCCCCCTGATACTTAGCTGTGAAGTATTTGCCTTCAGCTTCCCCAGAGTATGGCTTCTCTTCAGCTTTCATTAACTTTAGTATTGCTTTTGGACACAGGGGGAAAAAGTCCATCCCAAGGTTGATCAACATCACTTTTCTAGTACGACTGTCCTCTCAAGTAGGTGCTGCCAGTAGAAAGATGCTCACGTAACTTAATCCACCCCTACCAGGCCACACAGACACCAGACTGACAGACATTCCACACCTCTGCCAATCCAACACCGAGAAGGAAGAAAGAGAGGACATTCTCCAACCCGTGAAGGCTTTAATAGACTGGAAGAAAAGTTAGGATCCAAAGAAGTCAGTCTGTTCACCTAGTTCAGTTACTAATTTTACTTTTAAATACCTCATCACCCCACTGTTTAAAAAGAGTTCTGTTCTACATGATGCTCTTCTATACTCTGCAGGTGTACTCACTCCCTTTGCTTCTCTTTCCCTTAAATCCCGTTTTGCTTTCCACACCTTACACACAGGCTACTTCCTAATTTCAACGTGCAACTTCATCATCGCATCCTGAAGCATGTTTTACTGCAAACATGTCAGCCACACCTAATCATGAACCTACCAGGCGTCTCTTCGCTGCCAGCTCTTCCGCAGGGAAAGCTTTACAAAAAAAAAAAGAAAAAAAGAGCGAAATTGAAGAGTTAAGTATGTTTGGCAAATAAAACCAAGATCTGGAAGTGCCTGAAGAGAGGTTTCCTCGTTATTTAAAGACCGTACGAAGCTGTACGCTTCCCGACGGTCAAAAGAGTTCAGCCGGATGCTGCAGTCGCAGCACTTTGCCCACACCAAGAGAAACGCACCGGCTACCTGGCGCGCCGCGCCGCGCCGCGGAGGAGCCTGCCCCGCTCTCCGGGCAAGGGGGGCCCCGCCGCCGGCTCCCGGCAGTCCCCGCTCCCCGCGAGGACGCCGCCGCGCGCCGGCCACGCCGCCACCTGCTCTCCGTGACACACGCCCCCCCCCCTCCTCCCCGCCCCCACATAACGGGCCCCGCCGCCCCCCCTTCCCGCCCCACGCGCGGGCGGCCCCCCGGGGGAGAACGGGGGTGCGGGGGGGCAGCGTGGAGGGGGCTCCCGTGGCCGGGCACGCGTGACGTGCACCCACGAGGGGGTACCCTCGCCTGCGCGGGGGAGGGGCGAGCGTGGGAGAGCCGCGAGGCGTTCCCCTCCCGCCGCCCCCCCCCCCCGCGGCGAGGAGCCGGGGCGTTAGCCTGCGGGATCGCCTCGCCACACACCCACAGCCCCCCCCGCCTCCCCCGGCCACCAACGGCGGCGGCTGCTGCTGCTGCCTCCCCCCGCTCCGCTCCGCTCCGCTCCCCTCCCCTCACCTCCGCCCCGCGAGGGACCCGCCACCGCCGCGGGAGGCGATCGAGTGGCGCCGGCCCAAGCCCTCACGCCGCCGCCGCCGCCGCCGCCGCTGCCGGGGACGATGGGGGAGGGGCGGACGGGGGAGGCGGAGGATTTTGAAAGCCGGCAGTTTTGTTCTCCCCTCCGGGATTGGCTGGGCGGTGTGACGTCACAAGGACGCCCGCTCCCCTCCCCCCCGCCCCGCGCCGGGTGGTGACGATCGCCGTGCCGCAGTCCGTCAGCCTCGCCACGCGTGGGCGGGGCCGCGGGGCACGCCGGGACGTGTAGTCCTGCGGGGGGTGGGGGTGGGGTACCCGGCGTGCCTCGCGCGGAGCCACCCCGCGGGGAGGCGGCGTGGGCCACCGCCGGGCCCTCTCGCGCCGGCGTCCCGCCGCGCGAGGGAGGCGGCGTGACACCGGGCGTACACCGGCCCTTGTCCCTCCCCTCGCGGCAGTCGCGACAGCGGTGTCGGAGCGCCGAGTGGGTCTGCGGCGTGCGCCGAGCCCCTCTCACCACAGGCCTCCGGGGAAGGTGTCGCCACGGGAGCTCTGAGCTGCTCTGCAGGCTTCCCGCGTACCCGCGGATGTGCCGCGCGTGCCTTTTTCCGTGAACCCTCGTTTAGATGGTGCCTCTGCAGATCTCATTGTTGTGCTTGACGTGTGACCGTCAAACCTCTCTGCTGAGGAGAGCGTTTCATCCAGGCACGCCAGTCAACCCTACTTCAGGATGCAAGAAGCATCGGTTCGCTTGACGGCTTCGTGTGTACCTTGTGTGTGATGTTTTTATAGAAATAAAAATGTTTTTTCTAAAAGATTTGTAGAAATAAAAATGTTCTATAGACATAAAAGCACATCTGATGAGACGAGGCGAGCTGTGCGTAAACCTGCCTGCTACCGCAGTGTGTTTGCACAGGTCCTCTTAACCCGATCCCTTCTCTCCGAGTTGCAACCTACGGGCGCTGGCGTAGGCACCGTTTCAGGTGGCAGCCGCAGATCCCTGGTGAGCTGAGCACTGAGGTGGGTAATAGGCTGGATTTATTCTGCCATTTGGGCCCGAAACGTTGTAAGAGGCATTTTTCATTCTCTCACAATTCTCCCAACTGTGGTTTTAAGATATCAAATGCTTATATGGACCTAAGAAAAGAACGTCAGTAATTGGCAGTGCTGGGTGATCTGGGAGGCTGCGTTGAGGTTGAAGGGCATGGAAGACCTCCTTCGTTCTGGGGGAGTACAAAAGGCAATTAAATTTCTTTACAGAGCATGACAGCTGAAAGAATAAAAGCCAGAAACTGGTACAGCAACCAGATAGAGAACTTGAGCAAAAGCTAACTCATAAATAATAAGAGGAGTTTCTCTTGCAACTGAAGAAAATTAAGCTGAGGCGCTGACTGGATTACGGTTGTATGCGAGAAGCATAAAGCTGCCGGAAAACGTAGAGCAGATGAGGGGATAAATTAGCATCATCTCGAGAAGGAGCTTGAACTTGGAAAATATAAGCAAGGAATTTGGCACTTATTATTAGTTCCTCACAATCTTTAGCAATAAACAGGATCATATCAAATACATCTGATCCCCTTCTCTGTCGCTCTCCCAAATATTGGCTAATTACCTGGGCCAGAGGGGTGAGAATGAAGTCTTTAACTGTGGATGCAGCTATATTGGAATGAAGGCAGACTGTGCCGTAGTAGCACAGATGCATAGAATCATTCCTTCTAAAAGAACAGCTTTACAAATCAAAGTAATTTTTACGACATCGTAACTAGTTTGTAGCAGGGATTGGCAGCGTTTTGACTCTGCTGACTAACTGCACAGGAGACGTTGATAACCATGCTTGCAAATTGTGAAAATCTTCACGTTAACCACTAAGGACAGACGTTACTTCATGAGAGGAGCAGTACGTGCTGGATCATGGCCTTGCAGGACACCTCTCGGTCTTACAGGCAAAGGAAATTGGCCCAAAGGGAAGTATAACATGACATTCAATTGGGAAATGCAGTCTTGAAAATGAATGTTCTTGAATTAAAAAATAGTGATTATTCCAGTATAACTCTTGATTCTGTGGAGCTTTTGGTTTTGTTCCTCTTTCTCCTCAGCTCCTCCTAAGCCCTCTTCTCACCCAGCTCTGACGTCTTGCCTTTCAGAGCTGCTGCAGGGTTGGAGGTGTCCTGGGCTCCGTGACTCATTTGATGCCTAATGGCTCCCTGACGCTGCCCTCCCAGTGTGATCTGGCATGCCAGGTCTCCCCGTGGTTACTTCCCCCCACCAGCCCTGCTCCACTTTTCTTCTGCCCAAAGCCACCCCTCGACAGGGATTGTCGTTTTATGTACATTTTGCCCAGCAGCTTCTACAGCAGAGAGCCCAGCTTGGTTTGACCCTACTCATTGTCACAGTGTCATTGCCTAAAAATAAGAGGTAACAAATCTGCTGAGAAGATAATAAAAATAAACATTGTCTTATCCGTGAATAACAGCAGTCTTTGGATTGTAATGAATATCTAAAAAAAAGTACATCGTGATTAAATATTGTGCAGAGCATAAAATAGTGTTTTCCAGTGTCATATGGTACATTATACAATTCACAGCCTATATTTCATAAATTATCAGTTTATTGTGTTGACAGAGCTGCCAGAAGCCAATCCTACTCAATAGAATAAGGTCTTTCCTTTTCTGATCAACATGTTTTAAATATTAAACAAGTTTAGTACACTTCAGATGATACCTTTACCTGCCTCTGAATCTTGTTGGAGTTGCTTCGCTGCAAAGCACAAAGGGATGCTCTTTTGGGTCACTGTAAATAGAGAAGCGAGACACTGAGGAGTAAACATGTCACTGATTATATTGGAAAAGAGGTGATAATTTAAAGCAGTGTCAGCCTGGAAATGATGATCCGGCGCTAGACAGAATCCTTTAGGGAGAGGAAAACCTATCCTACCAGGGAGGCTGGACTGGGAGCGGAGCATAAAACTCATTTCAGAGGGTTATTTGAAGTTAATGGTAGTGCAGCTGGGCAGGGATGGATGAACCCCAGTCTAAGGTATCTCTGTCTTCACAACCATTTCCCACGATGGAATAACGTGTGCCGCTGGGCCCCCGCTTCCCACCGGCAACTTCGTTCCTGGGGCGCTGCTGGCATGGGCTGCTGTGGAGATTCCGTCCACTTTCTGGAACTATTGGGGGATTTGGGATGAAAACAAGCCAAAAATCTGGTTCCAGAAAAGGGCCTAAACTCATATGTGTATATTTAAGTATAAAAACATATATGCATGCACATATATATCATATATGTATATTGTATAATACACAGTAGTATATAATATAGTAAGTTATATATACACGAATCTTTCCCCCCGAAGATTTATGTTTTCAGAAGATCTTATTTACGGGGAACCCCCTCAGCAGTGCAGGGTGGAATAAGTGAGGTCTGGCTGGAAAAGATAATTGCTCTGGCATAAGCGACGGCTCTGGCCCCCTTCCAGCAAACATATAGGGGGTGGGCAAAGGGTCACTGCTTCATGTATGTGATAATCCTGTGGCGGGGGTGTCCCGTAATTCAGTTCATTGCTGCGCTTCGCATGCAGGCAATCGCTCTGCAGAGGCAGCTTTCCTTTCTTTTGGGGAATATTTTATGTGTCAGCAAAGACAACCAGGAAGAAGGAAAATGTTGCATTAAAATGAGAACGGAGCCTCAACTGCTTAAGCGCTTTCATTTTTTATTATTATTTTTTTTTTTAAGCCTAATTCACCTTAAAGAGTCTCAAAACCAGCCACAAGGGAAAGATCTGTGAATTTTTGTAATGGAAAGCGGTAGCCTCTAGGGCCCAGAGGATATGCAGGGAGGCATTTTCTCTTGGTGGTGCAGCTGAGAGCGAGCGAGACCTGGAAATGAAAGTAAAGAGATCAGGAGGCACATGGAGGAAGCTGCAGGGGCAGCCGATCCAGAAGCAGAATGCTGCCTTCTATAATTAAATAGCACTTACTATTATTATTACTTCTAGTAATAATACATTAATAATATCTCTAGTAATACAATACCATTTATCAAGGAAAGTTTATACATAGTGTGGGGGGGAAAACCCGAGGAGAGGTGAGTCCTTTATTATTATTTTGGGGGGATTATTTTTGTCTTAAACCAATTCTGTATGGGTGTGTGTTTGTGTATGTAGAAAGGGGTGGACTTGAGAAACAAGAAAATCTGGATGTTGCTTCATTAGAAAGTAAAGGTTTCAGATAGTAGCTGCGTGGATGAAACGTTGTGTAATTGCAAATTAAAAAAAAAAAATAGTGAAAAATAATATGGGTGAGATTTTTGAAGCTAACCCCCTCTTCCGCCAAAAATGTGGGGTTTGCAAAAAAATAATTGTCAGAGATCCTAATCCCACCCCCTGGAAAAAATGTGGTAGTAGTCTAAAAGTGGATAGCTAGGGGAAAAGCCCCTGGGTTTATATTAAAAACTTAGTATTAATTGCGTTTGTGCCTGTTTGTGGTCTGTAGGTTTGAGAGCTGTGTTCAGATCCGTATTTAGGCTGCAGTTTCCCCCTCTTGTTTGGTATAAACCCCATGAAGCAGCAGAGAAACCCTTGTGGAATAGCTTTTTAGATGCACCTTCCGTAGGGGCTTGTAAAGTTTATCAAATAAGAAGGTTGTGGGATTTTTTTTATTCCTTTTTTTTCTTTCCTTTTTTTTTTTTTCCCCAATTTTTTTAATGCTTTAGACAGTTTCCGGGTGGCAGGGGAGGTTATCTTCTTTTTTTTTTTTTTTTTAAAGTCGCCTCCCAGACTCCGGGAGATGTGTGATTTTTATTTAAGCGGATGGGGGGTGGGGAAGGAGGAAGAATATGTTTTGGTTTGTTTTCCTTTTCCCGGGAAGCCTGGATATCTCCTGCCGCGGGAAACCCTTCCCGGCAGGACCGGGGTGGGGGGGATGCCGGGGTGCCGGCGCCCGGCCGAGCCGCGGGGGTGCGGGAGCCGCCGCCGGCCCTTCTCCGCCCTGGCCGGCCGAGGTGACGCTTTGGGCCGCGGCGGCCGCTAGGCAAGGCCGGGGATCGGCGGCCTAGTGCGGGGAGTGGGGGGAGGCGGCGAGCGGGGGCTCCCGCTCCACCCGTGTGAGAACCGGCCCCGGGATTTAATTTTTAAAGCGAGGCAGGGGGGGGCGAGCTGGCCGGGCACGAAACCAAGAGCAAGTGGCCGAGGGACTGGCAGCGTCACCCCACTCGCCCCCTCCTCACACCCTGGGCTGCACTGCAATGCCCCTCGGGCAGGGCCCGGAGGCCTGGGGCAGGAGGAAGGGTGGCCCACAGTATATGGGAGTGTTACGTGTGGGTGGCCTGCAGTAAACGGAGTGTTACGTGTGGGGTGCAAGGCTGGAGGGAGCGGAAAATGGGGTGATGGGGGCCAGGGTGGTCTCTTGAGGCTTTGGCCACTATCTCCATCCCTTTCCCAGGGAAACATCTGTTTGATGCTCAGTTTTCAGCTGGGGATGAGGGGGTCATTGCCGCCTCACCCTGCATTTGCTGGACGTATTTCTGGGTGAAGCTGGTGGCACCCTGATGCCAGCTGCCCCAATGGTGCTGCAGGGCAGGAGTGGGTCTAGTGGGGTGCAAGGGTGTGGGAGAGCAGCCACGGAGATATCTTGGAGTGGCCGGCGTGTGGAGGGACACAGTCGTTAGAGCTGGTGGGCACAGCATAGTGCTGGGGACCCCGAGAGCTGTTGGCTGTGAGAAGTGTTCAAACGCAGGGAGTGGGGCATGGCAGAGAGCAGCCACAGAAGTGAGTGAGGAACCGTGTTTGTAGTGGCTACGTGGCTTGTCTTCTGCTTGATGTGAGTCCAGTTACCCCTTCTGCTGCACCGCCCAGTTGCCAAACTGCAGCCAGTGGGACTCCATGTTGCTGACTAGTGCATCCTGGAGCCTTTTGCCTGGAGGAGAGTGCACACAGCCTGGGGCTGAGCTCCTGTCTCAGCTCTACAACCTGCCACATGTATCTTGGTGCACTTATTTCTGGCTGAAATGTTACAGTCAAAGCCTGGAAGTCGGTCAAGTGTGAACTCATTGCCATCCTGGAAATATAGTATGAAAACCTTTGCCCAATTTCAGCTCTGGCAGGGTCAGGAATAACCCCCAGTCCTTGATAAGATAAACTCCAGTCTTTCTGTTCATATCATAGTGTCTTGTAGAGTGAATCTACCCAGTTTGTGATTGAGTCACTCTGTTTATTGGCTCGTGCTTCCTTCTGAGGGCAAGAAAACCATTTTGCCTATCTGCAGTATTTTATTTCTGTCTGGCAAATAGTTTGTAACTCATTGACAAACTATGAATAAGGTCCTCTCTAGATGCTGGACCAGAGAGGATAAACATGTCTGGACTGAAAGGATAAGAGCTTTGTAGTGGAGATATAAATACGCTGGATTCGAATTCTGCTGGTGATTTGAGCAGACAAGTCTGGACAAACAAATTTGGTGTGGGGAAAAAAAAGGATGCTTAGGCACACTGCTTCATGAAATGTTTTCCGCTGTGTTTCTAAAAATATTTGAAAGACCGAGAAAACAAAAGCTAGACAGGCTCTGCGCTTGAAATTAATTATGCATCAGCCGTGGTATGGTGTGCAGCAGAACTGAAGTGTTGCACGTATGGGTGGCTTGCTGTGTCTTGGGCTTGCTGGCGTAACGGGTGTGTGGCTTGGTCTGAGGTTTGAATGAAGAGGCTGCGTTGACAAGGGGAGACAGAAGTGAATTGAGTTTGCCAGGGAGGTGGCAGGGGAGGAGGCATGAGGAGCAAAAAGAGGAGTCTGAATGGTAGCCTCCAGCAGTGGTGGGGCAGGCAGGATGGGGGAAAGGTCTGCCATGCATGGAGGAGGGTGCTGGTGTGGAGTCAGATTTGAAAGGGAAGGGTGGTTGTTCCTGAGAGATCTGAAAGAAGTTGTTAGGGCAGCAGCACATGGTGTGCGTTTTGAGGGTGTTGCTCTGAGGAGATGAGTCTTATGTGCAAAGTCATGACATAAGCGTGAAGTTGTGACGGAGCTTTAGCAGAGGAAGCTGGTCACCCACTTGCAAGGAGAGAGGAATGGGGGGCAGTATTAGGGAGCAACAGTCTGGAGGGGAAATCAGGCCTGTGGTTTATGTTAGACATAAAGGCAATGGAGAGTGTTGGGTTGGAGGACGTTCACTGTGGAATATGAGGGTAGTACTGCAGAGATTAAACACCATGCAGGGCACAGAGGGTTTTTTTTAATGAGGGTTTTGTGGCAAGGATCAAAACTGTAGCTGGGTTGGTCAGCTGTTCACATGAAGCAGGGGTGGAGATATACGTGTTGGACGTGGTGGCAGTGGTGGTGAGGAGGGAAGAAACAGAAAGGGAGCTCCAGGATGCAGGAGGAGTTGGATAACTCTGGGAGGGAGACATTCTGGAGCCTTTCCCTGTAGTGCTTTGGCTCCACTCCAGCTTTTGGTCAGTAATGTCTGAATGCCCTTCTCTGTGGGCAAGCAACAGTAACCAGTTCTCATTGTAACACATGCCCACATCCTGCTGTGTAGGATGTTTTAGCAGTGGGGTCAGGATAGCCATGAGAACAGGTACTGATCTCTTCTTTGCTCCTTGCAGTAGTGTTCTAAGAGCTGAGCTCAGAAGCAGTGGTTGAAGTGGGCTGTGCGTATCAGAAGCTTTGCAAGGTGGTAATCTGTTTCGTGGATATACACAATTGTGAAGGTGTGCCACAGCATTTTTGGAGTGCAGCCATTGACTTTGTGATGACCAGCCAGTGTTCAGCTGCTCTCCCCACAGTCACCAACAATCTCCCTTTTCATCAGATCTGTGGGCTGCCGCTTCACTTCCCTGACTTTTGTTTTCTCCAGCGTGGCTCACGTCAGCGGCAAGAGCAGGGCTGTTCCTCCAGGAAGGACAAGCTAGGAGCCAAAGGTGATGACAGCCACCGGCAGTGCCCTCATTAACTAGGGTGCAGTCCCACCATACCTGAAGAGGACAGGCAGAACAACATGCTGATAGCAGGGGTCCATCAACAGTCCCAGAGAAGATGAGGTGGTTAATTGGGTCCAGGGTCTGCCCAGTGAGTCCAGCAGTAGCAGGTGGTGCCACAGACAGGACTGGAGACAAGCTACCTACAGTGTAGGTCCAAGGTTTGTCCAGAAGATATGACTGAGGACAGATGCACCTACAGTATGGCTCAGATGAGGCAGTATGCCTGGACCTAAGCTTAAATGGAGCTCCTGGACCATGGCTCAAGGGTGTGTGGGTGGGGGTCTGAGGTGAGGCTGTTTGGGGCATTTAAAGCCTGTTAGTGCACTCGGAGCCCAGACAGCTAGAAATTCCTCCTTCCTCCCTGTACTTTCCCCCATCAGCCCTTGTGAGGGTCCCCTTGACCTTTTAACTCCTCTTCTCCTCCCCAGTTAATCTCTTGTCATTTCCCATGGTGGCTCTTTCCCCACCCTTGTCTCTGATGGCCCTCGCAGTTCTCCCCTACAGTGCTTTGGGGTTGCTCTGTCCTCTTTCGTGGCTTTCACTGCTGTCTGTGTGGAATTAGTTCCTACTGCTCCTCTTCGCCTTGACTGTTCTCTCTTACTTCTTCTGTCCTTGCAGAATTTCATGCAAGGAGAAATGTAAAATAAATGGACTGTCTCTTTTTTCTACCCCTCAAGCCTGTCTGCCTGTAGCTTTAGTGATCATATTAGCCCCACAGTCTCCTTGTTAAATTTCCTTCTTTATTCCTGATTGCTCATTATCCAGGTTATTTATAAATCATTCCAGGCCTTCTGTTGGTGTTGTACTGAAGTCTACCTGCTCTTCTCCATTGCTTCTGCTAAAAGCCTTTATAGAGATGCTAATCATCACTCACCTTGTCTGTTGGCTTTCCCTTTCTTGCTGTGCTGCCCATCCTGTTCCAAATGCAGCTGCTTAAAATCTTCTACCTGCTGCTTGGACCAGATTGCTCTCAAATTTAATGTCTGATGACTTACAAACTGCACAGTGTCACTTTTGAGCTCTTGCTTCCTTCTGCTACCACTTCTTCCTGGTCTTTCTCTCGCTCCTGCCTTTCCCCCTTCCCCCAACTCTCCTTCCTGTTAAAGGGCAAGTATTAATTCTACATTTTGCTTGGCGCAGAGCACAATCAATAAGGGCTTGCTGAGTTGTTAGGATTGATTTTCATGTACCTTAAAGGTCCCTTCACGCTGTGCCAGGCTGAACGTGCCATAGATACTGTAAGATACCTTAGAATGGTAGGGATGGTCTTAATGTAAAAAAGAGCTGGGCGGTAATGCTCTCCAAGCTGTTGTAGTGTAGAGTTAGAGAAATGACTTTTGTTTTTCTCATAATCTCTTCAGAGGTGATCCCAGGCTGGGAGGGCACAGTGTCTTCAGCTCCATCTCATCTCGGTGTTTCTGTGCTTGCTGCCTTTGTCCCTGAGTTACCGTGACTCAAATGCTGAGCATTGTTTGTGATCACAGCTGGTTGATGGCAAGGCTGGGAAATTTGCTGTCACCAGCAACTCTGTTTTGCCACAAAGTGCCATCCCTTCTCCCCTTCTTTATTCTTTTCTTGTGTGGCAGACCTGTGTACCTTGGGGACAGGTCAGGGAGGAGCCGTTCCAAGATTTGCTCCCAAAACACAGGGGATGAAGCTCATGTATCTAATGATTCAAAGCCATTTTAGTTGAGAAAAGGGACATTACTCCAAAATGGCTCCATCATACTCCTTACTTGTCTGCACTTGCAGAGACCCAGACTGGATTTGGTCAAACCTAAACAAGTTACTGTGCCCGTTTGTGGGCTAGGTGGGGATAACCCTCTTTTGAGTCTTTCTCAAGCGCTGCCCACCCCAGTTTAAAACACTGCAGGGTGGGGCCTTATCCCCTCTCTGAAGGAGCATTCCCAAGTCTCCACTGCTCTTGCCTGCTGATTTTCAGCACAGAATTCCCATTGCTTAGATTCATCACTGTTCTTTCATGTGGACCATGGCAAGCAATTCCACCTACTTCCTTTGCGTCTCTCTCTGTGATATGCCTCCAGACACCTTACATGGATTACTTGCTTTGTATGCCATGCGGTAAACAAGTTTAAATCTGTCCCAGAAAAACAGTGGTCAGAATTGCTTATCATGGGAGGGTCCCAGCAAAAATTCCTGAAATGACTGCCAGTGCAGGGGAAATGTTGATTTTTTTTTTTTTCCCTCTTTCTAAGAAGGCAGTCATGATTACAGTTGGTTCCCATTGCTTTATTTACTGGCAGTCTAAGTAGAGAGCTCACATTGAAATAATTCTTCTTTACCCATGTATCCTGGCAGTGGCATGTGAGAAAAAGCAGATACTTGGTAGTGAGCTGCTTGCCGTCCAGTGTCTGCTGTGTGTGTGGATAAATCATGGACTTTGGTGTTCAGGGCATCTAGTCTGGAACATTTTGTTAGTAGTAAATTCAGGCACACACAAAATACTGTGCTGCTTAATTGCCAGCAAGACCTATAATGACTCATTTTGTGTTGTTTTTTTTTTTTCCCTTTGCAGCAACTATAATGGAGAGACAGAAGAGAAAACAAGAAATAGAGAAAGGACTTCAGTTCATTCAGTAAGTGGACAACCTCATTGTTTCCTGTGGCTTTGGAGGCAGTTTTCTTCGTATCAAGGATTGCAGGAACTGAGTTCTTTATATTCACTGCTTTGGGGCTGCTGCGTGGGAAGGAGGTATTTGTCGTGAGGGTTTTCACTGTGGTTCTTCAGCGTGCTTCTTGTCCTGCCATCTCTCTAAACTTGAAAATGTATAATTTTAATTTCCTTGGGTTTTGCCCTCCACTGCAGTTCCAGGATGATCTTTATAGTTAGCATAATGCAAATAGTACTTGGACCTTCTACTTTATCTTCAGTTTGAAGATCTCAAAGTGCTTCTCAACAAGGTTATCCCACCTTTCTTAGGAAGGCAGATAGTGTTTCTATTTTGTAGGTGGGGAAAGCAGGGTAGATGACTTGCCAAGTGCCCCATATAGTGCCTATAGCAGAATTAGATGACCTGGGCTCTTTTACAGTTGCCAACCTGGTAGGTGCCTCAGGTCACTCTTCTGTGAATATCATGTGGCCTTCTAGAGCTTGAGGTGGTTGCTCATGTTGTAGCTACAAGTCCAAGTGCTTCCTTATAAATTACAGTAATGTTTTTTCCCTCCAGTGTTTGAGTTAGCAAAGGCCTCAGACTCAGGTCCACGTTCTATGGTGAGTAAGGAAGCAGCAAGATTGTAATCAGATTATTTGGGGTTTTGTTAAGGTCTGCTTTGAGTCCTGCTGTTATTAGGGCTGAAATCTATGCATCTACAATGGGAAAAAAAGCCAAATCTTCCATGTTAAATATTTATATCCTGTGGCATGGTAATGATATTTTCGCCCCAGACTGAGACTAAATGGGGCTGATAACCCAGTTTCAGAGAGGCAATTGTGAGGTTTATTTACTGGAAAGAAAATAATTTAGAAATATAGGGTGTTGTTCATGCTTCTAGAGTGTATCTTAAACTCCGAACCAGGGGCAGTGTCATTTGTTGGCTTGTTTTGATGTGAAAGAGGGGTACTCCAATTTTATAAGCAGCATGTTTCTTACAAAGCAAGGGCATTTCCTGTAGTTTATTTTAAGGAGCAGATGATGATTAGATTAGATGAAATCTAAAAAAAGTTTATTCTCTGACCAATAAGATCATCTATACTATGTTGTATTTCAAAGTTGAGGAGGGCCATGACAGGTGCTAAGGATTTCTCTTGAGCCTGTTGTTTTCTCCTTGAAGAGAAAAAATATCTTATACATGTGGACCAAACCTGGGTGGTCTGATTTGAAGAGCAGAACCTTTCATCAAAGTCTCAGTGCTCTTACGGGGTAGGTGTTATCCACACAAGCACTGCCAGTTTTGTGGCACAGCCTGGCAGCCTTGGCCAAGACAACTGGAGTTAAATGGCCTCCCAAAACTGTATTTTCTCCTTTCCTTTTGTGGTGTAGGCCTAAAGGTGTGTGGCTAAGTTAACGCAGAGGAAAGTGCTTGCATTTATCACTGTATGTCTTTGATCGCACAGAGGATTTGAGGAGGTCTTGGAGTGCCAGTCTGGTGCCTCTCATTAGAGCCAGATGCACTTAAAATACGCCTGTATTCTCCATGACAATCTCTCATGGGAACTTTCTCAAAGATGGGGTTTTTTTAAGGTGGCTGGCTGAAGGCACATTACAGAGGATTGTGTATGCGCAGAAAATAGCTGAGAATAAGATTCCTCTAGTCTCAAATCCCTTTGGGACCTGACGATCTCTTGACATCACTGTGGCCATCACTGAGCACAGTGTTCCTTTCTTCTCTCAGCCCCAGCTGCCTTTAAAGTGATAAATTCTTCAGCAACTCACCAAGATTATCAACACAGGACCAGAAAGATGGTTTCTTCATCAGAGAAAAGCCTGTGTTTGTATGGATGCCTGTTTCATGAGAATTTTCTCTTCTTTGTTTCAGGTCCACATTACCCCTAAGCCAAGAAGATTATGAGGTAATGAAGAATTTGTTTTCTGAAGTTGGGAACTCTTTGGTTAGCAAGATTTGTTCTTTGCATAGCCATTAGTTGACATACCAAAAATGAAGAGCGTGGGATGGTCTGTCACAATTTGTCTGTAACTTAAAGCTTTAAGGTTCTGACAATGAAAACTTTCAGGAAAAGGAGAATACACTTGAATGTTCAAGAAGGAAGGAGATTTAATTGGATTATTCTCCTCTACCAAAAGACTGATGTTTTACAGGAGGGTGGGGAGGCAGGAGAATCTTAGTGGGGAGGAAGCTTGCTAAAGCATATGGAAGGGAATGGGAAATTGGGAAAACTCTCCTGTCTCTGAATATCCACTTCAATCTATTTGTTCTCTCCATGCTGCCCAGGCCTTTTTGCAGAAGCTGGTGAGAAACCTGTTTGCAGAGGGCAATGATTTGTTTCGAGAGAAGGATTTCAAGCTTTCGCTGGTACAGTACGTAGAAGGGCTGAATGTGGCAGATTATGCAGCCTCCGATGAGGTGACCATCCCAAAGGAACTCCTGTGCAAGCTGCATGTCAACCGAGCTGCCTGCTACTTTGCCATGGTGAGCACCTTCCCAAGTCAGCCTCAGGGACCAGGGAGGGCATCATGGTTGCAGTGCCATGCAATTGGACAAGAAGTCAAAGGAGGTTTCAATTGATTTTGTCCACTCCCTTCTCCAACGCTGGAGGAGATGATGACACATAGAAAACTCTGGTATCTCCCCGCTATCGCACTGTGTCTTGCGAGACCAGAGGAAGGATGTGAAGGAGAGGGGGCCAGACCTAACGTACTGAGAATGCAGTTCTGGTCCGTGCTGGTGAGGAGTTAGTACAATGTGGAGATTGGAAGGAGCGAGTGCCTTCCAGTACTGACTGAGTATTTCTCTGCCATACTGTTTGAGTATTGCTCTGGACGCTCCTGCCTCCTCAAGTGAGGCACTGGAAGACAGTGAGAAGGGTCTTGACAGAACTTTCAGCACACACATGGAAAAGGATTCTGCAATTCTCAGGCTCTAAAAGGCTGTGTGCCTCCATTTTCCTAAGGAATCTAACAGCTTTCCTTTATGGCACAACCCCAGAGCAGGTCCATCCTGTTCGTAATGAGGCAGAGTCCCATGAAAAAATTAGCAAGCAGTCACATAATTAAAGACTGTCAAATGTCACATGCCCAAGGTATAGGGGGAGACAAGATAAGGTTGCTCAAGCAGCCTTAATTCCGGCATTCACTGACTTTGAAGTATTCTGTGTTTTGCAAGACTTAACAAAATGTTCTATTACTGTAGGTTTTGTGTGTTTGTACGCTGGTCTGTGTATGAGGTAATACATGTATTTCCAACTGCCTTTTATGTTCCTGTTTTCTGCTGAGAGACAAAACATTTGCATTCACACAGGAGGAGGGGTTAGTCTGCTGTGCCTCAGTTGACTCGAGGTGGTCTCTTTGGTGCAGGGATTGTATGAGAAGGCACTGGAAGACAGCGAGAAGGCTTTAAGTCTTGACAAGGAGAACATCCGAGCGCTCTTCCGGAAAGCCCGTTCCTTAAATGAACTTGGAAGACACAAAGAAGCATATGAGTGCAATAGCCGATGCTTGCTGTCCCTCCCACATGTAAGTTTTTGACATGCAACTCATCTTAATTTCTGTGGCTCACCACCTTCCTCCTCTGTAACATGCTTAGTGTGAGGCCAGAGGATAGTGGAAGAGGAAGCTTGGCTGTTCCTGGGAACGTGCTTATGCCCAGAAATTCTGTCTTTCTGCCTCGAAGAAGATGTTTGACCTCACATGTATCTTCTTCCGAGTCACCTTCTACAGACAGTGCCAGCCAGAGACACTGGTTAGTGACAGCAGGTGTGGTGGCCTATTTGTGAAGAGCAAAATCCTACCCTAACAAAATGTGAACTAAGGCCATGAGATTGTTTTAATTATCTGGTTTTATATGTCTAAGGGGAGTAACTAGGAGCATGGGACAAATGGGAACTGGAGTGCTGGAAGGAAAGCATGTATACTTTTCTTGTTTTAGATAAAAATGTCACACATTTTACTTACTGATTGCTAAGGCAAGCTGATAAAGCTTTTTATTTCTTGTCAGACATGCGAAGGTGTTCTCATCATCACGTCATAGTTATTTTTATGTTCACAGGTGTGTAAATTTTTGCATTCAGAGGGGACTATCTGCATATACTAGGCCCTAGCTATTTTCCTGACAATGCTTTGTTGAGTGTCCTTTTAGGCCAAATATTGAACAGGAAACCAGACTGTGATTAGATAGATTCTAGTGAGCACTGGTTGTTTTTACTAAATTTGATTCTGATCCACCACAGTAACGCTATTACAAGAAAAATGCATCTACTTCAGCAAGAGAAGTTATCTTTCCTTTATGATTAATGTTACAGAAACAACCTTTGAAAGCCTTGTTAGCAGTTAGTTATTCCTTTTGTATAGCTTGTAAATTCTAGTTTCTTTGACTTGGCAGAACAGGGTGACCAAAACACATTAAAGGTATCGTGTTAGGGGAGTTCCAAAGAACTGTTATTTAAAAAAACCCTTTTATACACAAACCCATCTAATCTATGTGTTCATGTAAAGCGACATCTGGCTATATTTCACATTGCAGTTTAGCCACTTAACTGAATTTATTTTTTAACTATGTCCTTATGTTTACAGCTCTGCCATTATTATTATTACCATCATCGTGTTCTACAAACACTTTATCAAACTTCTCTGTGGCAGGAAAGTTCAGCCTTACAAACTCCATATGGAGGGATCTGCATTCCCTGTTCTAAACAATTCAGTCTTGTAAATTAACATACCCCATTGCCTCATTACCTGATTAACAGAAATCATAAGCCTTCTCTGCATCAAAGGCAAGTCATGCTATCCATCATCTCACTCTTGTTTCCATTACACCAGCTGCTAAACCTCTGGAGCACATGGGTACTTCCAGCTTGCATTGCCATAACAGCTGACAACTTTGTTGTGGTCAAAGCAAAGCATGCATTAAAACTTCCGGTGATGAAGGATCTCCCACTCAGTTGACTCACTGTCTAGCAGAGTTAACTTGTTTCTGGGTACAGATGCTCAGTGCTGATAATTTGCAGAGGTTCCCAGCATGGTGAGGTTGATTCTCCTCTGTGGTATGCTTTTTTTGGTACGGCATGGGTTTTTTAGGGTGTTGGAGGAGAGCATATTGCATGCCCTTGTTGAGCATCCCCTTGTTTAGATGGGAGGTAGTACATGCCTGAGGGTGGCATTTGGCTGAGGGATGGGAAAGCTAAAGGAAGATCTTGGAGGTGACAAAGAGCAAATAACTCCCCCACCCCCAAACCACAGGCCTGTTGACAAAAAGGACAATAATTAACCATGTGCTGTTGAGAAGGAAAGTGGAGGCAGTCTAGAGAGAAATATGTTCTTGATCTTGTCCAGGAATCTGAGAAGACATCTTGGAGTTATGTTGGCATGTGGAGTTGGGTAGGGTAAACCTGGTAGGTATGAGTATGAGATCAATGAAAAGAAATTACATCAGGGGCCTTTCTGGTGAGTTTTCCACAGGGAGCAAGAAAATGGCAGACTTAGAAGACACCTGGGAGAGTGTTTGGAAAGGCAGAATCACCAGGGGCAAACAGCAATGAAAACGTGATTGGTGTTAGAAGGATCTCAGAGGTGGAAGACAGTGAGGTAGGAGCAGTGACCATGAGATTTGACCAAGAAGATGTCTCTGGAGAGTGTGGGGACAGTTTCAGGAGAAGGTACGTCCTGAAGGGGTGTAAGATGGAGAGAGAAGAGGAAATGGACAAGCTAGATTTTGTCTTCACTGAGTTCAGAGAAGATGGTGACAAGACCAATGTTGAGGGGAGGGGGAGCAAGTACAGTCAAAAAGTGTCACTCCAAATTGAAAGGAGAAGTTACTGATACTCTGGACTGGAAGAACCAGAGGCTAGTGAGGGGTTGAAAGGGAAAGGATGAACCTGCAGGGAGAAGGAGGTTGGAAAGACCCGCATGGCAAGTAGAGAGAAGAGAGCAAGCTTCAAGGTTGGAGTAAGGGAGATGTTGGGACATTAAGGAGGAATATCACAATAGGTTGGGCAGATATTTTTTTTCTTCTTTGAAGAAACTGTTAAGTACTCCAATATTTTTGCAAACAGGGAGAGACAAGAAAGTGTAAGGAAAGACTTGCTGGTGACAATAAGTGAAGAAGGTTGTGGCATGTTGTTAGTCCAGGCAGAACTGGAGAGGATGGAGCAGCAGAATGGAGCACGGCCCAGAACTTTGTCTAAAGCCCGTGATGGTGTGTGAGTGGGCCTGGGCAGTGAGCAGGGAGGACGGTTAATGGCACACAGCAGGGAAAGCAGAAGGACTTGCTTGACTAAGCTGAGGCTGTTTAACCAGAGCTGGAGACGGTGAAAATGCCTTGTGGTTAGTAAGTTGGAAACTGAGACTTGGTTTCAGCTTTAAAAACAAACAAGCAAAACAGGCTAGTTTATTAGTTCTGTATCTGGTGGAGAGGGAAATTATACAGGCTGTGTATGCAGGAAGGCATGCAGTCTCCTTCTTCCCAGACATGGGGACCTCGTGGAAGCTGTATCAGCCCCCAGCATGGGGGCTGCTAGCAGCCAGCCTTGGCAGCTCCTTGAGCCATCTTGCCAGTGGGACTCGTGAACCCTGCTTTTGGAGAGTGGGTGCTTTCTTGGAAGCAGACTTTCTGCAGCATCAAAAGATTGTAGGGGGAGGTCCTGGTGTAACCTTAGTATCTTAGCAGGACTGAATGACAAGAGCACTTAGGTCTGCATGGACTCTCCTAGGACTGCTCTGGCAGTTGTCCACCTGCTGCTGTCTACAAGTGAGGCTTCTTGGCACAGCCCAGTGTGGATAACTGCATTCCTGTTTATTTCATTGTGTGTGCCGCAAAGGCAAAACTGAAAGTGTCCTGCCAATGGTTTTTGTCCCCAGGATGAAAGTGTCACGCAGCTGGGACAGGAGCTTGCCCAGAAGCTGGGACTGAGGGTTCGAAAAGCATACAAAAGACCTCAGGTATGATTTTTTTTTTCTTAGAGACTATTCTTTGGCTCTTTCAGATTTACTTTTGCAGAAGTGGTAGGTGCTGCTCTGCAGCTATGGACACACATACACTACCCCGTGATCTCTCTAGCAGGCCACTGGCTACCCTCATTGTCCTGACCCTCTGACTCACTTTGCCTTGATCCATTTCTAACCCCATTGCTGCTCTGTGTCTACTGCCAGGATGTTTCCTGTGTCCCCAGCTAAGCCAGGCAGAGCTGGGCTGGTGCTGCAGGAGAGGCTTCCGGTGCAGTGGGAGCCTGTGTTTCTGGGAGGAGAGGGACATGTGGTCCAATTCCAAAGGATGTTTTGCATCACAGTCCTTTCCCTGTTATGGGATGAGAAGGAGGGGATCCTCTGCTACATCAGAGGCATGTCTGGTTTTGTAGTGCAATGGGTCATTAGGGCTTCTTGCCCCCTATCTAGGCATACACCTTCATGGTGGGGGAAAGGCTTGTGCTTTGGGAAAATGACAAGTACACATCTGGTCAGATGCTAGGAAAGAAGGCAGCAAAAAGCAAGTCATGGGTCCAATAAATTGACCTCAGTGTCTGAATCCATAACTGGCTCTACAAGAAAGGGCTGCTATAACTGGAGTACTGTTGGTACTTAAATGTATACCCTGGGATGGAGCTAGAGGGCGGTAGGCCACTGCTAGCACTCTTGGATAAAGCTGCCTTGGCCACATAAAATCCCAGGATGCAATGTCAGGAGTAGGGAACAGGAGTAGTAGAGGCTTACATTCACATCCTCAGCCCCCTGCACAGTGGAGTGTTAACAGCCAAGTATGTTCCACCTCCAGAGGGGCACCTTGGCAGTGTGCAGTGAAGTGATTGGTGGCCATCCAATTTGCGGAGAGCTTTTGGAGTAAATTTGGCTGTAGCACCTTACTCCTCTCCCTGACCAAACTCACATGTGTGATTGGCCTACCCTCCAAAACACCTTCAGTGTTGTAGTAGCTCTCAACCCTCTGAAATGATTCTGTCTCAAAGGGAAGTTCTACACACAAATATTTTTTGTAGCTGCTCACTGTGTTGGCCTTGCCACCTTCTTGCTGTTGTCATGTTAACTCAGCTGTGGTGGGCTTAAACCGCATGTATGTCAGAAAAATAAAAATTAAAAGCTCCAAAATGCTTTTTATTATTTGAAATTTAGTGATCAGTATTCTGGTAACACCTTTCTATCTCTTGTGTTGACTTCCAGCTTTCATTCCAGTGCTGTAATGCCTTTCCGAAGTAGTAATTTCTAAATGAAAAGACAAAACCTTCTGTTCCTCAGGGAAGTTTTTTGCTTCCTGATTGTGTGTTGGTGTCGGGTGTTTTGCACTGAGGTGTCTAGAACAAAATGTATGTCCCTTTCAGTGTTAAGAAAACTGCAGAGTGGTATGCCTTTTGGGGTGGCTTTTATTTTATGGGCAGTGCCTGGAAGAAACTATATTGTAACCCAGCTTTACCTAGTTTACAAGCTGTCTCTGTTCTAAGACCTCTCTCTTCTTTGCAGCAGGAATTGGAAACATTCTCACTACTCAGTAATGGCACGTCAATCAATTTGTCAAACCAGGTAGAGTTTGCATCCTGTGGTTCTTAACTGTTCATGGATTGTGCTACTAGAATGCTTCGCAGTTTTATTTACATGTGAATTTATAGCTGACTTTTAGGATTTAAAGTTATTGATTAGTGTTTTCTGCTTTTAAGGAATATTGCCAAGGAAATTAATTTTTTTGAAAATATTTCTAGTGACAATATTTTTTATATCCATAATTAGATCACTGAAGGTGATTTTTCTTTGTTATTGTGAATGTTTGCTTTCTCTTGCATTTTAAATAAGTTTCAGTTTTCAAGTTTTTACATAGCTAGGGCAACGCTAAGTAAAAATCAGAAGGTTCAACTGCTCAAGAAACATACAAAATCAAATCATGCAATGTACTGAGCAAGGTACATACACAGTTTATGTATTCTTTGTATTGTCCTGTCACCTGGGAGATCCAGCTTAGGCAGGGCACTGTACAAATACTAAGCTAAAATATAAGAAATTGCTGATTTTCTTATTCTGCCACTGGCAAAAAAACCCAAAACGAAACACTTGCTGGTTTTACAGGCTTTTTGGTACTTCACGCTACTCCTTAAAGCAAACAAACTGTAGAACTGTAAAAATTGACATTTTGTACAACAAGATGGGATGCTAAAGAATTAGTTTACCTCCCACCGTTCAGTGACTTGCCTTCATCTTTCTAGGACAACAAGTCAGCTTTCTTTAATAGTTGTGCCTAGTTTTTCATTGGAAAGTCTTTCATTTTGCAAGAAATTAAAACAGTAGAAAGCCTAGAAGTTGCAAAAACTATTGCACTAGATGCAGTATCCCGAAAGTAATGCTTTACTTGTGCCATTTTAAGTTTAAGCTGAAGGCATACGTACTTACCTCTGTTTATGTTTCTGTAAAATATGGGTTCATTTTAATCCTTGCCTGGAGCTCCAAGTCAGCAGTTGTCTTGACAGAAACCTTCTCCTGTTTTGAATTTGCTGTAAAAGTTTGTGGTTGTTAAATTGCAAAATATGTGCACTAAGAAAAGGAACATTGTGTAAGATCAGGCTAATCAGATCTCACACTGCATGGGGCTGACCGATTGATGTGTCCTGGGACTTGGGACGCAGCGTTCTCATCCCCACATGAAAAACCCTATTCTATGTACAGATTTGCTCACATGGTTGCATATTATGCAGGGCTGGTATTCCTTTGCAGCAACAGGTTTAGTCCACTGCTGGAGGTAAAAATGAATAGGCTCTTTGGATTAGTGGCCTCTTAAAGTTCCTTGGTTTTACTGCTCTTGCACTGAAAGAGGCCATAAAGGAAAAGAAAGGGCCAGATGCCTTTAGGAGTAGTAAAGGGTCTCATCTGTGAAGTGTGAATGTCTTTTAAAAAAATTAATTTCTGGTGATGTTTTTCTCTACCCTTTCCTACACCTTCTTTGCAGACCACTTCCAATGGATTGAGTTCAATAGATGACATCGAAACAGGTAAAGACATTTCTCTTCTCTGATTTTTGTGGCTTCAGTAAGGTATCTGAGCAGGCTGGCAGGCCTGAGAGGTTCGTCACCTTCATTTATGTCTCTTCTGCACACTCCTGGCTTTGGTAACTAGGAGGAGAAAAAGGTGGTGGGAAGCAGGAGTGTTTTTTTCTGCAGAAGAGCTTTTTGTCCAGGCCCAGTGAGGGACACGTCTGGGAATTAAAACGGTCTGCTGAGGTACACAGCTCTCTCCAGTTGTGCTTTTCTTAAAGCTGGGCTTGACAAAGCTTCTGAAACTTTGCTCCCAGACAAAACAGTCCAGATAAAGTGAAGTTAAGGTTGCAGGCGGCTGTTTGTGCTCTGAGTGTGTATGGTACTCTAAGACATTGAAGTGGAGGAAATGAAAACAAAGGGAGTTGGGAGGGACCCAGGGAGAGCTATGTTCAGGATTAGGCACCCAGGAGGAGCAGAAGGAGGGCCACGGAGTTGCTTTTCTCATGCCATGAAACAAGTGACCTTAACTCTGCCCCTGTAGAAAGGCTTGCTATGTGCTTTGCCCTTTGTTGCGTGCTGGAGCATTGAACTCATGCCTCTGAGCACATCAGTTCCTTTGAAATGTAGCTCTGTGTGTGAAGGTAAGTGTGAAGACTTACCACCACAAGTAGCAATTGCTCTTTTTATAGAAAGAAACTAATTTCATTATTAGGGTTCTTTGGTGTCTCTTTTGGAAAATATGTTAGCTCTCTGTGAATGCCAGTTCAGTAACTGAATGCCACGTGCAATCGTGAGACCCAGTTCTGTGAAATAAGGAGAGTTTTTCACATTATCTTGCTGTGCTAAAATGAACTGAACTCCTAGTGCAGAGTAACGAGTGACTGCATCCAGTAAGCTCTTTATCTAATTAGGATTTGGTGTAAGAGCAGCATGCTACCTTTGTTGCAGTTTAGGCAGAGAGAACCTTTAGTGCGAGGAAATCTTTCCAAAAGCACTGAAATTACATGCTATCCCGTTGCTCTGAGAATGGTGTGCCGCCAGGAGGGCTGTGGGTGCTGGGTACCTCGAGAGTTTCAGATTCAAAACTTTTTTAGCAGGTTTTTTTTTTTTGTTGTTTTGTTTTGAAGATGCAAACTCCTGAAGGCCTTTCCCCCTTGCTTTGCTTGAAGTCATCTGATTAACTCAGCCCTGCTCTGCACAGATCATAGCTCAGATCTGTCTCAGCATGGCCTTTGGCCAGCTAATGCATTAGGGAACCACTGCTGTTTTGGGAAGCGGAGCTGGAAACAGGGCTTTTAAAAGCACTGTACTTGCCCCTTTGGGACAGGCAGGTGTATGGCCAGAGGAGCTACAAGGTGGGGGCATAGTATGAGAGACTTGGTTCAGGGGAGTGGATAATAATAATAATACGTGGGGCTTAGTGTCATGGCAGTGGCAGAAATTAGAGGGGGGCAAGTGTGTGCTTGTGATCTGCTCATAATTTTTTTAAGATGGAGCAAACATTAGGTGAATGCAGAAGGTGCATGAGCTTTCTGGAAGGAGAGTACATGAGACATGGGTATGGTGGCTGGTGAGTGAGGTCAGCAGATCGGATGTCCTTAGGAAAGCAGGAATGGGAAAGGGGGCATAGGGGAAAAGACTGGTCAGAGGGAAAGGGGAGGAAGTGGCTGAAGGAGTGACAGGGTTTGGGTGGTCAGGGAGAGGGGAACAGACAAGGAGCACTTGCAAGCAGTGGGACCTGTTGGTCCCTGCTCTTCTCCTCACCCTTCACATGCACTGAGCTGTGGGGGGTCCTGTATCATTCTTTGGTCACGTGTTCAGCTTTTCAGGGTTTTGCGCCTGTTAGGGTTTGTGAGGGCCTCTTTACTCTGCTTCTCAGTCTGAGTGGGAACCGGAGAGCCTTGTTCTTTCCTCAGAGACCGTCTGAACTTCTGGATCCTTTGGGGCCCTGTCATTGTGACCCCTTTTGCTCCCCCCTGCACATGTGCCCATCCCTTCCAGCGTGTCCTGAACTTCTTCTTGGCCCCTGGAGGGGTCTCGGCAGTACTCCAGATTTAAACATCTGAAAAATAGAAAGGCACAAGCTGTCCCTTTGTACTGAGGGAAATCTGGCTGAGCTACCAGTGATGAGGCCAGCACCGAGGGACCCTGGATGGCTGGCTCCCGAGTGCAGCTGGGGGGCCCATGCCAAAGGGAGATGAGCTGAGAGAAGTCATCGCAAAGGGAGCATGGGGTTGCAGCTGAGCCTGATCTGAGGGGCAGGTGCAAAACTAAGGACGTTTACAGCCTTCCTTTGAGCTGCTGTTTGTGGGGAATGTGTCCAGCTGCAGCACTGAAAACCTGTGTTGGATCCCATAAGGTGCAACATGCGCTTTCCTTTGATCACATGCATGAGGTTGTGGAGAGGGACCTGTGTCTGCGCCTTGCTGCTTCCCCCTGCTTTTCCTGCCTTTTTTCACAGCTCAGCCTCCAGTGCTTTGCACAGCGACCTCAGCTGTGGTCCATCCATGTGGACCACTCACAACAAATGCCAGAGGAAAGGTTGCAGAGGGTGCTGGTGTGCTCCTGGTGGGGTTAGAGATAAGGGGGCCTGTGTGTGTGTGTCGTCTCTGCTGCTCTTTTGTTCAGGACTTGGGGGTTTGCAGGAATTGCTGATTTGCTGTGCTGTCTAAGGGCACCAACACAGTCTTTGGTCAGTGAACGTGTGGTATAGAGGATAGCAAAATGGCTTACTCGCTCAGAGCCAGTTAGAAAGGGATGGTTGAGTTCTCATGGGGGCTGAGTGAGCAGAGCTTGTACATACAAGATGCAGCATTTCTCACTGGATCAAGGTTTGTGTCTCAGAAGCTTGTCTAGTTTTTTTCCTGTTCTTCTCAGTCTTTCTAATAAACGCCATTGTCTCTCCTTCCAAACTTTGCCTTGCTTATAGCCTTAGACCGTCGTAGCTGCAGTGCAGCCACTGTTATGTGGATGGAGGAGGTAGCATCTTTGTCTTATTTCTTTTCTTTTATTCCAGGACATCTGCACAGGGGCAGAATTAAGGTAGTTTGGGTGCTTGGTTTGAGAACTGCAAATGTAACGCTGCATTTTCCGAATTTCTAACGTTTGAACTTTTTTTTTTAACCTTTAATTTTTTTGAGAATAAAATGCTCTTCTGTGAAGAAAATGTGCTTGTAACCTTAACTTCACTTAACAGAGGTTTATATTGCATGATGGGAAAGTCTTACCATTTCAGTAATGTACTGGAGAGGCAAGGAAGCCTTAGGGAAAATCACTGCCCCTCTCCTGCCCTGACCCTGGCTTACACAAGTTCGGAAGGGGATGTTTGCTACTGAGGTGTTGAGGGGGAGTGTGGGCAGCAACCTCCTACCTATGGACATCAGGAAGCACTCAAGAGCAGGGAATTTACTTGGGTAAAGACAGCTGAATGAGTTTTTGGGGACACATTGTTAGCACAACCTGGTCTGAGCACCCAATCTTTGACTCTCTTCCCAGCAGGACCTTGTGGTTTTTTATCTTCTGCCAATTAGGATGACTGAGGTTTTAGAGAGGGTGTGCAAGTAAGCAAGCTTTCAGCTGGGATATTGAAACTCCAAGGAGTAGAGAAGGCAGTGATCTCTGCCGGGTGCATTAGTGAGGAACGTTAAAGAAGACATCAGGTGGTGGACTGTAGAGAAATTGGCTTATGTGCCCACGTCCTTTAGTCACGGTCACAAGTGAATTCAGTAACTGCTTGGCCACAGGTTTTATATTATTCCTGGTTACCGTAAGTGCTCGCCAAATCCTGACAGTCAGTCTGGGCATTGGTCCTTAGAGCGTATTTCAGCTATCAGTGAGCCACTGGAGACTGGGAACAAAAATGAAAGGGCAAGAGCTCTTCAGATCAGAGCCCCTCCTCTCGGAAAATTGGCATACTTGTTTTTTGTGATTTGATGGAGTTGTACGATATTGTTTTGCCAGGCTGTGCTCTCCTTGCCCCCTGCAAGAGGCTCTCCTGGGTGACTGGCTCTGTTTCTCCCTCATCACAGACTGCTCTATGGACCTGCAGTGCCTCCCAGCTCCTGTGGCCACCTCCATCCCTGTGAGCGAGGGGCTGGCCCCTTTGCCCTCTGACTCAGATGCAAAGGGCTTGCCTACCTCCCTCCCTGCTGCCAGCTTGCTCCCGTCTCCAGACTGTGTGTCCCTGCCAGTGCCTGAGACCGTGGAGGACTTCACAGATGGGGACATCATTGGGGAAGAACTGGACTCCCTCCTGGACTCCCTCGCTGAAGGGTCACCATACCCTCTAGTAAGAGTGGGCACTGTGTGGGTCACCTGCTTCTTGTTCCAAATAGGTCCTTGGAGCATGTGGATATGCATGCTGCCTCTCTCTCTCTCTTTCTGTCACTCTTTCCTCCTAGCTATTCCTCTGGCAAAACTCATTCATTCCTTCTTTTATTTCTGCAACTGGCTTGTGAGTATCTAAAGAGCCTGCCTCCAAGCCTGCTTTGCTGTGTGCAACTTCATGGAGCTGCCTCTCAAAAGGTACCCAAGATAGCCTTCCCCTGCCATCACCTTCCCCTGGCCTCTGGTGTCCATGGAGTTGAAGCAGTCCTGAGGGTAGAAATGAGTGTGCTGAAGCAGGCATGATGGATATATTTTATACAGTGGGCATGCTCTAATCTCCTTGTATTTTGTGTAGGCTGCGTTCAGCCTAAGCTCTTTGAACAGGTCTGGGAGCTGCAGAGACAGTCTGTATTCATACTTATGTTGGATTTTAGTTGCCAGTGTTGCGGATGTTACGCAAGCCAACTTGGGTCTGGAAGCAATATAATGATATTAATGCAGAGCGAAAAAGCTCTGATGAGAGGTGCCACGAGTAATGGTTGTTACCCTGACCCCAGTGCTGTGTGTGCTCAGCTTCACTGTTTCTCGACCTGAGCTGGTTTAAGTGCCCAGCGCAGGGCTCTGCTTTGCAGGCTGATGAGCTCAGGTAGCCCAACACCTCCTCAAGGACCTTGATCCAGACTCTGTGTGGTGTAGATAGATTGGAAGGTCTGTGGGAAGTCTGCAGGCGGACGGAGTTGCCGGGTATCCTTTTGCTTCAGATAATAGAGCACACACTTGAGTGGGAGCCTGTTGCTCTCTTTGTTCACTCATTCTCAGCTTCTCATTCCTAATGTGCTGTTTATCCTCCCCCTTCCCGATTCCCCAAAGTCTCTGGTCCAGGGCACCATTCCTACCAACCTGCCGACGGAGATGCCCCAGCTGATCCCTGTGTTTCCGGGGGGAACTCCACTGCTGCCCCCAGTCGTGACAGCCAGCATCCCTGTCTCCACCCCGCTGCCACCTGCCTCCTTCGGCCTGGTGATGGATCCCACCAAGCAGCTCTCCTCCTCCTCTGTCTTGGATGCCTTTGAGGCCCCGCCAGGAGGAAGTGGCAGCTCCACCTTAGATTCGCTGGATTCCCTGGATCTGCTCCCCTACACAGAGTCACGGCTTGATGCCCTGGACTCCTTTGGGACAAGCAGAGGGTCGCTGGATGCCTTGGATTCCTTTGCAATTGGTAGGTGCGGGTCTGGTGGGGTTTTATGCTGCTTTACCTGTGAGTGCATGCCAAAATTATTTCCTTCAGTGCTGCGACATCTGTCATATAGTCCTGTCTGCCAGTGCTGCAGAATGGGAGTACAAATGCAGAATGTCTTGGACAGAGCAGCTGAATGTGTCTAGCTCAGGAGTATTGAGAAGTGCTGTAGGTGTGTGTAATCCCAGATAACCAGTTATGTGAATGTTGTGAAATCTCAGAGGAGAAAGGAACACAAAAGTGTGTGATGATATGTGATGAGGTTTAAACCTGGCTTGGTGACCAGGACACCTCCCTTGGCAGAATTTGCTAGGCTATAACATGATTCCTTCACTCTCCCCAACAACTCTTTGACATTTTGGACCAAATGAGCAGAATCCTGGTGACTGTTTTAGATGATATAGGACCTTGTTGCGCTGGGCAGAATGGTAGAGGCCAAGGTGGGTCTCTCCCATCTCTGAATTCAGGGCAGTGAGTGTCCTGTTGAAAGGGGCATTGCACTCTCATGTCACAAGGAGCAAAGCTGTGGAGGATGGTGGGCAAAGAGTAGGTCCCATCCTGTCCCAGAAGGGAAGGCAGGCTTCTTCTTGTCTAACTTGTCCCCAGGATTGCAGCAAAAGTATTTTGAGAAGAGCGGAGATTATCCAGTCAGGACTTCAACACTCAGATTCACCTCAGCATTGGGCTACCTTGGAATTGCCACCTTGGGGATGCCAGCACTCAGCAACATAAGAGTTGGGTTCAGTAGGGTTTGGGTAACAAGAAGGCCTTTCCTGGAGTTTTTCCAAGACTTAGACAGGTGGTTTGGGGAAAAAGTACTAAAACGTAATGAAGTAAGTAAAGCAAATGGTTTTAATAAGAATTTGTTTGTCTTTTTGTGAGCAGAACTGCCTCTAAAAGTGAAATGATTGTTTTTGTTTTGTGGGGCTTTTTTCCCCTTCTTTTTCCCAGAAGAAGCTAGCCCTCAGGAATTGCGACACCCATCTGGCAGCCAAAAACCATCCCCCGTGGTGAGTGAGCCGCTCCCTCGTGCTGATGTCCCAAGGTGCTCTGGAGCCAAGGTAGTAGTGACTTGGGTGATGTAGGTAATTTGGGCCCCTCTTCTTAACCTGCCCCAGTGAGTGTTGCCTCCCATGTTGTGGCAAGGCAGGCAAAGATTTCCCCAGAGTCAGTAGGAAGATGTTTGTTCCATCTTCATTTTTATCTGCAACTCCGTGTATTCTCATGGTAAACATGGTGTGACCTCGGTCATAGGCTCAACAGGGGATGATGGAGGCCAGTGTCCCACTATATCTGGCAGCCACATAACACTGTAGGATGGGGCAGAGTAAGCCAGCTTTGTTGTAAAACTGGTGAGGTTCTTTGCTCCTCTCTGCCCCTGTCAGAAAGCTTTTCCAGATACACGGTCCTGCCTCCATCCCGTGTCTCCAGTCTTGGAGGAAGAGGGGAGGATTATCTATGGTTAGCAAGCTTGGAACAAGAATTATTCTTAAATTCCTGGCATCCTGCTGTCCCTGTTACTTCAATGCTGAGCTATGTCTCTGTCCTCAGATCAATCGGTTCCCTGAAGACTCACTAATAAGTGGTTTGGTTTTTTCCCAGGTTGGGATAGTGTTGATTTGATAGTCTTCAAATGCAGAGTTGGTCATGATGGAAGGAATGGGAAGGACTGAGCGGGGCATTTTGTTCTGTGGCTCATGATATAAAACAGAGGTCACTTACCAAGAGAGAAAGAGGCCTGTCTTTGAAGTGAACATACCATGCTGTTTTTTATTTCTGAAAAGGTTGCGTGCAGCTCTTTTGGAAATGTAGTTTCAAATGTGAACATTTTGATGAGAGTGAAAACGAGGAAGGTTTTTGAGAGACTGGAATGGGGCAAGGGATCAGAGAGGTTTCTTACCTATGTGGTTGCAGAGCTGAGAAAAGAGGTACATGTGTTTTTGCTCAGGTCAGCCTAGGTGGAGTGAGTCACCCAGCTGTGCCCAAGGTCACTGAGCACCTGCTGTCCCAGCCAGAACCAGTAATGCCCAACACAGCCCTGCTGGTGAAGAATCCCCTGGCATCTACTCATGTCTTCAAACAAGCCTGTCATATCTGTTACCCCAAAACAGGTGACTCATTTGCTCTGCACCCAGAGTGCTGGCCCAGGCTAGGGTTTGCCTTTCCCTGGGCTGATGGGGTTATTCTGTCCTGCAGGGCCCAAGGCTGGCGATTACACCTATCGGGAAGGCTTGGAGCACAAGTGCAAGCGGGACATCCTGCTGGGCAGGCTGAAGAACTCGGAAGACAAGACCTGGAAGAGGATCCGTCCTCGCCCAACCAAAACCAACTTTGTAGGATCCTATTACCTGTGCAAAGGTGATCTGGAGGGGATAGGGCTGTCGGTGGCTGGGAAGGGGCTGTATGGTGCCTGCTGGGGGAGGTTGGGAGGGGACTTCCAGTTGGTATCAACCTGCTGTCTTTGGGGTCCCGTCAGTAGCCCATGGACCAGGAGGCTCAGTACAATGAAAGGCAATGAGCTCCCATGCTGTGGAGAGCAGGCAGCTTTTAAAGTGGTGGAGCAGAGGAGTTGCAAAGGCATAGTGAGGTGCTGTGCACAGCCAAGTGCTCAGAGCTGCCCTGTTGTCACGGGCTTTGCTGAGAACCTGCCTCCTGTACATGTGCTTGCATTAGTCCCGCTCCACCCAGCAGCCCAATGGCAGGGCTGTGGTTCTCCCTAGGGAAAAGCTCTCTCTGCCCGCTCCTTTGCTCCAGCCCATCCCCCCACATGTGCAGGCAATGTGACTGGACTGGTCACTGAGGCAGTGTCATTACAAAGTACCTAATGAGGTGGGGAGATTTCAAAAGCCAAGATAACAGGGCTCCTTAGTGCTGGACTGCTAGGATAACTTAATGTGAATTGGCTTTAAAAAGGGTTGGTTAAATCGTGGTCTGTCCATGGCCAGGCACTGAGTTAAAGCAGGCCTCTGTTTTGAGACTCTTTCCACAACAGATGGCATTACTTGAGATTGTCATCATTCAGTAGTTTGCAGTAACTTTCCTGAATGTCTTGGTGTAGACAAATTTGGGGGGGAGATGTCTTTTCTTTTTTCTTTAACTCTGTGTTTTCTTGCTTTCAGCTCCTTGTGAGGTGTGGGCAGTGGGAGGAAACAAGAGAGAGTTTAGTTTCTGACTTGGCCGCCCTCCCTGTGTGGTGGTGTGTGCTGTTTGTTGCTTTGTAGATATGCTTAACAAGCAGGACTGTAAGTACGGGGATAACTGCACCTTCGCGTACCACCAGGAAGAGATCGACGTGTGGACAGAGGAGAGGAAGGGGACCCTCAACCGTGACCTCCTCTTTGACCCACTAGGTGGGATCAAGCAGAGCAGCCTCACCATTGCCAAGCTCCTCAAGGAACATCAGGGCATCTTCACCTTCCTCTGTGAGGTACAGAGCTGGCGGGAGGGAGCAGGCACCCTTCATCATCTCCTCAGTATTTATCTGGACCATTGATATGTTGATAGTTGCCATCACAGAAACACGGTGGGATGACTCGCACAGCTGGAGTGCTGCAGCAGATGGCTATAAACTCTTCAGAAGGGATAGGCAGGGAAGGAGAGGTGGTGGGGTAGCTCTGTATGTTAGGGAGTGTTTTGATTGTCTAAAGCTTAATGACGGTGACGATAGGGTTGAATGTTTATGGGTAAGAATCAGGGGGAAGGCCAACTAGGCAGATATCATGGTGGGAGTCTGTTATAGACCACCCAACCAGGATGAAGAGGCAGATGAAATATTCTGTAAGCAGCTGGGAGAAGTATCACAATTGCTGGCCCTTGTTCTCATGGGGGACTTCAACTTACCTGGAAATACGGAGAAGAAACACTCTAGGAGGTTCCTGGAGTGTGTGGAAGATAACTTCCTGACACAGCTGGTGAGCGAGCCAAATAGAGAAGGCACCCCACTGGACCTGTTGTTCACGAACAGAGAAGGACTTGTGGGTGATGTGATGGTTAGAGGCCATCTTGCCCATACTGACCACGAAGTGATAGTTTTCAATTCTTGGGAGAAGTAAGGAGGTCAGCAGAACTGCCGCCTTGGACTTCTAGAGAGCAGCCTTTGGCCTGTTTAGGAGACTGGTTGACAGAGTCCCTTGGGAGGCAGTCCTGAAGGGCAAAGGAGTCCAGAAGGCTGGACATTCTTCAAGAATGAAATCTTAAAGGCACAGGAGCAGGCCGTCCCCATGTGCCAAAAGACAAGCTGGCAGGGAAGAAGACTGGCCTGGCTGAACAGAGAGCTTTGGCTGGAAGTCAAGATAAAAAGGAGTTTATGACCTTTGGAAGAAGGGGCAGGCAACTCGGGAGGACTACAAGGATGTCGTGAGGTTATGCAGGGAGAAAAGGAGAAGGGCCAAAGCCCAACTAGAGCTTAATCTGGCTACTGTCGTAAAAGGCAATAAAAAATTTTCCTATAAATATGTTAGCAACAAAATGAGGGCTAAGGATAATCTCCATCCTTTATTGGATGCAGGGGGAACATAGTGACAAAGGATGAGGAAAAGGCTGAGGTACTTAATGTTGTCTTTGCCTCAGTCTTTAATAGAAGACCAGTTGTTCTCCAGGTACCCAGCCCCCTGAGCTGGAACGCAGGGACGGGGAGCAGAATGAAGCCCCCATAATCCAAGGGGAAATGGTTAGTGACCTGCTACACTACCTAGACGCACACAAGCCTATGGGGCCAGATGGGATCCACCCAGGGGTGCTAGGGGAGCTGGCAGAAGTGCTCACTGAGCCACTTTCCATCATTTATTGGCCGTCCTGGCTAATCAGGAGGTCCCAGTTGACTGGAACTTAGCAAATGTGACGCTCATCTTCAAGAAGGCCCGGAAGGAGGCTCCAGGGACTACAGGCCTGTCAGTCTGACCTCGGTGCCAGGACAGGTTCTGGAGCAGATCATCCTGCATGCCATCACGTGGCACATACGGGACAATCAGGTGATCAGGCCCAGTCAGCATGGGTTCCTGAGAGGCAGGTCCTGCCTGACTAGCCTGATCTCCTTCTATGACAAGGTGACCCGCTTAGTGGTTGAGGGAAAGGCTGCAGATGTTGTCTAGCTAGACTTCAGTAAAGCCTTTGACACTGTTTCCCCCAGCATTCTCCTGGAGAAACTGGCTGCTCATGGCTTGGACAGGCGTACTCTTCGCTGGGTAAAAAACTGGCTGGATGGCTGGGCCCAAAGAGTTGTGGTGAAAGGGGTTAAATCCAGCTGGTGGCCGGTCACAAGTGGTGTTCCCCAGGGCTCAGTGTTGGGGACAGTCTTGTTTAATATCTTTATCAGTGATCTGGACAAGGGCATTGAGTGCACCCTTGTTTGCAGATGACACCAAGTTGGGCGGGAGCATTGATCTGCTTGAGGGTAAGAAGGCTCTGCAGAGGGATCTGGACAGGCTGGATCAATGGGCTGAGGCCAATTGTATGAGGTTCAACACAGCTAAGTGCCGGGTCCTGCACCTGGGTCACAACAACCCCATGCAATGCTATAGGCTTGGGAAAGAGTGTCTGGAATGCTGCCCTGTGGAAAAGGACCTGGGGGTGTTGGTTGACAGCCAGCTGAAATGAGCCAGCAGTGTGCCTGGGTGGCCAAGAAGGCCAACAGCATCCTGGCTTGTATCAGAAATAGCGTGGCCAGCAGGACTAGGGAAGTGATCGTGCCCCTGTACTCAGCACTGGTGAGGCCGCACCTTGAATACTGTGTTCAGTTTTGGGCCCTTCAGTACGAGAGGAACATCGAGGTGCTGGAGTGTGTCCAGAGAAGGGCAACGAAGCTGATGAAGGGTCTAGAGAACAAGTCCTCTGAGGAGCAGCTGAGGGAACTGGAGTTGTTTAGTCTGGAGAAGAGGAGGCTGAGGGGAGACCTTATCGCTCCCTACAACTACCTGAAAGGAGGTTGTAGAGGGGTGGCCGTTGGCCTTTTCTCTCAAGTAACAAGTGACAGAATGAGAAGAAATGGCCTCAAGTTGCACCAGAGGAGGTTTAGGTTGGATATTAGGAAAAATTTCTTCACTGAAAGGGTTGTCAGGCACTGGAACAGGCTGCCCAGGGAAGTGGTTGAGTCCCGATCCCTGGAGGTATTTAAAAGATGTGTAGATGTCGTGCTTAGGGACATGGTTTAGTGGTGGACTTGGCGGTGTTAGGTTAACGATTGGACTTTATGATCTTAAAGGTCTTTTCCAACCTAAATGATTCTATGATTCTGTATGTCCCAGCCAGTGCCTTACTCCCAGAAGGGCAGTGAGCAGTGGATGCAGCTGTGTAGGAAAAACGAGAGGTAGTTTTCCTCCTTAGCCCTGCAGCTGAACTGGGTGCACACAGCCTCATGAGATCATCTCTCTCTTCCTCTGTCTTGAGATGTTGCTTTGAATTGTAATTTAACCCCAGCTACTTTAAAAATCAGAACCCCATAATGCAACAAATTCCCACTTGACATCTGTGCTGAGCCACTGAGTTAGTCAGTTAGGGATTGGCTCATACCATCTTGATGCTCTGCAGCAGAGAGTTCCGCACACTGGCGGTGGTACAGGAAAAGGGACATGTTCTTTGCTGTGAACTGGCTGTTATTTTATTTCTCCCCATTGTTTCCCCCTTGTTCTTGCTCTGTTGGCTAACTGGGAAAGAATATGTGGCTCTGACCAAAATTTTTCCAACCACAATGGAAAATACTGTTGAGAATAAGCCAAAAAATGTTGTCTGGAAGCTTTTCCAAAAATTTGCTTGCTTTATTTTAAAGCCCTACCACAAAATTTTCACCAGGCTTCTTCTAACTTTAAACATTAGAATAAGCTGCCTCTGGTTCTCCTTCCCCTTCCAAGTGAAGTGGCTCTGGTTCACTGCTCTCTAAGACTTTCCCAGCATGCCAATTCTTCTCTTCTCAGATTTGCTTTGACAGCAAACCCCGGATTATCAGCAAAGGGACCAAGGACACACCATCTGTCTGCTCCAACCTTTCTGCGAAACACAGTTTCCATGACAACAAGTGAGTGAACATTTTTTGTGCTGATGGGAGCAATCTCTTGCAAGTCCAGCCAGTTTAACTCCAGGACCCTGGTCTCTTTCTTTCTTTCCTCCCCATGGGTTCCAGTCATAGGGCAGCTGAAAGCATGAGAAATAGCACTGTGTGCTTCACCCTGCATGTTTGCTTCTGGTGCTGAGGGATTTCAGGCATCAGCAAAGCCCTTTGGAGTCAGCCTAAGTTTTCCATTGACTTGATTTGCCCTTCAGCTTGGCCTTTACATAAAGGTCAAACTGAAGATCTTCTAGCTCAGGATCCTGCCTCTGGCTGGATGGTAATGAATGTTTAGGAAAACAAGTATAAGAAACATGTCAAGTACACAGTAATAGAACCCCTTCTGGTTCCTGGCAACCTGAGACTTAGGGACTTGCTGAGCCAGAGGAGTTGGTATCTTTGCTGCATATTTTGAAATGTGTCTGATCTCTGACCTTAAGCAGAGCATCATCCATGGGCTGAGGAGGTTGAAAATACCCACCTAAGGTTGATAGGGTGGGAGGGCAGGGGTTTAGTTTTCCTAGTAGGAGTCTGCCTCTCCCAGAGTTGATTTTCTGTGTCCTTTGCCTGCCTAGTCAAATGTCTGAGAGTCACATGTAAGGAGGAGGGGGTGAAGATCCTCTGGTGCTTCATATTTCTCTGGCCTGGCTGCAGGTGTCTGGTCCACATCGTGCGTTCCACCTCCCTGAAATACTCCAAGATCCGCCAGTTCCAGGAGCACTTCCAGTTTGACGTGTGCCGACATGAGGTGCGTTATGGCTGCCTGCGTGAAGACAGCTGCCACTTTGCTCATAGTTTCATTGAGCTCAAGGTCTGGCTGCTGCAGCAATATTCAGGTGAGTGTGACTTGGTGCAGAGCTGGTGATGTGTACACCCGGGTTTCCTCCAGTGTGTACCTGGGGCCAGTTGAGAAGGGCAAGAGGTGATTTGGGAGTACTGAGAAGTTGTCACTGACTTGTGCATATACTTACTCTGTCTCCTCAGGGACACAGAAAAGAGGGCCAAGGTGTTCTGCGAGATGATTTGGCCCTTGCCCCATTGCATGTGCTACTATAATTTGCAGACTAGGAAGCCTTTTGCTTGGGACCAGCTGCATAAGTTGAAATGATTATTAGGTAGGGCTGAATCCCCAGAGGTGTTTTGGTACTTAAATCCTGTGCAAGACCCTAAATAGCAATTGGGCCCCTGAGTGAGCATCTGCTGCAGTAAAAATGGCAGCATGAGCAGGTGGCAAAGAGGTTATATAAAGGAGGGCTGTGCATCTCCAGTTTCTCTGCACAAATTCACCAACAGTGGGAAACAACAAGATACTTGGTCTTTCCCAAAAGGCTTTGATGACATACCTCTGAAGAGACTATTGCAAAAATTATATTCAGGTCACTCATATAATGACACTGCCACATCTGGCACTTTCAGTCTTCTCTCTCTCTGACATGTTGGAGGGTTTCTCTTGCTGCTCTCCTGTTAACCAAGTAGATGCTGGTCCACCCACAATGCTACCTACATCTTTTTTCACCACAGGGTCTTGTTCAGTGCAGGACCCAGCCCAGTAATGGGAGTACTTCAGAGAGGAAACACGTTATGGATGTTTCTCAGCATCCTTGATGTAACTGGGGGCAACTTAATTTATTGTTCAAGCGCCTGTCACTGTTGTTTAGTTCAGGCCTTGGCCTTGGCTTGGCTCATGAGGGACAGTGATGAACAAGTAGCACACTGTGGCAAATGCTGTCTTTTATTTCCTGTTTGGCCTCACTTGTGGCCCCCGGAAATTAAAAAATCACAACATCAGAGTTTCGCAGACAGCATGTTGCCTGCGAGCTGTAGGCCACCATTGCTGCCCTACATGCTTATGATACTGCCCGTAGTACTCTGGGCGCTCTAATATTCAAGCACCTTCCTCTTTTCCCCACCCCATGATTGGTTTTTTTTTGTTGGTGTTTTTTTTTTTTTTAGAAGAAGTTTCTTTGCTCCCTCCTTCTCTCCCTCCCTATTCCTTCCTCTTCAGCCTGTAGAAGAAATGGTTAGATTGATTTTTGCTTCTTGCCTTCTTTACGTGAAGAAGTGATTTCCAAAGGGGAAGCTGAGTAGATGAAACAAGCCATGAGTTTAGCTGCAGAGGTGGTCAGTAAGCCTTGTGCTTATTCCCATCTTTTCCAACAATGGGAGAGCCATGATCTTTTTGTTTTTTTCTGCAGCGCTGTATGTATAAGCCTGCTTTCCTTGTGAGTTTGCCTTCCTGGAGTGGTAGTTTATTACCTCTCTTAAGCGTAGCCCTCATTATGGAAACAGAGATGAAAGGTAGTTGTCGCTTTATTGATTGCCTTAGCTTTGGAGCAGGGGGTTTGATTTGGGCACCATTTGCTCAGCAAGAATAGGAAGGGGGCATCATTCACAGCAGCTTGCATTTGAAACCAGTGGGCTGTTGCATTTCATAGCCGTTTGAGCTTTTACAGAGCTTGTGGCTTTGTTCATGGGGATAAAGGATTGTATTAGTGGAGTAAAGGTTCCCAAGATCAGAAAATGTGGACAGGCAGAACTGTTTTCTTGTTCACTGTGGCTTTTCACACATATATCTTGCTATCTTCTTCCATCAGTGGAAATCACAGAGTCTTTGTCCTCACTAATGATGTTGCAAAAGATGCTGAAATGTTATAAATAATCAACACATGGGCCTTTTGGTTCCCAGATCATCCCTTTGGGACAGTTCGTGCTTTGGAGAGCTGGTGTATTGGAAAATATCCTTTCATATTTGGGAGGGGTTTTTCTTCCCAACCACCACATTTCTAGACTGTATTGATGAGTTAGTTCAAATTTCTGGGACTGGAAGAATGCAGTCACTTCCTAAGAACTTCATTGGAAATTCAGTCTTCTGACAAGAGCTGTATATGCTTCTCCTGTTGGTTCTGCACCCTGGGGATCACAGTGCAGGTGTGCAGAATGGAGAAGACGGGAGCTGCTTCAGCCTTTTCTCTGCCAGGTCCAGTGCAGCACATTAACTTCTTGCTGTGGTTTTCCCAGCTTTATAGTTTTTGTTCCCAAAGTACAGATCAGTGTTGTGTCTAGCCCTGGATTACCTGGACACAGAACAGGGAGTTGCAGTTTTTCTAACTCTACACAGTTTCTTCTGGGATTAGTGGTTAAGAAGGAGAAAATCCACAACTAGCTCTGATCTGGGAGTAGTACCAGCTATGCAGCAGCTGCCATTTTGGAGGCCTGATCAAATATTCTTGAAGAATGGCAAAGTTCCCTGAATGCTTTTCATCCTGTGCAAGCCCTGTACAAACACCAGTATTGTTGCCAGGCAGGGACCTGGGCAGCTGAAATCACAGATGGGGAAACTGAGGTCAGGAATGCTGTGATTTACCCAAGTTACACACAGCCTAAGCTGAGATGAAAACTTGTGTTTGCTGGCCCTTAAGTTCTGGAACATGCTGGCTCCTGGATCAAAGATCGTGTCCATCTGGCATGCCTGGGGAACACCTCACTTCAATAATAAAAACTGTAGGCAAAAGCAAAGCAAGCAATTTTGCAACCTCTCTGTGCTGGGGGTGTTGCATCAAGGCCATCCTCAGCACCCGAGTTGTTGCAGTCAGCTGGCCGTTATAAGACACTTGCTTCAGTTTGTTTTGGCAGCTATCTCGGGTCTTTATAGCACTTAAATAACATGGTTTTTTTTGTAACAGAGTCCTCACATTGACCAGAAAGTTCCCACTCTTACATACTTTCTCTTGCTGTTTAGTGCTCTGAGAATTGTAGTGCCCATCTAGCTGGTTAGTGCTGGCAGGGGCTATTCCCTCACCACTTGAGTTGGTCAGGAGCTAATTCCTTAGATAAGGTCTGACCAACTCTTCTTCTTGATGTTGCATTTCTGATTCCTGAAACCTTGCAGATCTTTCCTTACTGGTCACATACTAGCAGCTGTTCCTTGGTTGGTTTTGCACTGTTGGTCTTTCCTTGCTACCTTGATTGCACTTGGTGTTTGTCTGCGTTGAATTTCAACTTTTCGCCTATTGATTGATGGGCAGCCCCACAACTTGAATTGTGTAACAGGCTAATTAATCCCAGCAGGGATTAGGTGAGACTTCTGGGGTCTTGGAGATGCCTGATGTCTCAGTGGGATATCTGTGATCTTCCAAGCTAGTGGCAAAAACTCCAACATACAGCAGATCAACAGTAACAAAGCATTGTCTTCAGGGCCTTGGGTAGGATCTGTTGATACAGTGTTGGGGGACAGCCTTGGTCAAGGTCTTGACCCCAAGTCAAAAATCATCATCTTAGAGGCAGCATCTGAGCGCTTTACAGACAGCCTGAGCAGAACGCCAGGTCTGAATGAGCCCAGGAGACCGAACTCTTCCCCTTCCATTTGGCTCGTGTGGAGAGAGGAGCTTCCTTAGCCTGTTCTTAAACATGTTCTGTGGTGGGTCCCCTCACAACCTATGTCCTGACATTACCAGTGGGACTGTTGGGAGCTGTCAGCCACACAGGGGTTCTTAAACCCCAACGTAGGAAGTCCTGCAACCCCTCCCTCCCTCTCTTCCCTTGGCCAAAGGAGGGTAGCTCAGTTCTGTCTCCTTTTGTTCCCAGGAATGACCCACGAAGATATTGTGCAGGAATCAAAGAAGTACTGGCAGCAGATGGAGGCACATGCCAGCAAACCAGCCAACAGCATGGTAAGGTGCATCTAAGGCTTGCAGCCTGGTTTTGCTCCCAACTGTTCCAGCACTTTCTTTTTCTCCCACTGCTGTGCCTGACAGGTCCCAGGCAGACCAGGCTGGCCATTGAGGAGGAGAACAGCTAAGAGCTTTCCTGGTTGCAGTGCTAGTGATGAGCTTTGTGCCTTGTTCTGCAGCATTATTATCTGCTCTGTTCAGTGGTGGGGTGAAGCCTCCAGAGCAGGGTGGGCAACGTGCAGAGAATGGTGCTTCCTGTGACACATTGCTAGTGAAATCAGGAGACTTCAGGGACCATGGTCACACAGAGTGGGGACCAAAGGTGTCCTGCTGCCCTTTAGTGGCTAAGGGACAATATGGCAGTTTGAAGGACTGTAAGAAATGACTCATGACTCACAGGACTGCTCTAAACACAGGAGTGGAACTTGCAGCTCAGGTGCTGCTGAGGCTGGGCAGAGATCTTAGTGGTGCTTTGCCAGGAGGAGGCTGTGAGCTTTGCCTCTCTTTGTGCCACCAGTCTCTCAGTGTGGGAGAAGGTGCCTCTGGCTGCACCCTCCGGCAGTGCCAAGAGCTTTCTTTGGAGAAGTGTGTTATAAGCTAAAGGCGCCTCTTTGTTTGCTTTATTACACCCTGTTGGCTACAGTGGTGCTGCCTTATCCTCTTTTTTCCCCAAGGGGGTGTTCTGTAGTGTAGGGTCAGAGCCCACTCAGTGAGGATGATTTCCAGCCCAGCCCTGAGGTTGAACTAAAGCAGTTTTGCCATTAGAACAGGGAGTTTTTTGTTCTCTCATTACTTTCAGAAGATATGTCTGATGAGATGAGAAACTTTAAGCCTCCTAGCAAGCTCTCAGGCATAGCAGCAATTCTCTCCCCTGCAAAATGGTGGGGAAAGTGTTGTGAATCCTTTTTGTTCCCACTTGACCGCTTTCTTTCGCCTTGTGGAGGCCTGAGCTCCCACTCCTTGGCCTGTGCCTTACTCCTACAGCAAGGATGCTTCACCTTTGCCTGGGACCTCTCACCCCGGAGTCCCTCTGGAGAGGCCAGCACTGAGTGCAGCCTGTGAGCACCCTGCGGAGAAGGTGTTTTATAGGAACGGGATCTGAGTCACTCACGTGGTGTATAGCAGCTTTTTTTGGCTAGGATATGGGTCAGCAGAAGTGTTCTGAAGGCCGTAGGGCACTGATGCTGGGGAAAAGCAGGTCTGGTGGGCATGGGTTAGCCCAGCAAGAAAGATGCACGTGACTGCACTGATGCTTGCAGTGGGCTCTGTGTCCACCTATGCACTGGTTATGCTGCATGAGATGGAGTCATCTTTGAGGAGATGCTCAGCAACATACTTGTGCGGCCTGTTCTGCTGTTGTGGTCTGAAGTGGTTGGGGGAGAGGAATGAGAAGCAGCAGTCCAGAGTAACCAAGGTCTGTAGTTCCCAAAGCCATCTGACTTGCTTAAGGAATATGTTCTAGCCTCTCAGGAAGCTGAGAGGAGAAGTTTCTACACCCTGTACTGTATGAGAAGTGAGCCTGAATGATCTGAATGGTTGCTGCAGACAGAGCTGGCTATGATCTCTTTCTGTCTGGTGTGGGGACAGAGGCAGCTGCCTGCGTCTCCACAGTGGAGGAAACTAAGTGTGAATTTGCAGCAGTTTTTGACAGTAGTTGGATTTATATCAACAATCCCTGCCCCCTGGAGAGTGAGGTCTAGTGACTGGTTGTGTCCTGCCTGCTGTGAATCTGCCTGCATTTTCCAGGAAGCTCAGTCTTGCCATTCTCTGTCCATAATCTGGGGATAAAAAACCATATATGGAGAGCTGTTTTCCTGTAAGCCTTGCAGCTTCAAATTCACCTTTGTCTGGAGGTGCTGCTGTTGGAAGAACAAGTTGTTCAGCAGGCATGGTCAGAGCATGTCCTCTGAAGCACATGGGATCTGGATGCTGAGCGAGGGTTTCATTTCTGGCTGTTGGGCCTTGCAGGGGGCAGAGGGTCAGGAAGAGAAACACCAATGCCTGCTACATCAGCTGCCAGGGGGTGGGCAGAGAGCTGCAGTTTCTGGGCCCTGTGGGCAGTGTTAGGGCTGATGGCCAATGGCAAAGTCTGGTTGTGCCCCACAAATGCCTGTTGCAGAGCTGGACTGCACCCTCCACCCTACCAGGGCATCGTTTTGTGTGGAGATGAAGGAGCAGCCTTGTTGTTACAGTCAGAAAGTGCCTCCCAGCGGCACCATCAGTTGTCTGTGGGGATTGGCGGCCTGGCACTGGCACTGTGCAGGGAGACAGAGTCGAGATGGTCACACACATGTGTTTGCAATAGCAAACCATGGCTCTGGCATCAGCACATAGTCAGCCAGAGGGCTGTGCTACAGGATGAGACACTGGCTTGCTGCCAAAGACCCTGGGGGCAGGACTAACGTATCTGTTGAGAGATGTTTAATTTTGCCATTATTTTCTCCCATCCAAGCAGGCTAACGTGACTCAGAGTTTTCTCAGCGTCCTTCCAGCTTTGGCTGTTGGCTGCCTGGCAAAGACAACTTCCCAGGAATGCTGTAAAAGCAGACCCCTCCTTCCCACCATCCCATGTGATCCACAGTCACCCCGGTGCTCTCTGGTCAGTGGAAGCAAAGTTGCTCCCAGGGATTTTGCTGCAGTTTTGTCACAGCTGCCAGTTGGACTCAGTTAGTGGTTGGGGCCATCCAGTTGTGGAGAAAAGAGGCAGGCAGCGTACACGGACTCAGCAGCTGTGATGATGCCAGTCAGGAGACTTAGCAGCTAGTGGAAGATGAAGATACACCGCTTGCTAAACACCTGCCAGGGATCTTGCACTTGGCCCCACAAATTTGGCCCCACAGAAGCTGCTGTAGGAGTAAACCCAGTGGCTGCAGATGGAAGAGGCAGTCAGCAGGAGAGACTGTTGTAGGTAGCGGGGTGTCCTCGACTCCCATCATATCTGTGGGAACTGAGGGGGTTTAGCGCTCTGTTTTTCTGGTTTTTGAGGGCTATTCTGTTTTAACTCTCTAGCCAGCTGCAGGACTCCCATAAAAACTGGCCTCTGAATTAGCAAGTTAAGCATGGAGAGGAAAGTCTTTAATAAGGGGTACTCGCACCCAAGTACAGCTCACTCGGTTAGGTGGCTGAGTAACCTGGACTCCTTATATAGTCCCACGAGGCACATGGCTCCTCCAGAGGCCATTTCAGTATCACTGGGAGGGGTTCCTGAAGTTGTGAGACATGAGTGGCCATGCTGGGGCTGTTGCTTTCTGCAAAGCCTGAAGTGGAGAGCTGTCGTGACAAAGACTTTTTTATTTACTTGGTTGCCATGGTGCATAGCTAACACTATATTGTCTGGCTTCTTAGCAAGGGGCGGTGCCACGGCCTGAGGCACTTTTGCCTGGCTTCATCCACTAGAGCCTCATGTGATACAAGTTTCCACACTGTTGGTTATCAGCAGCTTGCCAGGTATGTGTCTTGCCTTTACAAATACAGTCATGTAGCAGCAACAACGGCAGCTTTGATTTTTCGCTTGACTCCTAATTCCCTGGGAGCATACATGCCCACTTGATTGACCAGCAGTTTGCAGGGGTCTGATGAAGAAATGCACAGGGCTTCTTTCAGTTAAGAATTTGTAGAAAAAGCAGCCCAGATCACCAGAATTACCTGAGAAACATTTTCTTTTTCTCTGATCTGTTGTGCTTTCTGAAGCCACTTGATTTTTCATTTTGCTGGTTCAGTAGATTTGAGCCAAGCTTCCTGGCTGTGCTGAGAGATCTGTCGCCTGGAGGATTATATGGCAGATAGCATTGGGCTGATAAGAGAGGATATGCCAGCAGTGCCATTTTGTTACCTTGGGCCTCTAGGTTTGGTGAGTAAGTGGCGAGCTGCAGTGTAATTTTCTTTGGAGACAAGTAGAGATTAAAACTACTGTTCAAAGGCCACACATCTGAGAAAGAGGCACCTTACTGCCTTCTGTGATATCCCAGGCCTCGACCCAGCTCATCCCGCAGCCGGCTGCTTTGATGTGTACTTGGTGGTCACCAGCACTGGTGAAAGCTGACGGATGAACGAGGCACATGCCGGATGCCACCACATGCCGGCTGTCCTGCCGGCAAGTAGGCCAGAATCGCCACTGCTTTTCAAGAGAGATGATTGTTCTCTGGAAGGGTCCTTTTGCTGGGACATCCAGAGCAGTGATGGCCCCTTGTAGTCAGCACAGGCAAAGGTCAGCTCTCCAGCCAGCTTTTCACAGTGATGGAGGACCCTTTGTATGTCAGCTCTGCTTCTCTGAAAGACTGGATCTGGAGGATGCAGAGTGGTAGTCGACAGCTTATGTGGTGTTTCCTGGGAGATGCTTTGATTTTGCACCACCTGTGCTTGCTGTTTTCTCTTTGCCAAGGGAAGCACATAGGGTCCACGCTACTGCTAATCAATTGCTAGCAGAAGCCTGCTCCTTGGGGACATGGTTTGCCTGTCTGCTCGTTATTAGCTGCTCAGGGTTAGGAGTCGAGGCATGGCAGCTGGGATGGGCTGCTTATGTGGTTAGCGGTCAGAGAGCTGTTTTACTGGTACATGACCTTTGTACTTCATAGTCGACTCGATGACCAGGGTGTTCTTTTAGGTTCTTGCTTGTGCACTCACGTACTCTTGTGCCCAGGGCCGCTGGCGTCCAGTCAGGTTTGCTCTTTGGTTTGAAATGAACTGGAGACACCAGCCTCATGTCTTCCAGTAGAGGTACAAAATGTAAATGGCTTTCCAGAGTTTTGCTCAGAAAACGCGAGGCAGCAGTGATATGGGACTGGCTCAGTTTTTTTTCCCCTCCACAATCTGTTAGTCATAATCCCAAAAGAGCCTTCTCAAGGAGACAGGTAAAAGGCTAATGAAGTTAAGTGGCTGAAAGGATATGAAAAATGTGCATTGACAATTGTACCTCTGTCCAGAGATCACGATTAACTGCCTGTGAGGCTGGGTGCAAAGGAACTGTAGGGATGGAAACCTGCCCATAAGTGGCTTTGAGGGGTATCAACAAAAGGACCCAGCACTGACTTCAGTGTGTCAAATGCTAGACATGACATGAGCCTCTTGCTCCAAAAGTGGGAGTGGTGAGTCCTGCGCTGTGGCACAGCCTGGCCTCCTCCCAAGGGGGCTCTCTCGGCTGTGCGACTGAGCTCTCTCCATGGGTAGCGGGGGAGACGTGGATTGCCCTCCCTGCAGGGAAGCGGGGATTAAGCGCTGGGGCAGGTCTCACAGATGTACACGTCTGTACATGGAGGTATGCTGCAGGGGTTTCACAGCCAGGCCTGGTCAGTGCTTGGAGCTGCCAGGCTGGCTGTGCTTTTGGCCAGATGTCAAAGCCCAGGAAGTCATGCTGAAGCAAGCGGTGGTTTTGCTCCTGTCTGGTATCTCGATGGGCCACCAGCTAACACTGGCAAAGGAGAGCTGGGCTGTCTCTGATTTAATCTGGCTTGTCGCTGGCACACGGGCATGTGGGGAGCTGCCAGAGTCTCTGCGGCGGTTTGGGGTGTGCAATTTGGCTCTGTTTGCCTGAGGTTGTGGTTCTCTTCTCCAGGCTTCTCCCCGGGCTCCCACGTCAAGCACCTTTGACCTCCAGATGAAATTTGTGTGTGGCCAGTGCTGGAGGAACGGGCAGCTGGTGGAGCCAGATAAAGACCTCAAGTACTGTAGTGCCAAAGCCCCCCACTGGTGAGCAATGCAACCTTCTCTTTCCCCCACCCCTCCTCAAGGGCAGGAATTTCTCCTCTTACCTTCTCCAGGGCTTCATTTGGCCTCTTTGGAAGAGGCTCTAAGGTTTCCTAGTAGCCTCTCGCTGCTCAGGGTGTTTGTCACTACAGCAAACATTGCAGATAGCTGTTTTCCAGTTTCCAGCTCTCTTTTTTACTGTTTGTATTTGCTGCCAGCATTGTGCAGACTGTTATTCCTGGTGTGTGCAGTCCAGCTCCCACAATTCCCTTTTTTCCCAGTTGCTATCATTTCTTCTTAGCAAGGTCACAAAGATAGTTCCCCTTGGCACTTGTTTATACTCTTAGCTGTTTGCACATGTTTGTCAGGTCACTATTAGCAGTGATTCAAGGTACTCTGCTTCCTTTTAAATTAGTTTCCTTGGCTCTTTCATTGCTTTGGTTGCTCTTCTCTAACACACCTTGTCTGTTTGCACCTCCTGGCTCCTTGGGGCCTGTGAGGCTGTTTGGTGTGATAGAAGAGGAATATCAGCTGGGAATGCACCATTGGGTCATGGAAACTGTGGCACCTCTTACCCAGGTAGCCCGGCAGGATAGGCTGGAAGGGTTTATAGGACTTCACTTCCCATAACACAAGCCACAAAGGCATAGTCCAGCATCCTATTGCAAATGTAAGACCTTTGATGAAAAAGAGACAGAAGCAGCAGTTGCTCGAGGAACTGAGCAGGTGAGGATCACTTCCTGGAACGGGAAGGATAACTCCTCTTTGTGCAACTGCTGAATAGAGCTGGGGGTTTTGCGCAGGGTATCTCCTGGTGATCGTTTGCTGGAGCTGCAGGAGAATTAATACTTCCTGGCACCTGTTCATAAGACAGTGCTTGTAATGACTCGCATTTCTATTGAACCTTTCAAACAGAAAATATTCCCACATGTTTTTCACGGATCTGATTGCACAAGAATTGGCTGTGTCAAAGGGTGGAATGCATCATCACATCGTGATGCCCATGTGAGACTCGGGGGAGACTTTTTTTGGCTTTATGAGAAGAGATGCCCCAGGAAATATGTGATAAGTACAGGAAGAAATCCTCCTAAAAAACCTGTCTTGTGGCTTCTGTGTCGCAGATATGCATGTCTATGAGCAGCCAGATAGTGGCAGGGACAAGCTGGTCTGGAGGACCTGGTCATCTCTCAATATTTAAGGGTCTCTGAGGAAAACAAAAACTAGTTCTGTTTTTCCTTTTGCCTCTCTTGATTTTTTCTCTCTTCTTCAGTTGGACGAAGGAACGTCGCGTTCTGCTGGTGATGTCCAAAGCAAAGAAGAAGTGGGTGTCTGTCCGACCACTGCCTTCCATCCGCAACTTCCCACAGCAATATGATGTAAGCCCCATGCCCAGCATGGCCAGGTGCCCCTTCCCCTTCCCTCCCAGCACGGTGTAGCGCTTTGAGGGTGGGTCCCTTGTAGACCTGGCATGGAAGCACGCACGTGTTGGCTTAGGTGGAAGGCAAGGACAGACTGAGGGCAGCAAGATCTCAAATGCGGCCAGCAAAAGGGTGGAGCAGGAGAAGGAGCAGCAGCTGTTTAAACCACTCTGTGCACATATGCGGGTTTCTAATGTTGCTATTAATGCAGTCACCATCTCAAGAAATGGGTGGCACAGGATTTGGAAAGGAGATTTAAGTCTCCCCTTAGGTCAGGGTTTCTCAATGTGGGTGAGAAGCGAGACAGAGAGTGTGGGAGAAGCCTGTCCCTGCCTTTGCTGTGGCTGTGCTGCAGTAGATTGTGAAACTTGCTCACGATGTGCTTTGAAAGCAAAACTAAGAACTCGGCTAAAATGACACGTGCTGTGAGGAAAACTACAGATATCCAACTTCCGACCCCAGCTGCAAATATGGCGATTGATAATTTCTCTCTCTCTCTCCTTTCCTTTCTCCCTGAAAGGAGAAAGCCCCTCTCCCTACTACCCTACGGGATCTGCTGCCCCTTAGTCCATGGGCAGGTGTAAGGCCTTGAGAGCGCTCCAGTTGCAGGCCAGTTGCTAGGAGCTGGGGAGGGGAGCAAGAGTTCTTTACAGCTGCTGAAGCAGGAGATGAGGCCAGCAGGTGAGTCGCAGATCGTGCGGCAAAGGCAAGTTGCCATATGAGTGTGTGCTTTGCCTGAGCCCCTGCCAGACAGGACTGGTGTTGTCTCTTCCCCCCAGTTTGTGTGGGCCAGCTGGTCTCCACACCGCTGTCCTCCTCTGGTGGAGGACTGGGGGAGAAGGGACAATCACTAAATATGATGCTTGGAAAGCTTCTCGTTTTCTCTGGCAATGATGCTGTTGGTAGCTGTGAGGTGAGGTTGTGCACGCTAGTGCAGTCTAAGCAACCCATAAGGCCACTTTTTACCCACTTGGAGATGGCTGGAGAATGAGTCATCTTTGGGGACCAGCAATGTGACCAGCAGGAGACACTGTTGTGTCGGTCGATCCAGATTGCTCCCTGCTGTCTCCCCCAGGGCCAGTGCTAAGCGTACCTGCACTCAGTCGCCTATGGAAATGGCAACAAGAGAGAGGCCAGGAACTGAACTGAGCTGCCTGCATGTTTATAGGGAAGTCTTTACCTTTCACGTCATCAGGAGCTTGAGGATAAGAACCATGAGTTAATGACATATGAAGTGTCCTGTTTGCGACCTCTCCTGTGTGCAGTTTAATGTCCCAGCTGGTTTTTTGAACCCACTTTCCCCTCTAGCAAGGAGTGTTTGTGCAGATGCTAAATTTTGCTCTGTCTTTTAACAGTTGTGTATCCATGCACAAAATGGCAGGAAATGCCAGTATGTGGGCAACTGCTCCTTCGCCCACAGCCCTGAGGAAAGAGACATGTGGACCTTCATGAAGGAAAATAAAAGTGAGTGGGGGAAACATGGGCCAGAGAGTTTGGGGAGAGGGAAGAGGACATTTGGACAGTGGGTGCAGGGTCTGTTAAGGCATACTCTTGACAACAGGGATGGAGCTGGACAGAGCTGGTACCATGAGCTTAGGTGGGATTATGGGGCAGGTCTGTCTACAGTAATTTAGAGCTGCTCCTTAAGCATGGATGTATATCTTGAGTCCCTCGCTCTGGGACTAGTGCACATTGCTCATATGTCTTGCATTGCTCCATTGCTGCCCTCCCTTTCTGCAGCTCTTTGAATTCACCCTCTGCTGTCCCTCCAGTTGCCTGTACTGTCCCAGGCCTGGCTCCATATGGAGCTCTGCCAAAGCACCAGTCCTGACCTGTAGTTGCTCCTGTATCTTTCTTGTCTGTCTTGTATCTGCCTTGGCTTTCTTGCCCATTTCTGCTGATATCCCTTGCTCCTGGGCTGCGGCACTCCCTGCTCATGGCATTGTATTCAAAGGGGTGGATTTGAGATCCTGAATGAGAACATCATTGGGTGGTGCCTTTGTGGAGGAGCTTGTCTGGAATTAATTATGCAGGCTCCCAACTTACCTTTTGGAGGATAGCTGGGGGGTTACCCATGCCCTGCTCTCTGGCAGCAGTCCTTGTTTATTCAGACCAACAGCAAGCTGGGAAAAAAGACTCTCTTTGCAAGGCCCGGTTGTCCAAGTGCTCATCTAGCTCTGTTTGGAGATGCTGGCAAGCTTGAAAGGTTTCAGGCCTGCCCTGAGTTTGTTTGGTCTTTATGCTTGGATGGAGGGTCTTTCTCTCTGCTGGGCCAAACGCTGTTATTTGTTACAGTTCAAGTCATTTCGTTGCTGAGGCCTGTAAAGCGCATCAGACCAGTCTGGGTGTGTTTGCTCAAGCACAAAGGTGAATGACAGCGTTGTTTCAGTTTGGGGAATTTGCATTAATTATCCCCAATTGCCTTCAGTTCCTCAATTACCCATTTAGCAAGGAGTAAATCGCTAACGCATCCCACTTACAGCATCGCATCGGTGTCTGCAAACATTGATGTTTCCATAGCCTCTCTTAGGAGCTGATCTTGGAAAAGCAGATGTGCAGTCAAAGCTTCCACCCAAAATTTCCCTTCCCACAAGTATGCTGGGTGGTTTTTAAACCAAAAGCACCAAGACACATCGACTGCGGTCCTCTGGGCAGGTTTTGAGCTTGGGCCAAGCTATCATTAGGTCTTCCTCCCTTCCCTAGTGCTTCCTGTGGCCAGCATGCTTAAGGGCTCTCCTCCCTCTTGAATGCTGAGGATGAAGCTTAGGCTTAGAGGGAAGGGACGGATCTGAATCCAGCCCCTGCCTTACTTAGCTCCCTGGCTGGAGTGAGATGTCTGGAGACATCTCATGGAGAATCACCTTGTGGGGTGAAGTCCATGGAGATCTTGGGGTACTTTCCCTCCTTCCTGAATACTTTGTGTGGCTGCTGTCATGGTTGCCCCTCGACTCATAGAAGACACCCCCCCACGCCAGGTGGTGCGGTGTCAGTTTTCTGAGGAGGTGTTATCAGGCCTCCCGAGCACGGGCCTTCAGTCTGACAGCAGCTGCTGCTGCGCGGGAGAGGGGAGGGAAGGGCTGCCCCAGCATTCGTCCTTTTCTTATAGTTTGTACACGGTGTGGGAGGTTGTCTGAGTGACTTCACGGGTCGCCTTTGTGCAGTACTAGATATGCAGCAGACCTATGACATGTGGCTAAAGAAACACAATCCCGGGAAGCCTGGAGAGGGGACACCACTAACCTCGCGAGAAGGGGAGAAACAGATCCAGATGCCCACCGACTACGCTGACATCATGGTAATCAGCTCATCTCTTGCCCTTCATCCCTCCTTCTCCTCCTCAGTGCTGATAGCCTGCCCTCTCCTGTGCTCCAGGTGTGAGCTAGCAGGGACTGCATTGCTCTTGTGGGAAAGAGCCCATGCTAATGTAGGTTAAATGGACAGCTTGGAGCAGCATAGCAAGGGCAGCACAGATGAGGCGGGAAGGGATTGACCCAGGGTCAGCAAGGCTCTGCAATGGCTTTTCTATTAATCCTTGAGTCAGTAGGAGTCTACCTTGGGTTCCCTTCTGCTTGGGCTCAGCCTCTCCCCAGGGTTCCTGCGCACTCCTGGGAAAGCTGACAAAGCCATTGCTGGCGTGTCAGAAAAGAGGGAGAAGGTTGGAGAAAGAGCTGGGTCTGGAGCGCAGAGGCCTGGGAACACTAGAGGCAGATGTGTCTCCTTAGCCCAGGGGTGGTGGCTGGTGTAAGGGTTTGTGCTCCTGAAGAGTCCTGCATTGCCTGTGCACCTGGGGGCCTTGCAGTCAGACCCCACCGGGGCCGTCGGTAGGGGCAGGGGGACTATGTCAGTGAACTGAGCTGACCTGTTCTCTGAGCCCATTTGAGCTGTAGGTAGACCTCAACAAAGCATCTCCTCCGCTCCCCCTTAGTGGCAGCATGATGCCTTGAAGATGCCATGGCAGGGAAGTGTGGGGGCATAGACTGAGCAGAGCTTCCAGGATGCTCTGGAAGGAGAGCGGGGAGAGGCAGTGCCAGCGCAGGGAAGGCCGATGGGTGTGACTGTTAACGCACTTACTGGCCCTTTGCCCTGTCTGCACCGGTTAGATGGGCTACCACTGCTGGCTCTGCGGGAAGAACAGCAACAGCAAGAAGCAATGGCAGCAGCACATCCAGTCGGAGAAGCACAAGGAGAAGGTCTTCACCTCGGACAGTGACTCCAGCTGCTGGAGCTACCGCTTTCCCATGGGCGAGTTCCGGCTCTGTGAAAGGTACCATTGCCTCATCTCCCTCCTGTGCTGCTGCTGCAGGGTCGGGGTGACAGGCCCAGGGCCTCTGTCATCCCTCCTCCTCCTCTCATGCCACCTCCTCCTCCTCTCACGGAGTCCCCAGGGACTTCCGCTTGGAGGAGGAGCGGGACGAGCTGACATTTTGGGTGATGGTGAGGCTGCTGTTGGATCCCAGAGGTGTTCAGCCATGCTACTGAGTGATAAAAACACATTTCTGAGCATGTCTCTTTAGAAAATGAGAGCAAGCTTCATGTCTGCACCTGTGCCCTCCATAGCAAGGATGCTTTTAGCTCTCAGGCTGCTAAACAGTCTGCTTGGCCTGATGCTTGGGGGAATCCCAGGTGCTTTATTAAATGGTTTAAATGTCTCACACCCTCTGAATCAGTGCCTTGAGATGTCTTCAGAAGGCTTGTGATGGTTAGAAATGCCGTTTTGGTTAGAGAGAAGGCTGTCTCTTGTGGCTGTTACCTGGCATTTCCTCTCTTGTGTGGTGGTTTCTCCTCATCCCTGCTGGTCCAGTTCCAGCTCACATCGTTTTGTTCTGTTGACTAAATCCCCTCATAGACATTGCTCTGTTTGCTGCTCTGTTTCTGTGCCCAGCCTCCGTGTTGCCTTCCCTGGCTGCACGTGGGTTTGTATCAGAATCGCCTCGGCCTTAGAAAGGAGAGTTCGCAGCATGTATTGGTGAGCGCTGGTTGAGTATCCCAGATGGGGAGCTCAAAACCCTGTCCTGGGGGTGTCCTTCTGATCGTGCTCCTTGTGCTGGCAGGTTCCAGAAGAGCAAGACCTGCCCCGAAGGAGAGGAGTGTCGTTATGCCCACGGCCAGGACGAGCTGACGGAGTGGCTAGACCGGAGGGAGGTGCTGAAACAGAAACTGGCCAAAGCCCGCAAGGACATGCTGCTCTGCCCCAGGGATGACGACTTCGGGAAATACAACTTCCTATTGCGGGATGGCGTATAGTAAGGGTTGCGGGCAGAGGCTGTTGGCTGGAAAAACACGGGGCAGGTTTTCCAAGAGTGGCAGTAGCAGGGAGAGCGAGATCTGTGTCTCGCAAAGAGAACTTTTTCTTTTCTTTCATTTTAAGATTATGAGACGATGATTTATTAGTGGTGAATGAAATCGTGAATTTGATTCTCCTTGGCCAGCGAACGCCATGCTCACTGAGTTTGTGATCTGTCTTCTCTCTCTTTTTTCCCCCAAATTCTCCTTCCTCTCCATCTTTCTGTTTTCTTTGTCCTTCATTCAAAGGAACGAATCCAGTCTGTACTGGGCTGCGAATTGGAGAATTTCTATTTGTGTCATTCTCCTGCCCTTCAGTTGGGAATGTGGCTGCAGAGCTCCGGAAGACAAAGCTGAGAGAAAGGGCCAGACATCTGGTGAAAAGGTGACCGTGAAGTTCATGTGCTCCTTTTCTCAGTGCTGCAGAGGAAGCCCCACGTACGCTGCTGCAGCTGCCCTGCTCTCCTGGGAGTTCAGTACCAGAAGAATTAGGAATTGAGGTGCAAAAGAAGGAAAACCACTAGATCTGGCTTAAAACATCTAGGCTTAAGCTCCTGCTGTCTATATTGCCCTGAGGCATCAACTGGCGCTGAGGAGGGCAGCAGCCGTCTAGTATAAAGAGTGTAGGTAAAAGCAGCAAAGTAACAAAACTGCTTGCAGCGGCAGGAACTGGATTGTAGGTGACTTCAGACTGTTTCAGCTGACTACCCAGAAAGCAAATTGGTGACTCCTCATTAGATGTCTTTATCAGTGTGTGACAGGTATTCAAGGTGGGTAGTTTTGGGGTTTTTTTTTTTGCCTGGTGTGACTGGTGCCAAGTAAGACTGAAGCCATCTAGAAGGTGTAGTGGAGACTGTGACGCACGCACCCTGTGTCACTGTAGTCCACACAGCAGTATCAGTCAGGAGGAGAAGGCTTTAACCAAAAGGAGCCTGTATTTCTGTGTTGCCTTGTGTCCTGAAGAGAGGGAGGGAGGTAGTGGTGTTCCCTTCTTGCTCTTTAAATGGCGTGTGTTACTGGTTATTTAGAGCTGCATTTTTCCCTGCACTGCCAGAAGAACTGGGTGGGGACCCATTTAAAAGGACACCATCGCGCAGCATGGGCGCTGCTTTGCTGATGGGAATCCAGCTGGAAGGGCGCTTAGCAGCACCGGAGGTCCAGCCCCGCCCCTCCTCAGAGCCGGGGCAGGGAGCTTGCGGACACACAGTGCAGCCAGGATGCGACCTGGGGCAGGGACCACGGTGGAGGGTGAGTGGCACAGTGGGACGCAGCCACACACCTGCTCCTGTCCCGCCTGATGTGCGCCACGATGGGGTAACCAGTGATGCTGAGCTCTGGGCCAGGATTTTTGGCTTTTATAGTGGCAGCGGTGAGCGGCAGTACTGCTCTGTATGCCAGCCTTGTCCTTTCTGGCGGTCTCATCCTGTAAGCAGTTAACGTGTGGCCTGTCCTGAGCTTCCCTCTCCTCTCTTCTGCAGTCCAGCTGCGCTCTGCAGGTTTGCATGCATGGATGGCACCCTCCACTCAAACACAAACACGTCTCCCTCCTGGCCTTTGCGGGGGATGTCTTTTTCATGCAGAGTCTCCCAGGACAGCAGGCTCAGAGCCCTTGGGGCTGGCAGTGCTGCATCCGTGGTAAATACAATCTGGCCGTGAACTGCTCGGTGCTTTGGCATTGCTGGGTCCCCCTTTTCCCTCCCTGCTCCCATATCCTTGGGGTTTCCAGCTTCAAGAGAGATGGGATGTGGAAATACAGAAGATGGGGGAATGCAGGAGATACTGTGGTTGGCAGCTGGCACCTCTCTAAACCAGCCTGCAGGTAGGTGCATCAGCAAATCTGGGGTAGTTACAGCCCAGGAGCAGAATGCGCTGCATGCTGGTCTTGGGTCTTTCCAGTGATATTATGTGCTCCAAGTAAACTGAATGTGCCTCTGAGCTTGTTTCCCCTCCTTTAAAATGTGTATGGTGGTCACCAGTTTGGTGTGAGCCTCCCTTCTTGGCTGTACAGCACCTTGAGATCTGGCCTGGAAGGGGCCAGGACTGTAACATCAGCTGCTACACAGATGGTTTACGAGAGATCTGGGAGAACTGGGGAGGGACGTGGTTGTCTCCACCTCTGCTCACGTATGGGGAGGAGGAGAAGATGAGGAAGGATCCATAGTGCCATGGGAAAAGAGAGCGACCAATGCAGTATCAGACACGGCAGTTTTTGAGTGGTCAGGTGCTGTATTTTCTCCTCTGCCTTTCGCTGTAGCTGCCTGGATTGTACCTTCTCCTGGGGCTCCTTGCGCTTAAGTGGTCAACGTTATAAACAGAGAGAGACAGGGGAGGACGTGGGCACCAACTCCTGGGTTATCTCGTTCTGCTCTTCTTGGGCAGAAACACCAAGGGAGCGAATCTGGATCGGGGAACGTTGGAATGGTTTTGGTTTTTTTTTTTTTAAAACAAATCTGCATCTCTAGTGTGACTCTAGCGTTCGCTGCGCTGTGATTTCTCATACGATAACTTGTTTAGGTTACAGAGTGGGTCGCTGTCCCCTCTCCTCGCCTCTGCAATGAGAGCTGAGCTGCTCAGCTGGGCTTCGGAGGGACGGAGCGGGGCCGAGGCGGGGAGAGGGCGAGCGTGCGTGAGGTGAGGGAGGCCCACGGTCACGGGGGTTGCGTTGAGTATCTCTTTTTGTTTTCCCTGATATGATAACCCGGTCTGTGGTGTTGCAGTACTTTGTCACCAGACTTGTTTTAGTGTGTATATATGTGACCCCTCCCATAAAGCATATATACACAGGTATTAAATATATCGCTCTATATAATATTATATGTGTGTGGTATCGAAGGAATCTTTTAAATGAGGGTAAAGGAAAAGGACTCGGGCCAGGAAACGCAGCATCTCCAGTCTAAATATGAAGACTTTTATTTGGGTTAGGGAAAGGGAAATAACAAAGAGGGGAGGGTTTTATATAGATAGGTATAAATTTTGAGATGGGACAGGTTTCCCCGTTCACGCTTTTGAAACCCCCTAGGATGTCTGCGCAGTCCCATCTCAGTGAAAGACTATTGTACTGCTAACTAGCGAGTAAAGTTTTAATGATAAGGCTTTGCTTATATTATTTAAGGAGACATTGTGAAAGGCAGGAAGCTTCACACTTGACTTCCCAGGCTCGCTTTATCAAGCCAAGAGGGTTTTATTCAGCACGTTACATGCTCTCAGCAGAACTGCTCGGCACTCACAGCTCTACAACAGATAAACCGCAGGTTGTAGGGCTGCTTTAGCGGTGCCTTCACAAGGCCCTGTGATAACTCTCTCTTTTCTTCATTCATGTGAGGGAAAAAGAAAATTTTGCAGCGCAGAACCAAATCTGAGGGTTATTAACAAAAGAAGTGATGTTTTAATTTTATAACGTTAGAAGAAAATCTCATATCCTGTAAAATAACCACAGGCGCACGGTCACACAGGGTAGAGGCTTTGGTTCAGATCAACTTGTTAAATGCTAAAGGACTTAGTGAAAAATTTTTCCCAAATCCTTTGGTAGGGGCAGGGATTTAAGTGATTCTGGTGTTGGAGTTAACCTGGCCTTTACAGGGGGAAGTGAAAAAAAACAAAAAATACCCTGCTTAGCTTGTATGAAACTGTATGTCAAAAATGGATGGCTTTTAGCAAGTGAAAGGAAAAGATAACGAGGGGATGCTGCAGTTCTGAGCTGGGTAGTAATGATTTCGAGTCCTTTAATATGTCTTTGTATTAATATAATTTAAGAATACCACGCTTTACTATTAAAAAAGAACTTAGTATCTTTCATAAGGTCTAGTATCAGGATAATAATGTAGATGTTTTAACAACATTTTTGGTTTTGTTCTTAAATAAAAAAACAAACAAACAAACTTGCTTCTTTTAGCCTTTGTAATAGAAAATAAAAGTGTGCACTTTAAACCCTCTCCTGATCCAGTGTGTGTTTGCATTTTTCAAATAGCCTGCAAAGGCTTTTTGTCTTGGTTTCAGGTTTCCCTGCTGTAAGGAGGGAAGCACAGGGAGGACTCCAAACGTTGGATCGCTTTCGCTTTCTCCCATCCTTAAGTATAATCTACTGCTCTTCATGCCGAGTGGAAAATTGCCGATGTATTAACAGATTCTGCAGTTCTTCACCAGACGCACAGTTCTGGTGAGCTTTAAGTGTGTTTAAGATTTTTTTTTTTCCTTTCCCCCAAGCACCAAGAATCTACGCGCTCTGCGTTAACACATAGTTTCAGGTGTTTGGGTAACCTGTGTTTTGAAACCGCCCGTAATCAGGTCTCGTAATCACCTTCATCTAGAGGTTGTTCCGCTGTGTGGGCTGCTCTGTTCAGCGGGGACAGCCAGGCCTTTTTCCTACCAGCATGCACCCTGCCAGGGAAAATGCCCTTAGCCCTGCCCACCAAGTCGCGCGCAGCTTGGGCCATGAGAAGCATCTGTGCAGATTCCCCCTGACGAGGATGCCGTGTGGTGAAGATCGCACCCTGGGGGAAGAGGTCAGTGAGAAAACATTTATTAATAAAACTGTTTTATTTATTTTTCAACTCCATCGTGATGCAGATTAATCTGGGATTCTTGATGAAGCCAAAGCTGGAGATGGGGCAAAGACAAGGGAGTCCCGTGGAGACACCCTGCTACTGCTGTTTAAACTGGTAGAGTGACCAGAAGGTCATATCCAGTGAGACATGTGGAGAGGAGACTCGTTACGCGTCTCCGGGGATGTGCCTGGGTACAGACACGAGGACTCATGTCCTTCTGGCTGTAGGCGGAGAGGCCTGAATGCAAACCTGTAGTGCAGAGGGAATGAGACCGGTGCACTCTTCAGGTGCATCTATTGAGTACGTACAACGTGAGAGGCACTAGTTTTACCCTCCAAAGATTATTGAGGCCATGCTGGCAAGCGTGAGGGTAGCTTTTCCAGTACAACGGAGACCAAAACTGTCAAATTGCGAGGCAGACGAAGCATGAGCAGAAAAACAACAGTACTAATGCTGCCGTGTTTTCCTTGCAGGTTGGAGCCTCAGCTGTAAACACCTTACCAGTGTTTCTTCATTGAAGAAAATAAGCTTGTATTTTGAAGATATATGATATGATATATATATGAGATATATATGATATGATATGATAGGAAGGGAAAAGAGTGGTGACTTCAGTATTCATGTCCTCCTCGGAACTTCAGCAGACATGAAGGCAAGGGGGAGAGCCCTAGGTCAGTCAGGAGGATCCAGGTCCGATGGAGGATTGAAAGGAGTAGGGGATGAGACCCCTGAGTGGTGGGAGGACGGCTTCCTACTAAAGACCTGTAACGCCATCACACAGCAGCCTGGCAGAGGGATTTTGCCTTGCAAAGCATGTAAGCTGCAGATGGAATTCCTAAGCAATTCTGTGACTGAGTCTGTCTGCCCACACTGTAGGGAAACATTTCTGGGCAGTGACAGCAGGTGATGCAAATGCTGTCATCACTCCTCATTGTGTTTGTTGCAACCATTGCAACCAAGAACAGGGCCATGTTGCGTCGTGTCCTGTGCACGGAGAGCAGCGGAGAGTTCCTGCCATGCAGGACCTGTAACATGCAGAGGTGTGTTCGTCACTGTCTGGGGTGGAGGGCACGGAGGAGGTAATGCTGCAGGGCACCTGGGGGGAAAACATTGGGTAGAAAGCAACATCCTAAATAGTAAAAGGCCTGGATGGGAGTGACTGGTGGAAGTGGAGGAGGAAAGGCTGCAGGAGCACTGGCTGGAGCCACCAGCCATTTGGTGTAGAGCGGAGGAAAGTGCTGAACAGACTTGGCTGGGTGCCTGTGGGGTGGCTCTGGGCAGAGGGCCTGTGGACAGCCCTCTTGGGGCTTTCTGGAAGGCTGTGGCACTGCTTGGGAACTGGGCGCCATGCCTCATCCAGCCTTGCCCCCTTCTCCCCCGGACGGGAGGGGACAGGACGGGGCCCATCCATTCCCAGTAACCTCTCTCCCTTCCCAGCTGGACTGTTGCCTCTGCTTCTCTTCGGTTCCCCCTCCAGGCAGGAGCAGGAAGTCCTGGTGCCCCCAGGGCAGGGGTGGTGTTTCCTGAAAGCAGATCCAGGTGCAGCAAGGACAAGAGCAGGGATCCCACGAGATGACAGCTCCAGCTGACTCCTTCCCCACTGCAACAATCCTGGCCCTGGCAGCTCCTGCGACTGGCCCTTTCAGGGGTGCTCCTCTCTGCAGTTTGGCTTATGGATGGCAGCACCCCAGAAAACTCCTGCTTTTTCCTGAGAGCCTCGGGAGGCACAGACATAGCAGAGAGTCCCAGGGAATGGGGTTATTCGTCACCATCTGGATTAATCCTCCCAAAAATTACATTTAGCCAGAGCTGGGATGGAAATGTCTAAACCCAGATGCCAGAGTGGATTTGGCTTGCTTGGAACCGGAAAAATACTCAGCGCTGGAGGTGCTCTTTGGTGTATTTCCCTTGTTCTCTGTGGATTTCCTCTGTCTGCCTTAGCTGTGGGTTTTCGGTAGTGCTGAGGCCCTCCAGGCAGACGGTTGGGAAGGATGAAGAGCTGCATAGTTTCTATAATTGAATACCAAGACACGCTCCCCTGTTTGTACCCCAGCAAAGCTGAGGCACAGAGGAAAAGTCCTGCTTCCGCGGGAGGGAGATGGCCTCAGTTTTCCTCAGCCAAACAGCTTGAGGGTTACTGCAACACGGCAGGACATTGCCCCTGGGAGCTGTGGTGGGGATTCAGTACAGAAGCGGTGTTTCAAAAGAAGCTCTCCACAGGCTAGATCTTCTCCTGTTCAAGACCATTCGTATCTTGGCTTTTGGGGATCATCAGCAGCAAAACTGCCCAGACTTCTCAAAGGATTGGTTGTTTTCTTTCAGCCCCCATGCCTTCACCAGGCTCAGCTGTCTCCTGTATTGTCCATCAGGCTTTGACCTCTTGGGCCATGATGCTGCAGGATCCCTGCTCCTGCCAGGGGCCACGTCGTTCCCGGGAGAAGTGAGTGAGCCTGGGAAGGGATGGCCAAGAGACAGCCGAGGTCATTACAGCCAGCCCCTTCGTTTTGAAGGAAGCAGCCGGAGGAGCATGTATCTTCCTCGCTGTCCCACCCAATGGTCTCCCACAGACCCTGGCAGAGGCCCAGCAATTACTGTCCTTGGATTTCCCCATCCTGCTTTAAACGCCTTGGTTTATTGCTGCTCTTGGCACCTCCTGGGCTCTACCTCTTGCCAAGGCTTGCTCGGAGAGCTCCCAAAGCTGGCTCTGCCCAGGCTCCCAGAGCATTTCCGGAGCAGGGAAATGCACAAAGACAGCTCTAGGTGTCCTTCCTGCCCAGGGCAGTAAAACTTCTGGTAATCCCAAGAGTCTTTCTCACATTTTCTCCCTGCCTAGCACCTAGTTTTCTGGCAAATGGCACCTCACAGGGGAAGGCCACGTGCAGAGGAGTAGAGCTGCGGTGAGCCCTGCTGCCACGTGAGCACCCCAAGAAGGGGGGCATGTCTTGGCAGGCAGGGTAGGGAAGCAAAGCTCATTAGCTTTTTGGCACTCATTTTGGGGAATTAGTTTTTAGAAATCCTTTTGCCTCAGGCAGTAGGTGCAGGTGGTTCCTTCCACTGAGCTGCACCGCTCACTCGGGGATCCTGGCGCTGCTCCTCCAAACAGGGAGACATGCACACATGTACACGTACGTATGCACGTGTATGCATGTCATGCCCTGCCTGGGGAGGGGGCAGCCCCTTCAGAGTTGGAAAAGGGGCTCAGCGCAAGGCCTCATCAAGCCTGCGTGCCTGTGCCCCATGTTGATACCATCAAAAGTGTCTAAAGGGTCGCACACCCGTGTTTCAGGTGCCAGGCAGGGTCTTTAGCCAACACAAAGTCCCAATCCCATTTTCCCCACCCTCAGCTGTCCACCCTCCCACGCTGGCTTCGTCGTTCCTTCTTCCACCTTCTTTTCTTTTAAAGTAATCTGCTGTGGATGCAGACACCCTGTGTTTGGCCACAGCCTTCCCTGCTGCTGCTGTTCTGGGTGTCCTTGCAGCTCCGTAGGTGTCCGTCACCGCTAGCAGCAGCATCTCGACTCCGTAGAAGACAAGGTGCTGGGATGCAGGGCAGGCCTCCTTTCAGAAAGGCCACAGTGAAACTCAGCCTGCCCGTCCCTGCCAAGGTGAAAAAAATTCCCTATCAAGCCTAATGCACCGTGCAAATAAATAGTTAAATCTGGAAGCTGTCAGTGGAATGTGCATTTGTCCTAGGAGCTGCTATAAGAACAAAAAAAAAATTACGGATGTCTGCAAAGAGGCAGTGACTGACCTCTGGCAAAGGGTTTGCTTGGATAAAGAAGAAAGAGGAAACCACTTACCAAGCCGGGTTTGGTGCAAGAACCAAACCCTGTGGGTGGGCCTGGAGCCTCCACACAGACCGTGAGGAGCAGGTCTGATCTGTGGGACCTGCAGCAGAAGACATCCCTGCGTGAGGTGATCTGGAAATTTCTGAGTAACGGCTGTGCTGCTAAGGTGAATGGTCTCGGGTAACTGAAAAAAAGAAAGCTGTTTCAAGAGCAGCAGGATTTGTAAAGCTGCTAGAGATTTCTACAGGCTTTTGACCTTATTTCCAGATACACTTCAGGGGAGTAACCCACCTTGTCTGTCACCACAAAGTCCCCTCAGTACTGCTGGCTTCTGCCTGTCCCCTCGCTGCTGCCTGCCAGGGGCAGCATGTGCTTTGGGGTGTTGGCTGCCAATGCATGGGTCCTAGATCAAACACAACAAATAACAGTAGGTTTTCTCTCTGAGGAGGCATTAATTGGACTCTTTTCTTCCTAGCTTGTCTTTCAAATAGAAAAAGATATTTAAATGTATTTATCCCTTTGCCAAGGTGGGTAGCATGTTCTGGGGGAGGAAGGGGTGGGTGGATGGATGGATGGGTAGATAATACTGTTGTGTAAGCTTTATGTGCTTAGAAAATCAGACAAAATGTTTTTTATTTTCTAAGAGGACACATTCCATTGGATTATCAAGCAAAGCTTTCATCTCATCGGAAGAAGCTGAGATAACAGCAGTTAGTAATAATAACCAATAATGCCTTTCTTTGGTCAAATGTCGCTGCTGCTGGTGGGTTCCCCACGAGCTGTGTCTTCAGATACATGTAAGAAACAATGAAGTTCCCTTCTATAGTGTTGGCTTCAGAAATCAGTGTTCAGCCAGCTGCCACCACCAAGTACAAGACCCACAGCAACAACCTGCAGGAGTCCCTGACCGAGGAGGCACCCAGGCGTGCTGCCAACTCTTGTTTCGGGGCCAAAGGTGGCTGCAAGACGCCGGCAGGAGGGGAGGCAGTGGAAAGGTGGCTCCAGAAGCACTGCGGATGTGGCCCTGTGAAGGAGTGGAGGGAGCACTCCTGGGGCTGAGGGCATGACAGCAACTCGGAGAGATGCACAGAGCCCCCTCGCCCGGTTCCTTGTAATGAACAGGGTTGTATCACAGGTCTGAATGGCCGATATGATTCTTTGGGGTCTCAGACTGCTAGGAAGGCTGTACCTACTGATAACACCTGAGCAGCAGTGCTCCCTGGTGTGCTTTGGGCCTGGTGGCAGACTGCTGTAGAGAGACCCCTCTAAAGACAGGATTAGAAGTAGGGTTTTTAGAAGAGACATTTACATGTGCTGGTACCAAGGGAAATACCAGAGCACCACAGAGAGATGAAGTGGTCAGGGTGGGGGATAGGGGGACAAAGGACAAGAATTTGGTTGTGCTTAAAAAAAAAAAAAGCAACTCTTTGGAATTAAAATCTAAAAGGAGTGAGAGAATGGACCAAGGCAAACATTGAAAGACCCCTACTCCTGCTCTCAGGACTGCGTGCAGCCATGGCACTGCTGAACACACTCCTTGGGCAAACGTGCCAAGGCGCCCGGCCAGCACTGCTGGGCGGTGTGGGTAGCTGCACCGGGAGGTCTATGGGAAAGACGCTGAAGGTAGCCCTGGCCTCTGCCATTTAAATTGGTGTTCCTGGAGTTTGGTCCTCTCCACCACATTAGGTGCCCCCTTCTGTGTGCCACCCACTTAGGGCCAGCGTAAGTTGACTATGGCTGGTTGAGCCTGTGAGAAAGTGCGCTGTTAAGGGCTGACTGGGCTTCTGAGTGATGGAGCAGAGCTGCTGAGACCTCCACTGACATGGGATTACAATAATAATAAATAACAATCTGATTTGATAACAGCGCAGCCAGCAAAAATGATGCAATCTGTGGCCATGCCTGCAGCTTTCCAGAGCTGACATTTCAAGTCCATTCACTAAAGCAGCTCAAGTGCTCTCCGTGGCGGGGACACAAGGGCAGACAGATGCTCCCCGCTGCTGTGACTCTACTCCATAGTAGAGTTTCTGCTTCTCTGGGGCTCGAAGTCAGGACGGTGTCGGGGTGCATCCTGCTAGTGATGTCACCCAAGCTCTTCTTCTGGGCAGGAGCTTGATTTTCAAGGATTATGAATCAAGAATGACACACAGTGTTGGCAGGAGACTTTGTGGCCATGGCAAACACAAGATGAGATAGGCACTCTCAGATCTCTAGGCAAAAACTTTTAAATGTCCACTGCAGGCTAATAAATCAAAATGCTAAGCGACAATTTGCTCTCAAGGAACTTCTTCATTTTCTCAAGCCATAAATGTCAGTCAATTGCTGCAGCAACTGCTGTGAAGTCCTTGGGTGCTTCCAGACATACGGTCAGATGTTTGTTCAGCTTTCAGGACAAGTTTGAGCCTGGGCAAAACCAGGGGGTCCAGGTGCACCTGGCACTGGACAGCTACCGCATTTCCAGCCACTTTACCTTGCTGTCATGTGATGAGAAGCAGGCCCAGGCATATATGACGGTAGCTGTCCCAAGCGTTAGTGATGCCTGGTGGGACTGAGTGACCCCACTCCCTTTGCCTTGAACAGCCAGAATGGACTGGAAGATTTTGGGAAAGGACGTGAACCTCCTGGCTGGCAGGCTGTGCTCCAGGAGGGAGAGATGCGATCGCTTCTCTTGCTCCCAGCAGCCAGAATCCACTGACCTTTGAGAATGTCTGCAGGGTCTGTCTGCTGTCTCCAGCTCCGGGTGGCTGGAGGACACCTTAACGGGCTGGGGTTAGTAGGGGACTGTTCTCCCTGAATGGCTTCACCACCGATGGTTATCACGGGGTTATCACTGGCTGTTTTCTTACATTCTCTCTGGCAAATGAGGGGAGCAAACCACAGGGAAAATCCCAAGATGTTGTAATGTAGTTGTATCATAATTAAGAATTCTACCAAAGCATCTACTGTGTTATTTCTGAGCCTGATTAGATTGGGATCTAGATCATGAAACTTCCCCAGCTAATTTGAAATGCCCAACCACCCAGCCTGGCTAGGTAATTCTTTGGCTTTGATTTCTGTTGGGATAAATCAAATGCATTTCCTTATGGGACCATACAGAAACACCATGCTATTGGGAGTGAGCAAAACCCTACCAGTTTTTAAGACTCTAAATGTTGTGCCAGTGAAACGCTTCACTTTAGGCACAAGAAAAGTCCTAATGACTTCACTCAGGCCACTTCCATGCTTAGAGCCACACATGGTTTTGCTGGGCTGTCCCTGAGAGCTGGGACTCACAGACCAACGTAGGAATACCTGGTTCCTGTCGACTCACGCTGGTGCTGTAAGGCTGATCCTGGCAAAATGGACAGGAGCGAACTGAGACATAAAGGCACTTCTGTTCTAGTTATCACACCCAGTAAAAGAGAAGACCCCGGCACGTGTAGGATGCTCCTTCCCAAGCCAGATCCTGATAAAGAAGATCAGAACTTTATCCTCCTGTCTCCAATCTATCCCTCCATGCTAAAAGACTTCACTAACAGGAGAGGAGGGACTTTGCATGCTCAACATCTTACTTAACCAGCTGTTATCAGAGTATTCGCAGGGTGCATGAACTCTTTTGCCTTACCTAACTGCTCTGAGAGGAGGCTGTTGGCTTTCTGATAAAACTCTGCGTCACTTTAGAAAGGAAATTATGCATTTTGGGAATGATGCACACTTGGTAATAAAGATGCCTTACACTGTTATCAATACTGACTTAGGAGGGACATGCAGTAAGTGTTGCATCATATACAAATACTGTCACTATCTGCATCTGAGAGAACTGAAAAGTCAGCAGGCAGATGCAGACGGCATGCGTATCTCCACGGGGCAGCCTGCGCAGCTCAGAGCTCCTCAGATCCTCCCCAGAGCCCTTCAGAGGATCCCTTTGCTGTTATATTTGCAGCCAACATGTGTGCCCCTGACAGCGTGCGCTAGCTTTTTTTCTCTCAATGTGTATATTTGTTATAACACCTTGGGAAGGAAAAGGGTGCTGTCTTTGCAAAGTTAGATAACTGGCCCAGTTCTTTGCTGCCGGATTGGCTGTGAGAGGCCCTGTAAAACCACCCTGGCCAGCCGCCCGGCCCAGCCCTGTGAGGCTGCAAGCTATTTCCACAATTGGCCACTTCAGAGTGGGAGAGGGGGAGGTGAAGACAGACGGGCAAACTGCATCTCCGCCAGGCTGCTTCCCTTCCTCCTTTTTTTTTCTCAGCCGGAGTAGTTTGGCAAGCCCACTCTGGGTGCCTCCGAGCCCTTCTCGCAACGCCCAGGCGAGTGGGGTGTAGCGTTGGCAGCCAGGCACCTGGCCCTCCCTCAGCTGTGCTAGTGCAGTCCCAGGACAGGACATGTCAAGCTGCAACAGCCCCGGGGGCCCCACTGCCCTGGACTTTCCGGAAGTCCTGAAGTCCCTGCTGGAGTACTCCTTACCCTGGACCAACAAGATGACAGGTAGGATTGAGGGAACGCCAGCCGGGGTTTCTGTTTTGATTTCTCCTTCCCCTCCTTAAGTTGCAAGGCAAGAGTGGGGCAGGAGATCTTGTTTGCTGCAAGCTCTTCGAGGGTGTGTTTCCCCCAAGTGTCCAAGTCAACGGGGAGTTCTGGCACCGAGCGTCTTGTGCAGATAGGAGGAAAAACAGCAGCCATGGATTGATTACAAAATCAGTCGAGAGTGCTGAGCTCCTGATCCTTTTAATCTCTGTGCTCAGCTACTTCTTGGAAACCCTCAAAGCTTTGTGCACAGAGAAGGCTTGGGCACAAATCTCCATGCTCATGTAGGAGCAACTTCCAGGATTGCCATCCAGATTGTCCCATGGTTAATAACTGCTGAGTCTCCAGACATTGCCTCTTCCCAGACGCGGACTGTCCAGGGAGCCTGGCCCGCGCGGGGCAGGCTGACTCCATGCAAACTTTGTGTTTGATGCTGCAGTTGTTTATCAGTGGAAAGCTGGGGTAGGGAACACAGCAAACGTGTTTTCTTTGCAAGAGCAATTCTGTACTCCTAGGCTTTCCCACTGTCTGTGCAGCATCCTAGAAAACAAATGGAAAGGACCCAGGAGGTTATTTAGTCTGAGCTTCTGCTGTGCTGAACACTTCGCCCTTGCTGGACTGATCACTTCTCTATTGCTGGGTGTGCTCCAAGTGCTCATCGCACAACTCGGGGACTCTCTGGTTTTGGATAGAATGCCACATGCCCCTGGCAAGCTGCTTTTTGATTGTTGCGTTTTAATGTTTGCTGCCGAGTGCTGGGGAGGTGTGTGGGAACACCTCGGCTCAACAAGCTCATGTCTAGGCACGAGTGAGTTGAACTCACAGAAACAAACACGCACTGAGCTCACTCTTCTGTAGGAAGTTGCTACCAGGACACGCGGACGGCTCTGGGGTCTTGAGGGACAGCGTGATCCGGAAGGTGGGAGCAGAAAAGCCAGATTCACAATGTGGAGTGGGACAACCCTGCTCTTGCTCCGGGGTCAACAGGAGAAAAGGCTGCTGCAGCAGCAGTAAAGCATTTGTGGCAGGAAAGGCAGCTGCCTACACCTGCTGGAATACAGCGAGCCCTGTGGCACCCACACAGTTCCCTGTGGGAAAGGGGTTAATAGGGCAAGGGGAGCTGCCATACCCCCAAAGGGACTCATTTTGTCACATTGCTCTGCTGCTGCCACCTGGGAGCTGGCTCTCTCCTTTGCTGAGGCTTTTGCCCACTAACGGGTAATTTTACGTATCACACAGTATGAAGCTGCATGTGGGGACCAGGGCATGTTTTCTGAGCCGACTGATACCCAGGTAGAAAGCAGACCTGGCTGGAGGGAAGCAGTAATGGCCAAGGGAGGCTCACATGGCGCAGAGCCTTGCTGTGGCTAAGCTGAAGTTTGGCTGCCTCTCCGCGATGTCTCGTCTCCACAACCAAGTGGATTGAATTAATCCAAGGGAGGAGTATTGGCAAGATTTATCTGTTTGGCAAGAGTTGGAATGGGGGGTAGAGGGGAGATCGATGATTTGCGGAGGGAATAATTTAGTCTCAACTCAGTGTGGCTTATTTGGCAGCTGAGTGTGCTGCTTTGTGGCAGCTTTCTTCCTCAGCCCCAGGACCACCCTGCCTCTCAGCATCACCTCCCGTAACCCTTAGAATTGTCCTTATTATGCCACTTCCCTCCCCAGGCCAGCGTTCCTCTCATGGTCCTCTTCCCACAGAGCTCAGTTATCTCCTTCTGGGTCTCCATACCTACACACCACTTGTCTGGATTTGCTGGGTCTCAGGCTTCTGTCTGAAATGTGTTCTGCTATTCAAACCTCCCAGTGGGGCTTGTTGTACGTGTGTCCCCCACTCTGTGCCTAGCACTGGGCTGCTTCTTGCTTGCCTCCCTGCAGCATCGGAGCTGGGCTGTTCTGCATCATCTGGCCCTGACAAGACTCCCAGCAGTAACAGCCAAGGCCGCTGCATTCCTCTCCTCACATCTCATTGTCCTCCTCTCTTCCTTCTCAGCTGCAGAGCAAAACAGAAATTGTAAAAATCCAGGCAGATCCTAGCTAAACGAAGAAGGTGCAGCTGATGGTGCGGTGCCCGCTTCCTGCTGGCAGTAGCTTGAGCCCCTAATCCCCAGAGGCGGCAAGGAAAAGCTCTCAGAGTAACCTCCCTCCTAGCTGGCAGGGCAGGGCTGATGCCCGAGCAGGGTGCTGTGAGAGGGAACCCACAGGAATGCTCCCCAGGAACTCCCTCCCGCGTTCAGGCCAAGCAGCTAACACTGTACAGGATAAACCCTCTTCAAGCCAAGTCACAACCCGGTGGTGGTGGTTGGTGCAGAACAAACCTTAGTGCGGTGGAGCTGGGGTGGAAACATGCTGGAGGAAGAACATAGTTGATCTAAAGGGAAAAGCCCCGGACTAAAGGCTACTGAGTGGGTTTAATAACCTCCATTCTTATGGACGTCACCCAGCAAAGCAGTTGCCATTGAGATCTGCAGGGGGGATGCGTGCAGAGGCTGTTCCTTGAAGGAGCACTGTACAGTACTGAGACACAGCGTCATCCCCGGGGGCCTCCAGCATCAACAACAATGGAACAAAGCAACCATGAGAGCTGTAACTGAACGGGAAGCCTGCGGCCTGCCCCACTTTGGCTATGTCCCCTTGCCCTGTTCCTAGAAGCTGCTCCTTCCTGGCCTCAGTATGTTGTGTTCTCTGCCTACCACCTACTGCTAGCTGTTTCCCAGGCAAAAGTGTCACTGCGAGCCCGCTGCCCCCTTGCCAAGCTGTGTGTGCTGCCTCTGCCATGTGTGGTCCGACATCTGTGTTTCATTGCCCTGTGTGAAGTGGCATTCCCCTTTCACGCATGTGCTTTTTAATTCTGCCAGCTGAGCTTGGCAAGGTGGAGGGAGTCCGCAGAGGACAAGCAGCAGCCCTGGAGCATGCTGGGCAGCAGAGCATGACCTGTTTTGCCCGCTTCTTGCAGCTGGATTTATCAGCCTTGATAAACAATGCATTAACCCGTGCTGTTCCAGCCTGTATTAACAAGGTAGCCCTTTGCCAGCTCCCCGCTGGGCAACACGTGCACAGGAGTTGCATCAGGAGTCCCACCCCTGTCCCCTGCGAAGGAGGCAGCAGATTCAGCCTCCCAGCCTACGCAAGATAAGTAGCTGGGAGGTAGGGCAGCTCCCAGTCTAACCAGGTTGGATGGAGACATACCCTGGGAACAACAATGTTCCCTCAACGTTCCCTCGTCGCAGTAAGGCAATGGGGGAAAGCACCTACCCCACGCGGCTTCCAATCCGTTCCTTTTCCTGGGGCGCACGGGGAACATTTCAGACCTGATTTTGTGTCACAAAGACCATCAGGGTTTATTAGCAAGGGTCAGGTCAAATTGTGCCTTGCCACTGAAACGAGATGTCCGAGGTTTGTGGAGGGGCAACTGAACCAAGCAGATGCCTGAGTGTCTACCTGGGAAGAAGAGGTTCCTTTTCCGCTGGCACTTAGGGGGACATCTCCGCCTTGGCGCCTGTGGCTCTGTTGGCTGCAGATGGGGCCACCCCAGGGAGGTTGTGCACCCTTTCCTTTCCCCACTCGCAGCGCTATGCGGTAGGTTTGCTGCGGCCGGCCCTTCTGCGGCAAGAGGCAGCAACTGCTGACAGGAGAAGCCTGTGGCTGTAGCGTCTGTCACTTTTGTGAGCCTATTCATTCTGCAGGAGAAGCTCCTCAGTATCCGCCTGTGCTCTTGGGGATGAACTTGGCAACATTTGCTCTCTTTGTATGTTCAGAAGCTTAAATCCCAGCGCGGCATCCCTGTTGCTGGAACAGGGGGACTGGTTGGGGAATCACAAGGAATTGCTCATGATGGTGAAAAGTTAGAGAGACCCCTCCCTCTCCAGCTGCCCAGCCATGCCAGCAGCCGCAGCGGAGTCCTTCTCCCTGCTAACGTTATATAGGGCACGGCGCTGCGGCTGCTGCGGGCATGATGTAGGACAGAGGGAGATTAAATCCAGGTCATGTGGGAAAGGTGATCTCGGGATCCTAAACGAGGATATTTAAGGACCGGCTGGAGCTCAGCCTCCGGCGGCGGTTCGGGAGCGGCGCTGGCTCCCGCCTTGCCCCACGACGGCCGCCGCGGTTACGCGACCCTCCGCGCCCGGGCCCACGGCCCTGGCGGTCGCGCCCAGCCGGACCGAGGCCGAGGCCGGTGCCGGTGCCGGTGCCGGTGCCGGTGGAGCAGGGAGCAGCCTGCTGCTGAGGAGGAGCTCGCTAAGCGCGGCGGAGGACGGACCGCCAGCCCAGCCCCTCAGCCGGTAACGGTCGCCTCAGGCGGCGGCGCAGGAGGGCGGGCGAGCGGGTCGCCCGCGCAGGCGCGAAGGCGGCGCAGCCCCCCCCTCCCCCCGCCCGCGCGCCCTCGGGAGCAGCTGGCGGTGACGCAACGCCCGCGGGAGGTGTGGAGGGGCGGGGCGCGGCATGCTAATGAGCCTCCGGAGCCCGCCCCTGCACGTGCCCCGGCGGGCGGGGGGCGCGTGCCCGCGCCGGCGGCGGGGAGGCGGGGCCTGCCCTCGCGGGACCGCCCCCCCCGCGCGGCGCAGGCCAATCGGCGGGGCGGAAAAGCTCCCCCTTCCCCCCCGCGGCGCTCATGAATACTGAAACACGCGCTAGGCGTCAGCCGGCTGCGCATGCGCCGTCGGCTTCTCGCGCGCCGCCTGCTACGTGCTGCTCGTTACCGGACGGGTCCCGGGGAGCTGCCGCAGCCTTCGCGCACGGGCGCTGCGGCCGTTGGCGACCGTTGACAGCCCGCCAGGCAGCTCGCGGGGAGTATGCCCGGCCGCGCCGCGCACCAGGAGGCGGCGGCGGCGGGAGGAGCAGAGCCCACGGCAGCCGCGGGGAGCGCGGGGGCCGCCGCGCAGCAGCAGCAAGAGGAACAGCAGCGGGAGCAGCAGCGGGGCCTGGCGGGCGCCTTCCCGCTGGTGCTGAAGAAGCTGATGGAGAACCCGCCGCGGGAGGCGCGCCTGGGTGAGCGCGGGAGCGCGCGCGGGGGCGGCGGGAGCGCGCGGCACCGTCCAGCTTCTCCCCCCCCCCCCCCCCCCAACCACACACCGCCGCCACCCCCGCCGCCGCCTTCCCGCCCCGTGCCCGGGAGGGCGGGACCCGCCGGGTCACGGTGGGACCGTCCGGGGTGTGGGCGGGAGGAGCAGCCGCCGGCGAGGCCCCACGCCCCGCGCCCGTTCCCTCCGCCCCTCCGGCCGGCCGCGCCGAGCGCCGGCAGCGCGGCCTCCCAGCCCGCCGGCCTCGGCAGGAGGGGCTCGGCCTCCCGCCCGGGCCCGCCGGCCCGCAGCCCGGCCGGCTCTCACCGCCTCGGGGGCGCGGGGCGGCGGCGACGGCCGCCCCGCGGGCCGGTGCGACGGGAGGAGTCAGCTGCCGCGGCCGTCCGTTCGGGTGTATTGAGGTGTCTGCGCTGGGCGAAATAACATGCTTCGGGTGCGAGGGACGAGGTGGAAGTGGGGACGTGACACGCTGGTTTTATTCCCTTCGCTGTCTGAAGCCTCCCCTACCTTTAGGCACGCAGTTGGAAGCAGCGGCGGAAAGGTTTCGAGTCCTCCTTGACCGTAATTGCTGAAAAGTTGGGTGATGACACGCGTAAACAAAAAGTCCCTTCAGATTAGGTTTGGTGATAATCTGTAAGGGTGTAACTGCCTGCCTGTGCATGCAATCCTGTATAGGCTGGAGCTGCCTCTCTCCCACTGATTATGCAGACAGCAAGTGTGTGAATAACAGTGCTGGTGCTTAGAGTCTTCATTGCTGATGGCACACTTTTTTACTCTTTTTTTTTTTTTTTTTCCCCCAACTGGCACTATTTTTCGCTTTCTGACTATCAGTTTGATTTTGAGGAAGGCTCAGGTTTATCTGCACCGCTGTAATGCCCAGCATATTGGTGTATTATTTTAAAATAAGTCCTTAAATTTAGGAATTTCGAGGTTGAGAATCATTTCTGGAACATCAGACAATATCCGGTGTAGACCGCAGTGCAAGCAAGGTTGGCAGGATTGTTCCCAGTGAAGATCCTAGTTAAGATCCGTTTACTTTCTGTGTCTAACGTTGCTCAATACTGTGTAAATGTATCCATCTTGTGATTCTGGCAAATATTTTTTTCTTCTTTCTGTTTAAAAAAAAAAGTCAGCCTCTGATAAAGGTTTTGGTTATGTTGCTATGGTGCAGGATGCTGCAGTACATAGAATCTTGAATCTACAACATTATGGGATTTCATAAGATATTTCTTCACCCAATCCTTTTTAAAGGGGATAGTGCCAGCAGGAGCAATTTAAATTCCTGTGTGGAAACTGTGATGGTAGCTGACTGGGATATGGCGACTTTGTCTTAAGGGTGGTTTTGTCCAGAGTCATGTGATCTGGCCTATGGAGATGTAACATTTTAAAATTAATAAGATTTTGAGGTAGTGCATTTTTCTAAAATCGAAACATTTGATACTTTTCCTTTTACTAGATGACCCCATTCCAGCTTGGGAAGGTGTTCAGCTTGATTCTCTAAAGCTTGCTAGTGAGTTGCGTCTTGATTACCCTCTCCATTCACGCTGTGATGAAGTTCAGGTTGTTCTCATTCTTAACATTTCTCCATAGATTTCCTTAGTCCACCTTGTTCTCTTTCACTTCACACTTTGTCGAACTTGTTGCTTTCTGTTTATTTTGACCTCTGATGCTTTTGTTGTTCACGTATTTGCAAGCCAAAAGAAAAAACGCCTTCTGTGTTAGCAGGTAGTTACTCTTAATTTTACAAGAGACTTGTCAGTAGAATTGTGACTCAACTGACTTCAGAGGATCCTTGTTTATTTTCTGTTCCTTTACAGTATAGTGACACAGCCAAAATGTTGAATAATTACTAATTTATTTAATACAGTGGTGCATTTTCAGCAAGCTTTCTGAGGAAAGACCCTATGCCTTTTGTCTGGAATGCCTGTTGACAAAAATACAATTTTCTGTCTTATTCTGCGAGAAACGGTATCAACTAGCTGCAGTGTCCATTTATAGTCTCCACAAGCTACCTATGGGTTTTCCAACTGCCGTAGGTAATTTGACTACCCAGTAAGCAAGCAGGCTTTCTAATCCTGAGCAACGGAGGACATCCAGTTCCAACTGAATGCCATCATCTTGCACACCCTGCCATATACCAAGTATATCTGATCGGCCTTGCTCTAAGTTGTTGTCATGTATGTTGTAGGGATTAAATAAATAAAAGTAATAATCTTTTCAGAAAAGTCCTGTGAGGTAAGGGAAGAGAGTTAATATTCTGGAGCAGGAGTGTAGGTCTCTCCTATTAATAACAAGCTGCTGCATACTCTCCAAAGGATGCCTTAATCACCAGTTGTGTGCTGCTGTGGCAGGAGGAGTGCCTCAACAAACATCACATTAATAGGCACGGGGGATACAGAACCCTATAACCTGTCTTGTTCCATTGTCACAAGTGGGATTAAAGATTTATGGAGCAATCGGCCTTAGTCTGTATAGTGTTTTTCAGTATAATTTGACAAAATTTTTTGATGAGCGAGGGGGACTTTGTCGAAGAAGTGAGTGTTCTCTTTGTGGCTGGGATAGCACTTGACAGTTGTGGCCAAAATGTCTTTTGGTCTGGGTTTGGTTTGTTTGTAAGGGTTTTTTTTTTTTTTTTTTTTGAAGAAAAACCAGGATGTGGAATAAAGCTCTTTCCAGGCTGCTGCTTTTGGCTAAAACAGCAGTATTTCCAACAGTTCAAGAACTGGAATGCTCTGCTTAAATTACTTAGCATAAAATAGTGACCTCTCTGTTAACAGCAGATGTACAGCCTAGTTAATACGTCACAGTAGCAGAATGAGGGGGCTAAATCAGACATGAGCTATCAGCTGCAGAAGTACAGTCCAGATTTATCAGGGTGACCTTGAATCACTGCAAATGGAGCCTCTTAGGATATTGCAGCTCTGCTGTCAGGTAATACCTGTTTACACTATAAATATCTTCAGAGACTTAAAGTTTGAGTTCCCTATGCTGGAGCAGGCAGAAACTTACCCCTCAAGATGCAAGAAGTTAATTAGTGTTTCATTAGATATTGTGCACCCAGCAGGATGTTGTGCAGCAGAAATAAAGATTAAATGAATTGAAAGAAAGCCAGTGGGAAAATGTCAATGCAAAAATGATCGTACAACAGTTTTATCTTTATCTATCACGTTTGAAATACGTGGGCACCCAATATGCGTGTTAACTTCTGCTACTTTAAACTCCTTTAGATATTGCTGTTGGAAGTGAGGGGAGAGAGACAGTGTAGCTAAGCAAAGACAGCACTGGGGGCCCAGTGCTTGTCCAGTTGTCAACCTGTAGCAAAAGGAAAAAAATTCAGATGGTCTCCTCATGTGAAGAAAGGATCTAACCTGGTGGGAGCCAGGGAGGATGGCAAGAGGAAGTTGGAGGGACCACAGTCTTTTTTTCAGGTTGCTGAAGTACAGCAGGATGATGGTGCACATCTAAAAGGCATTAAAATATCTGAGCAGAGCCACATATGCCAGCAGTATAGTCTCTTTGGTGTCTACCTTCTGAAAATTATTTTTAAGCCTTATGTTTAGTCTATTAATCACTTAAGGTTCCTCTTCTGCTCTGTTGGAGATGTTGTATTAGATGTTGCAAAACAAAAGCACTGCTGGCTTGTGTTAAAACGGGCATAACTTATAATGGAATACTATTGTTTTCAAGAGTAAAGGATGATTTATTTTTAGTTGACACTTTGACTCAACATTCACAAGCTTTTTATTATGTTGATGAAAAAATAAAGTGATTTACAAAGAATTCATTATTGTCACTTGCATTTGTTTTGGTGATGCCTTTACTAGGATATCATTCACAACCCTCAATGCAAATCTGGGTTTGGTTGTGCAGGGCACTACGCAAACCTTATGGAAATACACAATCCCTGATTCACAAGTTGGATGTAAAATGGCAGTTCCAGTAGTAAGTGAAGTCATCCTCGTACGTGAAATAGAGTAGACGCTGTTTCTTTTCTAGCTTCAAGTAGGAGCTGTTTAGAAACTTTCAGGTTATTTGGATCCATGACTGTCAACCTGCACGTTTGCTTTGCCCAAGTAAAACATAGGACAGTTGCAAAACTCCCCAGCAAACAGGAGTTTATAGCAGGGATAGGAGTTGGGAGATGGCAGTTCAGAGGCAGCAGTGTGAAGGGGCAAGGGGAAAGGCCAAAAGCTGCAAGATGATGTTAACAAAGCTTAAGTCCAGGAGCCACTGGTCTGAATTTAATGTGTTCTTTAGGTACTTGCTCTTAGTCCCAATTCGGTGGCTAGTGATTATTTTCACAGCTGTTTTGTTTAAAGTCTTAAAATTAAAAAGGTATCTTCTTTTTTATAAAATGTCCAGAGTATGGTAGGTTAAAATGATAATTTACTTTGTATGGCAGCACTGTTCTTAAGCCATAAAAAGCTCTTTCACTCTCAGTTCCACACCAGCTAAGGCGACAGCGGAAGGAACGCCAGTTCTGTCAGAATAGGTTTTATATAAATAGGCTTTGCTGATTTAGAGCAGAGTTTCACCCCCACTCCCACCCCCGATAAAGAAAAATACTCCTTTAGCATATTGTAAGCCAGTCTAGAAAACCCTCATGCCAAAGATCTGTGCATTTTGTTGGGCTAACCTGTGTGAATACTGGAGATCCCAACTGGTATGTCCCTGGAGTCCTTGTTCCGTTGAACTGAATATTTGTCAGCTTCCATGGTAAGAACCAATTTGCACTTGGTTAGAGTACAACTAGTGAGCATTCCTTCTGACGGCAGCACTGGCTCAATGCTGGCGGCGCTGGCACTGCTTCTGCAATGCCTCCTTCAGTGCCCATAGAACTGCATGGCTACATGGAGAACTGGATCAGGAAAATGACTTGGATTTTTTTCTTTTCTGCCAGTTTATTTTTATCTCTTAAATTATGTAATTATTCCATAACTTGAGTCTTCTGCTTGGATTCTGTCCCAGACAATTGTTAAGATTCAGTAGCTATGGGGAACATGGAAACAGCCATTTTTCTGTAATATGTGCACTGTAGCATAGTAAATGGAGAAAATTTCATCGGTCTTTTGTGGCTTGGGGATGGGGTGTGGGAGTGCACCTTATTAGACATCTCCCCAAAGAGTGAAAATCATATGTAGATATCCTGAGCTATCTATAGTGAACAGCATTTGGAGCTGTTGCTTTTTGTGGATGTGCTGAGTCATTTCAGAAAGAAATGCCTCAAAAACACTGAGCAATAGACATCCAGGTCTCGGGTGGCCTGTGGACCTTTTGACTAATTTTCAAATGCAATCTGAAAACCCATATTCCCTTCTTGTTTGAATCTAGACTATTCTTCTGCACCTTCTTTCTTTGTGCATAGAATAAACTACTCTGCTTCCTCGGAGTTTTCTTAATGGCTTCCCATGTAATCCTACCTATGGACACTCACTTTTGTTCTCTTCCAAGATGAGCCTGTGAAAACCAGGCAATTTACAGTGACTAGTTAATAAGCTAGATGCAGTATTATATCACACTGTGGTAAGTTATCACAGCAAAGGTGCTGGTCTTCAAGGCTACTCAAATGTCTGTGGTCCAGCTGTCACAGGGAGTCAGAGCACTCCATACTGAATTACATATGAATGTATGAATGTTGCCTTTCAACATCTGATTTTTCAGATCATGTCATGAGGCAGAACTGCAGCTTACTAAATTTCCTTTCATTGGGATTTTGTTAGACTCTTAAACCTTGAGTCTCTCCTGTGTTGCAGCTTGTACAGTGACCTACTTGTATCTTTCAGATAAAGAGAAGGAGAAGATAAAGCTTGAGGAAGATGAGGCAGCAGCTGCTAGCACTATGGCAGTCTCGGCTTCCCTTATGCCACCCATTTGGGACAAAACTATTCCTTATGATGGCGAGTCTTTCCACCTGGAGTACATGGATCTGGATGAGTTCCTGCTGGAGAATGGAATTCCTTCCAGCCCTACTCACCTGGATTTGAACCAGAATCCACTCTTGCCTGTGGCTGAGCTGGAAGGAAAGGAGTCTGCCAGTGTTTCCACTGGTTCTCCTGCATCATCCTCTTCCACTGCAGTTTACCAGCAATCTGAAGCAGCTTCCAGCACAGGTAGATGGAATAATACGGGGCTCTGAGGGACTTTTGTTGTTCTTGTATTAAAAGGTGCCTCTTTAGATCAAAGAGGAAACATGCTAACCTGTCAGTGTTAGCTGTGGCAGGTTAAGTAGCACAAACATGCTCAATATAGAGCCTTAATCCATGTGTCAATTCCTGAAGATGCCGCCTCTGCTCTTCTTCCCCTCTCCCCCTCCTGGAAAAAATGAGTGTGTCTCAGTGTGCAGTCTGTTTCTCTTTTGAAATTAGAAGAGCTGAAACACTAACATGAAGTATTTGCTTTCTTGGTATTGCTAATCTAGTGAGAAGTTGGATGTGTTGAGAAAATAGTTTCTCAGGTTTTTTTACAACAGATTTGATAGTTTGTGACAAGTCATTTATGCTACCTTGATGGCTTGGTCTGCTTGGGTGAACTTATGCTAACTTAATGTGTCTCAGATAACAATGCTTAATAGAAAAAACAATGAAGCAATCTTTTCATGCTAGCCTGTGAAATGTGAGAAGACACTTGGAAAAGGTGTGTTAATGATGCAGTTTGATGTTCTGTGGTGCTTTGAAGTGGGAATGGAGGAACAAAGAAACAAAACTGTATTTAAATGGTACTAGGAAACTTCTACTCTTCATTTGTAGTATGGAGGTCTTCTCTATTCAAGAATTTAGCAGCACAGTTTGCTCTAGATTTGGAGTTTAAACCTGAGAGCCATTAAACTCGTACAGTACTATTTTATGAGCAGACTTTACAGAAAGCATTTTGCTCAGGGAATTCTGTGAATCTGCAAGAGAGACGCAAAATGTGGAATTCCTTCAGTAAGACATAGGGTGTGGCTTTTTTCTAGGTGGAATATGAAAAAACTTACTCATTGATCACTATTTCAAATTGCACTGACATTTGCAATTCATGTGTATGAAGTTTGTGAACAATAGATAAATATGTCAAAGCTCATATGAACGCTGTCAGTGTCAGACAGTCTGTTGGGACGTTTGTTTCCATGCAGCGAAGAAGTAGAATACTGTTGCATTTGTAACAAACCCACCTGTATTTAGTCCGTTGTTTGGAAATACAATTGTGTGACCTTTGAAGGACCAGGATCTTCTGGCAGGCTTGTTTCCCTAAGGCTTTCTACGGCACAAAACTCAGGCTGGTAGAAGTTTCTCACTTCTCACTGCTGTGGAAGTTGCTTCTTAAGTGCACAAAGTAGGTAGTTTTTGCTGAGGAAGTGTTAAGTCTTGTCCCGCATCTATCTACTCATGTTTGTTAGTCTGGCATATGTTCCTAGAGTTTGTATTACAAACTGGACCGTGTAGCTTCTCTCTGTGCCAGCAGCTGTACAGCACCAAGCACACTTTAGGGAAATACCAAATAATACTACCAAATACTGCCCACAGTAGAGCAATAGAGATCGCCAAGTTGGCTTCTTAGTTAATTCTCTTCATCCTGCTGAATGTATTGTAACTTCTGTTGTTGCCAGAGTCCCCACCACAAAATGAGAGAAATACTCCCAGCCCCATTGATCCTGACTGCGTAGAAGTTGAGGTGAATTTTAACCCTGACCCTGCTGATTTAGTGCTGTCCAGTGTGCCCGGTGGTGAGCTCTTCAATCCTCGCAAGCACAAGTTTACTGAAGAGGACCTGAAACCACAACCAATGATTAAAAAAGCCAAGAAGGTTTTTGTCCCAGATGAGCAAAAGGTAACAGATTTATTGCTGGAAACTTACCTAGGCCTTGATCAAAGTTTCTGACTCTTTGCCCAAACATTTTGACATAGAAAGCTAATGTGCTGTTATCTATGTGATTGGGCAGAAGCACTGCCAAGAATAGAATTGACAAATTGTCGTGGTTTAACCCCAGCCAGCAACTAAGCACCACACAGCTGCTCGCTCACTCTCCCCAGTGGGAGGGGGGAAAGAATCAGAAGGGTAAAAGTGAGAAAACTTGTGGGTTGAGATAAGAACGGTTTAATAATTGAAATAAAATAATAATAATAAATTGTAATGAAAAGGAAAACAACAAAAGAGAGAGAGGGGAACAAAACTCAGGAAACACAAGTGATGCAACCGCTTACCACCTGCCAACTGATGCCCAGCCAGTTCCCAAGCAGTGATCGCTGCCTCCCCGGCCAATTCCCCCCAGTTCCCCCCAGCCAATTATATCCTGAGCACAATGTCATATGGTATGGAATATCCCTTTGGCCAGTTTGGGTCAGCTGTCCTGGCCGTACTCCCTCCCACCTTCTTGTGCACCTCCTCGATGGCAGAGCATGGGAAGCTGGAAAGTCCTTGACTTAGTGGTTACTAAGCAGCACTTATACTAAAACATCAGTGTGTTATCAACATTATTCTCATACTAAATCCAAAGCACAGCACTATACCAGCTACTAGGAAGATGATCGACTCTATCCCAGCCAAAACCAGGACACAAGTCAACTGCTGTCCTTGCTGTTTTGCTGGTTTGGTATCATGAGATAATTGCTGTGCAGGAGCAATTTATCATGCTATACACAGAAATTAGAAGAACTGTCAAGTCACATCCTCATCAACTGTACTTTTGAAGGCCATTGTATATATTTGTCCAGCATTATGTCTGATCCGGCTTTTAGCCGCCCAGACAACAGAACAGGTTGTTTTCTGTGGAAGTTCATTTCTGAATTGAAACTAAGTAAAGGCAGCATTTCAGTTGGACAGCTTCTTAGTAGCCAAGTCTTTTAATCTCCGTAGTTCTAGCAGTGCACTTAGTTTATCCTAAAACAAGACTCGTGTAAGGACAAAATCTTATGGTACTGTGTTGCCTGCATTTTGGTGTCTGAGCCCCGCAAACCAATGAAGGAGATTCTTTAATACAGCAGTCAGTGTGAATGTCATACAATAAAGAGGTGTCTATTTGATATAGTTGTCAGGTTGGCGTCTTTTTTTCCTTTTTTGCTACAGGATGAAAAGTATTGGACAAGGCGAAAGAAGAACAATGTGGCAGCAAAGCGTTCCCGTGATGCTCGGCGATTAAAGGAGAATCAGATCACAATTCGGGCAGCCTTTCTTGAGAAAGAGAATACAGCCCTGAGGACGGAGGTTGCAGAGCTGCGCAAGGAAGTGGGACGATGCAAGAACATTGTTTCTAAATACGAGACCAGATACGGACCCTTGTAAGCACACCCCTTTTCCTTGTGAGGGCTCCTTGTTTTAGCCTCTTAGACTTCTCTGCCTTCTGTAGAGACTCCCAGAAATAAAGTTTGTGGAGGCTTTGCCATTTTACATCTACACAAAAACACCGCAAACCCCATTTCTTTTGGCACAACTTGTTCAGGCCCTTTCCTGATCGTTGTGTTGCCCAAAATCTTGGTGTCCTTATTTACGACTTTTTGTTTTTAACACTGATAGACCATTTTCTGATGTCATACAATAGAACAGATTCACCTGTCTGGAGGAATAGATGTGGATCCCTCCTGACTGGACAGGGCTTTTGCTATCTGTTCTAGTCTCCATTTTAAGTGGAGAAAGAGCCTAGGAGACTCTCTTTGCTTTTTTCTTTTTTCTTTTTAAACTCCTGCTCTTTTCTCCCTCTCCATGACCATCCCACCCCACCACCCCACCCCCCGTGAAGTTGTAAAACAATTTTAAGATATAAGAAGATGTTGCTGGGCAGCATCATGAAATTATTTCCTCTCCCATTCAGAGGCACTAGAAAGTACTTGTTGTATAGAACTCTTGTTCCTGTTGAAGAGGAATAGGGGAACCTTTAGGACAGGAAGACAGGAAAATATTCAATCTCCTGTAAAAACTGAGATATCTCAAGGTTAATGCACAAGTGTTATGCAGACCACAGTCAGTGCAGTGTTGATAAAAATACTGCTCAGACATCTTGGTAGGTTCTAATCCTGCATAACTTCCAGAAACCAAGGACAGAGAACAGTAGGGGATCTCTCACTTTACAGATATGGACAAATAATTTGCTGTGGGTTTTAGGCTGTATTTCTACCACCACCCCTCCTTTTTTTCCTTAGAGGGACTTCTCTCTCAAACTGCTGTTAAAGCAGCACGTGACACTTAACTGAGAAGTAAGGGAGATTTAGAAAAAGAGGTCTGGCTTGTTAGGCTGAACCTTGAGGCCCATCTGTTAAGGAATTGCCAGTACCTTATGCTCTAGAAGAAGGTTTTGGTTTTTCTTTGGGGTTTTGTTTGGTGTTTTTTTTTTTTTGTTTGGGTTTTGTTTTGTTTGTTTGTTGGGGTTGGCTTTTTTTTTTTGTTTTTTTTTGTTTTGTTTTGTTTTTTTTAAGAAACAGACAAACAAGCCACTGTTACTTTACTGCACCTTACCTGTTGTACAAGAGCTTGAGAAAGAGCTTTGGTCCTTTGCCTCGTGAACACTCTATGGAACAAGCTACACCCACTCTAAACATGAACAGTTTACCTCACTATCTCCTGTGTAGCAGCATATCTGGTCTCTCCATGCCTGCTGGTACTCTCTCCAGCATGTTTCCTGTTACAAAATTAGCACACAAGACTTGTCCTCTTGGAAGTAATCCATTCTCAGCACCAAGCGCTGCTTCAACAGTACGTGGTGTTAAAAGAAAAATATGTTATGTGTGATGTTGGGACCTTCTACATGACCTACAGCTGCAAGAACCAGAAGCTTTAACAGAAGTATATGTCTAGAAGTCCTCTTAACAAGAGAAGCTATCTTAAGATAGTGGCTGTGTCAGAACTCTTAGGCTACATTTTCTGGGCTAATATTTATATTGGGGAGTAAATGTGGGATAGAAGATGTTTAGGCTAGTAGCCAGTTTGCCTATTGAAATCTGAAAAGTATATTAAAAAGGCATTGGGGTTTCTTTTCTGTACTAAAGACTTCTTGCCTAGCTTGTCTTTTAAACATAATGTGGAAATTGGCACGAATTTAGATGAATTGTGTGTTGATTTCTTAAGGAAGTGGAGAAGCAGGCTAATCCAGAACACTTAAAGTAAATGTATGCTTTGAACTATCTCCCCCTCTGTTACGCTCTTAATTTGACTAGAGTGGCTCTTTGTGCAGTGTTGGTCTAATTTCTTTCAAACATACTAAAAATTGTCACCCTTTCAGCAGGGGTTTTTCTTTCACAGGGTGGTGTGTGGTGGTGATGGTGGGAAGTATGTTATAAATAAATTGTCACACTTAACACTTTGCTTTGTTTAAAGTGACTTATCTGATTCCGAGTGATGCAACTTTAAAGACTTTTAAAAACAAAGAAACTAAAAAGCACACATGAATCGCCAGTCTTCAGAGTGAGCAGTGAAATCTGTGAGGTGTCCCAACACAAACAACTGACGATGACCCTGCCTGCCTGCTTGCCTGCAAGTACCCCATCTGAACTACCCAGGGCTGGGCATGATGAAAAGTGCAAAGTCTCCTTAATTCTGTATATGGCTTTCTTATCTGTCTTTCTTACTGTTAACTATGAACTACAATAAGCTTACCTATTGGGGTTTTGTCAAGACACTCAAAGTTCATGTCTCAAAGTCTGTTAACAGCCTCTGTGAATAGTGACTCTTTGTTTTGGCACTCAAGTGGTTAAAATAGGGAGTTTTAAATGAAAGTGTCTGTATATATTAAGAACTGCTATATTTTAAGACTCTTTTCCCTGCAGTAGAATGAGTTTTATTTAATACTGCAGCTCACTTGGGGTACAGTGTAGCATCTTGTGGAGTACTGTGAGTACAGAATTAAAGACACCAGGAAAACAGCAGTCTGTGATGTGTGAGACTTCCAGTACAGAAAAGTACAGCAGATGTATTGAAACAATCCAGAAAGCACCATGGTGTGCCATACAAAGAGTAGTAACAAACCTCTATCAAGCAACCCATGTAATAGTAAAACACTTTGGTTGCTTTCCTGCTTCACAGCTACGCTGCTGTAACCTGCCTTTGTTTCTTTTATAAGGCTCGCTTTCTTTTATGGTATCTTGCTGAAACAAGATCTGTTCTTCTGTTAACGACTTAGCAATCACGGAGAAGGTGCTAGTCTGAGCTGCTGATCCCCATGTCTTTTGGCAGTCTGAAACTACCAAATGAGTATTAGCTCCAGCAAAACAATGGCAATTAGCCTTGCAATTTTCTGTCTCTTTGACTACCTGAGAACCGCAGTGGCAAAAGAGCACTTTGTTCATCTGTTTTATAAAACAGAAACAGCCAATGATTTCCCACAGTTACAATGGGCAGCTTAAGTATCAAGACCCTTGTGCTGGTGTGGGAGAGTAGATGAAAGCTTGGACAGATGGCGGGGGTGTTTATTGTGTGTAGAAGGTGGAGGAAGTAGGTGGAAGTTCCTTTGTAAGAGTTTCGTCAGCATAACAAGAATTTACTCCTATACTGAGGAAGCTTAAGAGCTAAATTTGTGTGGGAAGAAAGAATACTTAATTTCTGGGAAGGTAGTACAGGGCCATGCTTGTAGCCAAAATGGAGCTTGTAAGACAGTTGTGTATTTGTGCCTGGAGATGGATAAATGGCATAGACCTCAAGAAAAATAATCTTGAAAGCTTTCAGAAGCACAAGTGCCAAAATTATGAGGCACAGCTAGTTACCAGCAAAGCTCGACACTATCATGTTGAACAAGTATTTTGACTCTGCATTTACCCAAGAGATTCTACCCCTAATTTCAGAGCAGAAAGGCAAAGCGGAAAAGGTGCAAAGAAGCAGCTAATGCTGTAAACTTCATTTAAAAAAAAAAAAAAAGATTAAAATATCAAAACCCAGAATTCATAACCAGTTTTTTTAAGGCATGACCTTTGTAAAAAGCATATACATTAAATGCAGTTATTGACCTATTATTTTTAATGGACCATGTTCTGAAGTCAAGAAAGTGCTTTTAACTTTTTTGCTGGTTGCAAAAGTATACTTATGAGTGTATTATATTTAGGGAGTCTAAAGCTCTGAGATAATCTTGGGGTATTCTCTTCAAATAGATGAATAGTTTAGCTCCACATTGCTGAAATGTCAGCATATATCTTATCAAGTATTGCTGATTTGGACTGATATTTTTGGTATGTACTGTTTTTTGTTGTTTTTATTTTGGTGATAAAGGCCAAACCATGGATTTAAAAAAAAAAAATAAAATAAAAAAAATCAAACAACCCTGACAGCATGTACATGTAGCAACTCTTTTTGCATTTATCATTCTAAATTTTCAGTTAGCTTTGAATAGCTGTTCTTGAAAGTCATGCTTCCTGTTTAAATCACAGAGTTAGAGGGTATTGTAACTGGGCAAGGAGTTGCTAGTCCTTCATTTGGGTCTTGCTGTCTTTTTGCTTTAGGAATATCTTTTTAAATACTTACATACTCTCTACAGGATTTGGTTTTGCAGTATGTCATGCTATTTTAACAGCAAAATATTCAGTCAGTGAGAACAGTATGTGCAATTCTGTTAGCTTTTTCTGTTTGTATTAAAAGCTTACATAATGGAAACTAACAGTGAATGTTAGTTAGAATTAGTTAGAATGACCTTTCTTTCAGAGAAGACTGTTAGCAAACTCTTGTGCTTCCCTGTAGGACAGTGCAAATTTGCACATTCTGCGATTCATGTGTCTACGGGTTGCAAAACTGGAAAATCGCACTTTAGGGTGAGTGCGGCTTAACTTTTATAGTTGGAGAATTTTGTTTTGTTAAGAAGCAACATCTTCAAAGATAGATGAGAAGGTAGTAACTATTTAAAGGAGTGTAGGTATTGCCAGACAAGAATTATGTGCAATGCTGAATTCCTTTCTCAGTTTTTGCAGTCTCAGGAAGTTTAAACTTACTGCTTCAGAGCTCTCTGCTCTTAATCAGAACGATTAACTATATAATCTTGTTTCTTTGACTAGGATGACAATCCTATCCATAAGTGATAACTTGGGTGTGTATTCATAGTGGTCATAAGACCAATATTCTTTTAGCTCAGTTTGAACTTTAAAAGATGCTGAATTGACACTGTTAGAGTCTGAAGTTTTCTAACCTTGGAACATGCTCTGTCGAGGCTGTAAGTGTGCCTGATGCCAGTGTACCCCATTCCAGCCATAAAGGGACCATCTCCAAGGGGAGAGAATAAAGGGAGTGCACATTTCAGCGTCACTGCAGGGATTGCCAGTAAAGGGAGCAGTTTTTGACACAGCTGTACATTCATTAGGAATTGGACTGACACTGAAGGGCCATTTCACAGTACTAACTTTGAAAACAGATAAAATGTTGATGATATTTGTGGGTGGTTAGTGTTGTCTTATTCTACAGAAGAAACGGGCTATGAATGAGTGATGCGCAGCATTTAACACAGTATTGCTTTCACACATGGTCTTCTGATATACACGTAGTTATAACTCCTTATAATAATGCATTTTTGTATTTAAAAATTCCCTAGAAGCTTAATCTTTCACCTGTTGCCAAGATCTGCTCCCACTGAAGCCAGTAACAAAGACCTAAACTCCCACAGGAAAAAGTCTTTACATGGGTATCATAAAGTTTTAGCAAGCACTGGAGTCAGGGGTGTCTTTGCTTTACTCTGGAGCATTCTGTGCTGGGATCAGGTGGATGTACCTCAGATTGCAGGTGTAATGTTGGTAAACTGGTCCTGTCATTTGTTCATTTACACAGTTAGTGATAGTTTTGATACTCAGATTATATGAATTCTGCTTTTTCCTTGCCCTGCATGGACAGGGTGGAAAAAATAGTGTACTGTGCTGGAAGAAGAAATGTTTAAAAAAAAAAATCTAAATGTGGGTTTTTGCAGTTCTTCCAGTAACATTTTATTTCTTTTCTGACAATTCTCCATTTTCCTGCCGTGCTTCTTAAAAACGCAGGTGTTCTAGCTGTAGAAATCACTTCCAGCATTATCTGCAGGACTGCTACTTGTACCAAATTCATTTCAAGTTGGGAGGTGCAGTGGAAGGCCATCAGCTTTGGGAATACTGTAATAAAACCACTTGCATGGAAAAGAATATTTTTGTGTAGACAGCAGAAATAATGGACTTGCACAGAAGAGAATATTGCTGCTTCAGCCTTGTAAGCCGCCTTAGATTAACAGGACTTTGTTCCTTGCAATCAGATACCTCCACTCTCACTAAAAAGGAAGGCATCTCAGACCTTTGTAAAATCCAGATAGGCTTTTGTTCACCCTTACGGTTTTAGCTGCTAAGCACAAGATGAGAAATGCAAATTTGTCTTAATGCATAAATCTCATTTTTGGCAACCTACATCTAAATCCATAAACAGCAAAATCATTTGTTAATGCTAGTGTTTTGCCTTTGCAGCACTACAAGACACTGGCTAGCTTTCTAGATTTTTAGATAATTACTCTGATCTGTATATCTGCCACTGTAACATGGTGAAAATAAACTCATAATGAAAGACTGGGGAAAAAGCAGAAGGAATAGGCTTAACCAAACTTCTGTGGTGATGCTAACATAACAGTAATTGAGAAATTACAATGATTGAATTCATGGTAATGCAAATTTGTCCTCTAGAATGTAACTTGTTAGTTTGATAGTGTGCTATTGCCTAGGCAGTCACTTTTGGAATGAAACTTCTTAAAGTTTAAGCAGCTACAAGAGAAAGGGAATCCTCTGAGGAATAGATACATGTATAGATAAACGTAGAGATACCTGGCAAGGAGAGTAAAGAATGAAAGCAGGAAGAGAAGAGTAATGCAAAAGTATGACCTGAGCCAGACTGCTAGAACTGGAGCCTCACTGTTTACAATTTTAGGACAATTTGGATCCCTCAGTTTAGCATCATACAAAATATAGTACTTGTTTAGGTTTTGGGAATCTTCTTTTCTTGACCTCATTTCCACAGTCCAGAAGAAAGTGAAAGGAATATACAATAGGGAGGAGAGTTACTGCAGAAAGGCATGAAAAAAATAGCTATTGCTTTAAATAAGTGCACTGTTGCCCTGGGACTTGACCTGCTGACGTGAACTGATAGTGCTATGTTGTGAGGAAATTACTGTCTGAGGCCCCAGTATTTTAAGGCCTCAATTCTGCTGTCATTTCGGCATGGGATGAGCCCTGAATCTGTAGAGAACTATGTGGACTTCACAGGATCTGTTCTTGAATGTGAAGCTCTGCCCAGGCAGTCAGATGCAGAATTGTCCTTAACACAAGATCAGTTGTAGTTACAAGGCTGTTGATATTAAGTGTAATTTGGGTGCCTGTTACATAGCCAAAACCCTTGTTACTTCATTTTCCCAAGTAAGGCATGAGCAGAAGCCCTTTGCTGTACAACATCTGTAAAAAAAAAAAAAAAAAAAAAAAAGTACTTCACATATGTCTAGTAAATTAAGGCATGTGATTTTGGTCTGTGGGTCTCAAACTTTGCTTGTGTACCTGGCTGAATGTTTTCTTAGATCTGCAGCTATGTCTCAGTGGGAAGGTACGGTGGGATTTGTTTTCCTGAGGGGGCACAATAGCAGCTCTCATCTGTTGTGATGCGGGTGACCACTTGCTACTGGCCAGGATCATGGATGGATGCATCCTCTGCACTTTTATGTGAAGTTGTCTGAAATATGGTGATTAACATGATTATTGGAATACTGTATTTTGTATAACTTAGGACATGTAAATACACTTTTAAAACTAATCTGTTCTATGAAGTAATAAGTAAGTGCTTCCATTGTAATATCTGAATATTGTTAATGCTTCATGTAGCTTGATTTGGGATTATTTTTTCCTAGAGAATACAGAAATCAAAACAAAGATTGGTGTTGTGGAATTCTAGTCTAGTTGTGATGCTTTCTATCAACAAAAAATGTTTTAAAAAATAATAATGAGCTACTTAAGCAGAGAAACTGAGAATTTGAGGGAATTGATTCTCTTCCAGTCTTTCTTTAACAGTAGTCACTGATGACATTCATAACTGTACTCTTCCCATCCCATTAGCTGGACAGTTGATTTGTTGTTTTTGAGTAGCATTTGGGAAGTGGCAATATTAAATGATTGGTAAAGCTTAATGATTGAGGAAAATTCAAGTTTTGGGGTTTTTTAACTATTCTCTCTTTTGGCTCAAACAGATCTGTCTCCACCCTTCAGCCAGACTGCAGCAAGTTGCAATGAAACAGTGAGTGACTGTTACTGAAGCTCATTTGTAACCTAGATAGTCTACATCTTTATTAGTTCTATTACGTATGTAGATGACACAGGTATCCTGTTGTGGTGTGGAGAAAGAGAGAAAGTGATTAATGACTTGAGGTTTTGCTGAGTTCACTGGATGCTGCACAGCTGGAACTTTCATCAGCTTTCATGACCTTTTCTAGCTCATGTTAAAAGAAAACAAAACAGTGGAGTGAGAATCATGAGCAGTCTGCTAGGAAATACAAACACTTGGGTTTTGAGGAGGAGGTGGGATTGATCCACCAGCCTTCATCTAAAGAGATTAGCCTGTGATGACACTTTCTCCAGCCATAACATAACCTCTCTGTCTTTAACGCTGTACTGGAGCAGTCTCCTCTCTGGTAATTGCCGTGTCTGCAGTGTTCCATAAATGACAAAGCCACAGCAACTTTTGTAGTGAGCAGAGATGGTGGTGTCTCTTTTTGGTTTTTTTGGGTTCCCGCCCCCCCTTCTTTTTTTTCCTCCCCTCTGTGTCTCTAGGCTGTAAAATAGCTATTGAACAGCTAAGCATATGTACAAGTCACTCAGAAAACTCTGTTCCTGTAAAGCTTTTTCAGAGACGTACAGTTTTTAACTAAATAGTTGGAGGGAACTCTTATCTGCTATATTTGGCCTGAAATTCTGTTGCCTCTTGGATTAAAGTATTTTTTTGGCTTCAGATGTGACACTGATCTGTCCCATTCATTCAGTTGGATGGATGATAAATCTGCACAGTATTTATATAAGATATAAATCTGTTCTTAGTTTTACTGTGTGTTAAGTTGTTTAATCTCTTGGATGTCTGCTCCTTGAGGTTGTCTATATAATTCCTGTAAACGTAGCCGCTTTTTGAAGCGGTCCCTCAAGTGCATCTGAGATTATCCTGACTGAAAGATTCTATAGAAATGAAAGAGATAATAAAGATTGTAAAGGGCTGGGTAAAACTGTATTGCCATAAATGGTTTTAATTTATATATGAATCTTTTGTCCCAAACTGCTTATTTTGTACATATACCTACACACTCCTGGCAGCTGATGGGTGAAAATAAAGGTGCTTAAACAGCAATCTAATGAGGAAAGGGCATTTCACTGTTGCAGAGTTGGTATTATTTTATATTTCCATTTATTACACTTTTTAAATGTATAAATCACAGATTTGAATTCTCAAAGTCTTCAGCTTGGATTTTGTGAGTAGTTTAAATCCTCTCACCTCTCTGCTTGTAACTGGTTTTTAAGAAAAAGAAAAGCTTTTGTTTAAAATGTAAAATTTTGACTGTATTAAATTCTGATAGTACCCTTCCTTTTTAAGAAATAAAATGTATATTCCACTACACTGAGATCCAGTAATTTTGTTCTCTAGATAGCGTACTGCCTGCTGTACACCTCAACTGCCAGCGTTACACCTGCAATTTGCGTTGAAGTTGGTAGACATGAAAGCAGCTTTTGGTAAGCGCACAACAGCTTTTCATGTTGGTAGGAAGAAACCTTTTAGGATTAGGGTCTTGCTGTGCATTTCCCATGCCTTAACCCTTAGGTGTGCTGGTAACAGGTATAAAATTCTCCACTTTTATTTTCTGGATTAATTGATTTCAAAAACTTCGCAAAGTTTTGCATTTGTCCTATAGTAAGTCTAGGCCTTTCATGTAGGGGGAGAAATCCTGATGACTAGTAGTCAGCCACAGACACTCGGACGTTGCTGTGTCTGTTACTTCGGGGCTGACAACATCCACAAAATAATCAGAATTTAGTTTCTTTCATGGGAAGAAGTGAAGTTTAGAGTAAATAAGTTTTGACCATGAGGACAGCTTTCTCCATGCCTTTCCATTTTTTTTTACCTAAACCTTGGTTAGTTGGTTGGTTATTTTGTTTTGTTTTTCAAGAGCTGGTAGGTGAAGATCAACCTGGTAAGAAATGTATATCTTCTATATGTTCACTGCATCTGACTGGGAAGGACAGCTTCCAGAGAAGGCTGTGTTCACTTTCTTTTGCTTCTTACAGTCCATTTCTACCTGTGACGCATGCTCTCAAGGAGAATGAGACCATGGGTGTCTTAGTTTATCTGGAGTATTTTAGCATATCTAGAAACTGCAATAAGGCAGACTTTGTTGGTTCTTTGCTTTTACAAAAGGTATCTTGTATGATTAGTGATGCGGGGTGGCAGCCAGGAAATAAAATTCTAAATAGGAGGAAGGGGGGAAGATAGGATTTCTCATCCAACTCTGCAGGTAGGAGTCCACATGGACACTTGATGACCATTTCCTGAAATTTGAGGAAGAGGTGTCTAGTCCAGGTGCTAGAATATCTGTGAAGACTGGGTTGGCATCTCATCTGGTCATTCAGCAGTGTAATTTTGAAACGCACATATGAAGATGACTACCTGCAACCTACCATAGTGGATAAAGAAATAAATTCATATGGTTTTACAGAAGGAAGAAATTAAGTATCAATTAGTTGTTTTTCTCTGGCTGTCTTCCAGAGCCATGGCATGATAAGTGACCCAGACAATTTGTGTATGAAAGCTATAAACCCTACCTATTTAGAGGGAGGGGCCTGACCTATGCCATGTCCTGAAGGCCAAGGACTTCATGGCCAAAACAAGTAATTGTGGTAGAAACTGAGTGGATACAAGGATGTGTTGGATGTATCCTTCTGGTGTTATGTGGCCATAACAGGATCAGTGGAGACTATTTGGTATCTTTTTCCTGTTGTGATGGCAGCAGCACAAATGTTTATTATACATTGCCTTCTTTTCAGGGTGCTTGTGTGTTCTCTTGGGTGGGTGGGGAGCGAGTTTATAAATGTGCTAACTCTGCATGTTGTATTACTAGTTCCCTTCAGGAAATTTTGCAGCTATTAGTGATCTGAAAGATGGCAATGGAAAAAATGGCAACCTCTTACTCAACCTCCTTCCTGTTGTGTGTTGGGGGGATCTGCTGACCTCAGGACTTCAAATGCATTTGTACTCATTTTTGCTCCTCTTGGCTACACCGAATCCGCAAAAGATGGGGAAAGGATCTGGCTTCTGTTTGGTTTGTAGCACTCTGTAGCGCCAACTGGAATGCCTTGGTTGAGAAATGTGCAAGAGCTGCATCCACCAAGCTTTTCGGGGTTTTTGCTTGCTTTTGGTTGTGGTGGTTGGCTAGACATGGCCATTCAGAAAACGCTTTGTCTTATGTGTCTGTCTTTCAAGTGACACAAGCTTACAGCTGGGAAGACTGTTGGTTTTGAGAGGCTGAATCCGTGGGGTGACCAGGTTGCAAAAGTGGTTTCAACTTCCTCTTGCCCCTGAATTCCCTTTCAGGCATCCCACGGTGTCATAGCTCTGTGTGAGTTTAAGCAAGGAGGAGAATGGAGGTGACTGAAGAGCAGGCTAACACCTCTGCTGACGTGCAAAGCTGGGAGGTGCTGGGGAAGTAGCAGGACCTGCAATAGGATGGGAGTTCCAGCTCATGGATGTGGGTGGAACCTTGCTGGAGACCCTGTGTATATACCACAGCCACCAGCCAGCGTAGCCTCTGCTTATGGTATGACACTGGAGCCCCTTGCCTGTCCTGGAAGGGGCAGAGGGACTGGAGATGCTCTTGTGTAGAGGCCTTGGAGCAAGAGTCTGTCTCCTGCCCTGCCCCAGTTGTCCAGCCTGTGATGCTGGGAGGCAAGGTGGGAAGGGAGATCAGTGCTGCACATGAGACCTGATCAGGCTTCTGAGGAGCGAGAGGGCAGTGGAAGGAAACTGGGAGCAAACTGACTGTGAGGGAGTCAAGCCAGAAGTTGGCGGTTTAGGTAACTGCAAAAGGGCAACATGGGACCAGCCTTTCTCCTCTCTGGAAAGGGGAGGTGGCAGAAGGGGCTGGCCTGGGAGGTAGCTAGGTGGAGTAAGTGGAGAGGAAAGGTGCTGGCAGCATTCCAGACGTGGTAAGAGGTGAGTTCAAGTACCTCTTCCCTCTTGTGCTTGATCACAAGTTTATGGTCAAAACTGGCTCTTGAATGCTTTAATGTGAAATTAGCTTACGGCTTGCGAGAGCAGGCTCAGCACCTGGTTGAGCCCCGGAGTAGTGAGCCTTTGAGCCACATCTGTGTACATGTGCTGTGGTGGCAGCATGGTGGCAATAGGTCACGCACCTGCACTAGCCTGCTCCAGACTTTGTGCTGCGGGTGCACCCTGTGCTGCAGTGCTTCTCAACCCACGTGTGCTTGAAAAGGTTGCCTGTGGCTCCCAAACAGCAGCTGCTTCAGCCAGCTTCAGCCTTTGTCATCAGTCAGTCAATGCATTCATTCTACCCTGCTGGCTGCTTGTTTGCTCCTGAGGCTTTATATGTGTAAATGTATATATCTATAAATACATATCTATAAATGTAAAAGAGATAATTTGAGGAGAAGTAGCCTTCTCATATTCTCCTAGATTCACGTACTGCCTCAATCCAGCAAGCAACGGGTGCTCCAGTGTCCTGCTCCTGCTTGGGACACTGCTGCAGCCCAGGAAGAGGCACCATTTCCAAATCCTCATCCTGAAGGTAAGGTTGGCTTCACCAAGCTACAAGACTGCAGGCCTACTGCAAGACGAAGTTTGGGGACTTGCTGCACATCACTTCTCGGCAACTAGGAGCTGTCATGTATGCTCACTGCCTTGTGCAGCACAAGCCCTATCAGAATCTGTGAGATCAGGGACGTTTGCAGAGCTGAGAACACATGACCTACAAGTAGCTTCACCACAAGGAGATCTCACTACTCCTTGCACTACCAAGGCCTGCTGACCCAAAATGGCTCCTGAGAAGGGATGAATGTCGTGGTGTTGTGGTGTGCCACCATTTTGGGGGGGGAAGCCTTACACTTGGGCAGAAAGCCAGTCTCCATTGGAGCCTTGGTGGGGGGGTGCCAGGCCTGGGGAGGGTCCCTGCCTGCTGCTGCTTGGGAGAGGAAGGATCATGGTGGCCAAGGCACCGGCCTCCACCCTCTGGCTGCGGCTGTGCTGCCAGAGTGTGGCAGGCTGGATGTACTGCTCTCTTCCCCCACCCCAAACCTCAGTGGCTGGGGAGCAGACGGCTGGCTGGGGCGCTCATTTGAGCGGTCCTGCTGGAGGGATAGGCTGTTTGCAGTCCCTATGTTTTTGAGGAAAGATTATTTTGTGTTTATGCTGCCTTTGAGTGCCAGAGGATCAAAACAACTATGGGCATGGTGAAAAGCTGTGGCCGCAGAAGCTGGGGACCAGCTCTCCTGCCTCTGCAGCCATGGCGTGGTTGCGCGTTCGCTTGCTGCGGCTCACAGCGGGGCACATGGCTCCCCTCTGCCCGGAGTCTTGAGGCTTCAGGGTATGCGCGCACAACAGGCAGGGCCGCTCGTGGGGAAAGGGAGGAAACGCAAACCCTTTGCGTTTCTCTCCCCGGTTAATCCTAGCTTCAACACCTAAACCCAGCTGCGCAGAAAGGAGCGGTGGCTCACACGCAGGGCAAGCGGGGCGCTGCCGGTGCCCACTCGGCAGGGCCCGGCTTGACTCTGGAAGGAGGCGCAGGCAGCACCGCGCCGCCGGGCGAGCTCGGCCGCCGTCAGTGTAGCCGCAGCAGGGCTTTTGCCAGCCCGGCGAGCAGCCACCGGGCGGCGAACGCTCCGCTGCCCCCGGCCCCGGGCAGGCCCCGGGCAGCCCCCGCGGCGCCCCAAATGGCGGCTGGGCCGCGCCCTTCCGACGGGCGCCGCCAGGTGGCGCTGCCGCAGCGCCCTTCCCGCCTCGCGGCCCGCGGAGGAAGGCTCTCCCTCATCCCGCGGCGGCGGGGAGCCGGCGCCCCTCCTCCGGCACGGCTCCCTGCCGGTCCCTGCAGCCCGGCGGCAAAGCGGGACGCCTCGGCGGGGGGCGGGGGGCGAACAGCGAGGGTCAGCTGAGGGGCTTGGGTGGGACGGAGCCGTGGCCCGGGAGTAACCTCGAAGAGATGAGAGGCTTAACCCTCCTACTGAGGGACCTGCTGTCCTCTGACGGCTCCCCGCAGCCTCCTGAGCTGAGCCCGCCGGAGCCCTCACCAAAGCTCCCACTTCAGGACAGCTCTGCCTGGGGCTCTGCCCAGCTGCCCCTGGCACCGAGGAGGACTCGGAGCAGGCAAAAATGGCTGGCACCCTGGCCATGGTAATGTGGGCTCCATGCCACACAGAAACGTAGGCCTGGAATGTTGACTCCTGTCCTTCTGACCTGCACACACCGCAGCATAAGGCCCGAGTCCAGGCACGTAGGGACCATCCAGGGAACGCCTCATCCTGAAGGCACCCCCTCGCTTCCCATGGTGAAGCTCCACAGAAGCGTAAAGATAAGAACACAGCAGAGGGAGCAAGTGGGAGAGAGCAAAGGTGTCTCCAGCATCCCCGAGCTCCTGCAACAGGGAAAATGCAGCCAAGGAGTCCCATAAGGGCACTGCTTCCCACAATGAACAACCGCTCCAGCTCCCCGGGTCGCCCCAGCACACCAGGCCCCAGGGAGGTGCCTTCCTGGCCCTAGAGCTGGCTTTGTTTCGAGCCTGTGAGCAAGGCAAACCAACACACCCAGAGCATGACTAAAAGCAGCAGGAGCGGCCCTGTTCCTCCTCCCTGCCTCACCCCAGCCCTGTGGCTGGCCCTGGCCAGAAAGGTTACAGAGATGAAGGACATAAAACAATTTCCTACAAACCCAGAAGGAAAAGAGGTGACCTCTTCCTTACCTCTTCAAGGATTGGGGAGGACCCTGAAGCAGAAGATGAGTAACATGTACCCTTAAGAGGATGCAACACATTGAGGTTTCAGCTCTGTACCAATCCCTCTGGGGACCAGCTTGGAGACATGAGTGCAAGCTTTATTTGAGACGTGTGTATGGCTCACTCTGGCTCCCTCCTCTCCTGCCATGCAGTGACTACCAGCCGACTGCATCTCTTACCATATCAGGCTGCTTCTGCCCACCTTCCAGCCTGACAGGCTGTCGCAGAAGTTTATACCATGGCTGGCTTGGAACTTCTTTCTAATTTTAAGTCTAAATATATTTGTGATCCAGATGAGCTTCTAGGAGTACAAATTAATCTTTTGCCCTAGCATGTATTTATGATGCACGGATCCTGTCTATCCTCAGCCACTCCTGTTTTAGATTAAACAAGCTGCACACTCACAAGCCTGCTCTGTACCTGCTGCAGGTCAGCTCCATCCTTCCTGAGGAGGGATGTCTAGAGCAGCATCTACTACAATGCCAGGTGAAGTAGTACCTCATATTTGTTAGTCTCTCCAGAAAATTCTTCGGTGGGCATATCCTTGAACTGAGTCTCTTTATTCAGTAGCAGCACACAGGCAGCATCCACCCACTGCCAGTCTTCTTCCGTTGCTCTGGCTTGAGCATTCTGGGGCAAAACACTGCCAGTTTTGACAACTCTCCTTTCCCTGTGACCGACACCACCTCTCTCTTAGCCAGCTCCTCTCCCACCTTGCCTCTCCCCTGCCATTCCCCGTGCTGGCAGCGTTCAGTGGGAGACAAGACCTTACGCAGTCCCCTGAGACCATCTGTCTCTTGTCCTCGCTCTGAGGGACAGGGTGGTGCTGGGGTATCACGTTTCTGCATGAGAAGGTGGGTTCCCCCCCCCCCGGCCGACCCGAGATCCCTTCCGCTCTGCTCCGAGGAATTGTGATAACCCTGCAGCTCGAGGAGGAGGGAATGACCTTTCTAAAATTACAGGGAGAGGCTGGGGGGAGGAAAAGGGCACTGCGGGTCCCACCAGCAAGGAGGGCTGTGAGATGTGACAGAGAGAATATCAGGGGGCTGTTGATGGGCAAGGAGGGCTGGAAGAGGACATGTCCTCCAGGTACCCCCAGCCCCGTGCTGAGGTGCTGTGTGTCCCTCTGTGGCAGTACAAAGCCTTGCTCAGGACCGGCTGGGGAGAGCCCGGCAGCACCAGTTGCCCCCATGGGGCCGGGTCTGGACATCCACACAGCTTGGCTGGGGCTGTGGGGAAGAGCAGGAGAAGGAGGGAGGGGGGAGATTTAAAAATAGTCCTCATCTCATTTTTGCAGCTGTCATTCACGATGCGTAAGCGAGCCCGAGGCCTCCCAGCTCCCATACACACTATGCCTTACATAATGGGAGACACACAGGCATCGCTTCAGGCCGGGAACAGGCAGGGACGTGACATTTACGCTGCCCTGCCAAAGCCGATGAGCAGCTCCCGGGTGCCTGGGCCCTGGAAACAGCCTCTGGGCTGGGGAGAGCAGCTCGCGTGGCTGGCAGGGGCAACCCAGCCACAGCCACGGGCTGGGGAGGAGGTGAGGGAGAGCGGGGTGCAGCCCGAAGGCGAAGGCTGGCCTCTCGGTATGGGCTGCTGGCAGAAAGCAGGCGGGAGCTGCTGAGCCGCTGGCTGCCGCTGGCTGCTGAGGGGTGACTGTTTGCCAGAGGGGAAGATGCGGCCACAGGCGGTGGAGAAGGAGGGGTGCAGAGATGGCACGGGGAAGTGGGGGAAGAAAGGGGGTGCAGAGCAGCTCCCCAGGAAGCTTAGAAACTGGGAAGGGAAGAGTAGGAGGGTCGGAGGATGGATCTGGGGGAGGAGGAGAGGGGCAGGCGGCGCAGGGAGGGACAGTGCTGAGGGGAGCTGGCGGGCAAGCGGGGGGGGGGGGCAGTGGATGGAGAGCGTTTGAGAGGGAGGCAGCGAGAGAAGGGCAGTGCTGGCACTGGTGGGGGCTGGGGAAATGGAGGATGATTTGAGTGCCTGAGGGAAAGGTGAAGGGCCATCAAAGCCGTCAGGACTGCTTATTCTTGTCTGCCTCCTTGGTGCTACAGGCCAAACGCTGCAAAGGGCAAAAGAGCGCTCCACGTCCCGTCCCACCCCCCCCCGCTGCCCCATGTCAGCCATGCTTGGGCTTGGGCACTGCTCCCACATGCCTTTTCCCTACCTCCCCTAGCTGCCCCAGCTCTGAAAACTGCTGACTCGGGGAAATTCCAGAGGCGAGGGGCTGCACATGTGGCGGCAGGTCAGGAGGACAGAGCTGGGCAGCGGTGGGGAGGCCGCTGCTCTGCGCCTGCGAGCCTCAGCCTCCCAGCCTATCTCATCTAGAAACACTTCCACTCCTCCCACCTTCTGGCCAGGAACTGAGCCATATGTCTGTTCGCTGTAGGATCTTCTCTTCTTCCAAAGATCACCGGCTTTCATGCTTTATATGCCAGCAGCCAGACTGCCTTGGGTAAGGCATGAGTCATTGTGGTGCGGTTATTTAAAGTGTGTCTTCTGAGTGCTAGCCACGTGCCTGTGCTGTGCAGGCTGAGAAGGAAAGTGCAGTCAGACCCCAGAGCTTACATGCAGAGGGCTGGATGCCGAAAGAAATGCTGAGCTCTGGTCAGCTTTTCCCTGAGCAAACGGAAACCTCTGCATTTCTCAGCAGCTCCCCCTGTCCCCCTCCCAGCAGGGAGAACAACGCACCTCAGCCCAGGCTCAAACAGTGTTGAGCTATTTCCATAACCACAAAGCAACCGTGCTTCACAGGAGGTGACAGTGTTGTCGCCTGGGGGCTTGGCAGGCCTGGGGCTGGTTTAGCAGCCACCCACTGCACAGGAGGCATGACTCGGAGCCGCCGGGATGGCTCTAGGATGATGCTTGGGTTCTCCTCGTGCTGGAGCAGGAGCCGGAGTCCAACCCTGAAACTTCAGGCAGCTACAGACTTCTAATAACTGTTGGGGAAATGGATGTCTTAGCTAGTAAATATTTATGGCTTATTCTAACAAATCCCTGCTGTTTTCCATTAGGACTGACATCCCAGAGCAATGAGTAAGTCCCAGTGTATGCCCTTCCTGGCTCCGCATCACTCAGCTGGACCTGCTGTGAGGCCGCTGGGCTATGAATGAGCCCAGGCTCGGGGAAGCTCATTCTCCCCCTGCATCCTGCCAGCACCAACTGAGGTCTCGGGCACACATCGTGCTTAGGCTGAGCCTCACCACAGCCACCCCATCCTGCCCCACTGAGGAGACGTAGTAACAACCGCCAGCCCTTCACCTCGTGCCCTGGCAGAAGGTTTGAGGGATTGCTGCTGGCCAAGCTGAGGCAAGACTGGGCATTTCTAGCATATGGAAAAGGAGGCGTCACTGGTGAGCGTGACGTCCACACTGGCAGTCAGCAATGAGGAGCTGAAAGAGCAGAGCAGAGTTTTGCAGGGGGGACCACATGCAGGCCAGCTAGACGGAAGATCTCAGCTGTGTTTCAGCATGGGAAGGCAGCAGTGATCTACCAGTCAGGGGCAGCAACAGCACAGGGCAGCTCTCACTGGTTGCAGGGCACCAAGCTGCCACGATGCATCCACAATTTTCCCATCCTGTGAGCCAGGCCTCCCGGGACCGAAAGAGCCCTTCCCCAGAGCTGCTTCTGCTGCGTCTTGTGCATTAACCTCTCAGGGAGGGTCTTCTCACAGAGGTGTGATGCCTCCTTCAGCCCACACAGGATTGCTTTTCTCTCCAGTAACATACATCATTTAGCTGCAAAGCATCACAAAAGGAATCAGGGAAGGTATTTGTGCTAATTGATCATTAAGGGAAAAAAAAAAAAAAAAAAAAGGAAAAAAACGAAAAAAACAGGCTGATCCTTTCCAAGAGAGCAACAGCAGGAGAGAAATGTGCCAGGTATGGGAGCTGTTGTCCTCTCCACTCCCAGCTCCTTCCCGCCTCCCTTTTCTGCCCTGTTGGAGGGCTGCTGTCTCTCTTCCATCTCTCCCTTTGTGTTACTCCTTGATTTTCCCTCCTTCCATCTCCTTTGCTTTCTATGCTTGATTTTTCTCTTGGCTAGACTTTGATCTTTGTATTTCTTTCGCTCTGTCCTTTTCCTTGTCCTTTTCCCTCTCTTCCCACTGCCTCTTCTCTCTCCCCCTTCATTCACCAGTCAGTGGTGGCCACGAGCCAAAGCAGTGCCGGAGCTGTCAATAAAAGCCCTCCAACTCCTACGAACCATATTACAGCCCCAAACACCATTTCTACCCAAGACTGTGGGCTCCAAGTCCATCTGCAGCTCAAACCCCTCCCAGCTAAGCCCTCCTCCCAGGCAGCTCCACCATGCTAGATCTCCACTACTTGTTGCTACAGCTGTAAAAGCAGGGACTGACACAGCAGGAGAGGGATTGTAGCTGCTAAAATCGCGTGCTTCGTGCACCAGCTCTCCCGTTAAGCTACATCAAGCCCGTAGAGGCTGATGTTTGTTGCATGTCTTCTCTCCACTGCCTGAAGTCAATGTGCCGCAGGCCCCTGCACACCTTGGGACCTTCACTGCCGTGATGGGATGCACTCGGGCTATGTAGAGTCCACTTTGAGCCTGGCCTGACCACCAGTTAACAAGCACCAAGCTGTTCCCTCCAGTCTCTCCCTTCAGTATGAAGTAGTTTCTTCATGATCATCTTCATTAGAGCGTCCGGAGAGGCGTCAGGACAGAGAGCAACAGTTGCAAAGTGATATAGGGCATGAAGAAGTGTTTACATGAGGAACAGTAGGGCTTTGGGATTCTGCTTCCCATTGATGATAGTGTTATCCTGACCTTGAGCAAGGCCACAACGAGCTACAATCCTCTTTGCAAGCTGAGACATCTTGCACCTGCCTGGTATTAGGCCAGAAAAAAATTACGGTTGCTGGGAATGGCGTTGACCACTTGGGAGCTAGGGCCGTGCTCTGTGGATGGCTCTCAACCGGTGCCTGGGCTGGGTGGTGGGTAGCCTGGAGCTGCTTTCAGGTGGGATGATAACCTGATACTTTGACGATGATGTCTGGTGAATTAAGTCCTGTGGTATTTTTGTAATAGCAGAGCTGTGAATTGCAGCGTCCCAGCTAAATTGCACTTGAGTAATGCTCTCATGACTTAACTATCTTCCCAACGTTTTAATTAGTCATTTCTGTCTTCCCTACCGCAACATGTTATTAGTACAAAATTAGTGTTATTAGTACAAAATGGCTGCCCTGACACCCACTGCCACACAGCTCTTTTCCAGATGGGGCTGTATTTCAGCAGCAATGGGTGGTCTTGAAGGTGTTTTTGGAGCCATTGAGGGAAAAAAAAGCATCAACATAGTGGACACAGACCCAAGAGCATAACTTTTGACCCCTTTTCTTCACAGCCCACTTGGGGGCTGACACCCAAGGGTCCACAATGCTCCAACTGAGGTCAACTCTGATATTGAGTGCCAACAGAGGCAGAAGCAGGCCTTGGGGAAGGAGCTTGGGACAGAGACGATTCAGAGGGTCCGTGTGCCCTGACCCCTCCATGTGGATAAGCAAGCAGAGCTGCATCTATACTCCTGCTTTACACAGCGCTCTGCAGGAGCAGATTGTACTCGTAGATAACACAGCGTGGTGATCAAAAAACTTGCCTCCCTTTTGACTTGAGCAATTATCCCATACTCAATGCTTCCATTAGTAAGCGAACCGAATGATGGCATTAGGTAGTTTGACATAATCCTGTTTGCCTCCAAAGAATATACAAACTCCTGCTTCTGTAAGCACAGCGGGAGTCAGACTGCATCAACAGCTTCTTTGGTCATAGCTCTAAGCCTCTTTTTAACCAGTTCTTCAACCTGCTTGGAAAAATCTCAAGCTCTTGCTGTGTGTCAACTTGCACGTTCTTCGCTGCGCTGCCCATACACTCCTACAGTTTCCACTGCCACTCTTCAGCCTCTCCTCTCCTCCCTCCCAGCTTCCCTCCATAGGTTTGCTTTGGGGTCAGTAGTTCCCAAGTGCCTCAGGCTCTTTGTGGTAGACACAGCGCAGGAATTCAGTAAGACAAAGCTGACTTTCATCAGACAATGACATTTATGCCCCTCTATCATCATATTGCCTCAACATTCAGAGTGTGTCAATGCCCCATTGCCACTTTGCTTCTGATTAAACACCTCTGGGGTTTAACAAGTTTTCCTCCTGCCGTAAACCACTGGTCATGGGAATGGTCACCCCAGTAATGCCAGGATAATTTTGGACATCCTGGGAGGGGTGGCCGAGCCAAATGCAGCTGCAGCATCCTTCAAAGGCTGAAGGTTGTTTTGGAGACTTCCACAAAGCAAAAAATCCACCTTGCAAAACCCATTGTCCCAGCTGGTCAGCAGAGACTGGTCTCAACAAGCTGTTCAGAACGAGCTCCCCTCATCTCCAGCCATGCTTCTGCAATCCTCGCATCTGCCACCTGCTCTGTCATTAGCTCTTGGGCCGTAGCCAAAGACTGTGGCAACACCTGAACTACTAATTGGGCTATTGCAGCAGCGCTAACAGAGCTGGGACGCCTCTGCCAGCCAAACCAACTGCTCCAAGATGCGCCAGCGTGCAGCCAGCGCTCTCGCTGGGGTTGAAGCCCCCTGCGCTACAATGCAGCGATGAGCTCCCGCAGCTGCGTGCCACGCAGATACTTTTGCAAATGCTGTTTTGCTGCATGGAGCGCAGCCATCGCCAGGCAGGGCACGTGTGGAAAGTGGATAAGACCAGGAGGAGCTGTGGAGGGGGAAAAAAGGGGAATCAGCCGATCACAGGTGAATTGCACACGGGGGATGGGTCCAGCAGGAGGCAAAGGTACTACGGGGAGAGATATGGCTGCTCACTGGTGGGAGAACTCTCCCTTGCACCTGGCTGCTGTTTGCTCCCAGGATCAGACCACAGCGTTTAGGGAAAATAATCCATTGGAGCAAGGAAGATAATCCATTGGAGCAAGGAAGAGAGAGAGGGAAGGGAGAGGAGAAGGCTGGGGCTCCAGAGAAGGACACTTCCCAAGTTCCTGAGGTGGATGTGTCCCACCTGGGGAATACCAGCACCCATGGTGGCATTAGCTGGTCTCATAGTCAGAGAGCTGGGAAACTCTTCCACACTCTAGGGGGTCTTCCTACAGCCTCTGCAGCAGGTGTATGTAATGGCAAACATTACAGAGATGCAGTTGCATCCGTTCACCTTCCTTTCTAGTCTGCTTGGTGAAAAGCATCTGCAAGGGAGAGCAGACAGTCTCAGCTGTGGGCCAGCATGAGCGTTTAACTCCCTGAGGTCCAACCTGCTTTGCTTGGCAAGGTGTGAAGAGGCCAGCATTCACCCAGCACAAGCAAATGCTTTGGCAGGACAGGCTCCAGGTAGGAGCGAAGCCGGCTGTGCCCCAAGGCAGGAGGCTTTTGAGTGGCTGAGAGGTGAAGAGGCAGGGCCCTGCAGCCTGCTTTGCCGGTGGCAGAGCCTGGAAAGCCAGCCACTGCCACCACAAAGTGAGTAAGATCCTGCCAAGTGACAATTACCTCCAGGAGGAAACATGGCTCCCTCCAGGAGCAGCAGTTACTAATGCCCCCACCAATACCTTCAGGTGAAGAAGAGGGTGGCCAACAGCCTCACCAGGCATGGGAGGAGAGGAAGAGCTCCCTGTGCATCCAGCTGGCAGGGCAGTGGCACAGCCTGCGATGGAGACCCCTTTCTGTCTGCAGACCTTGCAGGGAGAGGGGGAAAAATTAAAGACAGTAAAGTAAATAGGGGTCTCCTTGCTAATCGTACCGTCCTCAACAGAGTTGTATCACAGAGAAATACCTGGGGATCTGGGGCTTTTTTTTTGTGAGATCATAGCCTGCTCCCTGTACCCAATTCTGTTGAGGTCACACTGGATAAAATCAGTGGGGTTTTTCAACCAGGCAGACACAGCGAGCCCCCCTTTTACCTCCCAGGCTGTGGAAGCTGAAAGGCACCTTCAACCTTTCGTGGGAAGCTTTACCACACCACTGAGGCGACATGGGTTTCTCCAGTGGGGTGCTGTGGTCTTGCTTTTGTGGCTTCCTCATGGTAACAGGCAGCTCCCACCAGCTGTTGCAGCCCTACATGGGGAGAGCAGCTCTGGGGAAGACACTTGTGCAACTTTGCAGGACACTCCAGGTATGTTAAAGGAAGGAAGATGTCCAGCCCCAACCAGTTCTGGACTATGAAGCTCTACTGGCCAGGCAAGGGAAGGGTCAGCACATAGTCACTAACACAGACTTCCACTTCCTAGTGATGCTTTGCAGATCAGTGCTGTGGTCCTCAGATGACCTCGTTCTACCAGTTCACCTGGCTTTCCAGGCGAGCTCGGTGACAGGGGCAGAGATTCATCCAGTGCTGCTGGAAGACCCACGGGTCCCTGCAGCAGCTCTTAGCAGTTACTCCGTGCGCTCAGAGGAGTCAGTGCTTCGGTCTCAGGCACCCCACGATATAAAACACTGGGGCCAAGGATGGATGGACTTAGGTCCTTTCGTAGCATTTTGAGGTACGCATGGGGAAGCCTGGAGTTTTTTCTTAAAAATATAAAGTAGGAAAATCTCAGCTGTGCTGTTGTCTGTGTGCTGAAGTTCTGTACGACAAAGAAATGTGGTCAGTGGCTTTCTCCTGCAATAAATGCCGGTCTAATATGACTTTGGCAGAGTACATGCTGGTTAGATGCTGTATTATTCTCTGCTTGCTATGGAGCTATTGTAGTCCCCACTATCACCTCTGTAACCATTGACTTTGGGAAGGTTTCTACTCATGTGCACTGGTTGGTCAAAAAAATTCCCAGAACAAGTATCTCCATGGAGGAAAATAATATTTTTCAAAGAGCACTGTGCTTTTGGAGAAGAAAATAACTCCAAGATTAAAAACAAAATCTTATTGGAATAAAATAATCTTTCTTAGCTGGCTTTGTGTCAATCAGTTAATCTCAATAGCCAAGTTTCTAGTTTGAAGGACCAAGTGAGGCCTCTCTCACGTGGTTTTATACACTTGATCTGTGCTGTGATTTATAATCTGGTATATAGGAATTTTTTCTTTGCTTATGTTTCCAGAAATCAGCAATTTGTCATTCCCTGTGCTGATGTGTTAGCACTTAGGCTGTAGGTTATAGCGTTCAATGCCCTGTCCAACAGTGACTGCTTATGCAGCGAGAGTGCTCTCCTCGGCAGCACCTTCAGCTCTGCTTCGGAGCATCACAGCCCACCTGTGCCCTTTCTGGGTTTATTTTGTTGGCTCCTATTTTCGTCTAGGTTTGTCAAGTCCTTTCCCTTCCTTGGTGGATGGCTGGCAATGGCGTGGCTGCAAGGGATAAGCTGTCCTCCTCTGGCGTGTCTCCATCCTGTCCCTCTGCATCATCTCCTTTCCCACTTGGCCAGCTCCTGGCACTGGCGGGATCAGTATGAGGCGTCAGGAGAGACTGATGAGTGCCAGCCCTGGCACTCCTGCTCCCCGATAGCACGGTGAAGCCACGGCTCCTCCCCGAGCCTCAGCGTCTCCACGTCTGCTGGGGGCAATGACAGCGCTGTGACTCATGGGCGCCCTGCGAGAGCTGGCCGTGTCCCCAGAGGGGAACCACCGTGTCAGGACCAGCCCAGAGGGAGAGTTGGAGGATGATAGTGCGTGAAGAGTGTGACAAGCAGGGAGCCAGGCGGAGACGGGGAGGTTACGCTGGGCTGCGCCAGCCAGGAAGGAGGCCTATGCAGCTGCCGCTCATGTTGGGTCACCAGGAGCACACAGTGTTTCACCAGGTGGTGAAGGAAAGAGGGGAGTTCCAGCCTCCCTGCAACGTTTGCACCTGTGTGTGAACACCTCGGATGGCTCCAGGGTGCTGTCCTCCTTCCCCCTGTTCCTCAGTCCTTCCCTGGCTCACGTTCGTGGACTTTCAGACATCTCTGCTGCTCCTTTCCCCCACGTTCTCTGCCGTGCTGCCAGTCTGTCCCCAAAAGGATGCAGACCCCAGCGTTCCCCTGGCGGATGAGGTCTGAGGTCTCTTCGGTTCCCCCCCTGGTTTTCCTGCGTGCCCACGACCCATCGCTTGCCCTGTGCGTTGTGCAAGCGCCGCCACTTTGGCAGGCGCCAGGGTCCACAGCTGACACCAGTGCGTCCTCCCGGCTGCAGCCGGGCGCTGCACAGCGATGCTGGGCAGAGGCAGGGACAGAGGTCGACCTCGGTAGATTTTTGGAAAGGCGCCCAGGGCCTGCTGTGACGTGGCTCAGGCCTCTGTAGGAGCCCAGAGCAGCAAGTGTTGACGCCAAACCTGACCGCAGAAAGATCAAGGAATGCAAAAGCACCTGCTGCGGAGGGAAGCTGGACTTACCCCTTGTGTGAATTTGCCATGCTCTGAGGCAGAGTGAGGCCCATGGAAGAAGCGTGTCCTGCTGCAGCAGCAAGGTCTGTTGCCCTCTCTGCACATCACCTTGTGTAGATTATTTTGGGTTTGATTTTTTTTTCTGATGAAAGCCCCAGCTGCACCTTCTGAAAGCAGTTTCTGGCCGATTCACTCAAAGAAAAACTTTGTCCTTGGTGGAAACACCCTGCCAAGTGGGAGGGACATGCTCCCTCCTGGGGATCTGCTTCCTTCAGCAGTCAGGCTGCATGGGCAGCGTGGCAGGCTGCGTGAGGCCAACAAAAATAAGCAAAAAAACCCCCTCAACTAGGTCTCAACAACTGCAGAATAACATGGGGACCACACTTGCCTCCTCGGCGTTTGGCGAAGAGGGAGCGAGTTCCTCCACGCCTTCACCTGCACCATTCCCTGCCTCCCCTCAAGGCAAAGCGGCAAAATTTGACCCTGAACCTCCTTCGCAGAGATCTCCTTTTCCTAACCCGCTGCTGTGCCTCTGAGGGCTTCTTGGGGAAAAAAAAAAAAAAAATCACATGTCCCTCCCTGGCACACGCACTTACCATGCTGGAGTCACTTTTGCCGCTGGCAATGGCCACACACAAATTGGCCGTCACATAAATAAGCCCTTCGCTGACGGGTACGACTCAAAAGCACCATGTGTGCCAGCCGGGGCTTAGCCTTCACCAAGGCATCTTGGGGCCGGGGGGGAAAGCTTCGCTCTTTAGCAGCTTTGTAAAAAGCAGACCAGGCTTCTGGAGGTGACGACGCAGGCAGCGGTGGGGGGGACAGTGAGAGAACAGCTCTGCGAGGGCTGGGGTGAGCGTGTTCCCGACCGTGTTTGAATTGGAGCCTTGCCATAGAAAGCGAAGGAAAAAGCACAAGGTTTGGGAGACAGCTAACCTTGGCCGCAGCCTGCCTCTGGGCTGGAGCCCACGTTCCGGCGGAGGACGCGCACGGGGTGGGAAGACCTGGCCGTCCCTCCGCGACCGTGGCGTCAGCCTCGCCCCTCGCACCCTCCGGGGCGGCGGGGCAGCACCCGGGGCCGCAGCCACGTGAGCAGGGAGCAGGTGGCATTGGCAGGAGCGCTCCTCGGGGACGCCAAGGACTCGGCGGGTCCCGGCCCCCCCACCAGCGGTGTTTTTCCACCTCTCAGTCCTGGCACATCGGCAAGTGCCGGAGCACAGGGAGGCACCCGCTGTCGGCGGTGCCTGCGCCATGTGTTATTCAATCCCAATAATCCCGAGTTTCCCGGAGGCTCTGGGGCAGTGGGAAACGCTCTCCTGCTGGAGAAAACTCAGGCTGTTTTGCTGGGCCTGTATTTAAAACACAGTCCAGGGTATGGCTGCCTCACAGACAGCTTTTCACGCTTGCGTAAGGCTCTCCTCCAGGCGCCAGCCCCTTCCCTCTCGCCGAACAGCCCGATCCATGTCAGAAACTACTGCTGTCACAGACTGAAAAGCCCAAGGCTGAAGCGTGGCATTTTCTACCCAAGCTGTCTCCTCCTTTCAGGTGGGAGCCCGCCTGCTCGGTGACTCAAGTTGTAAGTTTCCATCTTAATAACGGAGTCCCCTGTGACGAGTGCCTAAACAACACCCCCACGCCCCTCGCTTTGGAGGTTTCGGGAGGCAAGTCCCATCTTGTTGCCGTGCCTTCCTGGAGCACCTTATTTGGGGACTGACTCGGTCACTGCCCGAACAACCAGCAAATATTCCCACACCCAGTCACCACCCCGCACCAGCCCAGCGCGGGGCTCCGGCACCTCCTTTCCTCTCCGAACGCTGACGGAGGGCAGATCTCCGTCCCTGCACACGGCTTCCAGGCAGGCGTTTCACCTTTCCACACCCTTCAGGCTCCCTGAGACAGCACAGGGGCAAATACCTCACAAGGAACGAGGCTCTACTAAGCCTTTTCCCTAATCCCTGCCCAGGCTGCACAGCTATCAGTTGTAAACCAACTCCAGGCCCCACCGCTCGGCGTACCTGTGCCCAAAAAGGGAAAGCCTCCGTGCCTCTGAGTGTCACAGCTGAGCAAATGCAGGCAAGAATCAGGAAGGCATATACTCACCCTTGATTTTCCATTTCCAGAAGCAACTCTAAGGGCAAGCGTTTGTGCGTGCTTCAGATAAATGATTAGAAGGGGTTTGAGACACAAAGTGGAAAAAATAGTTTTGTTGCTTAGCAGAGTGTGACAGTCACGTGGCGCGCAGCAGGCGCGAGCAGCAGCCCAGCTCCCGGGGCTTGCAAAGCCAAGGGCAAAGCAGCGCGAGCTCTTCCAGGAAGAAAGCCAGGCTAGAGGGGCTGAGGAGGTGTGGGTAAGGATGCTAGTGGAAGCCAGCAGCCGATACCAGCTCCACGTTTCGCTTCCTCAAGTACATTCAGAGCAGCTCCCGTCAACAGCTTTTTAAGGAGCTGCAAGCCACCCCTCGAGCGCAAGGCAGCAGGAGGGCGGTGGGGCTGGGGAAGCTGGGTCGCACAGCCATCTGGCACACGTCAGGTGGGACAGGCATTTCGGCATCTTCCTCGGCAGAGAGGGGCCATCTCACCTCGTTTTGCTAAAAAGCTCCCTTCAACAGAAATTCTGTTTAAAGCTGAGCAATGAGAGGTTAGAAAGAGAAGAGAAACAAAATCAGACCTTCACCATCATTGCTTGGTTCTCATATCCAGCCTCAAGCCCACCCTGCTATGAGAAGTCACCTTGGGTGAACATTCACAGCAGGGAGGACGTGGCCTGCGCGCACACCTCGAGGCCTCCTTTGCTTAGCAAGTACCCCAGATGCCCCAGGATAAACCCAAACTGGTTCGCACAGAAGGGAGAGAAATCAACCCACAAACAGCAGCACCCCTCTGCAGAAACCACTGCCTGGGAAGGCGTCACCTACCCCGTGCAACGACACCAGACGGATCCCAGCCCAGCCCCGCAGGCGCAGAAGCTGGGTATTTTAGGAGCTCTGCTGCTTGACTGAAGGCCCCCCGAGGCCCCCCGCGCCAAAGGCAAAGCATCCTGCTCCCTCCTCTCCGCCCGCCCCAGGGAGCTGAATCACAGCCGGACCCGGGAAGGCCAGGCACACCGCCGCTTTGTCCTATGCCGTGGCTGTTGTCGGCAGCGCAAGAGGTCAGGGAGACAGCTGCCCTCCTGGGCAGCGCCAGGCTATTCCTAACGCAACGAAACCTCCGCCGAGGGCACTGCAAACCAGCGACCTTGCCTGCGAGAGGAAGCCGTGAAGCGCTGGTTCATCCGAAGGCGGGCAGGGAAGGTGGCCGTGTCCCTCCTCACCCAGGAACAGGCACGGTAGAGGTGTTCTCTCCCCACCGAGCACACACCACATGACAACCGGTTATTATATCATGCTTTTAATACAAACTTAAAAAAATCTGGAACAATAGAAACTGTACAGATTTGATCAACCTTTTTGTGTGTTTTTTTTGTTTTTGTTTTGTTTTTAACTAAATCTCTAGACACACCAATGTCCCGTTCCAAAATATTGCACAACATTCTGAATACAAAACTCTGATTGTATTCCTCCTTCGCTAAAGAAAAAAAAAAGAAAAAAAAAAAAGACAGCAACCCCCTGGTTCCCCCTCTCAGTAGCCCCCTTCTCAGAAAAAACCCAAGCAGAGCACACACGGAAACCCTCCGCTCGGAGACGTACAGGCTTGCGTCCTCTTTCACTCATTCTCTCCCACAAGGCAACTGTCGACTCACTCCTCAGAGAGGGGCGGGAGGAAAAGGAGGGAGGCTGACTGGGGAGAAAGGAATCTTCACCACTTCTTTTTTTTTTAAAGTTTTTTTCCTGAAAAAATATTTTGTCTCTCCTCTTTTTAAGAAAAAATCTTGAAAAGAAAAAAATTACAGTTTTTTTTTTACGTTAGAAATATACATATATTATATATACCTCTTACATTTTACAAATGTAGCAAATTATTCAATACAAACGGACATCAACAAAAAGAACACAAACCCATAAAAAATAAAAGTTAAAAAAAAAAATTTCTCTCTTCTCTTCCTAAGAAACCAGGTAAATTAGTGCAGGTTTTTAAAAAATAAAATTGAAGCTGAACGCCTACATCCAAGACTAGAAAAGACCTGAAAAGGCCGTTAGTTTCCACCGCTGCCTGACACTGGAGGAACGTTTCTGAAGCACGCTTTTTTCCTTTTAAGATACAACGAGGTTGGTCCCTCCTCTTTTCCTCCCTTCCACTCACACCACTATTTTTAAAGCAGGTATAATACGTGTGGCGGGGCAAAGCAGCATCAAAGCTTCACACACATAAGCAGGTGGCCAGGGGGGCATCCCCACCTCTCCCCTCCCTCCCTGTGCCGGAAGAGAGCATGCTGACCCACGGCAGTGGCTCACAGGTGGCTTTGCCCGATGTGGGGACGGTGGTGGGGGGCAACTGGATCGGGTCCCGCGGGCTGAGCGCCCCCCAGTCCAGCGCAGCGAGTGGGCTGGCACTCAGCAGCACACTCCCAGGGAGAAGGACGGGGTGGCAGTGGTAACGTCTGTGGGGGGTGGGTGGTTTAAAAAAAAAAAAAAGAAGAAAGGGAAACCCAACAGCTTGGCCATTCCTCAGCAACTTGTCCTAGTCTGGAAATCTCTGGAAACTCAGCAGGGTTGAGGCTGCAGGCGGCGGTTTGGGGGAAGCTAGCTGGGCTCCACTCTCCTCGCCCACCGGCTGCGTTGGTCATAGCTTGATGGCAAGCAGCCTGCTTGGGAACCCACGCTGGGCCCGAGGTTGGGCCCGTGCCTTTGCCCCCGTCACCCAGCGAGGGGAAGGGTGCGCTGGAAACTCTCCTTAAAGAGCTCCGGGCAGTGGCACTGTCCCTGGGACAGCCCGTTACCTCTGCAAAGGCTCATTGGCAACACAACTACAAGAGGGCTGGAGTGCCTTCACCTCAGCTCGAGGGAAGGGAGCAGGGAAAGCACGAGTTCAAGCCCATCTCCTCTGAAACAGGGATGTCTTGAAAGAGCACATTGGTTCGACAGATACAGGAGAAGTGGTTTTCAGAGGGTGCTCCAGAGACATCATTAAAAGAAAAGCAAACCTCAAGTTTGGGAGGCAGCAAAAAGCTTATTTTTCTTTTAAACTGAGAACTTCAAAGACTGGAGTCTCATCATCTCCATCTCTCTCCTCTTTGCACGCTTCCATACTCCCACAACAGCCTCCAAGGAGACCTCCTTCCCACCTAGAAAGCCTCCACCACCCTGCCCGGGCAAGAAGCAGCCCTCCTCCAGCTTCCTGTGAAGGTGGGTTTTAGAGTCCCTGACACAGAAGCAACCTAGCTGAGAAGCTGCTACCGCCCGACTGCAGCACATCGTCCCGGGGAACGCTGCAGGGGCGTTCCCAGATCCCAGCCCTGTGGCGGGGAGGCCCCGTACATTCACGCTCTGGGATGGCTGCTCGCCTTCAGAGCGCCTGTCCCTGCTCTGCTCTAAGCCTGCTGCTGTCCACCCTGACGTGATCTGGCTGGAATGATGAGTTTACGCTAGGTGCTTCCCTTCCGCACCAGATCAGCCACCTCCTCCCGCTCCTCCAGAAATGCAGGGGGGGGGATTTAGTCAGGTGCATACCTGGCTGAAAGTACAAAACCTTATGCTACCACTCAAGAGAGCAGCTTCAACAACATAGCCCTTTCTCTTCTTCAAAAGTAGTGCTGCCTCTCTTACTAAAAAGAAGGAATTCCCTCTCTAAGACAAGAAGATGAATTCACAGCAGGGAACAAGAACTCAGACCCAGGAGGCCGCCCCAGATGACCGCCGGTGGATGCTGGCCCTGCTGCTGGGGAGAATGTCCGGGAAGCAGGAGCAGGACCCAAGCGGGGCCGCCTAGCTCAGCGCCACCTCGCCCTGCCGCAGGGACAGGCGGGCAGTGTTTCTGCACCACAGCGCTGTCACCTAGACCGACCGGCCGGCCCCGAGAGGGCACGGAAAGGCCCCCTTGCTCACGCACGGAAGGGGACGATAACCAGAGTCACTCGGTCCAAAGTGCTGTTCTCCTGTAGCCACGGCTGGAAGTGCAGATGAGGAAGGGAGCAGGAAGCCGCCATTTGACAGTAATGCTCTGCCCTCCCTGCTACATGCTGGGAGGCGGTCAAGGAGAAGAGTTAGTGCTTTTCAGCACACAGACAGAACAGTTGACACCAGCCTGGGCTGGAGAGCCTGGAGCAACAACAGCACAACAGTCTACACCCGCGGGCACAGTAGATGCTCTCCGTGTACACGCAGAGCCGTAACAGAAAAGCAAGCCCACCCACCCATTTCTGGCTAGCACGCAAGAGTGTGTGTATCTTCACCAACACTGACTCATCCTCTCCCCGTCCCTCCTCCAGCGAGGTGGTACGAAGACATCCCTACACCCAGGTGGAAGGACCCTGTGTCCAGCGCTGGGGGGGGTGTGTGTGCAGGGAATCAGGAGCATCATGACCTATGTTTGCACTAGTCCTGGGCTGGGGGAAGGGGGAACACAAACTGGAAAAATCCCGAGACTCATTTAAGGAGTAAAAAAGTGAGTAGGAAAAAAGCACAGGGACTGAGTTAAAAAACAAGTCAGTGCTTCAGGAGCGTTGCCAGCACAGCGCAACAACACCGGGCTCTCTCTTTTCCCAAGAAGCTATATTTATAAGATTTGAATATTTTCTGTATATTTCTATTTTTCTTTTCTCTTCCTCTTGTTTGTTTTGTTCTTGTTTCCCCCCCCCTCCCTCCCCACCCCAAAATACTCTCCTTCCTTGTGTTCAGTTGGCCAGGACGACAGGCTGGAACGACTGGCTAGGATACTGCATGGCATTCAGGTTGTAGCTGAGTCCTTCCACGAAGGGAGACTTCTCCAAAAAGAGGCTGTTGGTGCTGCCACCGAAGACCTGAGCCATATCAAAGGTACCACCCGTGCCGGTGTTGAACTGCGATGTCGGCGGGATGCCGCTGGCCTGGCTCTCGCTGGCAACACCATCAAAGAAGAGACTGCTGGCTCCTGGCGACCCGCCGCTGTAAACGAACTCCTTGGCATTGGGGGAGAGCTGTGACTGCGGGGCTTGGCTCCCAGCGCTCCCGACGAAGTTCAGAGAGTGCATAGACAGGGAGAGGCCCTTGTGCTTCAGCAGGTTGGTGGTGGGAGACCTGACCATCCTCGGCTGCTGCCCAGCCCCTGCTCCACTGCCCCCTCCTCCGGCTCCTCCACCCTTCTTCATCTTGGTAGAGCCAAACTTTGTGGCAGCAAAGGTGGCAGTGGTGAAAGTGATGGGCTGGGCAGAGCGAGGGATGAAGGTGGGGCTCGGCGACTGGCCGAAGGAGGGGGACGGAGAGTTGGACAGCGAGTTGTCCTGGCTGCCGATGGGGACAAATACCTGGGCGTCGGGGTTGAAGCTGCTCTTGATTTCTTTGTCCAGCTCCGCAGCGCTGCAGCCCTCGCTGTCATCCAGGTAGAGGACCTTAACAGAGCCCTTCTCGCCGATCTGGTAGGAGACCTCAAAAGGATCGATCCAGACACTCAGCTCTTCCGGCACGTTGGCGCGCACATCCTCCACGGCCAGCCCGCTCCGCTTGGCCGCCAGCTCCACCACCGGATCCACTGTCTCCCCTATATGAACACAGCGATAGCCAGATCCCTTCAGAGGCTTCTCCGGGTACCAGTGACCCTCATATTTCTTCTTCAGCAGGCGCTCTAGCTCCTCACCAAACAGGTCTGCCCGCCTCCGAGGAAGCTTGTTGTACAGGTATGAGATGATGAAGTTAAGAGCAACTTTGATCTCCAGATGCATACTCCTTTCGCAGCAAGCAAGTCAGGGCAGTGTATTAAAAGAGACAAAACGACACACACATAGACAAGATTTGGCTCCAAACAGACCTACGGAAAGAGAGAAAAGGATGGATGAAGACGAGAGAACACAACAACTCTCCACCTGTTGAGATGAACAGCCGCGTTTTTTCATTAACAGAAGCAGAATGAGCAGTTTGCACAAACACTAACAAACAGTGATGCTCTCTGGGAGAGTCACCCCAAAATCTACTGGCCCTCAAAATAGAGATGCTGGTAGGGAGGAGTCTCCCTGCTCCTCTACAGAAGAAATAAGGGTGTAGCGACTACCCGCACACAGGCACGTACGTTATACTCACCTCGCTGCCAAGTACCGCTGCTGAAACCCAGCGGGCCAACTGTCTGCTCTGGCAGAGCTATTTCAGCACATCTAACACGCCTCTCTATGCCCTGGCAACTCAGCTGCTTCCAGCACGGCTCACCTGCACCAGCCTCCCCAGAACACAAGCGCATCACCTGAACAGCCTCGTGACCCGCTCTGTCGCCTGTGCGGAGACCCACTGGCACTCAGGACAGCAGGGCCAGCCTCTCCTCCGGGAGGCCGGGTGGTCGTGCCGGGTGCCGCGTCCTGCTGGCACAAGCGCAGAAGGGACGAGAAGGAACGAGGGAGGGTGCTGAGGCACCAGCTGCCAGCCCGTGTTTACTATCTCCTTGACTGTCAGGCACATATCTTCCGATGTGCACCCAGTTGAGGCTCTGCCTAGCTAGCTACAAGCCTGAAGTCGTAGTTTAATTCAGCTGGGGGGAAGGGAGGGAGGAAATGTGCGTGGGGTCACAAAACTTACACATGCCAACAGCCTGTCCAATACAGTTCACATCGCTTATCCCTGCGCAGAGGAAAGATGAGCTCTGCCAGGATCAGGTACCTACTTAACAAAAGCTGAAATTGCTTGCCAAAGACCGAAGTAATCCTCCTTCCCTCCCTCACTCCCGAGGAAGTCTCTGAAATGGAGAGCCCACAAAAGCACAATACAAAACCACAACACTCAACTCTCCCATTATACATGGATTTGCAAACAATGTTCACCTGGGTACAAAAAAAAACCCCCAGGTAGGTCAGCACGGTGCTCTGTCACCCATCCAAAGAAAACAAATCCCACAGATATTTTAAGAGGAAGCACACTTCCAGTAGCCTCCACGCCTCTCCAGGGGGAAGCAGAATATCCAGTTTTTAATTGGCAGCTTAGTCAGAGGCCGCTCTGTCTTCAGCTGCCCTCACCTTGCTCAAACAGACATACCGTGTTCAACCGTCTTCCTAAAATGGGCTTCGGGGATGCTCTCACACAGCACTCAAGCCAATGTTTACGACTTGTGCCAATTATTTGGGGGTGGGGACAGAGTACAAACATATGGTGTCAGCATTCCCCTGAAAAACCGGGACTCCCACCTGCACAACCAGGTATCCATGCTGGCCTAGGTCAGGAAGAAGAAAAAACTGACCAAACCTGTTTGCTTGGTCTAGTTTAGTGGACAAGAAGGATTAAATAAAGTTTAAAGAAACCCTCAAGTATTTAGAGGCTTTATTAAAAAAAAAAAAAAAGAAGGGGCAAGGCGGGGATTCTATGCTTTTTCTGTACCAGTCTGAGTTCAGAGAGGTTTGGCTTCAGGATGATGGTGACCAGAAGCAGATCCCACACCTCAAGTCCACCAACAAGGTGATCAGTTCTGGAAGGAATCCCCTTTGGGTTTGACTCAACAAGAAAAAACACAAGAACGAGGGGATGCAAAAGAGGGGAAGAAGTCTTGCCTTTAAAACCTGCTTTAAGGAATTCCTGTAGCGTAACAACTTTCGGTAGGTCACCGAGACCTGACCAAATTCAAATAAGAACAGATGAACACCAAAGAAATAAGCAACCACAGTTTTTCAGAGAACAGCAAGGAGAAGCCACTTTCAGAAAGCAAGAGTCTCAGCACAGAGCCTTTTCCAGAGAAAATGGCATGAAGCAAACCCCTGAAAAAGCACACCTAAATATTACCAAGAGCTTATACGGCCCACACTACCTCAAGGGCGGATTACATGGAACCCTCTCTCTCCTTTGGCTTTGAGGCAGCCAAGGGCGAGGACAGCTTGCGATCCCAGCAAATTAAGGAGGAAGAGAACAGCCAGTTTGTAAATCTTTTAATCTCATGTGATAAATTCTAATCCAAATCCAAATCCAAAATCTATTAAGAAATCAAAAATTGCAGATTGGGAAAGGAGCAAAGGCCAAAATTTGTTACCACCCTATTTGCAACACAAATGCCTCAATATACTTGGAGGAGCCCACATCCTCATCAATCTTCTGCAGAAGACAGCGAGGATATACAATTACAAATCATTGCCTCCTTTTTTCTTTTCTTTAAGAAGTACTCCCCCTTTCTAAAAGGGGAATACTCTGTACCTTGACTACATTAATTAGCCTAATAATACCAACAGCTGCCAAGGTCGCTGCACATAGCTGATACTTGCAGAGGGCACAGAAAGTCAGAGATACCACTGACTCCTCAGGTTGCTGACATGGTAAGACGTGCTCCAGTAGGACCCCCTCAATCTCTCTCTACTGCACTAAAATGTGATAACATAGTAATAAAATAAAAGAAGAAAAAACAGCCGAAGCAGCATGGCTCCAAGGTAAGAAACAATATCAACTGTAAAAGGTACTCTGACAAGTCTTCCGTAAGGAGAGGCGTTTCTGAAGTAAAGGCTTACGGTACCACGGGCAGAACATCGAGGTGCCGGCGGGGAACAAAGGGCTGTTCCTCTGCTCTGCAGAGGGGCTGCAGAAGCCCTCTCAGACGCCCCCCGTTTATCAGCACGGCGACGTGCCGAGGGAGAGAGGCCAAACGATCGCTTGCATCAGAGGAGAGCAAACACGGGAACGGTGCCGTCTCCTCCTCGCTACGCAAACATGGCGGGTGACCTTGCTGAGTATCCCTCCCAGCTCCTGAGGGAGGTCTGGCCCCCGGGAACCGGCTGGCCGCCGCCGCCTCACCCTCGCCGCCGCCGCCAGAAGACCGGCCGCCACGACGACCTGCGGTCCCACGGGCGGCCACACCCGTCCGGAACAAGGCGCCCTCCCCTTCTTTCCAGCCCAATCCCACCCACGGGCGGCGGCGGGGCTCCCCCCACTCGAGGCGAGCGGCCCTGCGGGGACGCACCCGAGGGAGGCAGGGAGGGAGGCAGCCGCCCCCTTCCCGGGAGAGCGGCCATTTCTGGTGACCCGGCCGGACAGCCCTCCCTCCCCACACGCCCCCCCCCCCCGCCGCGGGGCACCCTGGGAGTTGTAGTCCTCGCCCCCCCTCCCCACCCCGCGACCTACTTCGCCCCCGGACTACAGCTCCCGTCGTGCCCCGCGGCCCGGCCCGGCCCCTTCGCTCGGCGGGGCAGGGCACAAAATTTTCCACGGCACATGCGCCCTGCCGCTGCCCACGGCGGGGAACACGCCCCGCGGCCCGGCGCTCGGGACCGCCGGGCAGCCGCCCCCCTTCTTCCCTTCCCCTCCCTCTCGGCAGGGACGGGGGAGGTGCGCCCCCCGCCCCCCCCCCCCCCCGGGTGCGGGATGGAGCCCAGGAGGCCACAAACCCCGTGTCAGTCCCCCGTGGGGCACGCGGGCTCGCAAGCCCCAAAAAAAGCCCTTCGATGGAGGAGGGGGAGAAGGTCCCCACGCAAAGGCGACAGCTCCCGGCCCCACGCACCCGCGGGGCACCGCGGCGGCCCCCGAGGCCCGGAGGATCGTGGGGTGGGCGTTGGGGGTGGCCACCCCACCCCCCCCCCCCGAAGGAAACCCCAGGCCCGACCTCCCCCTGCAGCCGCATGACCCCTTCCCGGGGCGGCCGTGCCCGCCAAGGGCACCCCGGCCAGGCCCCCCCCGCCTTCCTTGGGGGGAGGCAGGGCCCCTCCGCCGGGAGAGAGGCCGGCGGCGCCCGGCCCAGCCCAGCCCCGGCAGCGCCTTTGTTGTCGCCGGGCTTCTCCCCCCCACCCCCCACCCCCGGAGCAGGATCCGCCGTGAGGGAAGGGAGACACCCCAACCCCCCCCCCCCCCCCCCCCGGCGGCCCAGGGTGCCCCTTTGGGTGGCTGAGCCGCACCCCACCTCCCCATGAGATTGGGGGGGGGGGGGGGGGGTGCGAACAAAATGGTGAACTGGGGCATCGCAAAACGCCACCGACCTAATGACTTTCATCCCCCCTCCCCTCCCCTGAAGCCACATTAATCCCCCCCGGGGCCGGCAGCCGCACGGTCGCTCCACGGACGGATAAATTACCCGCCCCCCCCACCGGGGGACGAGGAGCCCCCTCAGGCCGAGCCCACAAAGCGGATGCGGGCCGGGGGGACCCGGCCCGAGAAGGGTGGGGGTGGGAGAGAAGCACCCCCGGCCCCACTTACTTCGTCCTCGGCTCCAGGGCCGGCGGCTGGTGGCGGCTGCTCGGGGGCCGTGGGCGGTGCGTGGGGTCTCTGCCCCGTCCCGTTCCCCTCCCTCGCCTTATCCCCGGTGGTGCGGTTCTTCCGCGGGGCGGGCCCGGGGGCTGCGGCGCGGGCCGGAGGTGGTGCGGGACGCCCGGAGGTGGGGGTGCGGGTGCCGGTGGTGTCGGTGTCGCCTCTCCTCTCGCCGCCCCGCCGGCCCGGAGCCGCCCGCGCCCTGGCCCCAAGTGAGCCAACTCACGGCAAACTTTCACCCTTAGCAACCCCGCGCAGGGATCCGCGCTCCCGCCCAGCGTGATGCGGCCGCGGAGGGCGGGCCGGGACTACTTCCCCCTCCCCTCGCCGCCCGCAGCGCCCCGCCGGCGGGGGGTGCTTTAATTCTCCTTTTCTCCCCTTTTTTTACCCACTCCCCCCCCCCCCCCGCCCCGGTGCTGCAGCCGCAGCGGGGCGAGGGGGGGGGGCGGTTCTAGCCGCCTGGCACCGGGGACTGCCCCGACTGCGGGGGAAGAAGGAAGGGGCTTTATCGGGGATGAGGATTGACCTGAGGATTTCCCCAAGCGGCTTAGCGCGGGGCGGGGGGGCACGGCGAGGGGATGGAGGGGAAGGAAGGAACCGGTCGGCCTTTTCCTCGCGTCCACGCACGACGGGTGCTTGGCAGCAGCCGCCGCCGCCACAGCAGGCCGGGGC